>JAWKAU010000069.1:0-644000 GCA_033398695.1 Orobanche coerulescens
TTTCGAGTTCAAAATTTCATTCATCACCTATTTTTTATCTTAAAACTTTCGAGCATGGAGTTCGTACCGATCACCTCAGGTGGTAACTTATCTGGTGGTACTTTTTGGAAGTAGATGAGGCAAAATATATAATTCTCTGTTCACTTTTAATTACAACGTTGAGCTTTCACAATATTGAATGAATGACACACCTGCAAATTACGACATTGACATCGTGAGGGACCGTGTTATTCATTCAATGTTGTGGAACATAAAGTAGAACACACAGTAAATAGAAAATCCCATACCGTCTTCATGACAAACTTTGACTATTAATATCTTGAGCTACTTATTAGGGGAAATTATAAAAAAAATATTTTGAAAATACATATTAAAACGATTCCATCAATACTCTACATTAAATTATTTGAAAATCATATTAGTTGAAAAGTGAATGGAGGAAGTATATTCCAAAAATCGAGTAATATAATTAAATTTTCGGGGGAGCTCCCACGGCCCTGGAGAAACTTCCCTGGATCCGCTCTTGATTGCATTGTTATTAATTTAAATATTATTTTCTCTATTGTCTTCTATTATCATTACCAAAAACTTCTTCCAACTGTGTTCATCATCTCATGGCATGCACACTCATCAGTAATTTCATTTCTAACTGCAGCTACTTGCTGATCTTGGACCGGACGAACTGGAGAACGAACATGTTGACTTCACTTCTGATTCCTTACATTTTCTTCAGTTTTCCCCAAGTTCTATTCAATTTTCTTAGGTGATTAGTCCTTTCTCGATGCTTTTCTATAGTCCGTTTCTCTTATGAATCAGCATCACTTTATTAAGCTGGTTGCCATCTATGGTTTAGGGGCGAAGTCGGTAAATGGATTGCATTCGTTGCGGTTGTACTAAGGCTTTTCTTCCCTAGGCATTTCCCAGGTGAAGTTGAGGTTCTTTCTGCTGTCCAACAGACTGAGCCTCTATATACATCCTATATATACATTCTAAAATTTGTGTCCATGAATTTCAGCTTTATCTAAATCGAATCCTATATATACATTCTAAAGATTATGTCATCTTCTAAAACAGAAACGAATGTTAAAGACCTTGGTCTGGTCAGATCGCGTTTCATATTGGAAGAACTTCTCATCTTTAATTTGGACTGATGTATAAAACCTACCCCTAATATCCAGCCTAATTATACAAAGTTATACTAATTGTTGTTTGGTTACAGACTGGCTGGAGATGCCGGGATCGTTGATTCTTCTGCTGGTGGTTTCCCCTGATTTCTTTGCTCACACCGTGAGGGACCACTGGGTGGGTGTAGCAATTTGTCTTGCCATCGGTTGTTATCTACTGCAAGAGCACATCCGAGCGTCTGGTGGATTTCGAAACTCATTCACTCAAAGCCATGGAATCTCCAACACCCTTGGCATTATCCTCCTATTGGTGTTCCCCATCTGGGCTTTACTAGCCCATGTTGTCTGATACTGCATTACATCATATGTCTCACAATACACATCTTTAATAACAATACAAGATTTTGATATACTTCAAAATCTTGAAGGATATTATTAATTTAAATATTATATATCATAATTAAAAAAGTTTAAAAAAACAACCATAATAATAAATTCGCAACACTCAAATAAATATACAATTCAGTCACAAGTTATAGTGCTGATGTGGCAAATCTGGACGTGTACGTATATTTCAGGCTCTACAAAAAAATTACAAGCAGAGTGAACCTAACGCCAGACGTATATTTCAAAATGAAAAACAAAAGCAGCAGAAAAGATACTAATATACCAATCGTTTCATATTGAATTTTAGTTTTTTCATTTTTTACCATTTCCGTCGTGTTTCATGTTTTTCCATTTTTTACCATTTTCGTCGTGGTTCATCTTCATTGTTTTGCATAAGAAATTTTTTTATCATTAAAATATTATCATAAAAAATGGGCTGGAGAGAAATAAAAGTACTATAGCAAGTAAATAAAAATAATTGTAATTGATCAAACATTAAATAAAAATATAAATACCGATGACACGCTGACAAATACTTATGCTATCACAAAAACAACTAATACTTTTAAAAATATTAATTAATACTATTAAAGAAAAACAGCTTTTAAATAAAAAAAATTAAAAAGTGGACGAGCCACCCATCAAATCAAATATCAGAAGTGTGTTTTTAGCAATGATGGACGCCCAATCTCTCTCTCTCTCTCCTCTCTCATTCTCTCCCTTTTTTCTTTTCTTTTCTCTCTTTCTCCAATTGCCTCCCCCACCTCTCTCCCCTTTTTTCTTTTCATTTTTTTTTATTCTGTAAATAATTTCTCACTTCAGATCTATCTTTCAAAAAAAAAAAAAAAAAAGATATATCTTTTTCTCAGCAAATTTATTCCTTATCTATTTTTTCTCTACAAGTACATTCATCCACTCTCTGCAAATACATCCCTGCTGTCCACACACTTGGGTTGTTCGAAATTTTTGAATGGCTACGTGGTGGTCGATTTGTCGAGGGAGATGGTGGTCGGCCGCAACTTTGGTTGGATTGGTTCAGTAAAAATATGGAAACATCTCAGTTCGATTCTTGCAAATAGTAATCTGGTTACATGGATATTGGATTTAGATACCAATTAATCTTGATGTTAATTTGTTTATATGTAATAATGAAAAATGGATTTACAAAATTGTGGATACTATCAAGTTAACGTGGATACTAAATTGCATTTGGATATCAGTTAATGTTACTCTTTATTTTTTGTATCCAATAATAAAAATAGATGCACACAAATGTGTATATTATCAAATATATTTTGTTTACTAAATATTGTATTTGGATACTATTTTTCTGTCCATAATTTTTGTATATTTACAATGAGATTGGAGATACAAAAGTACGGATCGTGTCAAGTGTTATTTAGTTACCTAACTATTGCATTTGGATACCAGTTAATCTTGCCTATTTTTTATTTAACAGTTAAAAATGAAGACACAAAAATATAAATATTATATATTATTAAATATTATATTCTTGAATTTGCAATGTCTACTATAATCATGTGAATACTTCAAGTAGTAGTTTAGTTATGAGACTATTGCATTTTAATACCAATTATCATACTCATAAATTTATTTATATTTTACAATGAAAAATAATGAACACATCTTTGGATATTTCCAAAAAGTTATTCGTTACTTAATCGAAAATAATAGAATTCATCGTTTTATATTGCAAACTCCAGATTCCCCACCCCAGATCTATTTTTCAGTGCAAATGTCTTTCCCCATCTATCTTTGTCTCTGTAAATACATTCACAATCTCTACTAATACGTCTCTGTCTCGACTTTGGTTGGTTTGGTTCAGTAAAAATCTGAAAGCATCTCAGTTGGATACTTACAAGTAGTAACTTGATTACTTTAATATTGGACTTGGATACCAATTAATCTTGCAAGTTAATTTATTTATATGTAATAAAAAAAATAGATGTACACAATTATGGATACTATCAAGTATATAAAAGTGAAGATAATTTTTATATTAAAATATCTCCAATATTTATCAAGCGAATATTTTAAAGGACCACATATACTTGCAATTAATACTTTGGTTACCTAAATATTGCATTTGAATACAATTTATTCATGTTAATTTATTTATATTTAACAACAAATGGAAGTACAAAAATATAGATTATATCAACTGTAGTTAGGTTACCAAAATAAAAACATTTGGTTTTTCGTTTATCATCGAATATTGAGTTGTTTAAATTTTCAATACCAGCAATAAGCATATGAACACTTACAAGTAATAGTTTGATTACCTAGATATTGTACTTGAATACTAGTTATTCATGTCCGTTAACTTATTTATATAAAATAATAAAGGTACAAAATTATAAATAATATCAAGTGTAGTTTTATTACTTAAAAACATGTATCATGACTAAAATCTATGAAAAAAGCATCAACATATCATAAAAATAACTGGTATCCGCTAAGCAACAGAATAACCAATTTATAAGTATCATTGTATAGATTTAGAAAAATAAAAATCTCTTACAAACCTATTGCCCAAAAATACCAGAATAAGTTGAAATCAATAAAATTATGTATATATTCAGATTCATTTTAAAAAGGTAATCAATCAAATAGCACACATAAATAAAAAATATTATAGAGGTTATTATGAACTTCATTTGCAAATTACAAGTAACAAAAGCTACCCAAATCACCATGTCAACTAAAAATAAGGGGATGCGAGCTCCAGTCAGTTGAAGAAATCAGACCTGGACCACTGGAACAATCATTCCCTTGAAAATACATTTGGATACCATAAAGACCATATAAACATATTCAGATACTGTCATGCTATATATTGATTACTATAATATACACATTTGGATATCTTTAAAATACAAAAAAATTAGATTACATTTCTGAATTTAAAAAAACATCAAAAATTAAAAACTTAATTCAGCGGCCACGCCGCAACTGACGTCGAGATACATCTACTGCTGCCGCCGTGCAATACTATTTCTAATTCCAATATTCACCAAAAAATTGTTAATCAAATCCAGATCCGAAGCCATCCACGATGTTAAGCCATCCATAGTCATGGCCACTAAGACCGATGTTGATTGATCAATTCACAACCCTTCGTATGTAGTCTCATCGCCATGAAATGTTATGAGTATTTGCCCGATAAACAAGAAGGGTAATTTTCATAAAGAAGAAAATGAAAAAAAAACGAGAATGAGGGAGAGAAATAACTGCTCTCACAAACATAAAATGACACAAACACGGGTTACACGGCAACAGCTCTTACCGCTGCGCCAAGGCTCCCCTTCACCATCTAGTTTCACATATTTAAAGAAAAAAAATTACAATCAGCTAATATTATATACAAAAAACATTCATTTTAAGAAATATTCTATAAATTTTAATTAGATACTAATATTTTATTTTGAAAGTAGATTCTCTCTTGAGAGAATATCATGTTTAGAAAGTAGACTCTTCTTGTGGGACGGAAGGAGTAATAAAGTCCTATTCAGAATAAACCTACAACATAAGTATAATGAGCATTATTGTTCTTCAAAAGCTAACAGATTTGTATCTTGAACTCAAATTGGTGCATTTATCATTATGTTTTTTATGAAAAAAATACAGAAAAAGCTGCATACTAGACTTTTGTATAACCGAATAAAAAGGGTGAAAAATCAGGATGCATGTCTATGCATAATGTATAACAAACAATACATGGGTGCGAATGTGATGGTTAAGCATTTCGTATTTAAATTATGCTCAAGTATTATGAGTACAATAGTATTCATGTACTCGGTCAAGAAAACTGCACTATACATGCGGCCAGGAGTACAGTAATACTCATATAGCTATAAGTACTTATTTTGCGGAGCAACAGGAGTACTCATTCTTGATTTGGGGTCTAAGGCTCCAAAAGATGTGAAGATCCAGGGTATCTGATATATGGGTGGGTTTTAATTTTATTTGTACTGATTCTTGATTTGAGTTTTCCTGTAAGTGGGAAAGGATTGTCGAACTTCTTATCATCTTATGTTTAATATATCTTGTTAAATTGATCATCAATGGACCAATGAAAATATTTATTAATTTATATATGTTTGTTTTGCAGCAGATCGATCTAAAACTGGTTGGGCTATGTTTATGATTAGGGCTGCAAACGAGTCGAGCCGAGTTGAGCTTTGACCTTAACGAGTGATGCTTGTTACTATTCAACCAAGCTCGAGATTGAACGAGCCGCAAAATTTGAGCTCGAACTCGAGCTCAAGCAGTATTTCGAGCGCTCGCGAGTATTTTTATATATATTTTTTTATTTTTTTTATTTTTTATTTTTATGTTTTGTTAAAAATAATAAAAGGACTGTCAATTTTAATAAATACAATAATAATAATAATTATTATAAATAAATATTACGAATATTTAAACATATATAATAGAATTTAAAAAAATTTATTTAAATGGCTCGGGAGTTCACGAGCTAAGTCTTCATGAGCTCGAGTTCGAGCTCGTGAGCTCACGAGCCGAGCTTGGTCAACTCGAGCTCGACTCGAGCTTTGAGCGAGCGTGCTCGCGAGGCTCGTTTGCAGCCCTATCTATGATAGAGTAAAGAGGATCACACACAAAAGAATTAAGACAAGAAAAGAACGCAGATCTATAGTAGACAGAGGCGGAGGGAGGGCGTGGCGGGTAGGGGTTATGCCCCCCTTCCCCCCAAAAAAAAAATTCTATTGATATTTTATTATTATTATTATTATTATTATTATTATTATTATATTTTGTAATTAAAAAAAATATTGGCCCTAAAGTAAGAAAAGTAGTTAGTCAAATTTTGTAATGTATTTTTGTGAGTTCTATTAGTGTGGTTTCACATATTAATATGGATACGTTTATTTAATGTGATTTTTTTTTGTAAATAACTCATCTAAAAAAATTTAATGTCGTTGCGTCGAAATTTTTTTTAATATCGCCCCCCGTACCAAGAAATCCTTGTTGGAAAAAAATTATCGGTATCACCGTTTGGAAATAGAGTTATCAAACTCTTTTGCGTTGCGGAAGCGTAATTAACTTGCGGAAAGTAACGACACAAGATTTATAGAGGTTCGGCCAAACGTGCCTACGTCCTCTCTTCGTATCTTTTTCTATAGGCTTAAGATCAGCCTCTACGCCTCGTCTTCTATTGGTCCAAGGGATACCGTTACAATCTCGTCTTCTATCGGTCCGAGATAAACCATACACTCTTGTCTTTATGTCGGTCCAAGATAAATCATTTTTCTTTTCTATCTGAGAAGGAAGCAACCTATCTAGCTTTCTATGGGTACTAAACAAACCTCACCCGGATTTAGATATGATTTTAATAATGCCGGATCCTTGATCCTAATAACACCGAATCAATCTACAATCCGTATCTTTCCTCTCGTGTATGTTTTCGTGTATGAACACTCGAACACTTATCAATTAAGCACAATTACAATAACAATAATGTATACAATGATATCAAACGAATGTATGATCTTCTCTGAGTTGTTGTACTGAATGATACCAAATGACTTGGTATTTATAGGCTCAAAGGCTCAACTAGCCATTACTGCATGTCTTAATTAGCGTGCGCTATTTCTCTTCTTTAACGTGCGCTAAACCTTCTTACGTACGTTAATATGCGTGGTTACGTATGTTCCTTTCTTCAGTCCAGTAGCTTCTGCTTCTTTCACTAGCGTGCGCTAACTATCACTCTTAGCGTGCGCTATCTGGTCTTCGTTTACAACGGTCTGAATGCTGAAAGTCTTCTGTTCAACATTCATAATTCAAACTTAGCGTGCGCTAAGTATTCTTCATAGCGTGCGTTATTTGTTCGTCACTGCATACGTCACAAATGACCGTTTGATCTCCGTGTTGAAATTCTTTACAACAGATATATTCCTTCGTTAGCGTGCGTTAGCCTTCATTTGTAGCGTGCGCTAACTTAGTCATTTAGCGTGCGTTGTTTCACTGTGTTGCGTACGTTATCCATCAGGTGACTTTTCAGGTAAGTCTTCAGGTGACCTTCTTAGCGTGTTTTAATCTTTCTGTGTAGCGTGCGCTAAGTCATCAAGTGACTTTTCAGGTCTGTTTCGAATGTCTTCGACTCCTTCGTTGTTTTGCTTCGTCTTATTGATTCCTTGTTGTTGTGGATTGATCGACAATTCATCATCAAAACCAATTTATGATTATATGGAATATAATACTCCAACAGTCCTGGGTCCGCCACTGATAGTAGAAAATAAAGAAAAAGGGGATAAACCCCATCCCGAGCCAGAAGGCCGAGTTCTAAGCCGAAGTCGATTCAATAACTAGTTGATCAAAAGACAATCTAACTGGCAGATACAAGGACAGTATAAAGAGAATTAATAATTCACTCTTAACTTAAAGCCTAAGCAACTAAACTCATGGACCAAACTTATTCAATAACTTCAATTAAAACCTCAAAATAATAATTAATATGAAATAGTAGTGTATAAGGAGATTTGTAAATTTAATCATAATTAGATCAGGACGAAATTAAACTATTTTTAATGATTTTACAAGCTTAATGCAAAATGTTTATAACTAGACTTGAGCTATACTAAAAAATAAGCGTCATACTGATTACTCGCCAATAGCTCGTCGAAAGCCAATATGTGACCTCATCGACTCAACCAGCTATGTTGGTTGCTAAAAATATCGAAGAGACTCGTTAAAAATGAAGGCCAACGTACGCATGGAATGTTTTTCATTTTCATTGTAATTCGATGATCATTTTTACTCCACGGTCCACGCATTTCCCGTTCGTAGTTTTCATTTCCTGCAACTGAGTATTTGTATAGACAGCCATCTCCGAAACGAGCTCAGCGAAAATTTTGATATTTTCGGATTATGTACAGCATTTGGTTGTGTTTTCACAGAAATCAATCCACAAGAAACCCATTAAATTTCCTACGTCTTAACGAAATCCCAAATATCAGTTACCGACTTCATCCACGGGCTGAATCTTGAAGTCACCAAAAATCTCCACAAGAACAGAATCCATCTCTAAAATGGTGAAATCTCAAAGAATCTCTAACAATGATCTGCACGCCTGCAAATTTCGTAACAAACTTGATGGTGTTGTGACAATCGCCGCATATCCTCAAGTTCTTAAAGACCCTAATGGATGATTCACCTTTCAAATTTAGCACCCCAAAAGCCACAGCCAGCTTCTCACTATGATTGCACAAGCTCTCCTCCTGCTCTTCCCCATCCAAATCTTGCAACACGAATCTTGTATCTGGATAGCATCCAGCTAATCTCATCTTCAAGCGTATTTCATCCAAAAACTTATATATATCGTCGCTTACGTCATTATTTTTATCACCAACGACAAATGTATACGTTCTGTTGTTCACCCGAACCCAACTGCAACCAGGAACTTTCCTAATTCCTCTGTCTCTCATCAATTTCCTAGTCGACGAAGCTTCTTCCCACAGTTTGGCACCAACGAGAATGTTAAAAAGCAACACGTAATTTCCGGGATTTTCTGGTTCGATTTCAAAAAGGCGGTTTGCAGCTGTTCGTCCTAAATCCACATTCTTGTATATCCGACAGGCTCCAAGCAGAGCTCCCCAGGCAGCCGCACTCGGTTCTACGGGCATTTCTTGGATAAATTTATACGCCTCTGCTAAGCGACCCCCACGACTAAGAACATCAACCACACATGAATAATGCTCTGCATCAGGTTCGATTTTATGATCCCTTTTCATCGAATTGAATATCAAGAGCCCCGTGTCCACCATCTGTGAATGGCTACAGCCAGACAGCACACCTGTAAATGTAACAGCGTTCGGTTTTACACCCGAGCCCACCATTTCATTGAAGAGTGATAAAGCCTTCTTTCCTTTTCCGTGCATCGAGTTAGCAGTAATAATTGTGTTCCATGCGACATTATCTTTAGACGGCATTGTACTAAAAATCAGGTTCGACATTTCCAAGTCGCCACTCTTGGCATATATTAAAACTAGAGCGGTACAGGCTGTCGGATCCTCTAGAAAACAATGTCTGACTATATAGGCATGAATCTCCCTTCCTCCCACCCAAAGTTCTAAAGAAGTACACGCAGATAACACACTTGTAATAGTGATTCGATTTGGCTTGCATCCCTGCTGCTGCATGTTTCGGAGTAACTCCAGTGCTTCTTGAGCTTTTCCATTATCGGCACACCCGGAAATGACGGAATTCCAGGTAACAATATCTAAATCGACTCCTTGATTTCTCATGAGCCGGAATTTAGTAAGTGCCTTGTCGGAGTTGCCATTGGAAAAATATGCTGATATAATCACGTTCCACGACACGACATCAGGATACGGCATGTTGTCAAACACTAATTCGGCGTGCTTAATGCTTAAACAACTAGAATACATATCCACAAGAGCGCTACTCACGAACATATTTGCTCCCATCCCGTTTTTAATACCGAAACCATGAACTTCTCTACCCAAATTTAAACATTTCGACTGCGAGCAAGCAGGAAGTATCGATGATAACGTCATTGCATTAGGCTTAATTCCACTCAATCCCATATCCCGAAAAGCCGAAAGAGCCTCTCTTGGAAGCCCACAGTTGACATAACAAGAACAAAATGATGTCCAAGTAATCACATCCTTCGTCTTCAGATCACTAAAAACACTCTCCGCGCCCTGAAAGTACTTGCATTTCCCGTACATGTCAATTAAGGCATTCCCCAGAAGCAAATCCGATCTAAAACTGTACTCGAGAGCATCAGAATGAATTTGTTTCGCATTTACTAAATCTCCTGAAGCCGCACAAGCCTTGGCAACTGCTAGAATAGCGAACTTATCTGGATTTATCTTTATGCTGTTTTTAACTTCAGTGTATAGTTCTATAGCTTCTTTACATCGACCGTTCTTGGTATAAGCTGAAATCAACAATGTCCATGACTGTACATCTGGGTGAGAAATTCCATCGAACAGTTGGCGGGCGCGCGATAAATCTCCCGAATTCAAATAATTCTTGATGAATTTGATATTCAAATGAGGTGGGAGATTAGTGGGCACCTTGGAAAGCATCTGAAAAATGGCGTTCAACTATAGAAGCGTTTCATACGCAAGTTTATCCCTTCAAGTAAGCTGATAGAATAAAGAAAATAAAGGTGCAAAGATGAACTTCCGATTTACTCGACCTTAGAACTCCATAGCCATATTTGACAGGGCTTTTCTACCGTCAGGCCAGGAAAACTTGACCTGACGTTAGACCGGTGTTAAAATTACATATTTTTTTATATTTGTCGATTTCAATTCGTAGAGTTCAATCCTAACAAGAAGAATATACAACTTGAATCGACAAATATGAAAAAAATATGTAATGTAATTAAGATGTATTTTCTTATCGTCACGTCACGAAAACTTGGTCTTGTATTAGGCTGGTACTAAAATTGCATTTTTTTTCATATTTGTTGATTCGTCTGCATACCAACTCTAAGAAGAATATACAAATTGGAATCGACAAATATAAAAAAAAATATGTAATTTTAACACCGGCCTAACATCAGGCCAAGTTTTCCTGGCCTGACGGTAGAAAAGCCCGTTTAACAATGGGGACGAACTTTAGAGAGATTATTACACTAACAATGACCAAATGGTGATTTATATAGCACTTCTTAATCAGGGACTCGTCGCCATTAATCCTGCCATAATGGCTGGCGGTTTCAGACGCCCAAAGGGCTTGGTCGGATGAAGGGTCTTGGAGTACTTATTAGGTAGTTCAAGAGTCATGGTCCAGACCAAAAGGTTAGTGGACTGGATTTGGTCCAAGAAGATAAGCCCAAACACCAGCCCAAAGCACCAAGATCCACGTCCTGGGCTTGGACTGAGCCCGAGCCCGTGCCCGACCCGACGGACGGATGGTCGGTCGGCGGCGGCGGCGCGCGCGCGTGTGTGCGCACGAGGACACCCATATACACCAACCCATTTGTTATTAAGCCCATATAGACAAAGACTTTAAATAGAAGCCAAAACATCCATACACAATCAATGTGGGACAACTAACATCATATATAACATGTTAGTTTCTACTCCAAGATCCAACTTTAAACATTCAATATCTCACTCATCGGAAATCGGTTTAAAATATTAAATATACCACGTTCATCTACTCACGACGTAGATTAACATTCAATAAATATTTTAATTAAATAATAAATATAAATATTTAATTAAAATATTTATTCTTAATAAATGGTTAATTACTAAACCATTTCCAACAATCCCCCACATGAGTGAGAATGCCAATGCAAATGCATAGTTCAGTCCTCAAAAGACAATATTGCATTTGGCTAGGTGGCTTGTCACCTTGAACCTATCCATTGTCAACATCATCGAGTATACTGACGGCATAGTGGTCATGAAACCTTGAACTAGTCCCCCGTGGTATATACCGAGACAATAATATAGACACAATATCAACTCAATTCCATCCGTTCTAACGTTTTGTGTCCTTTTCGGCCTTGGACACCCATTTGGATTCATTAATGTATCAACTGAAGCGGCCCTCACTTCACACTTATATAGGTGATTCTTATTCCCAAGTATCCTATTATACTTGACCTCTCTGAGGTAATCAAGAATCATTAAAAATCATAAGACTTAACCTCACCACATGTAGGTAAACAATCACTCACTTTTCTCAGAGAATAGGTATGTTTGAGTATTTTAACACACGGATTATTATAACTTCGTTATCCCATTGAACCAAACTCTTATGATCCTCCAATCTACAAGGTTGGGTATCCACTACAATCATCTTTAAGATGCGGATTTAACACCCATTCCCTCTAACAATTTATACATTTGATCTCGATTAATACTCTTCGTCAGCGGATCCGCCAGATTATCTATTGACCTTACATAGTCAATTGAGATAATACCACTCAAGATCAAATGCCTCACGGCATTATGTCGTCGACGAATATGTCGAGACTTACCGTTATAAAACATATTTTGTGCCCGTCCAATAGCAGCTTGGCTATCACAGTGTATCAACACAAATGGCACATGTCTCGTCCAACATGGAATATCCTCGAGGAAATTCTTAAGCCATTCAGCTTATTCATCATCTTTATCCAAAGCTATGAATTTAGATTCCATGGTAGAGCTTGCAATACAAGTTTGTTTCTTGAACTTCCAAGATACAGCACCACCCGCAATAGTGAACACATATCCACTCGTAGAAAATGAGTCTTTCGATTCAGATATCCAATTAGCATCACTATACCCTTCAAGTACAGCAGGCTCTCTTGAATAATGAATCGTAAAGTTCTGAGTATATTATAAATAACCCAGTACTCGTTCCAGAGCCCTCCAATGTTCTTTACTTGGATTAACTGTGTAGCTACTCAACTTGTGAACCGAGCATGCTATATCAGGACGGGCAAACTTCCAATGATCTTAGCATATTCATCTTGACCCACAGGTTCACCCTTATGATTAATCAGATGAACATTTGGTTCCCAAGGAGTCTTAGCAATGGGTTTATCAAAAGCGTTGAATTTTCTTAACACTTTCTCAACATAATGAGATTGCGTCAAAGCAATTCCGTTAGGCATTTTTAGAATCTTAATTCCAAGAATAGTATCAGCCAAACCCATATATTTCATGCTAAAATTCTTACTTAGCATTCGTTTCGTTTCACCAATCACACGAGAGTTGCTACACATTATCAAAATGTCATCTACATATAGACAAACGATAACGTAATTGTCACCCGTTTTCTTAACATAGACATTTGTCACTCTCATTGATATTGAAACCATTTGACAACATCACTTCGTCAAAATTCAAATGCCACCGTAGAGGTGCTTGTTTCAAACCATATAAAGACCGTTGTAGTTTGCATACCATGTGCTCTTTCCCAAGTACTACAAACCCTTCCGGTTATTTCATATAGATTTCATCATCCAGCTTCCCATACAAGAATGCAGTCTCATCCATTTGATGAATCTCGAGATTGCGCAAAACGGCAATAGCGAGTAGCACCCTAATAGATGTAAGTCTTGTCACGGGCGAGTAGGTATCAAAGAAATCATAACCAGCTTTTTGCGTAAAGCCTTGAACTACAAGTCGGGCCTTATATTTGTCAATAGTACCATCACCTGTACTTCTTCTTTAGGATCCATTTGCATCCTAAAGCCTTACAACCCTGTGGTATTTCAACTAACACCCAAGTGTGATTTAGCATGATAGACTCAATCTCAATGTTTATTGCCTCTTTCCAGAAAGCCGCATTTGGACCAGATAAAAGCTTCTTTTACTGATACCGGTTCACCATTTAACATTAAAACAACATAGTCTGGTCCATATATATTTACTTTCTGTACTCTAGTACCTCGACTAGGTTCTACATTGACTGGTGTAGACCTAGGTCGCTTTCTGTTCGGTCGTTCAGATAACACCGGATTCGAGCTTGAGGCTTCATTTTCATCTATGGTTTCATAACACATAGGATCATCTACAAGTTTAGAACTTGTAGCTTCATCATCAACTCTTTTTCTAGAGTTAGGATCAACCTTATTCTTATAAGGATAGATATTTTCAAAGAATACAACATTTCTTGATTCAATCGTTGTATTTACATGAATGTCGGGTATCTCCGATTTGTGTACAACAAACCTGTAAGCGCTACTGTTAAGTGCATAACTAATAAAGATGCAATCGATCGTCTTAGGACCAATTTTAACTTGTTTAGGTAGAGGCACCTCAACCTTCGCCAAACACCCCCACACTTTGAGATATTTGTACAATGGTCTTCTACCTTTCCACAACTCATAAGAAGTAATATCCTTACCTTTGCGTGAAATCTTGTTCAATATGTAGTTGGATGTCAAGACAACTTCCCCCCACATGTTCTGGGGCAACCCTGAACTAATTAATAAGGTATTCATCATATCTTTAAGTGTTCGATTCTTACGTTCAGCAACGCCATTAGATTGTGGTGCATATGGAGCCGTGGTTTGATGAATTATACCACTCTCGTTGTATAATTCCTCAAATGGACCTACATATTCGCCACCTCTATCGGTTCGAACCATCTGAAACCGCCAGCCATCATGGCATGATTAATGGCGATGAGTCCCTTCACATGATCAAGAAGTGCTATATAAATCAGCATTTGGTCATTGCAGAACTTACGAAAAACCAGTGCATTCTCTCAAAGCATTGCATATCATATTCAAGTCCAGTCTTCATTCCAGTACTTGTATTATTCCAACAATATCTTGTGCAGTCATCGATGAAAGTGATAAAGTACTTCTTACCACCTCTAGTTTGCACAAATTTTAAATCACACACGTCTATGTGAATTAATTCAAGGGGTTTTGTGTTCCGTTTTACCGAATGAAACGGTAGCCTTGTCATTTTTGCCTCAACACAAATCTCATATTTGTTTTGCTTTTTGATTTCATTTAATTTTAGTAAATCTAAGTTTACTAATCTTTTTATAGCATTTAGATTCACATGACCTAATCTATAATGCCATCAATTTGAGCACTCAAGCAAATAAGCAGAAGTTGTAGCGTTATTATTAGCAACTGCCTTTGGAGGCTTACAAGTACGAACGCTAAGTTTGAACATGTCCTCGACAATATGACCTTTCCCGAGAGTCTTGCCAAACTTGCGTATTATCATAAAATCGCTACGAAGGTCTACATCAAATTTAGCTCTAACTAATTTGACACCAGACACCAAGTTCTTGCAGATTGCCGGAGCATGCAGCACATCCTTCAGAGTTATCTCCACACCGGAGGTGAATTGAAGCACAACAGTCCCAATTCCAAGAACTGGAGAGGTACGATCACTTGCCTCTATGATGAAGCGGTCTTGAATCTCCTTGTAAGTGAAAAACAAGTCTTGGTTCACACAGATGTGAACATTCGCACCTGTATCAAGAAACCAAGTAACACGGTTAGGTTTCGAGACATGATTTACCTCGGTGATCATGGCAGCAAGGTCATCTTTGTCCTAAGAGTCAAAGTCCTTCTCGACATGGTTGACTTTGCCCTTTTCCCTTGTTCTTCTTCGGCTTTCGGCAGTTTTTCGCCATATGGTCGGGCTTATCACAGTTGAAGCACGTTTCAGTAAATTTCGTCGGAGGTGCCACATCATTTCCCTTGACTTTGGTAGGACATGGACGTTTTTTGGGAGGTACGCCCCCACCTTCAGTCATATTAGCCTTAGCATCCATAGGAGCTTTGGTCCTCAAGTCTTGATCACGGACTTGAGCTTCAGTTTGGAGTTTAGCAACCAAAATTTCAAGAGTCATTTCCTTTCACTTATGCTTAAGGTATCCCTTGGACTCCTTCCAACTAGGCGGCAACTTGTCGACCAAGAGAGCCACAGTATACGCCTTGGGTAGAGGCATCCCCTCGGAATGAACATCATTGTATAAGAGTTTGGAACTCTTGTACTTGGGGCATCATTGGACGAGTATCCACCATTTGGAATTCGGTGAGCCTCGTCACAATGAAATTCTTCGTGCTAGCAGGATTAACACGGTATTTCAACTTAAGAGCATCCCAAATTTCTTTGGCAGTCTCCTTGATGTTGAACACATTGAACAGGCCATCATCAAGCCTGTTCAGCAACATATTCCGACACATATAGTCGGAATGAACCCAGGTATCATAGTTGGTACGCACTTGAACATTCGCCTCGTTCTCAGCAGGGACAGGAGGCCTTTCTTCACGCAGGAAGCTCGCAAGTACCATTATGGTAATGTAGAACAACATCTTTTGAGACCAGCGTTTGAAGTCGGTGCCTGAGAAAACAGGAGGTTTCTCGGCGATAGGCATTAGCCGAGCAACATTGTGAATTGGATCCATTGAAGAGCTTAATGATCCAATAGTTCCAGAACTGGTGGATGGATTAGTGGATGCGCCGGTACTTGGATTGAACGACATTTTTCTCCAGCAGAAGTTTTAGGATGACACGAACAAGTAAGGTCGATTATTCTCGTCTTGCGGTTGTTGGAATAATACAAGTGCTGGAATGAATACTGAACTTGAATATGATATGCAATGCTTTGAGAGAATGCACTGGTTTTTCGTAAGTTCTGCAATGACCAAATGCTGATTTATATAGCACTTCTTGATCAGGTGAAGGGACTCGTCGCCATTAATCCTCCCATGATGGCGGTTTCAGACGCCCAAAAGGTTAGTGGACTGGATTTGGTCCAAAAAGATAAGCCCAAACACCAGCCCAAAGCACCAATTGCCAAGATCCAAGATCCAAGATCCAAGGCCTGGACTGAGCCCGAGCCCGACCCGACGGACGGATGGTCGGTCGGTCGGGGACGGCGGCAGCCCGCGTGTGTGCGTGTGTGCGCGAGGACACCCATACACACCAACCCACTTGTTATTAAGCCCATATAGACAAAGACATTAAATACAAGTCAAAACATCCATACACAATCAATGTGGACAACTAACATCATATATAACATGTTAGTTCCTACTCCAATATCCAACTTTAAACATTCAATATCTCACTCACCGGAAATCGATTTAGAAATATTATATATACCACGTTCATCTACTCACGACGTAGATTAACATTCAATAAATATTTAATTAATAATATTTATTTTTAATAAATGATTAATCACTAAATCATTTCCAACCTATCTTATGATTCATGACACAAATAGTTGCATCATTTGATTCGTTTTGTTCTTCGTCTATACATATCAGGTGCTCCAACCACTTATATGCCCGCCGCGTATGTTTTGGTTTGACACAAACTACAATAATTAAAATAGTAAAAACAGAAGATGTGCATATGGAACTCCAATCGGTACAAAAACTTCCATTTTAACAGGAAAAAAAAGAAAAAAAAAAATTCACCAATCAGCTCAAACAACTACCACTGGGCCGATTGCCAACCACCACTGGCCGATTGCCACTAGTCGCCAGACTAATCTTTTTCGTTTTTGTCACGCCGCCGCCGATCAATGCTTCCGAACGTCGTCACAAACCACTAGTAAATTTTTTTTTCCATTAATATATCATCTTTATTTCTGACTTAATAATTTTATGTTATTTTTAATTGGCTAACTAAAATTTTCAACCACTGTCATACATTTTTTATATTTTTAACTTAATAATTAAGACCATTGACCATTCAATTCATGGTCAACCACCAATGACAATCGTTGATTGTCATAGTCAGTTGATCGCCATCGGTCGACGTTCATTTTTATGCCATTATTATGTTCAATTTTATCAGTAGACGTTTTGATATTTTTCAGTAATGGTTTGATGTATTTTGGTTTCGAACAAGATATTATTCTTGCTTATGTATGCAAGTGATTGACTTTATTCAAAGTACTGAATATTATTCTTATACTTATGGTTCAGACTTTTTATTACTCGTCTTCTCGTTTGACGAATGAATCGAGAAATACTCGAGTGATAGGCTGATGGTAATAGCCTATAATGTATCAGTGACTATGATGATTGGATCATCCCATTTCATCCAAGGACGCGGCACTCCCGGTTACAGTCACCGACACTCTATATGCATTGAGAGTGACTAACTCGAACCTTACAAAGATTCAAGGATATACGTATTAATGAGTTTCATGTTGAAACCCGTTGTGAGAATGGAATAGAGTATCTCTATATCACCTGTAATGAATGTGTCCGAAAGCGCATCTTAGAGAAACTCACGAGTCAATCAAGTGGAATGCACATCACAGTGATTGAGGTTGTCGAATCCTATGCGATTATCTATAACGAATTTTGGAACCTGACTCATACAGGCTTTGGCATGATCGACTGGGCCATCCAGGTTGTGAAATGATGATCCACATTCTTAAAAATACACACGGACATCCTTCCTTACACGGGCAAAGTAGAAGCGGGCAACGAATCCACATAACGAACTTTGTTGGTGTTCCTCAAGTTATGTCATCCAAAGCATCCGAGACATTCGCCGGTTCTACACGTTTGACCCTCTCGAATGCACAACGTCTCTTATGTAAAGCCTGCGCTTTAACCAAAGTAGGAGCGAAACCTCCCTGAAGTAAAGATGTGAAAAATTCATTCTTACATAGGATTCAAATAAATGTTTGTGGACCGATTCAAACAGAGTACGGGCCATTTAGATATTTTATGGTTCTAGTTGACGTTCCGACATGCTGGTCACATGTCGCCCTCTTGTCCACTAAAAATGCTGTTTGCAAAGTTTCTAGCACGGCATATCCGTCTAAGGGTTCACCACCTTGAGCACCATATTCGTTAATAAGACTCGATAATGCTGTAGAGTTCACATCTAAAGTATTTGATGAATACTGCATGTCGATCAGGATTAACGTAGAGCATTCTGTCCCCACGTGCTTATGCAAAACGGTCTCGCAGAGGAAACCATCAAACGAATTCAGATGGTGGCCCGAGAATCGGTTATGCGCACCAACTTACCTGTTTCTCCCTCGGGATATGCAGTCTTCCATCAGCTCTACTTATTCATTTCTGACCCACAACTAACTTTTCTGCATACCAGTTGGTAACTGGATATGAGCCTGACATTTCATATTTACGAATATTCGGTTGTGCGGCTTATGTGCCAATTGCGCCCCCACAACGCAATTAAAGGGGTCCGCAGAGACATTTAGGTATTTATGTTAGATACGAATCCCCAACAATTATCCGCTACTTAGAACCTTCGACAGGCGATATTTACCGCTCGATTTGCGGATAGTCACTTCGATGAGACAACCTTCCTGTCGTTAGGGGGAGGGGATAAGAAGAACTTTCTCCATGAACGATAGGAATTGTTGTGGTCGGTTCCTACTCTGTCTCATTTCGATCCCCGCACTTCGATATATGATAGTGAATTCTCGATCTTCAGAACGTAGTAGACTCGATGCCTGATATGTTTACTGATATTACAAAAGTGACTAGATCAAATATATGTGTTGCAAACATTCCTGCAAGGTTAGAAGTCCCCAGAACGGGGCGCAACACCGACGAACTGAGTACTGCTGCCTGACACGCCTTCTTAGTGTAACTATCGCAAGTCACGATATCGTATCAAGTAGTAAGTGGACTTTTTGAGTCCGGTTTATCAATCCCACGAGGAAGTTTGGTTATAATTTGAATTATACACTATTAGTCTATTTTTATAGATACTAAGATGAGTGAAACACACAATTAAAGAGTTTGGTTTAATAATTACAAAGAAAATGCAATAATAGTTCTAATATTTTAAGGAAATAAAAAGATTGCAACAATAATAGATTGATTAACGATAAAATGAAATAGTTGGGATTACAAACTTAGTTCGTCATTAGTTATAGAAGATGTATAGGAGATCACAACATTAATTTACTTATTATGTTGTGTAGATTCGATTTTCCTTAAAAAGACGGTTTCTCTTTCGAACTATAAAACGCCCCTTACATATTGAATCAATCCAATATATTTCTATGTTGATTGGCTTCAATACATAGCATTAGTATTTATGAAAATAACTCAAAGAATCATCTAAGGTCTAGAGGTATATTTATATCCCCTAGAACAACTTAGAGTGAAGATCATTTGATCTAATCAAACATATTTTCTTTCGAAACATATGAAGACCATAAATATCGTCATTTATTGGCCAAATAAATAAAGATTGTTAAAACAATGACAATCACACACAATAATAAGTAATTCACAATAGATCTTTATACAAACTTAAATAACATGACTAACCTTGTTTATAATCCCAACTAAAGGTAACTTAGCCCATGAAGGGTTTAATATACATAATACAAGCTTGAGTGGTTATTATTAGTTGAACAAGAGAAAGAATTGATCCTCACTCCCTTAGTAGATAAAGGAGAAAGAAGCAATAAACTCTCTGAACAACATATGCTATACCACACTTACACAAATCACTCAAGAACACAAGTGTGTTCTTCACACAAAGAGAAAATATTACAAAAACACAAAGAGAAAATTATAAGATGAATGATGATTGATGATGGATCTAAGGGGTCTATTTATACACCTAAAGTCATCTAATAGCTCCAAAACTCCAGCATTATTACAATAGATCGGATAAATGCCAGCCATCCCCTCAATAATACACAAAAAGTATAAAAAAATTAGACAAATTATCACAATCTGTCAAGAGTTACTAGTAACATTCGATGAGTTACTGGCCGTAACTTGGGCGACTTCTACGTAACATTCAGTAGTTACGGCGTAACTGGCTTCGTCAATTTGCTCACCGGTTGCTTTGAGAGTTACGTTTTCAGCCCAAAGATTTCTCGACTTTGCGTTTTTGCCCCAAATCTTCTTCGGATGATAACTTTTGATATATAACTCTGATTTTGAATCCGGAAAGACTGCCGAATTCATCTCGGAAAGCCCTACAACATGAATATATTAAAATTCAACAAAGAGAATATTTTATAAACATGTTATTTCTTGAGTAAATCAGTTATTCAATCCGATTAAGACTAGATTTACATCATCATCCGATAAAAATAAAATTATTAAAAACTAATTAATTAAAAGCAAAAAAACAAGTATACTTGCTCAATTATGGGTGATATTTATCGATACAAACCATGGATAAGTGTATAAAAATGACACTTATCACACCCCCAAACTTGAATTCTTGCTAGTCCCGAGCAAGACTCTTTATTATTCACGCTCCAAAAATAAAAATAAGAAAAATTAATACACACATAAATTAAAATATAAAAAGAGAAAAGGAGATCAAAATGCCATTAATACACAACAACCAGCTTTATACAGTAGATAGAAATGAAACAAGATTCAAAATAAATCTACTAATGATTTTGAAGTTAAAACACGGTTTTATTTTGTAATTCCAAAATACAAGGTTTCCCCCCAAAAGGATGATTATTTCTTTCCCACTCGTGATGCACACGACTCCCTTTAATGGTTGCTCTCGATCACTCGTTTATTTTTCGACTCAATATGAAGAAGAATTTCATTGGCTTCATCAAATATTGTGATTTTTCACGAAATTGAGTGTATTGAAATTCAGCCGCTAATTAATTCAAATCTGCTCATAAACGACATCCCTTAGTGATAGCTTTCACACTATTATTTGCTAACGTGTAGCTCTTTTCACCAACACAATTTCTATTTTTTTAGGTGATAGCTTTCACACCGTTATTTGCTAACGTGTAGCTCTTTTCACCAATTTTTCTGTGAGACGGCAGCTACGCATCAACAATGGTTAGTCCTTTATCTTTCGCAAGATTTTAAGACCCCCAAAATTAGGCAGCTGTTGCTGCTTAACACTTCTCCTTTTCGTCATTTTTTTAAGGTGATAGCTTTCACACCGTTATTTGCTAACGTGTAGCTCTTTTCACCAATGACTTCTTTTTTTAGGGAATATAATTTTTGCAGAAAATCATTTATTAGTTAAGCATGAAAAATCAAAAACTCCACAAATTAAGTAAATTTCAGTTCTATTTTCATCAACCGACTGATTCTTCTTTTCTCAAGGTAACGAATGACTCGATTTTATATGATAACTACAAGACTTGGAAAGAGAGATTATGGCTCAAAAATTTTTTGGAATATACAATTTTTTAACCGGTTTAAAACGATTTTAGAAGCTTGTATATAGCTAACTTATTGGTGTTATGGCCAGATCTAGAAATCTCACAAATCAAAATAATATATATATATATATATAAATTTTTTTTAAGGCAAATATAACACACCAAAATACCAACACACCACCAACACACCAAATTAAAACATACCACCCCCAAACTTAAAAATAAAATTGTCCTCAGTTTTTTAAAAAAAAAAAAAAAGCAATGCAGAAAAGCAGAATACTCTCTGTTAAGAAAGTTGATGCTTGAGCTAACGCCTTTTAGAATCTGCAAGAGAATAAATATACGAGGCACACAACAAAAGAAAATAAAATATACTCGGAAGTATAACACAATTTTTAAGATGCGCATCAAGAAAGTCCGAAGAGTCGCCTTATGCTTGTAATACCCCGAGATATTCGGAATATGTTACAACGCCGTAGACCCCTACATGGGACCCACCAGGCTACAATAGGAAAACTCCACTCGACTAACCATCTTGGTTAGCGAGGATACACAATTAAATAATATGACATATAAAGATACGCCCGGAGCAACCGGCAAAATAAGCATCAACCAACAACGTGACAATTTAAAGCAATACAATACGGAGTTTGGAACGAAAAGCCTAAGTACTCGCGAGTACAATCTATAAGTTTAAAACTGTGGGAACAACCATATTGAAATGGACAAAGGAAATAAGTAGACCCAAATGCACATGTCAACGACCCTGGCCAACATCCTCGTACTGTCCTGGTGCCCGCTCGTCCGGATAATCATAACCTGAAATCCATAACAAGAATTTCCCCAAAATGGGTCCCCAAAGGGGTTAGCAATTACGCTAGTACAAGTAATCAAGGCAAACCAATCGCTTACACATTTCATAGTACATGCACCAATATCATTTCAAAAACCAAAACTAGACATGTCCTTTCCGGAAATAAACAGTCAAGCAATTTGCCTTGGGAACAGAGTCATATCATAAATTCCCGCACGAGGCCTCTAAGGACCCTCCCGCACTGGCTAGCTAAACAAACTCATGAATCCGGGACGCAAACCTTTGGATTCCCTCCTTGATCCCGTCGGACCAACACGAGGTGAGCAAATCACACACAAAATACATTACCATTCCACGTTAAGCATAAAGGTTTCCAAAAATACTTGCCTTGAATTATTGACGACGCGAAGAACGGAAAGGAAAGTCACCGACGAACGCTAGGAACCAATGAAACCGAACCTAACGATTCGAAGAATACAATCACAACCGTTTCTAAATGAATACGGAATTGGAATACACCCGAAAACCCGCCTACGATTCATGTACATTCGTATATAAACAACAACGAGGGCGGACCACAACCAAACCCTCTCGATTCCGTAAAAATCACGAAATATACTATGAATCCGTAGGGAAACTAAGAATACCAACAAGATTAATCATATTCATCATGAATCCATCAACAAAATGGAACGGATCGGAAGAAAATCCCAAAACCCCCAATTTATCGAAAAGTAGGGTTCTAAGAGATTTACCTTGGATTAGGATGAAAGATTCGTGTTGATGTTGTTATAATACTCCAAGAACTCAAGAAAGATGTTGGATGAGATGATTGGAGGAAGAAATCGCCAAGAAAATCGCCTTGGAATCGCCTTCGCCGCGGAGAGAGGAAGAAATGAGAAATTATGATTATCTCGGTCAACTCCCTGGTTTATATAGCCAGGGAGTGTTAGCGTGCGCTAATCCTCAAGGTTAGCGTGCGCTAACGGGGAAAAATTACAGTCCAAAATAGTTAGCGTCGATCCAAAGAGCGGACTTTTGGCGTTAGCGTGCGCTACTCAAACGTAGCGCGCACTAATAACCTCTCGGTAGCGCGCTATCGACCAATAGCGTCGCTACCGGACATCGATCGAGTCCAGTGGCAACCGCCGTAACCCACGATACGTTAGCGTGCGCTACCATACAAGCGTAGCGTGCTAATCGATCCGTTAGCGTGCGCTACCATACAAGCGTAGCGTGCGCTTCCGGCACTTTGGCCGGTTGATAGTAAGCATCGATCTTGGACACTCACGCTAGCGCACGCTACCGGGCATCATCAGCGTGCGCTAGCCCCTCGACATTAGCGTGCGCTAGCATATGTAGCGACGCTAATACGCTAGTCCGAAGGCCGGAAAAAAAGACCTTGCCACTCCTGGGGCTACTCGCTAGCGCGTCTTCTGAAACAGACGTAGCGTGCGCTACTAAGGGACCCCTAGCGCGCGCTATGCAGAAAAAATAGCGTGCGCTAGGTATGAAATATGAACGGTTCAAAACACCGGAAGGTGAACGAAACATCCAACGGAACATCTCAACGGGCATCATAACATAGAATGGACCCACGGCAACCCAAAGCAGCCCGCTCAACAATAACGGGGATAAAATCCATAGATAATAGAAAAGATACACCGAAAGATACACGAGGGTCACTACTACGGAAATACGCCGAAAAAAAAATACAAGGGGAAGAAAAATGCGGATATTACATTCTACCCCTCTAAAAACAAGTTTCGTCCCGAAACTTAAGAAACAAACAACTCAGGGTACCTAGCACGCATGCTCTCCTCGGTTTCCCAAGTTGCCTCCTCGACACCGTGTCTCGACCACTGCACCTTGACCAAAGGGATGGTCTTATGCCTCAGTCGTTTCTCCCGATGCTCTAAAATCTTCAAAGGATGCTCCTCAAAAGGCATCTCCTCGGCAACGTCAATCTCCCCATCGTCGATGATGTGACTAGGATCCGGACATATTTCCACAGCTGGGAAACATGAAAGACGTTATGAACATGACTCAGGGCCGGGGGTAACGCCAAACGGTATGCTAACCCACCGACTCGCTCGAGAATCTCGAAGGGTCCAATAAATCTCGGACTCAACTTCCCCTTCTTCCCGAAACGGAAAACTCCTCTCGTCGGCGACACCTTCAGCAAAACGTGGTCTCCCACCTCGAATTCTAAAGGTCGACGATGGACATCAGCATATGACTTCGCCGACTCGGGCGCCAACATCCGTTCTCGAATTAATTCTATCTTCCGTCTTGTCTCTAAAACGACATCCGGTTCGGTCCCGACCAAATCGGACGCCTCGTTCCAACAAATCGGCGATCGACATCGTCGCCCATAAAGTGCCTCATACGGTGCCATCCGAATCGACGCGTGCCAACTATTGTTGTACGTGAATTCGATCAATGGCAGGTGCTCCTCCTGATCGCTACTCCAATCGAGGGCACAAGCACGCAACATGTCCTCGAATGTTTGATAGTGCGTTCCGACCGTCCATCCGATGGGGATGAAAAGAGGTACTCAAATGCAAACAGGTACCTAACGCCTTATGCACCGCCTGCCAAAAGTGCGATACAAAACGGCCATCACGATCCGAAACAATAGACTTCGGAGTACCGTGAAGTCTCACAATCTGCGCGATAAACACACGAGCCAATTTCTCTGGGCCCCAAGTGTCCTTGATGCCTAGAAAATGTGCCGACTTGGTCAGACGATCAACAACCACCCATACCATATTCATGCCCGACCTCGATCTCGGCAAACTCGTAACAAAATCCATCGATATATCTTCCCATTTCCATTCTGGAATGGGAAGTGATCGCAATAACTCAATGGTCGCCGATGTTCGATTTTGACACTGGCAAGTCAAACATCTCGCCACAAGCGTGCGACCTCCTCCTTCATATCATTCCACTGAAGTTCCTCCTCGTGTCCTTGTACATCTTACTCGAACCGGATGAACGGAATAGGGTGTGGAATGGGCCTCATGCAAAATACTGCCGCAACTCTGGATCGTTCGGCACACAAAGCCGACTACGGAATCTCAAAACACCATCCTCGTGAATCACAAACCCGGAGACTTTCCCTTAAGAACGCTCTCTCGGATTTGAGTAATCATCGGATCCTCTAATTGCTTGACTTAATTTCATCGATCAAAGACGACGAAATCTCTAGAGCACAAAGTTGCCGACACTCTGTGCAACAAAACTTCAACATCTAACTCGATCGAGCCCGCCGAAGCTCGGGATCGGGCGTAAGGACCTCAAGCGTTCGCAACGCAATCGGTTTCGACTCAAGGCGTCGGCCACGACGTTTGCCTTGCCGGATGATAAAGGATTTCGAGGTCGTAATCCTTAATCGGCTCTAACCATCTCCTCTGCCTCATATTCAACTCCACGAGTAAATATGTATTTTAGACTTTTATGATCGGTGAAAATCGACATGTAGAGCCGAAAAGATAGTGACGCCAAATCTTGAGTGCAAAGACAACCGCCGCTAACTCTAAATCGTGAGTAGGGTAGTTAAGCTCATACGGTCTCAACTGTCTCGACGCATAGGCAATGGTCTTGCCGTGCTGCATCAATACGCACCCAAGACCACGACCAAGCATCGCTATAAACAATGAATCCCTCGTTGCCACATGGCAACGCCAAACCGGGCTGAAGTCAAACGCTTCTTCACTCCTCGAAACTCGATCGCCTCTCATCGGTCCAGATTTAACCTCTCGGATTTATGGAGCAACTGTGTAAGTGGCCGAGCTAGTTTCGAGAAACCCTCGACGAACCTACGGTAGTAGCCAGCCAAACCCAAGAAACTACGGACCTCCTTCACATTTGTGGGCGATGCCCAATCCAACACTGCCTCAATTTTCTGCGGATCCACACGGACTCCCTCGGCTGAAATCACGTGACCCAAAAACATCACTTCCTTTAGCCAGAACTCACATTTCGAGAACTTCGCATAGAGTTGCTCGGTCCTCAAAATGTCTAACACTATCCGCAGATGATGGGCATGCTCTTCCTCATTCCTCGAATAGATAAGAATATCGTCAATGAAGACGACGACACACTTATCCAAATACTCGATAAAGACTTTGTTCATCAATTGCATGAACACCGCCGGTGCATTAGTTAACCCGAAAGGCATAACTACAAACTCGTAATGTCCGTATCTCGTCCGAAAAGCTGTTTTCGGCACGTCGGACTCTCTCACCCGGAGCTGATAGTACCCCGATTTCAAATCAATCTTCGAGAATACCGCAGCTCCCTGCAACTGGTCAAACAAGTCATCGATTCTCGGCAAAGGATACTTGTTCTTGATGGTCACCTTGTTTAGTTCGCGATAGTCGATACACAAACGTAGTGAACCATCCTTCTTCCGCACAAACAGGACCGGTGCGCCCCAAGGCGAGGCACTCGGTCGAACATACCCCGACTCAAGAAGCTCACTCAACTGCTTCTTCAACTCTGACATCTCTGAAGGTGCCATGCGATACGGCGCCTTTGAAATCGGAGCCGCGCCCGGCTCTAATTCTATAACAAACTCAACCTCACGATCCGGTGGCAGCCCCGGCAACTCGTCAGGAAATACATCAGGAAACTCACTAACGACTGGAATCGACGAAAGCTCGACTCCACCATTCTCCGCCTTCAAGGCGTAGCACCAATAACCAGTACACCCCTTTCGCAGGAGACTCATCGCCTTCAAGGCATTAATGACGAATTTATGATTTCCCCTCCTTCGCCCATGAAGGAGTGCTCGGTGCCATCCTCGGCTAACATGGTGATGATCCTCGTGCGGTAGTTCATGATTGCACCATGCCGCTCGAGCCAATCATCCCCGAGAATCAAATCCTCACCCTCAATATTAACGACAATAAGATTAGAGAGCCAAGCTCTCTCACAAATAATCACAGAGCAGTCTCGGACCTCTCGATCACCGACAATTCTATCACCGCTAGGAAGTTTAACGATGAAAGGCTTGCAAGGTGACAAACAGTCGAGACTCAAACGGCGTACACACTCTAGAGAAATGAATGAATGCGTAGCACCGAATCGAAAAGCACACCGACAGATGGAAATGAATGTGAACGGTACTGCCGCCACAAGATTTCTTTGGATCATCGGCCCTCCTCATCTCATAGATACGCGGGCGAGCAGAGCCGACACTTTGGAAGCTCCACCCCTAGCGGTGACCTCGACCCCTACCTCGGCCGGCACTCGGTGGAGGCGGCGAGCAAATGAGCCACTGGTTCACACTCGGCTCCAACGGTCGGTTGGGAAGAACGGGCGCCGAAGGCTGTTTGACTGCTCACAAAAGGGGCCTTGTGGCCCGGTGTCCACAAGTGTGACAAGTAAACTTCGGACGAGAACACTGCCGGCTCCTATGGCCCCGCACACCACAGTTAAAACATGTGGGTTCACGAGCGGAAGTTCGGAGGCACCGAAAGCTCCCAGAGAAACGAGCCGAACCGCCCGTTGAAATATTTGCAGCTTGAGATTTCTGCTGGCCTCCACTCTTGGGACCAGAAAAATTTCCGACCGACTTCTGCTTCTTGCTCTCACGAGCCAAATCGCTAGCCGTCACCGACATATCATAAGCAAGAGCTCGACTCTGATAATCCTTCAAGGTAGTACAGACGAGCCTGACATATAGTCCCGAATGGGCGGCTTCATCCTCTGGAAAAATGGAAAATTTTGTCGCTCTCAGCGACAACTTGGGTCTTCACATAACCCAACTCCTTGTTAAAGTCGGCAATGGCCTGAGATACGGGGATATCCCGTGGTTGAGCATCATAGAAAGCATGCACTCGAGCCTGTCTAACCGGCCACGGACAATATTCGGTCTCCATCAATTCTAGGAATTCGGCCCACGAAGCAACGTGATCTTTGGGACCAACGGCCTCCCACCAATCTGTAGCATCTCCCGTGAGAAAGTATTGAGCAATAGGGACCTTACGGTCCTCGGGGCAGTTAGTAGCAGTGAAGACTTTGGATATCTCCTTGATCCACCCTTCCCAGCCGATCGGGTCCGAAGCTCCCGAAAACTGAGGAGGATGCATCTTGATGACATCCTGAAGCCAGCGATCCGCTCGCCCGATTAGCATGGGCACGATCGGGGTTCAACCCACTGTGCTATAGCCGCCATCTGGTTAACCATTTGCCGCATGATGCCGCAATACCAAGATCGGCGCGCTCCCGAGAAGAAGCATGATCGTGACGGTCGCCAGATCTGCCGGCTCTGAAGAGTGCGACGTGGTGCCCCAGTGCCCCGGCCACGACCACGACCACGACCACGGTTTCCTCGGCATCCATACCGGTGTTAAAAGATAACAGAGCATGTCGAGGATGAGTAAGGAAGGAGAAAAAAACAACTACGATGATAAGCAAAGAGGGAGAATAACCACGGTTCAAGAAACGGAATACGGTATGTGAAAGCAAACAATCGGGTAAGGAAACTTACGAGCACCGGAAGTACCGAGATGCCGGCAGCGGTGTGACAATGTGCAAAACAAAACACGACTAGACCCAAATAACCGACAAGCCTAGGTATCCATAAACCTAGTGCTCCGATACCATTTTCTCGTAACACCCCGAGATATTCGGAATATGTTACTGTTGCCGTAGACCCCTACATGGGACCCACCAGGCTACAATAGGAAAACTCCACTCGACTAACCATCTTGGTTAGCGAGGATACACAATTAAATAATATGACATATAAAGATACGCCTGAGCAACCGCAAAATAAGCATCAACCAACAATGTGACAATTTAAAGCAATACAATACGGAGTTTGGAACGAAAGCCTAAGTACTCGCGAGTACAATCTATAAGTTTAAAGCGTGGGAACAACCATATTGAAATGGACAAAGGAAATAAGTAGACCCAAATGCACATGTCAACGACCACGCCAACATCCTCGTCTTGTCCCGGTGCCCGATCGTCAGGATAATCATAACGAAATCCATAACAAGAATTTCCCCAAACGGGTCCCCAAAGGGGTTAGCAATTACGCTAGTACAAGTAATCAAGGCAAACCAATCGCTTACACATTTCATAGTACATGCACCAATATCATTTCAAAACCAAAACTAGACATGTCCTTTAGGAAATAAGCAGTCAAACAATTTGCCTTGGGAACAGTCATATCATAAATTCCCGCACGAGGCCTCTAAGGACCCTCCCGCACCGGCTAGCTAAACAAACTCATGAATCGGGACGCAAACCTTTGGATTCCCTCCTTGATCCGTCGGACCAACACGAGGTGAGCAAATCACACACAAAATACATTACCATTCCACGTTAAGCATAAAGGTTTCCAAAAATACTTGCCTTGAATTATTGACGGCGAAGAACGGAAAGGAAAGTCACCGACGAATGCTAGGAACTAATGAAACCGAACCTAACGATTCGAAGAATACAATCACAACCGTTTCTAAATGAATACGATTGGAATACACCCGAAAACCCGCCTACGATTCATGTATATTCGTATATAAACAACAACGAGGGCGGACCACAACCAAACCCTCTCGATTCCGTAAAAATCATGAAATATACTATGAATCCGTAGGGAAACTAAGAATACCAACAAGATTAATCATATTCATCATGAATCCATCAACAAAACGGAACGGATAGGAAGAAAATCCCAAAACCCCCAATTTATCGAAAAGTAGGGTTCTAAGAGATTTACCTTGGATTAGGATGAAAGATTCGTGTTGATGTTGTTATAATACTCCAAGAACTCAAGAAAGATGTTGGATGAGATGATTGGAGGAAGAAATCGCCAAGAAAATCGCCTTGGAATCGCCTTCACCGCGGAGAGAGGAAGAAATGAGAAATTATGATTATCTCGGTCAACTCCCTGGTTTATATAGCCAGGGAGTGTTAGCGTGCGCTAATCCTCAAGGTTAGCGTGCGCTAACGGGAAAAATTACAGTCAAAATAGTTAGCGTCCATCCAAGAGCGGACTTTTGGCGTTAGCGTGCGCTACTCAAACGTAGCGCGCTAATAACCTCTCGGTAGCGCGCTATCGACCAATAGCGTGCGCTACCGGACATCGATCGAGTCCGGTGGCAATCGCCAGAACCCACTGATACGTTAGCGTGCGCTACCATACAAGCGTAGCGTGCGCTAATCGATCCGTTAGCGTGCGCTACCATACAAGCGTAGCGTGCGCTAACCGCACTGACCGGTTCGGTAGTAAAGCATCCAAGATCTTGGACACTCACGCTAGCGCACGCTCTGGGCATCATCGGCGTGCGCTAGCCCTCGACATTAGCGTGCGCTAGAATATGTAGCGACGCTAATACGCTAGTCGAGAAGGCCGGAAAACAAGACCTTGCCACTCCTGGGGCTACTCGCTAGCGCGTCTTCTGAAGCAGGCGTAGCGTGCGCTACTAAGGGACTCCCTAGCGCGCTATGCGAAAAAATAGCGTACGCTAGGTATGAAATATGAACGGTTCAAAACACCATAAGGTGAACGAAACATCCAACGGAACATCTCAACGGGTATCATAACATAGAATGGACCCACGGCAACCCCGAAACGGCGGTTCCGCTCAACAATAACGGGGATAAAATCCATAGATAATAGAAAAGATACACTGAAAGATACACGAGGGTCACTACTACCGGGAAATACGCCGAAAAAGAAAAATACAAGGGGAAGAAAAATGCGGATATTACATTCTACCCCTCTAAAAACAAGTTTCGTCCCGAAACTTAAGAAACAAACAACTCAGGGTACCTAGCACGCATGCTCTCCTCGGTTTCCCAAGTTGCCTCCTCGACACCGTGTCTCGACCACTGCACCTTGACCAAAGGGATGGTCTTATGCCTCAGTCGTTTCTCCCGATGCTCTAAAATCTTCAAAGGACGCTCCTCAAAAGTAATATCCTCGGCAACGTCAATCTCCCCATAGTCGATGATGTGACTAGGATCCGGGACATATTTCCTCAGCTGGGAAACATGAAAGACGTTATGAACATGACTCAGGGCCGGGGGTAACGCCAAACGGTATGCTAACCCACCGACTCGCTCAAGAATCTCGAAGGGTCCAATAAATATCGGACTCAACTTCCCCTTCTTCCCGAAACGGAAAACTCCTCTCGTCGGCGACACCTTCAGCAAAACGTGGTCTCCCACCTCGAATTCTAAAGGTCGACGATGGACATCGGCATATGACTTCTGTCGACTCTGGGCAGTCAACATCCGTTCTCGAATTAATTCTATCTTCCGTCTTGTCTCTAAAACGATATCCGGTTCGGTCCCGACCAAATCGGACGCCTCGTTCCAACAAATCGGCGATCGACATCGTCGCCCATAAAGTGCCTCATACGGTGCCATCCGAATCGACGCGTGCCAACTATTGTTGTACGTGAATTCGATCAATGGCAAGTGCTCCTCCCAGTCGCTACTCCAATCGAGGGCACAAGCACGCAACATGTCCTCGAATGTTTGGATAGTGCGTTCCGACTGTCCATCCGATCGGGATGAAAAGAGGTACTCAAATGCAAACAGTACCTAACGCCTTATGCACCTTTGCCAAAAGTGCGATACAAAGCGGCCATCACGATCCGAAACAATAGACTTGAGTACCGTGAAGTCTCACAATCTGCGATAAACACACGAGCGATTTCTCCGGGCCCCAAGTGTCCTTGATGCCTAGAAAATGTGCCGACTTGGTCGACGATCAACAACCACCCATACCATATTCATGCCCGACCTCGATCTCGGCAAACTCGTAACAAAATCCATCGATATATCTTCCCATTTCCATTCGGAATGGGAAGTGATGCAATAACCCGGTCGGCGATGTTCGATTTTGACACTGGCAAGTCAAACATCTCGCCACAAACGTGCGACCTCCTCCTTCATATCATTCCACCGAAGTTCCTCCTCGTGTCCTTGTACATCTTACTCGAACCGGATGAACGGAATAGGGTGTGGAATGGGCCTCATGCAAAATACTGCCGCAACTCGGATCGCTCGCACACAAAGCCGACTGAATCTCAAAACACCATCCTCGTGAATCACAAACCCGGAGACTTTCCCTTAAGAACGTTCTCTCGGATTTGAGTAATCATCGGATCCTCTAATTGCTTGACTTAATTTCATCGATCAAAGACGACGAAATCTCTAGAGCACAAAGTTGCCCGACGGCTGTGCAACAAAACTTCAACATCTAACTCGATCGAGCCCGCGAAGCTCGAGGCGGGCGTAAGGACCTCAAGCGTTCGCAACGCAATCGGTTTCGACTCAAGGCGTCGGCCCACGACGTTTGCCTTGCCGGATGATAAAGGATTTCGAGGTCGTAATCCTTAATCGGCTCTAACCATCTCCTCCGCCTCATATTCAACTCCCGCCGAGTAAATATGTATTTCAGACTTTTATGATCGGTGAAAATCGACATGTAGAGCCGAAAAGATAGTGACGCCAAATCTTGAGTGCAAAGACAACCGCCGCTAACTCTAAATCGTGAGTAGGGTAGTTAAGCTCATACGGTCTCAACTGTCTCGACGCATAGGCAATGGTCTTGCCGTCCGCATCAATACGCACCCAAGACCACGACCGAAGCATCGCTATAAACAATGAATCCTCGTTGCCACATGGCAACGCCAAACCGGGCTGAAGTCAAACGCTTCTTCAGCTCCTCGAAACTCGATCGCCTCTCATCGGTCCAGATTTAACCTCTCGGATTTATGGAGCAACTGTGTAAGTGGCCGAGCTAGTTTCGAGAAACCCTCACGAACCTACGGTAGTAGCCACCAAACCCAAGAAACTACGGACCTCCTTCACATTTGTGGGCGATGCCCAATCCAACACCGCCTCAATTTTCTGCGGATCCACACGGACTCCCTCGCATGAAATCACGTGACCCAAAAACATCACTTCCTTTAGCCATAACTCACATTTCGAGAACTTCGCATAGAGTTGCTCGGTCCTCAAAATGTCTAACACTATCCGCAGATGATGGGCATGCTCTTCCTCATTCCTCGAATAGATAAGAATATCGTCAATGAAGACGACGACACACTTATCCAAATACTCGATAAAGACTTTGTTCATCAATTGCATGAACACCGCCGGTGCATTAGTTAACCCGAAAGGCATAACTACAAACTCGTAATGTCCGTATCTCGTCCGAAAAGCTGTTTTCGGCACGTCGGACTCTCTCACCCGGAGATCGATAGTACCCCGATTTCAAATCAATCTTCGAGAATACCGCAGCTCCTGCAATGGTCAAACAAGTCATCGATTCTCGGCAAAGGATACTTGTTCTTGATGGTCACCTTGTTTAGTTCGCGATAGTCGATACACAAACGTAGTGAACCATCCTTCTTCCGCACAAACAGGACCGGTGCGCCCCAAGGCGAGGCACTCGGTCGAACATACCCCGACTCAAGAAGCTCACTCAACTGCTTCTTCAACTATGACATCTCTGAAGGTGCCATGCGATACGGCGCCTTTGAAATCGGAGCCGCGCCCGGCTCTAATTCTATAACAAATTCAACCTCACGATCCGGTGGCGGCCTAAACTCGTCAGGAAATACATCAGGAAACTCACTAACGACTGGAATCGACGAAAGCTCGACTCCACCATTCTCCGCCTTCAAGGCGTAGCACCAATAACCAGTACACCCCTTTCGCAGGAGACTCATCGCCTTCAAGGCATTAATGACGAATTTCTGATTTCCCCTCCTTGGACCCGCGAAGGAGTGATCTTTGGCATCATCGGCTAAAAAGGTGATGATCCTCGTGCGTTAGTTCTTGATTGCGCCATGAATCTCGAGCATATCATCAACGAGTATCAAATCCTCACCCTCAATATTAACGACAATAAGATTAGAGAGCCAAGCTCTCTCACAAATAATCACAGAGCGGTCTCGGACCTCTCGATCACCGACAATTCTATCACCGCTAGGAAGTTTAACGATGAAAGGCTCGCAAGGTGACAAACAGTGAGACTCAAACGGCGTACACACTCTAGAGAAATGAATGAATGCGTAGCACCCGAATCGAAAAGCACACTGACGGGATGGAAATGAATGTGAACGGTACTGCCGCCACGGTAGCCGCTGGATCATCGGCCCTCCTCATCTCATAGATACGCGGTGAGCAGAGCCGACACCGAAGCTCCACCCCTAGAAGGCTGACCTCGACCCTACCTCGGCCGGCACTCGGTGGGCGGCGGAGCAAATGAGCCACGGTTCACACTCGGCTCCAACATGCTGGTTGGGAAGAACGGCGCCACGAAGGCTTGACTGCTCACAAAAGGGGCCTTGTGGCCCGGTGTCCCACAAGTGTGACAAGTAAACTTCGGACGAGAACACTGCCGGCTCCTATGGCCTCGCACACCACAGTTAAAACATGTGGGTTCACGAGCGGAAGTTCGGAGGCACCAAAGCTCCCGAGAAACGAGCCGAACCGCCGTTGAAATATTTGCGGCTTGAGATTTCTGGCCTCCACTCTTGGGACGAGAAAAATTTCCGACCGACTTCGCTTCTTGCTCTCACGAGCCAAATCGCTAGCCGTCACCGACATATCATAAGCAAGAGCTCGACTCGATAATCCTTCAAGGTAGTACAGACGAGCCGGACATATAGTCCCGAATGGCGGCTTCATCCTCTGGAAAAATGGAAAATTTTGTCGCTCTCGGCGACAACTTGGTCTTCACATAACCCAACTCCTTGTTAAAGTCGGCAATGGCACGAGATACGGGGATATCCCGTGGTTGAGCATCATAGAAAGCATGCACTCGAGCCTGTCTAACCGGCCACGGACAATATTCGGTCTCCATCAATTCTAGGAATTCGGCCACGAAGCAACGTGATCTTTGGGACCAACGGCCTCCCACCAATGTAGCATCTCCCGTGAGAAAGTATTGAGCAATAGGGACCTTACGGTCCTCGGGCGCTTAGTAGCAGTGAAGACTTTGGATATCTCCTTGATCCACCCTTCCCGGCCGATCGGGTCGAAGCTCCGAAACCGAGGAGGATGCATCTTGATGACATCCTGAAGCCAGCGATCCGCTCCGCCCCGATTAGCATGGGCCTGATCGGGGTTCTGAACCACCTGTGCTATAGCCGCCATCTGGTTAACCATTTGCTGCATGACAGCCGCAATACCAAGATCGGCGCGCTCCTGAGAAGAAGCATGACTGTGACGGTCGTCGGTACTGCCGGCTCCTGAAGAGTGCGACGTGGCTGCCCCACCGGCTGCCCCACGGCCACGACCACGACCACGACCACGGTTTCCTCCGGCATCCATACTGGTGTTAAAAGATAACAGGAGCATGTCGAGGATGAGTAAGGAAGGAGAAAAAAAAAACAACTACGATGATAAGCAAAAGAGGGAGAATAACCACGGTTCAAGAAACGGAATACAGTATGTGAAAGCAAACAATCGGGTAAGGAAACTTACGAGCACTGGAAGTACTGAGATGCCGGCAGCGGTGTGACAATGTGCAAAACAAAACACGACTAGACCCAAATAACCGACAAGCCTAGGTATCCATAAACCTAGTGCTCCGATACCATTTTCTGTAACACCCCGAGATATTCGGAATATGTTACAGCGCCGTAGACCCCTACATGGGACCCACCAGGCTACAATAGGAAAACTCCACTCGACTAACCATCTTGGTTAGCGAGGATACACAATTAAATAATATGACATATAAAGATACGCCCGGAGCAACCGGCAAAATAAGCATCAACCAACAATGTGACAATTTAAAGCAATACAATACGGAGTTTGGAACGAAAAGCCTAAGTACTCGCGAGTACAATCTATAAGTTTAAAACTGTGGGAACAACCATATTGAAATGGACAAAGGAAATAAGTAGACCCAAATGCACATGTCAACGACCCTGGCCAACATCCTCGTACTGTCCTGGTGCCCGCTCGTCCGGATAATCATAACCTGAAATCCATAACAAGAATTTCCCCAAAATGGGTCCCCAAAGGGGTTAGCAATTACGCTAGTACAAGTAATCAAGGCAAACCAATCGCTTACACATTTCATAGTACATGCACCAATATCATTTCAAAAACCAAAACTAGACATGTCCTTTCCGGAAATAAACAGTCAAACAATTTGCCTTGGGAACAGAGTCATATCATAAATTCCCACACGAGGCCTCTAAGGACCCTCCCGCACTGGCTAGCTAAACAAACTCATGAATCCGGGACGCAAACCTTTGGATTCCCTCCTTGATCCCGTCGGACCAATACGAGGTGAGCAAATCACACACAAAATACATTACCATTCCACGTTAAGCATAAAGGTTTCCAAAAATACTTGCCTTGAATTATTGACGACGCGAAGAACGGAAAGGAAAGTCACCGACGAATGCTAGGAACCAATGAAACCGAACCTAACGATTCGAAGAATACAATCACAACCGTTTCTAAATGAATACAGAATTGGAATACACCCGAAAACCCGCCTACGATTCATGTATATTCGTATATAAACAACAACGAGGGCGGACCACAACCAAACCCTCTCGATTCCGTAAAAATCACGAAATATACTATGAATCCGTAGGGAAACTAAGAATACCAACAAGATTAATCATATTCATCATGAATCCATCAACAAAACGGAACGGATCGGAAGAAAATCCCAAAACCCCCAATTTATCGAAAAGTAGGGTTCTAAGAGATTTACCTTGGATTAGGATGAAAGATTCGTGTTGATGTTGTTATAATACTCCAAGAACTCAAGAAAGATGTTGGATGAGATGATTGGAGGAAGAAATCGCCAAGAAAATCGCCTTGGAATCGCCTTCGCCGCGGAGAGAGGAAGAAATGAGAAATTATGATTATCTCGGTCAACTCCCTGGTTTATATAGCCAGGGAGTGTTAGCGTGCGCTAATCCTCAAGGTTAGCGTGCGCTAACGGGGAAAAATTACAGGTCAAAATAGTTAGCGTCGATCCAAAGAGCGACTTTTGGCGTTAGCGTGCGCTACTCGAAACGTAGCGCGCGCTAATAACCTCTCGGTAGCGCGCGCTATCGACCAATAGCGTGCGCTACCTGGACATCAGTCGAGTCCAGTGGCATCTGCCCAGAACCCCCCTGATACGTGAGCGTGCACTACCATACAAGCGTAGCGTGCGCTAACTGATCCGTTAGCGTGCGCTACCATACAAGCGTAGCGTGCTTCGCACTGGCCGGGTTCGGTAGTAAAGCATCCAAGATCTTTTGGACACTCACGCTAGCGCACGCTACCGGCATCATCGGCGTGCGCTAGCCTCGACATTAGCGTGCGCTAGCATATGTAGCGTACGCTAATACGCTAGTCCGAAGGCCGGAAAAGCAGACCTTGCCACTCCCAGGGCTACTCGCTAGCGCGTGCTACGAAACAGACGTAGCGTGCGCTACTAAGGGACCCCTAGCGCGCGCTATGCAGAAAAAATAGCGTGCGCTAGGTATGAAATATGAACGGTTCAAAACACCGGAAGATGAACGAAACATCCAACGGAACATCTCAACGGGTATCATAACATAGAATGGACCCACGGCAACCCCGAAACGGCGGTTCCGCTCAACAATAACGGGGATAAAATCCATAGATAATAGAAAAGATACACTGAAAGATACACGAGGGTCACTACTACCGGGAAATACGCCGAAAAAGAAAAATACAAGGGGAAGAAAATGCGGATATTACATTCTACCCCTCTAAAAACAAGTTTCGTCCCGAAACTTAAGAAACAAACAACTCAGGGTACCTAGCACGCATGCTCTCCTCGGTTTCCCAAGTTGCCTCCTCGACACCGTGTCTCGACCACTGCACCTTGACCAAAGGGATGGTCTTATGCCTCAGTCGTTTCTCCCGATGCTCTAAAATCTTCAAAGGACGCTCCTCAAAAGTAATATCCTCGGCAACGTCAATCTCCCCATAGTCGATGATGTGACTAGGATCCGGGACATATTTCCTCAGCTGGGAAACATGAAAGACGTTATGAACATGACTCAGGGCCGGGGGTAACGCCAAACGGTATGCTAACCCACCGACTCGCTCGAGAATCTCGAAGGGTCCAATAAATCTCGGACTCAACTTCCCCTTCTTCCCGAAACGGAAAACTCCTCTCGTCGGCGACACCTTCAGCAAAATGTGGTCTCCCACCTCGAATTCTAAAGGTCGACGATGGACATCGGCATATGACTTCTGTCGACTCTGGGCAGTCAACATCCGTTCTCGAATTAATTCTATCTTCCGTCTTGTCTCTAAAACGACATCCGGTTCGGTCCCGACCAAATCGGACGCCTCGTTCCAACAAATCGGCGATCGACATCGTCGCCCATAAAGTGCCTCATACGGTGCCATCCGAATCGACGCGTGCCAACTATTGTTGTACGTGAATTCGATCAATGGCAAGTGCTCCTCCCAGTCGCTACTCCAATCGAGGGCACAAGCACGCAACATGTCCTCGAATGTTTGGATAGTGCGTTCCGACTGTCCATCCGATCGGGATGAAAAGAGGTACTCAAATGCAAACGGGTACCTAACGCCTTATGCACCGCCTGCCAAAAGTGCGATACAAAACGGCCATCACGATCCGAAACAATAGACTTCGGAGTACCGTGAAGTCTCACAATCTGCGCGATAAACACACGAGCCAATTTCTCTGGGCCCCAAGTGTCCTTGATGCCTAGAAAATGTGCCGACTTGGTCAGACGATCAACAACCACCCATACCATATTCATGCCCGACCTCGATCTCGGCAAACTCGTAACAAAATCCATCGATATATCTTCCCATTTCCATTCTGGAATGGGAAGTGACTGCAATAACCCAGCCGGTCGCTGATGTTCGATTTTGACCTGCTGGCAAGTCAAACATCTCGCCACAAACCGTGCGACCTCCTCCTTCATATCATTCCACCAGAAGTTCCTCCTCAGGTCCTTGTACATCTTACTCGAACCCGGATGAACGGAATAGGGTGTGGAATGGGCCTCATGCAAAATACTCTGTCGCAACTCTGGATCGTTCGGCACACAAAGCCGACTCTGGAATCTCAAAACACCATCCTCGTGAATCACAAACCCAGGAGACTTTCCCTTAAGAACGTTCTCTCGGATTTGAGTAATCATCGGATCCTCTAATTGCTTCAGCTTAATTTCATCGATCAAAGACGACGAAATCTCTAGAGCACAAAGTTGCCCGACAGCTCCAGGCAACAAAACTTCAACATCTAACTCGATCAGAGCCCGCCGAAGCTCAGACTGGGGCGTAAGGACCTCAAGCGTTCGCAACGCAATCGGTTTCCGACTCAAGGCGTCGGCCACGACGTTTGCCTTGCCCGGATGATAAAGGATTTCGAGGTCGTAATCCTTAATCATCTCTAACCATCTCCTCTGCCTCATATTCAACTCCCGCTGAGTAAATATGTATTTCAGACTTTTATGATCGGTGAAAATCTGACATGTAGAGCCGAAAAGATAGTGACGCCAAATCTTGAGTGCAAAGACAACCGCCGCTAACTCTAAATCGTGAGTAGGGTAGTTAAGTTCATACGGTCTCAACTGTCTCGACGCATAGGCAATGGTCTTGCCGTGCTGCATCAATACGCACCCAAGACCCTGACCCGAAGCATCGCTATAAACGGCGAATCCCTCGTTGCCACATGGCAACGCCAAAACCGGGGCTGAAGTCAAACGCTTCTTCAGCTCCTCGAAACTCGACTGCCTCTCATCGGTCCAGACGAACCTCTCGGATTTATGGAGCAACTGTGTAAGTGGCCGAGCTAGTTTCGAGAAACCCTCGACGAACCTACGGTAGTAGCCAGCCAAACCCAAGAAACTACGGACCTCCTTCACATTTGTGGGCGATGCCCAATCCAACACTGCCTCAATTTTCTGCGGATCCACACGGACTCCCTCGGCTGAAATCACGTGACCCAAAAACATCACTTCCTTTAGCCATAACTCACATTTCGAGAACTTCGCATAGAGTTGCTCGGTCCTCAAAATGTCTAACACTATCCGCAGATGATGGGCATGCTCTTCCTCATTCCTCGAATAGATAAGAATATCGTCAATGAAGACGGCGACACACTTATCCAAATACTCGATAAAGACTTTGTTCATCAATTGCATGAACACCGCCGGTGCATTAGTTAACCCGAAAGGCATAACTACAAACTCGTAATGTCCGTATCTCGTCCGAAAAGCTGTTTTCGGCACGTCGGACTCTCTCACCCGGAGCTGATAGTACCCCGATTTCAAATCAATCTTCGCGAATACCACAGCTCCCTGCAGCTGGTCAAACAAGTCATCGATTCTCGGCAAAGGATACTTGTTCTTGATGGTCACCTTGTTTAGTTCGCGATAGTCGATACACAAACGTAGTGAACCATCCTTCTTCCGCACAAACAGGACCGGTGCGCCCCAAGGCGAGGCACTCGGTCGAACATACCCCGACTCAAGAAGCTCACTCAACTGCTTCTTCAACTATGACATCTCTGAAGGTGCCATGCGATACGGCGCCTTTGAAATCGGAGCCGCGCCCGGCTCTAATTCTATAACAAACTCAACCTCACGATCCGGTGGCAGCCCCGGCAACTCGTCAGGAAATACATCAGGAAACTCACTAACGACTGGAATCGACGAAAGCTCGACTCCACCATTCTCCGCCTTCAAGGCGTAGCACCAATAACCAGTACACCCCTTTCGCAGGAGACTCATCGCCTTCAAGGCATTAATGACGAATTTCTGATTTCCCCTCCTTCGCCCCGCGAAGGAGTGCTCGGTGCCATCCTCGGCTAACATGGTGATGATCCTCGTGCGGTAGTTCATGATTGCACCATGCCGCTCGAGCCAATCATCCCCGAGAATCAAATCCTCACCCTCAATATTAACGACAATAAGATTAGAGAGCCAAGCTCTCTCACAAATAATCACAGAGCAGTCTCGGACCTCTCGATCACCGACAATTCTATCACCGCTATGAAGTTTAACGATGAAAGGCTCGCAAGGTGACAAACAGTCGAGACTCAAACGGCATACACACTCTACAGAAATGAATGAATGCGTAACACCCGAATCGAAAAGCACACTGACAGGATGGAAATGAATGTGAACGGTACCTGTCGCCACAGTAGCTGCTGGATCATCGGCCCTCCTCATCTCATAGATACGCGGCTGAGCAGAGCCGACACTGGAAGCTCCACCCCTAGCAGGCTGACCTCGACCCCTACCTCGGCCGGCACTCGGTGGAGGCGGCGGAGCAAATGAGCCCTGGTTCACACTCGGCTCCAACGGTACTGGTTGGGAAGAACGGGCGCCGCGAAGTTGTTTGACCTGCTCACAAAAAGGGGCCTTGTGGCCCAGCTGTCCACAAGTGTGACAAGTAAACTTCGGACGAGAACACTGCCGGCTCCTATGGCCATGCACACCATAGTTAAAACATGTGGGTTCACGAGCGGAAGTTCCGGAGGCACCCCGAAAGCTCCCAGAGAAACGAGCCGAACCGCCCGTTGAAATATTTGCAGCTTGAGATTTCTGCTGGCCTCCACTCTTGGGACCAGAAAAATTTCCGACCGACTTCTGCTTCTTGCTCTCACGAGCCAAATCGCTAGCCGTCACCGACATATCATAAGCAAGAGCTCGACTCTGATAATCCTTCAAGGTAGTACAGACGAGCCCAGACATATAGTCCCGAATGGGCAGCTTCATCCTCCTGGAAAAATGGAAAATTTTGTCGCTCTCAGCGACAACTTGGGTCTTCACATAACCCAACTCCTTGTTAAAGTCGGCAATGGCCTGATATACGGAGATATCCCGTGGTTGAGCATCATAGAAAGCATGCACTCGAGCCTGTCTAACCGGCCACGGACAATATTCGGTCTCCATCAATTCTAGGAATTCGGCCCACGAAGCAACGTGATCTTTGGGACCAACGGCCTCCCACCAATCTGTAGCATCTCCCGTGAGAAAGTATTGAGCAATAGGGACCTTACGGTCCTCGGGGCAGTTAGTAGCAGTGAAGACTTTGGATATCTCCTTGATCCACCCTTCCCAGCCGATTGGGTCCGAAGCTCCCGAAAACTGAGGAGGATGCATCTTGATGACATCCTGAAGCCAGCGATCCGCTCCGCCCCGATTAGCATGGGCCTGATCGGGGTTCTGAACCACCTGTGCTATAGCCGCCATCTGGTTAACCATTTGCTGCATGACAGCCGCAATACCAAGATCGGCGCGCTCCTGAGAAGAAGCATGATCGTGACGGCCGCGATCGCGGCCTCGAAGAGTGCGACGTGGCCGCCCACCGGCCGCCCCACGTCCTCGGCTGCCCCACGGCCACGACCACGACCACGACCACGGTTTCCTCCGGCATCCATACTGGTGTTAAAAGATAACAGGAGCATGTCGAGGATGAGTAAGGAAGGAGAAAAAAAAAACAACTACGATGATAAGCAAAAGAGGGAGAATAACCACGGTTCAAGAAACGGAATACAGTATGTGAAAGCAAACAATCGGGTAAGGAAACTTACGAGCACTGGAAGTACTGAGATGCCGGCAGCGGTGTGACAATGTGCAAAACAAAACACGACTAGACCCAAATAACCGACAAGCCTAGGTATCCATAAACCTAGTGCTCCGATACCATTTTCTGTAACACCCCGAGATATTCGGAATATGTTACAGCGCCGTAGACCCCTACATGGGACCCACCAGGCTACAATAGGAAAACTCCACTCGACTAACCATCTTGGTTAGCGAGGATACACAATTAAATAATATGACATATAAAGATACGCCCGGAGCAACCGGCAAAATAAGCATCAACCAACAATGTGACAATTTAAAGCAATACAATATGGAGTTTGGAACGAAAAGCCTAAGTACTCGCGAGTACAATCTATAAGTTTAAAACTGTGGGAACAACCATATTGAAATGGACAAAGGAAATAAGTAGACCCAAATGCACATGTCAACGACCCTGGCCAACATCCTCGTACTGTCCTGGTGCCCGCTCGTCCGGATAATCATAACCTGAAATCCATAACAAGAATTTCCCCAAAACGGGTCCCCAAAGGGGTTAGCAATTACGCTAGTACAAGTAATCTGTAATATCCGCAATTTTCGATTTTCGGTAAATTTCTTTTTTCGGCCGAAGTCCGTTTTGACGACTCTCCCATGACCGTTTCGTCATTCTGAGAATGATTAATTCTATACTTTTTGACATCCGAGTTCGTTTCGGTGTTGTTTTGTTGAGTTCCGTGCTTTTTAGCGACTTTTCCGCACTCGAGTTCGATTCTTGCGAATCTCGTTCAAAACTGCTGTTTCGAGTTTCCCGTAAGTCCGTTTAACTTTGTTAGACATGTTGTGAACTTCGGTTTCGTTATTCGATCACGTATCGTGATTTCCGGGCGTTTTGGGCCAATTTGTAATTTCTTGAAAGTTACGGGTATCCGTATCTGTAATTGTTGTCTCGGCCCGTTTCTTGGCCGCGTATGATTAATTACGGTATTATGCTTTCATTTCGGGTCGTTGATGTTGTCCGCAAACTTTTCGTCGAGTTCATTCCGTGCGTTTTCGGAAATCGGGTCGTCGAGCCCTGGTGGTCGCATCGCCGGACGGTTGCGGATCGGGCCGGACGACGATTGCGGCACCGGCCGGACAGATGCGCCAGAACCGGGTAGCGACGCTATCGTCGGGAAGGCTGCGCGCTAACCGGCAGTGTAGCGACGCTAGCCTGGTCGACCAACGACGCCATCGGCCGATACCGGGGTTTCGGGTTACGGAATCGTAGGATCGGCAGGGTAGCGCACGCTACGCCGAGCGTAGCGCGCGCTAGTCGGCAGCGTAAGCGCACGCCGTCGGCCGGCTAGCGACGTTACACCGGCGGTCACCCAGAGGCTATCGACAGTCGGCTAGCGCGCGCAAGCTTGGCCAGCCGCACGCTAGCGGAGTCGGGCGATACCATGGTCGGCAGAATTGGTCGGTGGTGCCGGGTCATGCGGGCCATGGCCGAGAGTGCTCGGCCGGTACTGGCCGATAGCGCACGCTAGTCCGGGAAGGCTAGCGCACGCTAGTTCCGGCCCAGTATATATATGACACACCAACCACTTTTCCCTTCGTTTTTCATTTCCTTCCTTCTCCGTCCGCGGCTGGCGATTTATGGGCGATGAAGCCATGTTGTTTAACAACAAACCCATGAAGTTCTTGAGTTCATAACATCAATAAATCATCCGTTATCATCCTTTGATCCAGCGAATCAAGGTAATCTTCCTTAGAACCCTAATTTCGTGAATTTGGGGGTTTTTGCATTTTCGTCCGATTCGTTCCGTGTTGTTGATTAATTCATGATGGGTATGATTAATCTTGGTAGTATTCTTGTGTTTAACATCATTTAATCCATTGTTCTTCGTCGAATCGAAGTATATTTCTTGTTTTCCTTCGAATTGACTTTTTGGGGGATTTGTCCTCGATCTCGTTTTTCATCCGTTTTCGATGGATTGATTATGGTTAAATGATGTTGTTAAACATATTCTATGGATTGTATATCCATATTTCAACTTGGAATTCCGTTTTCGTGATTTGACGGAACGAATCGTGTTCTTGGCCGTTTTGGGGGAAATCCTTGAACCTTCGTCATTTGTTCTTTGAATTCAGCGGCTTTGGGTCATACTTTGGAATTCATTTTCGTTGTTATTGTTTTCGTTCGTAGTTCATTGTTGTGGATTGTCGTTCGGTGGAGTCGGCGAGTTCGTAGTCGGTTCGTGCCAACCTCCTTCGGCCGATTCTCTGCGTTGTGGTTATTCGAGGCAAGTACCTTATCCATACTATTCTTGTTTTGTGGATATAATAATTAGTGATCATCTTGGTGTGTCCGTTTATTTGTTTGAAATGAGTTTTCAAAAGATTCGGCTAGCCTCGTTAAAGGCTCACTTTCAAAACGCGTGTGTTTTGTAAATTTCGTAGGTTGTAAGTGACTACGTGAATCCTTTAGATATATTTTGTGTTGATGTTGCGCTTGATAATGCGTGTGTACGTATACTGCTTCTTTCCGTTGCGTTATGGTTGACGTGTGTGTTGTTATTTATTCGTGTGGTCGTGGACTGACGGATGAATATTGTGAATTGGTGTATTGATTTGATAATTGTTATGACAATGACTGTGTACTTGATGTTTGTGACAATGTGGATACTTGTTGTGAGAGACGTCATATCCGGGAGCCTCTGAGGGCGGGGCGTGTACTCCGGCCTGGTGTACGCTGCAATGTGCGGCTCCATATGGGTGGTGAACGCCGGTGTTACATAATGCGTGTGTCAAGGGGCGGCTCTTGCGGGAGTGATCGCCGGCGCAGTAACATGTTCAAGGAGCGGCCGACATAGTGGAGTGAACGCCGGTGCACAGGTGCGCAGTGGAGGCGCCTGGCAGGCTTATTGGTTACGGATATTTGAGTGATAGCTAAGACCCCGTTACCGAATGATTATCGTATTTCAAAATTCTTTCAACTCTTTTCTAATGCTGGTCTCGATATAGACCGTGAGTTACGTTTTCTGAAAGTGTGTTTCAACTTGTTTAAAAATGTTGGTATCAGGGTTAATTAACCAAGGACATTTGACGAGATCTCCGAGGGTTAATTAATCAGGGGTCTTGAGCGCTTTTGGGCGAACGAAAGGCTGTGTCCTTGATTATACTGTGTTGACATTTTGTGTTTTGGGTCGAGGACCCCGTGTGATGTTGAGATGTTTGATCTCGTGTTGATATTATTTGGATTGGGTCGAGAACCCCGTGGGAAATATTTGTGAAGACTCGCTTGTGTTGATTGAATGGTTTTCTTGCAAATTGTTTTCCGCCTCTTGGTCGAGGACCCTGTTGATTTTGGAATGAGTAGGATTTGATAATCCTAAATTGTTTTCTATCAAAACTCTCGATGGCATCTTTAAAACTGTTTTATAAATGGTTTTCCTTTTTATTGTGATCTTTCGGTTTTGAGAAATGTTTACCAAACTCATGCCTCGGGAAGTACTTTTCGTTACGTTGGGTTTTTGAGGATTCCTGGTTATTGTTATTCGTGAAATGTGAATTGTATGGCTCGTATTTTTGCACTTGTACTTGCACTAGCGAAACAGTGGAGTTTTGCTAACCCCCGAGTATTCGGGGGGTGGATGTCTATTTTTGCATTCAGGTTTTGGAGCATAACACAGGGTCGGCACGAAGTATGATGAAAGATGAACGATACTAATCACACGAGGATCCGTTGATGTCATACTGGTCTAGTTGTATTTTCTTTTCCGCTGCAGTATCTTTTCCCCGTTGTACGGGAGTTTATTGTATTTTGACCCCTGCGTGGGTATGTGTTTGGAATTGAGTTGTATGTTATTACTGAAAGACCAAATCGGTCTACTGTGTCATTTTAGCCTGAAAGGCGATGTCTAGATGTTTGATTTTAGTTATCAGCCTGGTAGATCCTCGAGGAGAGGGTCTACGGCGTGTAATATCCCTGAGCGGATTGGGGGTGTTACATAATCAAGGCAAACCAATCGCTTACACATTTAATAGTACATGCACCAATATCATTTCAAAAACCAAAACTAGACATGTCCTTTCCGGAAATAAACAGTCAAACAATTTGCCTTGGGAACAGAGTCATATCATAAAGTCCCGCACGAGGCCTCTAAGGACCCTCCCGCACTGGCTAGCTAAACAAACTCATGAATCCAGGACGCAAACCTTTGGATTCCCTCCTTGATCCCGTCGGACCAACACGAGGTGAGCAAATCACACACAAAATACATTACCATTCCACGTTAAGCATAAAGGTTTCCAAAAATACTTGCCTTGAATTATTGACGACGCGAAGAACGGAAAGGAAAGTCATCGACGAACGCTAGGAACCAATGAAACCGAACCTAACGATTCGAATAATACAATCACAACCATTTCTAAATGAATACAGAATTGGAATACACCCGAAAACCCACCTACGATTCATGTATATTCGTATATAAACAACAACGAGGGCGGACCACAACCAAACCCTCTCGATTCCGTAAAAATCACGAAATATACTATGAATCCGTAGGGAAACTAAGAATACCAACAAGATTAATCATATTCATCATGAATCCATCAACAAAACGGAACGGATCGGAAGAAAATCCCAAAACCCCCAATTTATCGAAAAGTAGGGTTCTAAGAGATTTACCTTGGATTAGGATGAAAGATTCGTGTTGATGTTGTTATAATACTCCAAGAACTCAAGAAAGATGTTGGATGAGATGATTGGAGGAAGAAATCGCCAAGAAAATCGCCTTGGAATCGCCTTCGCCGCGGAGAGAGGAAGAAATGAGAAATTATGATTATCTCGGCCAACTCCTGGTTTATATAGCCAGGGAGTGTTAGCGTGCGCTAATCCTCAAGGTTAGCGTGCGCTAACGGGAAAAATTACAGTCAAAATAGTTAGCGTCGATCCCAAAGAGCGACTTTGGCCGTTAGCGTGCGCTACTCAAACGTAGCGCGCGCTAATAACCTTCCGGTAGCGCGCGCTATCGACCAATAGCGTGCGCTACCCGGACATCGATCCGAGTCCAGTGGCAACCGCCTGTAACCCACGATACGTTAGCGTGCGCTACCATACAAGCGTAGCGTGCGCTAATCGATCCGTTAGCGTGCGCTACCATACAAGCGTAGCGTGCGCTAACCGGCACTGGCCGGTTCGGTAGTAAATCGTCCAAGATCGACACTCACGCTAGCGCACGCCATCGGGCATCATCGGCGTGCGCTAGCCCTCGACATTAGCGTGCGCTAGCATATGTAGCGACGCTAATACGCTAGTCCGAGAAGGCCGGAAAACAAGACCGCCACTCCTGGGGCTACTCGCTAGCGCGCGCTATTTAAGCAGAGCGTGGCGTGCGCTACTAAGGGACCCCTAGCGCGCTATGCAGAAAAAATAGCGTGCGCTAGGTATGAAATATGAACGGTTCAAAACACCGGAAGGTGAACGAAACATCCAACGGAACATCTCAACGGGTATCATAACATAGAATGGACCCACGGCAACCCCGAAACGGCGGTTCCGCTCAACAATAACGGGGATAAAATCCATAGATAATAGAAAAGATACACTGAAAGATACACGAGGGTCACTACTACCGGGAAATACGCCGAAAAAGAAAAATACAAGGGGAAGAAAAATGCGGATATTACAATGCTGCCATCAATGCTTTTATATAAAAAAAACAATAAAAATTACAGTAATAAAATAACAATACATAAATCGCGAATAGATGCGCGTAAAGAGATTAAGAAGAAACTCCTTAAGCTGCCACCATTTAGCACGATTATTACACACGACATAAAGTAAAAATACAAGAGGTCCGTCATGGGTTATCAAAGGGAGAGGAATGAATCCACTTTTCGTTTTCTCACGGTAAAATCTTCCATCTAGACAATTTTTGCTAGAGCTGGATCTGGTTGAGGAACAAATTCATTGAGTTTTTTGATTAGTTCTTCTGGTGTTGTTGCAACGACTATGATTCGTTTAGCACGTTTGGAAATAAAACCCTTTTCAGCAGAGTAGTCGATGAAAGATAGTAAACCATCAAAGAAACCATTGACATTAAGCAGACCTATTGGTTTTTGATGAACATTTAGCTAGGCTCTGGTAACCAAATGAAAAAGTTCCTCAAGAGTGCCAAAACCACCGGGAAGGGTGATAAAGGCGCCAGAATTATTTATCATGTGAGTTATGCGATCTTGCATATTTACAGATCTAAACTCATCTCCAATAGTTGACCCGGTGATTTTACTTTCAGCCAGAGGTTTTGGAATTATTCCCAACACTCTTACTCCTTCCATATATGCAGAAGCAGCAGCTCGTCCCATTAATCCTAGATTTCCTCCTCCGTAAACTACATGAATGCATTTTTCTCCTAAGGTACAACCCAAGTTATGGGGTGCTTCAGTAAAGCATGCCTCTTTTCCATAACTAGCTCCACCAAAAATGCAGACTGTGCTAAATTTTTTTAATGAAGATGATGACTCCATTTTTGAAAAGAAATTATTTAGAGAGAAACAGAGAAAAGTGCAAGTTTGAGGGATGAATAAAAGAAACAAGCACAATGTTTATTTATAGAAGAAAAAAAGGTAAAAATTGTTTAACAAGTTTGTGATTGCGTTGATTGCGCTTCAACTACTCAATAGAATAATGAATGCATTTATCGCGTATCACATTTTTTTATTCAGAAAATATCACCACACGACAAAAATAAAAGATACTTACGCGTATGTATAGTAGTTGTGATTGTGGCTCACATCTTCCTCTGATTTTACGTTCAGAAACGGCCTAAACGCCTTTTATGAGTCGGGGAGAAGCTTCCCATCCAATTTTCTTACAAATTGGCAAACATGGTCTTTTAACGTCAGATTCCCAAGACGTTTATATTCTGGTTTGAATTTATTCCACAAACATCGAATTCCGTAATGTACGAGTCCACTAGGATGCGTGTCAAGAGAAATTTCGATATCATCTAAATTCTCTCTATTCAGACCATCCTTAATGAATTGAATTTTATCTTCTCTGTTTGTAGATGGAATTCCCAAAGATCGACATTTTAAATTACAGTTCCATCTAGCACATTTATAGCAAATGGCTATTATCTTTGCTCGTCGTTTCTTTGCATACGAACTTTTTCCTAGCCCTGGTAAAAATCTAGTAGGTATTTCTGTGAATTCACCTGCTATTCTTACTTTGGCTTCAATTATGAATCTTATGTCAAAAGGTATGCTTTTATTCATAAGCAACCTCATCCTTTCAAGTCTCATCTTATAGATTTTTAAAATGACATTTTTGCTCAGAAAGGAAAATCTTTTTTTAATTTTATACAATGTTTCTTCCATGATAAAAAAAAATATAAATGAAATGAAAATAATTGAAGAAAATATCTACAAATATCAGTTGTTGTGGGAAACTGAAAAATCCGACTTTAATAGTCATGGAGTACCGTTATCCGCCACTTGACCGGACAAACACAATTGAGTACTAAGTTACAACGTCGAGAAATTTGTACCTATAAAAATAGTTTACAATTTAAGATTTCAAATATAACACCTATACTTCCCTGGCAACGGCGCCAAAAACTTGACACACCTTCTTAGTGTAACTATCGCAAGTGCACAATATCGTATCAAGTAGTAAGTGGACTTTTTGAGTCCGGTTTATCGATCCCACGAGGAAGTTTGGTTATAATTTGAATTATACACTATTAGTCTATTTTTATAGATACTAAGATGAGTGAAACACACAATTAAAGAGTTTGGTTTAATAATTGCAAAGAAAATGCAATAATAGTTCTAATATTTTAAGGAAATAAAAAGATTGCAACAATAATAGATTGATTAACGATAAAATGAAATAGTTGGGATTATAAACTTAGTTCGTCATTAGTAATAGAAGATGTATAGGAGATCATAAGATGAATTTACTTATTATGTTGTGTAGATTCGATTTTCCTTAAAAAGGCGGTTTCTCTTTCGAACTATAAAATGCCCCTTACATATTGAATCAATCCACTATATTTCTATGTTGATTGGCTTCAATACATAGCATTAGGATTTATGAAAACAACTCAAAGAATCATCTAAGGTCTATAGGTATATTTCTATCCCCTAGAACAACTTAGAGTGAAGATCATTTGATCTAATCAAACATATTTTCTTTCGAAACATATGAAGACCATAAATATCGTCATTTATTGGCCAAATAAATAAAGATTGTTAAAACAATGAAAATCACACACAATAATAAGTAATTCACAATAGATATTTATACAAACTTAAATAACATGACTAACCTTGTTTATAATCCCAACTAAAGGTAACTTAGCCCATGAAGGGTTTAATATACATAATACAAGCTTGAGTGGTTATTATTAGTTGAACAAGAAAAAGAATTGATCCTCACTCCCTTAGTAGATAAAGGAGAAAGAAGCAATAAACTCTCTGAATAACATATGCTACACCACACTTACACAAATCACTCAAGAACACAGGTGTGTTCTTCACACAAAAAGAACAAAAAGTGAAAAATTATAAGATGAATGATGATTGATGATGGATCTAAGGGGTCTATTTATACACCTAAAGTCATCTAATAGCTCCAAAACTCCAGCATTATTACAATAGATCGGATCAATGCCAGGCATCCCCTCAATAATACACAAAAAGTATAAAAAAATTAGACAAATTATCACAATCTGTCAAGAGTTACGGCCGTAACATTCAGCAGTTACGGCCATAACTTGGACGGCTTACGACCGTAACATTCAGTAGTTACGGCCGTAACTTGGCTTCGTCAATTTTCTCACTGGTTGCTTTGAGAGTTACGTTTTCAGCCCAAAATTTCTCAGACTTTGCTTTTTTGCCCTAAATCTTCTTCGGATAATAACTTTTGATATATAACTCTGATTTTGAATCCGGAAAGACTGCCGAATTCATCTCGGAAAGCCCTACAACATGAATATATTAAAATTCAACAAAGAGAATATTTTATAAACATGTTATTTCTTGAGTAAATCAGTTATTCAATCCGATTAAGACTAGATTTACATCATCATCCGATAAAAATAAAAGTATTAAAAACTAATTAATTAAAAGCAAAAAACGAGTAGACTTGCTCAATTATGGGTGATATTTATCGATACAAACCATGTATAAGTGTATAAAACTGACACTTATCACTGCCGCACCTAGTGGCGATGCGGCTGGGCCCGTGGCTCCCCAAAGGAAGCAGGAAAGATCACTTGGTGCGATTGCAACCAACCCCATGAAGAAAAGGGCCCGTGAGACACATAATGATCCCCTAAACATCAATGTTGGGAATCCTTCCCACGAGATTGTCTTTGACTATAGCCATGTCCATGAATCGTTTCCGGGGGATGCCCCGAGGTCTGATTCAAGCACGGAGAACAAAGAAATCTCTATGTATAAGAGTGTATGTGATCTAGTCGATAGGTCGTCAACTCGCATTGATGATGCATTCACTTACGCCGTCGCCCATGACATCATGGAGCATGACGATATCGAACCACGCTCCGTGGCCGAATTGTAATACCTGTATTTTTTATTTCTTTTTTTTTATAATAGCGACTTGCTTGTGTTTATTGACACATTTTGGACATATTTTGTTCGGCACTTTTCGTCATTCAAGCGAGTTTTAATATTGTTTAGGATTAATCGGCATATTATTTTGACTTTTCCATGTCCGGGTTCGATTCTTGTGGATCTAGTTCGAAACTGTTGTTTTGTTGTTCCTACAAGTTTACTCAATATTTATAGTCGTATTGTGAGCTCCAAAGTTTTTAGTCCATCTCGTATCGTGATCTTTCGGACATTTGGGCCGTTTCGTAATTTCCCAAAGTTTTGGGTACTCGCTTACATGCTCGTGTTTACCTACCTTCGGGTTGTCGCAATTGAATAATTTTTTAGTGTTTTAGTTTGTTGTTGAGAATTCTTTATAAGCGCTTTGTCATAATTCTGGAATCATCGCATGTTGAGGCCGTTCTGGACTGATCGGACTTTTTCTCAAAAGTATTGTGCATCAATTTCGACTTTGAAAAATCACTCTCAATTCTTGGAAAATCCAAAAATTCTAAAACTTTACAGTATGATATAGCTTCAAGTTAGCGTTTAATGGTTCAAACATTGAGTCAATCGGAGTCCGGACGAAGGAGTTATGGTTGAAAGAGTTAAGACTACACTGTCAGCATATAGTGTATAATTAGCGCACGCTAATGCTGCTATTAGCGCGTGCTAACTATTAGGGACAGAGCGTTATGTCCTTTACTGGAATGCCCCATTTGCGCACACTAATGCATTGATTAGCGCGCACTAACGGAGGCATGCAAAAGGTTTTGGATTGTTTTTTCAGCCCGTTAGCGCAGGCCACACCTGCCCGTAGCGCGCGCTAATCTGAGACAGTATATATAGAACTGTAGAGGTCAACTTTCATCATTTCTTTCTCTCCTCTCTTCCTTCCGGTGACTTGGGCAACCTTGAGGGTATGAAAGTGTAGATTTTGGTCGGATATCATCATCCATCAACATTTTTGAGTTCCTAGTATGGAGTTAACAACATCTCAACATCTTTTACCGTCCGGATCAAGGTAGGATTGTTCAAACCCTAGTTTTTTGGGATTTGTTGGGATTTCATCCTTTAAGTCCGTTTTTAGCTTTGATTTGTACTATATTATGATGTTGTAATCACAATCCCTTGTTTCCCTCGAAGTCTACGTATTAAATTCCGAGTTTTCATCCGTTAATTGAGTATGATCAATTTTGTCTCCGCAGTGTTCGATCGATTGTCCCTAAGGGTAGAACTTAGGGTGATTCCTTCCGTTTCAGTAGTATTGTGCTTGATTTAGTATTGTGTTGTGCTAGGAACGGATCGTTGAAGGGAGTTCGGACCGCATGTCCTCCGTTTACCGTTTTTTGTATCGTTCTAAACGAGGTAAGTATCTTGCTCATACATTACGTATTTTGTGGATTTAATAGTTGGTAATCGACGATATGTGCTAAATGAATGTCTATAATTAACTTTCAAAAGAATCGATATGTTTTTCAATAAAGATTTTCCATAAAGACGACTTGTATGTTTTGTTGTTAAATGTGCTTGTCTAAGTATGTGTATTAGTGTTGAGTATAGGAATGCCTTACTTCCGTATGGTGCCATTTTGTGTAATTAGTCGTTTGTAGATTTAAAGTCTAACCTTTTGTTAAGGTGTGTGCGTGGAAACATGTGTTTATTGATGATCATGTGACGTTTTGTGATAAAGGTGGTAACTCCTTTATGAGGAGGTTGTGTCGTTCGACGTGGTTGGAAAGGTATTCTTTCTCGTTGCTATGTGATTGCAACTGGTTGCATAATTTAATTCTAGTGTTAATTGTATCGTTACTTGGTCGTGAGTATGTGTTGGACAAACTGGCCATTCTAGCAAGGTACCTCGACTATATATATTGTGATTGACTTTCGAGGCTTGTGGTTTTGTAACTATGATTTGTGGAAACGTGATTTTGTGTGTGATGTGAGATGTTCACTCGGGGAAGGTTCAACGGGACCTCCGGGGACTGGTACTTTGGGTACCGGTCAGGACGTGATATTCTCACCTGGGTATTGGCTCGACGGGGCCCACATGGACTTGGCCGAGTGCTCTTATCACGAGAATTACCTTCGAGAGTTTATGTTATTGATTAATTGTGATATGTTCGGAGTATCACAATGCTCTGTTCTCGGGGTCGAGATACATCATATATAGCGTCTTGGTGTTTGTCTAGAATGACACTAAAATGAAGTTGTGTGTGTAATTTGTCCTTGGTTGTGAGATTTTGATATCCGAAATGTTTCGTATAATTTGTCCATCATTGTGAGACTTTGAATACAGTTTTCGTAATGTTTTCCGAAACAAAACTCCCGAGATCTTGAATTGACTTTCAAAGTGACCACTCGTTTCATTTCTACTTTTACAGTTTGAACTATTAGGGTTGTAAGGCTTTAGGATGCAAATGGATCCTAAAGAAGAAGTACAAGTCTGACGGTACTATTGACAAATATAAGGCCCAACTTGTAGTTCAAGGCTTTAGGCAAAAAGCTGGTTATGATTTCTTTGATACCTACTCGCCCGTGACAAGACTTACTTCTATTAGGGTGCTACTCGCTATTGCTGATTTGCGCAATCTCGAGATTCATCAAATGGATGTTAAGACTGCATTCTTCTATGGGGAGCTAGAAGATGAAATCTATATGAAACAACCGGAAGGGTTTGTAGTACCTGGGAAAGAGCACATGGTATGCAAACTACAACGGTCTTTATATGGTTTGAAACAAGCACCTCTGCGGTGGCATTTGAAATTTGACGAAGTGATGTTGTCAAATGGTTTCAATATCAATGAGAGTGACAAATGTGTCTATGTTAAGAAAACGGGTGACAATTACGTCATTGTTTGTCTATATGTAGATGGCATTTTGATAATGGGTAGCAACTCTCGTGTGATTGGTGAAACGAAACGAATGCTAAGTAAGAATTTTAGCATGAAAGATATGGGTTTGGCTGATACTATTCTTGGAATTAAGATTCTGAAAACGCCTAACGGAATTGCTTTGACGCAATCTCATTATGTTGAGAAAGTGTTAAGGAAATTCAACGCTTTTGATAAACCCATTGCTAAGACTCATTGGGAACCGAATGTTCATCTGAATAATCATAAGGGTGAACCTGTGGGTCAAGATGAATATGCTAAGATCATTGGGAGTTTGATGTATCTGTCAAATTGTACCCGTCCTGATATAGCAATGCTCGGTTCACAAGTTGAGTAGCTACACAGCTAATCCAATTACAGAACATTGGAGGGCTCTAGAACGAGTACTGAGTTATTTAAAATATACTCAGAACTTTGCGATTCATTATTCAAGAGAGCCTGCTGTACTTGAAGGGTATTGTGATGCTAATTGGATATCCGAATCGAAAGACTCATTTTCTACGAGTAGATATGTGTTCACTATTGGAGGTGGTGTTGTATCTTGGAAGTCCAAGAAACAAACTTGTATTGCTAGGTCTACCATGGAATCTGAATTCATAGCTTTGGATAAAGCTGGTGAAGAAGCTGAATGGCTTAAAAATTTCCTCGAGGATATTCCATGTTGGATGAGACCTGTGCCGTCTGTGTTGATACACTGCGATAGCCAAGCTGCTCGGATTATTATTCATTAATATTCATCATGGTCATTCTCGTTCATATGACCTTCTGGGTTCGTATTGCGTGGCCGGGTGGTGATGTGTGGGATTTTTAGTCGGGCACATGATGGTCATGTGTTCGGGTTCACCGACACAATGAACTGTGCACACGGTAACGTACCTCCGTGAGACTAATTAGGTACAAGGACGGGTGTGTCCGGTCACTCGTCTTGTGCACATGCACATACCATTACGTCGTACTACGATGCCCCTCTTCAGCTTAATTTCATAATTGAGATATATCATGATTGTGTATATTCAACCTTGAGGATTGTTGTTCTGTGTAACTGACCTCGTTGGGGGATATTGTTTTTAGGTCATGGCAAGGCAAAAGCACGGGAAGAAAACGTTGACGGCGAGGAGTCCCAGTGATACTAGTAGGGGGACCCAATCCTTTCAGTCATTCATGTTGTCGTCATTTATTTTCCGCTGCAAATTTCCATTTGGATACTCCGTTTCATTCAGTGTTGTATATTTTTTCTTCATATAAAATATACATGTATTCTGTATTATCTTGAGTATGTAGTACTTGAAACTCCTTATCAGAGTAATGGATGATATAATGTAGTTCGGTACTGCAATTATGTTATCTAAGTCATTAATTTTCATTCGCCTGGTATGTCCAAGTCGGGGGTCCACGACACTGTAATAGTCGCCTAGTTTGGGGTGTTACAAAACCACTATTACAAACACTCTCAAGAACACAAGTGTGTTCTTCACACAAAGAAAAATATTAGAAAGTGGGAAAAATATAAGATGAATGATGCTAAATGATGGATCTAAGGGGTCTATTTATACACCTAAAGTCACCTAGTTTGGGGTGTTAAATGAAACGCTCACTTTACGGGTTAAAACAATCTGGGCAGATGTGGTATACCGGCTTAAGTGACTACTTGATTGGAAGGGGATATACGAACGACGAAATGTGTCCGTGCGTTTTTATTAAGAAAACAAGTTCCGGATTAGCGATTGTAGCTGTATATGTCGATCATATGAACATAATTGGTATTCTTGACGAAATAAGGGAAACCGCCAGCTATCTAAAATTCGAATTTGAGATGAAAGATCTGAAAAAACTCGGTTTTGTCTAGGTATTGAGCTAGAACACCGAGCTTGTGGAATCCTCATCCACCAGTCTGCCTATGTCTAAAAGATACTCAGGCATTTCAATATGGACAAGGCACATCCGGTTAGCACCCCATGATCGGTCGTAGCCTGGACTTGTAAAAAGATCCATTTCGTCCAAAGCAATGTGACGAAGAGCTTTTGGGAGCTGAATTCCGTACTTAAGTGCAATTGGCGCATTATTGTACTTAGCTCAATGTACTCGACCTGATATTGCTTTCTAAGTGAACTTATTGGCAAGATATAGTTCTGAGTCCACGCAACGTCATTGGACCGGGATCAAGAACATCTTTCGATACCTTAAAGGAACTTGACTTAGGACTTTTCTTTCCACACAAGGCTAACGAAACTGTAAATGATTGCGAAATCATTAAAGCAAGTGTGAGTGCCAATGTTACTACCTGATAAGTGTCAGTTTTATACACTTATCCGTGATTTGTATTGATATATTTTACCCATAATTATGGTAGTCTACTCGTTTTTGCTTTAAATTAATTAGTTTTTTAATAATTTTATTTTTATAGGATGAAGATGTAATTTTAGCCTTAATCGGATTGAAAAACTGATTTACTCAATAAATAACATATTTATAAAATATTCTCTTTATTTAGTTTTTGTGTATTCATGTTGTAGAGCTTTACGAAACGAGTTTGGCAGTCTTTCCGGATTCAAAACCAGAGTTATATATCAAAAATTATCATCCGAAGAAGATTTGGGGCAAAAACGCAAAAGTCTAAGAATTCTGGGCTAAAAAATGAAGTTTGAAACTCCATACGGGCGTAACATCTGAAAGTTACGGCCGTAACTCACACAGCAACTAATGTGCAAAATGCCGAAGCAAAGTTACGGTCGTAACATCTGAAAGTTACGGCCGTAAATCCTCATAGTTACGGCCGTAACATCTGAAAGTTACGACTGTAACTCTTAGCAGATGTATGATCATTTTTAAATATTTTATACTTTTGGTCTATTATTGAGGGGATAGCTGGCCTTGATCCAATCTAATGTAATAATGCTGGAGTTTTGGAGCTATTAGATGACTTTAGGTGTATAAATAGACCCCTTAGATCCATCATTTAGCACCATTCATCTTATATTTTTCCTACTTTGTAATATTTTTCTTTGTGTGAAGAACACACTTGTATTCTTGAGAGTGTTTATAATAGTGGTTTAGCTTATGTTGTTGAGGGAGTTTATTGCTTCTTTCTCCTTTATCTACTAAGGGGGTTAGTATCAATTCTTTCTCTTTTCAACTAACGATGACCACTCAAGCTTGTAATATGTTGAATAAACCCTTCATGGGCTAAGTTATCCTTAGTTGGGATTATAAACAAGGTTTGTTATGTTATTTAAGTTTGTAGAAAGATCTATTATGGATTACTTATTATTGTGTGTGATTTTCATTGTTTTACCAATCTTTATTTATTTGGCCAATAAATGATTATATTTATGGTCTTCATATGTTTCGAAAGAAAATATGTTTGATTAGATCAAATGATCTTCACTCTAAGTTGTTCTAGGGGATAGAAATATACCTCTAGACCTTAGATGATTCTTTGAGTTATTTTCATAAAACCTAATGCTATGTATTGAAGCCAATCAACATAGAAATATAGTGGATTGATTCAATATATAAGGGGCGTTTTGACATTCTAAAGAGGAACCGTCTTTTTAAGGAAAATCGAATCTACACAACATAATAAGTAAATACATCTTATGATCTCCTACACATCTTCTATAACTAATGATGAACTAAGTTTGTAATCCCAACTATTTCATTTTACCCTTTTATTAATCTATTGTTAGTGCAATCTTTCATTTCCTTAAATTTTAGAACTATTATTGCGTTTTCCTTGCAATTGTCAAACCAAACTTTTAAATTATGTGTTTCACTCATCTAAATCTCTATAACAAATAGATAAATAGTGTATAATTCAATATATAACCTAACTTCCTCGTGGGATCAATAAACCGGACTCAAAAAGTCCACTTACTACTTGATACGATATCGTGCACTTGCGATAGTTACACAAAAGACGTGTCAAGTTTTTGGCGCCGTTGCTGGGGAAGTATAAGTGTTATTTTGAAATAATACATTATTCACTATTGTTATAAAGTCAATTTTTTCTTTGTTGTAAATTCTCTTGTCTATGCGAAGGACGTACAATCGCGATTAAGTTTCACTAGATCCTGAGATTGAAGCCACATTCAGAAGAAGGCGAAGAGAACAAAAAACAAGCATGATTTCTTCACCATGAATGGCGGATGAACCAAACCCACGTCTCCTCCAAGTAAATGATAACGAAATAATTCCTCCGGCAGGGGGAATACCCAATGCTCAAAACATTCAACATAAACAACATCCTATTGTACCAGAAATAGATGAAGACGACATGCTCTTTGGGGAATTCATAAAACCCCCATCTTTGAGCGTGCATTCAAGTGTGATCTATCCACCATTTGGAGTGGACAATTTTCAAATTCGCCCGGATGTCATCAATCTCTTCTCCAACAACAACTCATTCTATGGAAGAACCGACGAGAATCCATATCTCCACATTAACCGTTTTATGGAGATTTGTGGAAATTTCAAATATCCACATGTAAATGACGAGGCGATAAAAATGAGAATTTTTGTGCACACGTTGAAGGAAATAGCAAGAAAGTGGTTAGATACTTTGCCACCACGAAGCATAACAAATTGGCCCGAATTTGTTCAGAAATTCACCACTAAATATTTTCCACCAATAAAAGTGGCGAAACTCAAATACGAAATCTCTACATTTCGTCAACAAGATTCGTAGTCATTTCACGAATCATGGGAGAGATTCAAAGATATGCTATGAAAATGTCCTAACCATGGTTTCAATTTGGGAGCACAAGTCAATTACTTCTATTCTGGACTCTTACCTACATGCCGAGCCAATGTCGATTCATCATCAAATGGCTCACTTGGCAACAAAACTATGAGAGAGGCTTATAATCTTTTTGAGGTTATAAGTGAACAAAGTGCAAGATGGCCAGACAGAAATATCCAAAAGAAACCAAATGATGTTTTTGAAGTGGATTCTTATTCACTTATGTTGGCAAAAATTGAAGCTTTATCAAAGAAAGTCGAGTACATGTGTTTTTCAACTCCTCAATCTGTGAAGACGGTGCAAACTCCACAAGTTTTAGCTCTTTCATGTGAAATTTGTAGAGCAACTCACAACAACACTCCCTTAGTGCAACAGGAGCAGTCATTCCCATCACCCTATGCTCAGAATTTCCAAAGGCAAGCATACAATCCTTACGGGCTAACATACAATCCAGGGTACAAAAATCATCCAAATTTTTCTTATGCAAACAACAACAATGTGTTGAATCCAACGCATCAAGAAAAGAAACCCGGGTGGGAAGAAGCAATCACGAAGCTAGCCGAACAACAACTGAAGTATCAACAACGCAACGATGCTTCAATTAAAAATTTGGAGACACAAGTTGGCCAAATGGACAAAATACTTTCAGAAAGATCCCACGGTATGTTACCTAGAAATACCGAGGTAAATCTAAGGGAGAGTGTCCAGGCTATCACAACAAGAAGTGGAGTGCAGTTGCCCGAGATTTCTGTGGAAAATCATCTGAAAAAACAAAAAAATAAACAAAGTCGAGAAATAGAAAAAGAATCTGAATCAGGACCTTCATCTCAAAAAGGTCCAGTTGCTCCCAAATCTTATGTTCCACCTATCCCTTTTCCTCAACGGTTGAAGGATCACAAGCTCGATGCGCAATTCGGCAAACTTTTGGAAATTTTCAAAAAGCTACACATCAACATACCTTTTACGAATGCTCTAGCACAAATGCCAAGCTATGCCAAATTTATGAAAGATATTCTTTCTAACAAACGAAGGCTTGAAGAATATGAAACTGTCATGCTAACGGAGGAATGTAACGCAATACTACAAAAGAAGTTGCCACCTAAGCTAAAAGATCCGGGAACTTTTACAATCCCGTGTACAATTGGTGAAGTGAATATTGACAAAGCTCTTTGTGATTTAGGGGCAAGTATCAATTTGATGCCTCTGTCAGTTTTCAGCAAACTAAACTTGGGAGAAGCAAAAGCAACAACAGTTTCACTGCAATTAGCCGATCGGTCAATTAAATATCCATATGGGATAATAGACGATGTGCTAAGCAAGGTTGATAAATTTATATTTCCAGCATATTTTATCATACTTGACATGCAGGAAGATCAGGATATTCCTATTATCTTGGGACGGCCATTTCTTGCAACCGGACATGCTCTTATTGACGTCTACGAAGGAAAGCTAATTCTTAGAGTGCAAGACGAACATGCCACCTTCAATGTCCTAAAACATTTGAACCATCCCTCCACAGATGATTATTGTCTAAAAATTGACGTAATTGATGCCAGAATATGAACGTCTTGGGAATCTGACGTTGAAAGACCCAGTTTGCTAATTTGTAAGAAAATTGGATGGGAAGCTTCTCCCCGACTCATAGAAGGCGTTTAAGCCGTTTCTGAACGTAAAATCAGAGGAAGATGTGAGCCACAATCACAACTACTGTACATACATGTATCTTTTATTTTTGTTGTATGGTGAGATTTTCTGAATAAAAAATAGTGATACGCAATAAATGCATTCATTTTTTCTATTGAGTAGTGGAAGCGCAATTAACGCAATCACATATTTGTTAAACATTTTTTACCTTATTCTTCTCCTATAAATAAACATTGTGCTTGTTTATTTTATTCATCCCTCAAACTTGTACTTTTCTCTTTTTCTCTCAAATTAGTTTCTTTTCGAAAATGGAATCATCATCTTCCACAAAAAGATTTAACTCAGTCTGCATTTTTGGTGGAGCTAGTTATGGAATAGAGGCATGCTTTACTGAAGCAGCCTACAACTTGGGTCATACCTTAGGAAAAAATGCATTCATGTAGTTTACGGAGGAGTAAGACTAGGATTAATGGGACGCGTTGCTGCTTCTGCCTATATGGAAGGAGTAAAAGTGTTGGGAATAATTCCAAAACTTCTGGATGAAAGTAAAATCACCGGGGCAACTATTGGAGATGAGTTTAGAGCTGTAAATATGCAAGATCGCATAACTCACATGATGAATAATTCTGACGCCTTTATCACCCTTCCCGGTGGTTTTGGTACTCTTGAGGAACTTTTTCAAGTGGTTACCAGAGCCCAGCTAAATGTTCATAAAAAACCAATAGGTGTGCTTAATGTCAATGGTTTCTTTGATGGTTTACTATCTTTCATCGACTACTCTGCTGATAAAGGTTTTATTTCCGAGTGTGCTAAATGAATCATAGCCGTTGCAACAACACCAGAAGAACTAATCAATAAACTCATTGAATTTGTTCCTCAACCGGATCCAGCTCTAGCTAATATTGTATGGATGGAAGATTTTATCGTGAGAAAATGAAAAGTGGATTCATTTCTCTCCCTTTAATAACCCATATCGGACCTATTGTTATTTTTACTTTCTGTCGTGTGTAAAAATCGTGCTAAATGATGGCAGCTTAAGGAGTTTCTTTTTTATCTCTTGATGCGCATCTATTCGCGATTTATGTATTGTTATTTTTATTGCTGTAATTTTTATTATTTGGTTTTAATAAAAGCATTGATGGCAGGATAAGGCGACTCTTCGGACTTCCTGGAGCACATTTTAAAAATTGTGTTATACTTCCGGGTATATTTTTTTTCTTCTGTTGTTTGCCTCGTATGTTTTTTTTTTCTTGCAGATCCAATAAGGCGTTAGCTCAAGCATCAACTTTCATAACAGGGAGTATTCTGTTTTTCTCCCTTGCTTTTTATTATTTATTTTTTTAAACTGAGGACAGTTTCTTTTTCAAGTTTGGGGGTGGTGTGTTTTGATTATTTTGGTGTGTTTGGTATTTTGGTGTATTTAGCTTTGATTATTGTGGTGTGTTTTGATTATTTTTGTTATTTGTCTTTGATTTTTTTGGTATATATATATATATATATATATATTGTTTATTTTGATTTGTGAGATTTATAGGCCTGGCCATAACACCAATAAATTAACTATATACAAGCTTCTAAAGTCGTTTTAACCGGTTAAAAAATTATATATTCCAAAATTTTTGAGCCTTAATCTCTCTTTCCAAGCCTTGTAGTTATCATGTAAAATCGAGTTATTCGTTACCTTGAGAAAAGAAGAATCAGTCGGTTGATGAAAAATAGAACTGAAATTTACTTAATTTGAGGAGTTTTTGATTTTTCATGCTTAGCTAATAAACGATTTTTCTGCAAAAATTCTATTCCCTAAAAAAAGAGTCATTGGTGAAAGGAGGCTAGTTGAAAAAAAAAAAGAGGTGTTGAGCAGCAACAGCTGCCTAATTTTGGGGGTCCTAAAATAACAACGAAAAAAATAAAGGACCGACCCATTGTTGGTGCGTAGCTGCCGTCTCACACGAGATGGAAACCGTGTTGGTGAAAAGAGCTACACGTTAGCAAATAACGGTGTGAAAGCTATCACCTAAAATAAATGGAAAATGTGTTGTGAAAAGAGCTACACGTTAGCAAATAACGGTGTGAAAGCTATCACCTAAAAAAATGGAAAATGTGTTGGTGAAAAGAGCTACACGTTAGCAAATAACGGTGTGAAAACTATCACTAAAAGGGATGTAGATTATGAGCAGATTTGAATTAATTGGTGGCTGAATTTCAATACACTCAATTTCGTGAACAATCACAATATTTGATGACGCCGATTAAATTCTTTTTCATATTTAGTCGAAAAATAAACGAGTGATCGAGAGCAACCATTAAAGGGAGTCGTGTGTGTCACGAGTGGGAAAGAAATAATCAACCTTTTGGGGGGAAACCTTGCATTTTTTGAATTACAAAAATAAAATCGTGTTTTAACTTCAAAATCATTAGTAGATTTATTTTAGATCTTGATTCATTTCTATGTGTTAATGGCATTTTGATCTCTTTATATATATAAGTATTTTTCTTAATTTATGTGTGTTTTATTAATTTATGTGCTATTTTTATTTTTACATTGAGTGTGATTAATAAAGAGTCTTGCTCGGGACTAGCAAGAATTCAAGTTTGGGGTGTGATAAGTGTTAGTTTTATACACTTATCCATGATTTGTATTGATATATTTTACCCATAATTATGGTAGTCTACTCGTTTTTGTTTTAAATTAATTAGTTTTTTAATAATTTTATTTTTATAGGATGAAGATGTAATTTTAGCCTTAATCGGATTGAATTACTGATTTACTCAATAAATAACATGTTTATAAAATATTCTCTTTTTTGATTTTTTTGTGTATTCATGTTGTAGAGCTTTACGATACGAGTTTGGCAGTCTTTCCGGATTCAAAACCAGAGTTATATATCAAAAATTATCATCCGAAGAAGATTTGGGGCAAAAACGCAAAAGTCTAAGAATTCTGGGCTGAAAAATGAAGTCTGAAACTCCATACGGGCGTAACATCTGAAAGTTACGGTCGTAACTCACACAGCAACTAATGTGAAAAATGCCGAAGCAAAGTTACGGTCGTAACATCTGAAAGTTACGGCCGTAAGTCCTCATAGTTACGGCAGTAACATCTGAAAGTTACGGCTGTAACTCTTGGCAGATGTATGATCATTTTTAAATATTTTATACTTTTGGTCTATTATTGAGGGGATGGCTGGCCTTGATCCAATCTAATGTAATAATGCTGGAGTTTTGGAGCTATTAGATGACTTTAGGTGTATAAATAGACCCCTTAGATCCATCATTTAGCATCATTCATCTTATATTTTTCCCACTTTCTAATATTTTTCTTTGTGTGAAGAACACACTTGTGTTCTTGAGAGTGTTTGTAATAGTGGTTTTGTAACACCCCAAACTAGGCGGCTATTACAGTGACGTGGACCCCCGACTGGGACCCACCAGACGAATGAAAATTAATGAATTAAATAATATTACTGTAGTACTGAACCACATTATATTACCAACTACTCCGATGAGGAGTTTTAAGCACAATACACCCAGGAAATACAAAATACCTGTATATTTTATATGAAGAAATATACAACACTAAATAAAATGAATATCCAAACGGAAATTTGCAGCGAAAATAAAAATGAAGAAACATGAATGACTGAAAAGGACTGAGGCCCCCTACTAGTATCACTGGGACTCCTCGCCGTCAACGTTCTCTTCCCGTGCTTTTGCATTGCCGTGACCTCAAAACAACATCCCCAACGGGGTTAGTTACACAGAACAACAATCCTCAAGAGTTGAATAAACACAATCATTATATAACTTAGTTATGAAATTAAGCTGAAGAGGGGCATCATAGCACGCCCGTAATGGGACGTGCAAGTGCACAAGACGAGTGTCCGGACACACCCATACTTGTACCTAATTAGTCTCACGAAGGCACGTTACCGTGTGCACAGTCCATTGTGTCGGTGAACCCGAATCACATGACTATCGTGTGCCCGACTAAAAATTCCACACATAACCACCCGGCCACGCAATATGAACCCAGAAGGTCACAAGAACGAAAATGACCATGATGAATATTAATGAATGGCAATCCGAAAAGGGTGAAGAATGACTCACCGAGATGAAATAATAATGAAATGAATGATAGCTCACTAAAATGATTGGAACCATCGTTCCTCGTGAATTGAATGATTAGTTTGATAATTACAAGTCTCAACGAGAGTAATATACTATGAATGAATTATGAATATGAATGAACAACGAAAGGAATGATTATCCTTTTAACCGAGTAAGAATTAACTTACCCAAATACCGGTGAAGAAAAGTCCTTCCTCGAACAAACGTCTTAAGTGGAATTATCGGCCGTCCGAGCAACCTTGAATAACACAATTAACAACAATTCGCTTAATATACGAATCAAGTATGATTACAACCAACTCTAGGAGTCGATACCACAATTTCAACTCATTGAGGTAATCTAACAAACACGTTGTAAACAACCTTCAATTGTTTACTACAAATCTTAATTATATCGATACCACGCCTTCAATGAGTGATTCAATCCAACAAAACATCATTAATACAATCAATAATCCAATATGAATACTCCATTCGGGATTACGACAACATCTAGTCGAAACCTCAAAATTCCAAAGTCAACCCTTAAGGTGTTCTTGAATAATTTCCCAAATACTCATCAAATCCGATATATATACCAATAAATCTGTAATAATACAAGTATCCAAGGTATATAATCCATATCCAACATATTCCAACATCATAGCAAGCTAACTTGAAGAGATTGGAAGGAAAACACTCAAATCCCGAAATTCTAGATTCAAGAAATGTTTACCTTGGTTTGGTGAGTTGGAGAGGATGAAATGATGATTTATCCGAACTAGAAACTTGAAGATGATGATAGGTGATTGCAGCTCGAAAATATCTTCACAATTCACCCAAAACGCCCAAGAATGAGGTGAGATGTGAAAATGACGAATCTGGACTGAAATGTCCAATATATAGTAAACCCAGCTTAGCGCGCGCTTGCTCCTGTGCTTAGCGTGCGCTAGCGGGTTCATCGGGTAGTCCAGTACCCGCTGTCTACATCGTTAGCGTGCGCTACGTACCTTGGTAGTGTGCGCTAACGCCTCCTCTTAGCGTGCGTTAACCTTGTGTTAGCATGCGCGACCTGTGTAACACCCCAAACTAGGCGACTATTACAGTGCCGTGGACCCCCAATTGGGACCCACCAGGCGAATGAAAATTAATGACTTAAATAATATAATTGTAGTACCGAACCACATTATATCATTAATTACTCCGATGAGGAGTTCCAAGTACAACACACCCAAGATAATATAGAATACATGTATATTTTATATGAAGATAAAATATACAACACTGAATGAAAATGAGTATCCAAACGGAAATCTGCAGCGGAAATAAAATGAAGACAACATGAATGACTGAAAGGACTGGGGCCCCCTTACTAGTATCACTGGGACTCCTCGCCGTCAACGTTCTCTTCCCATGCATTTGCCTTGCCATGACCTGAAAACAATGTCCCCCAACGGGGTCAGTTACACAGAACAACAATCCTCAAGAGTTGAATAAACACAATCATGAAATATCTTTTAGTTATGAATTTAAGCTGAAGAGGAGCATCATAGTACGCCCGTAATGTTCTGTGCAAGTGCACAAGATGAGTTCCCGGACACACCCATATTTGTACCTAATTAGTCTCACGGAGGTAAGCGTTACCGTGTGCACAGTCCAATGTATCGGTGAACCCAACACATGACTATCGTGTGCCCGACTAAAAATTCCACACATCCGCACCCGGCCACGCAATATGAACCCAGAAGGTCACACAATCAAAAGTGACCATGATGATTATTAATGAATAACAACCCGACAAGGGTCAAGAATGACTCACCGAGATGAAATAATAGTGAAATGAATGATAGCTCTTTGAAATAATTGGAACCGTCGTTCCTCATGAATGAAATGATTATTTTGATAATTACATGTCTCAACATGATTAGTACACTGTGAATGATTATGATTTATGAATGAACAACAACGAAATGAATGAGTATCCTTTTAACCGAGTAAGAATTAACTTACACAACACCGGTGAAAAATGTCCTTCCATGAACAAACGTCCTAAATGAGATGTCGGTCGCTCGAACAACCTTGAATAACACAATTACCAAAAATACGTTCAACATACGAATCAAACACGATTATAACTAACTCAAAACGTCGATACGACTAAACCAAGTTCATTGGGGCATTATATCAAACACGTTGCAACCAATCTTCGATTGTTTACAACCAATCCTTAATTACACCAATATCAAATCCCCAAGGAGTGATACAAACCAACAAAACATCTTCAATACAATCAATAATCCAATATGAATATCCCAAATCGTGATTTCAACAACAACTAATCGAAAACCCCCAAATCCAACTCAATATTCAAAGTGTTCTTGAATAATTCCTTCAATAATCCAATGAATATTCATAGAAACTCATAATCATATGTATATATCTTCAGACAACATGATTATAACGCCCAAAACATCATATCTCAACACAAAATCGAAATCCAAGATGTTGAAGAATATTACCTTTGAAGATCCAAATACTTTGATCCGATGAACACGTGTTAAATCGACTATCCAAGCTTCACAAACGAATGAAGATGATGAAATCCGAACACATAAGTGTTTGATGATGAAAAATCTCTCTCTCCAACTCTCTCTCGGAACCCAATATGAAGAAGTGAGAAAATGAGCTCAAAGTCCCGTTCAATCCTTTAAATACAGCTTCGAGTTACGGTCGTAACTCACCTATCTTACGGCCGTAACCTTCCAAGGTCAACGGCCTTATGGCCGTAACAAGCCCTCCTTACGGGCGTAACTCGCCCTCGTCTAAACATCTACCGACAGACATACGGCCATACCGCACATGTCTTACGGGCGTAACTATACTGTTACGGCCGTACTCGGCAAGACTTACGGGCGTATGATACCTTCGTCGAAACTGACCGGGCACCCTGCTTGAAACGTACGGCCGTAACCGGACAAGCCTTACGGCTGTACCTGCCTCATCTTACGGCCGTATGCCGGAACCCTTACGGCCGTAAGCCCTCTTCATCCGACATTTCCTGAAAACCACGAACACACATTACGGCCGTAGCCTGCCTACCTTACGGCCGTATCTCACCTTCGGCCAAAACACCCTTAAGCCAACGAATGCATGTTACAGCCGTAATGCATGATTAGTTACGGCCGTAACTCGCTGCTGGAAGTGACGAAAACGCGACAACTCCGTCTACTCGCTACCAACGGTGAATGATCCGACATACAATACTTGTATGAATGTAATTAAGTCCAATAACACGTGATAGATGATACTTCCAACACAAGACTACCATTCACGATGATTATGATAATACCCTCGTCTCGATCCTCCAATGGAGATAAATGACGATCGGTAATTGATACACGGTTACAATATGCCAGCGATGAATACAAATAAATGAATCATGAATGATGAGTGATTATTAATGAGTGAAAATTACTGAGTGACAATTACTGACTGATAATTACTGAATGGTAAATAATGAATTACAACCGGGTATTACATACCCCCCCCTTAAAAAGAGTTTCGTCCTCGAAACTAAGGGTCAAACAACTCGGGATAACTCTCCCGCATACTATCCTAGGTTTCCCAAGTATCCTCTTCGACTCGGTGTCTAGACCACTGAATCTTGACCAAAGGAATCGTCTTGTTGCTCAACTGTTTGATTCGCCGCTTAAAACTCGTATTGGATGCTCCTCATACGAATGATCATCTGCGATCTCGATTTCATCGAACTGATGTATGTGACTCGGATCGGCAATATACTTCCGCAACTGAGAGACGTGAAACACATTATGAATTCGGCTCAATGCCGGAGGTAAAGCCAATCGATAAGCCAGACTGCCTACTCGATCCAAAATCTCAAACGGTCCGATGAATCTTGGACTCAACTTTCCTTGCTTCCTGAAACGGAAGATACCTCGACTCGGGGATACCTTGACCAAAATGTGGTCACCTGTTTCGAATTATAGTAGTCAATGACGATTATTCGCATATGATTTCTATCGACTCTGAGCGGTCAACAAACGACTTATGATCAAAGCTACCTTCTCACGGGTGGCTATAAGCATATCGGGCTCGATGTCGATTGATTCTGACAAGTCGTCCCAACACAAAAGAGATCGACAATGATGACCATACAAGGCCTCGTAAGGTGCCATCTTAATCGAAGCATGCCAACTGTTATTGTATGTGAACTCAATCAACGGTAGTTGGGCTTCCCAATCGTGTTTCCAATCGAGGACGCATGCCCTCAACATGTCCTCCAATGCCTGAATAGTTCTCTCTGATTGTCCGTCGGACTGAGGATGAAAAACTGTGCTAGAATTAAGCTGAGTTCCCATGGCACGATGAACTGATTTCCAAAAATATGACACGAATCGCCCGTCGCGATCAGAAACGATACTCTTAGGAGTACCATGCAATCTCACTATCTCTTTGATGAACAACTGGCAAGTCTCTCGGGACCCCACGTATCATGAATCTCGAGAAAATGGGCTGACTTAGTTAAACGGTCCACAACTACCCAATTGTATTCATGCAACGACGACTCGTCGGCAAACTCGTGATGAAGTCCATTGAAATGTCTTCCCACTTCCACTCTGGAATCGGGAGTGGTTTCAGCATACCCGCCGGTCGCTGATGTTCTATCTTGACTTGCTGACAGGTTAAACATCTCGAAACAAATTCTGCGACTTCTCGCTTCATATTACTCCACCGGTAATTTTGTTTCAAGTCTTTGTACATCTTGCTAGACCCCGGATGAATGGAATAAGGGGTAGCATGAGCTTCTCTCAAAATCGAGTTTTTCAACTCGTCATTCGCCAGTATGCATAACCGATTCTTAAATCGCAAAAGTCTATCCTCGTGGACCACGAATTCAGGGGCTTTCCCCTGAGCCACATCCTTTCGGATGCGCAACAAAAATGGGTCTGACCCCTAATTCACTCTGATCGCCTCCTCAAGTGGCGATGAAATCTCTAACATGCAAAGTTGCCCTTGAACTCGCTGTAACCAAACCTCGATCTCGGGTCTTAGGAATTCCTGTTGAAGTTTTTTCTGAGCAGTCAAACGAGCAAGCATTTGCTCCTGAACGGACTTACAACTCAAGGCCTCGGCGACGACGTTCGCCTTACCCGGGTGGTATTGAATCTCAATATCATAATCTTTGATTAGATCCAACCACCGTCTCTGTCGCATATTTAACTCCTTCTGAGTAAATATATACTTCAAACTCTTATGATCGGTGAAAATCTGACAGGTGACTCCATAAAGATAATGACGCCAAATCTTCAATGTCAATACCACGGCTGCTAGCTCCAAGTCGTGGGTCAGATAATTGACCTCGTAAGGTCTTAGTTTTCGTGAGGCATAGGCAATAACTTTTCCGTTCTGCATTAGTATACATCCGAGACCATGTCCGTACGTGTCACTATAAACCACGAATCCTTCCGTCCCTTGTGGTAAAGAAAGAACGTATGCTAAAATTAAATGGTTCTTGAGCTCCTCAAAACTCTGCTGACACGCGTCAGACCACGTGTATTTCTTATCCTTCCGCAAAGGTTCGTCATAGGTTGAGTGATTTTAGAAAATCCTTCCACAAATTGTCGGTAATAGCCTGCTAATCCGAGAAAGCTTTGGATTTTCTTAACATTCTTCGGAGGTTGCCAATCTCGGATAGCCTCCGTCTTTTGAGGGCCGACATGTACTCCGTCTGATGAAATCACATGTCCGAGAAACGTCACCTCGGACATCCAGAACTCATATTTGGAAAACTTTCCATAGAGTTGCTCTCGTCTCAACACGTCGAGAACTTGATGAAGGTGAATTTCGTGCTCCTCTCGGTCACGAGAATAAATCAAAATTTTGTTTATGAAAACAACCACTAAATGATCCAAATAGTCGATGAAAACCCAATTCATTAACTCCATGAATACCGCAGGTGCATTAGTTAACCCAAACAGCATTACTACAAATTCGTAGTGCCCATAGCATGTTCGAAACGCTGTCCTTGCGATATCCAACTCTCGAATTCACAACTGATTATACCCAGATCTTAAATCGATCTTGGAAAATACTGAAGCTCCCTGAAATTGATCTAAGAGATCATTAATATGGGGTAGGGGATATTTATTCTTGATCGTCACCTTGTTCAACTCTCGATAATCAATACACAAGCGAAATGAACCGTCCTTCTTTTTGACAAATAACACTGGTGCTCCCCACAGGGACGCACTCGGTTGGATATAACCTTTCTCGGTTAATTCCTCTAGTTGATTCTTTAATTCCTGCATTTCGGTCGGGGCCATCCGATACGGTGCCTTCGATAATGGGGACGTACCAGGCTTAAACTCTATCGTGAATTCCACATCTCTCTGTGGAGGCAAACCAGATAACTCGTATGGAAAAACAATGGCATATTCTCTCACTATAGGAATATCCGCCAACATCACTGATGATTTCTCGGTCTTGGTCATATAGCACCAATAACCGACACACCCCTTACTGAGTAATTTCACTGCTTTCATCATATTAATGACTCTTCCGGAACAGCTGGGATTACTCCCCCCCCCCCAAAAAAAATACACACTCGACTCCATCGTCTGAAACAATAGTGACCATACGCTTACGGGCACTAAGGATGGCATCGTGACGATCCATCCAATCAATACACAAAATAACGTCATCTCTAGGTAAGTCTAACACAATTAGGTCCGCCAGCCATTCACGGCCATTAAGCTGAATCGGACAATTCTTAATCTCACGGTCTCCGATAATTCTTCTACCGTCAGGTAGTCCAATGACATAAGGTTCACAACTAGTAGCACTATCCATATGAAGTCTACTCAAGTATGACTCGGAAATGAATGAATGCAATGCACCAGTATAAAAAAGGGTACACACGGGTTGAAATAGAATTTCGAGTGTACCTGAGATCATTTGGGCCTCCGGATCGTCGGTCCTCTTCATCACAACCGGATGCTCCTGTCTGATAGATGTGGGTTCCTCCTTTATTTGCTCCCGTCGTCTTAAACGACACAGACTGAGTTGCCTGATTATGAACATCTGATTGCTTCGGGGCCTGAGATGCCGTCGGATTAGGTATGGAGTCTCTTCGGCAGAAACTGGCCTTATGCCCGGTAATCCCACAGTTATTACACGTGATAGTCTGCCTCGGACACTTAGTGCTGAAATGACCATGCTCTCCACAATTGAAACAGGTGATGGCCGAATTGGCCGCTCGGGACTGAGACTCCACATGTTTCAGCACTATAGGAGGTCGCACAGAAAAAGTAGGGCCCGCACGAGGCTTCTTGAAGGTTGCCTGACTGCCTTCAGACTGATTACGATTCTTTGATTTCTTGCTAACAGATGAGGGTTGTTGCTTAGCAATTTCCTTAGCAGTAAGCTCATAGGTAAGATCTTTCTCGATGAAATCGGCCAGAGTGGTGCAATGATGGTTAAGTAGCTGCATCTGCATACAAGATTTCAACATCTTACTGAAATATTGATCTTATCCGCCTCGGAGTGGATAATATATGAGGCGAAAGAAAGTAGCTCCTGAAATTTCTCGGCGATGGCGAGAACATCATCTTCTGCTGAGGGGTCGGGAATGAGTAATTCTGATAACTTGGCCTCCCTGAGTGGGGCCGGATAATATCTTTCTATCATTAGGGTCTTGAACTGGTCCTAAGTGCAAGATCCATCGGTGGGCTTCAACGATAGCCACCATGAGTGAGCGCTCTTACCCAGATAGTAAGCCGCAACTGAAACTTTGTGCCCTTCGGGACACTCTACCATAGCAAATAGTTTCTCAAAGTGTTCAAGCCAATGAACAATATCCGCCGGCTCAGATGAGCCCTCAAAAGTAGGTGGTCTCTTGCGAGAGATGTCGCCAATAATACTGCTCACACCCCTCTCTTGCCTCTGAGGTGGCGGCGGAGGAGCCTGTTGATTCTGAGCAGTTGAATTCTGCATCGTCTCCATCAGACGTGCCATCTGAGTCATCTGGGATATCATGCCCTGCATAAAAGTGAGTGGATCAACCCGAACACCTTCTGATTGAGCTGTATCTCGGGTACGACTTCCTGACAGTGAGTGATTATTTCCAGGTGAATGCGTGGCAGCGTCGCTGCTCGTTGAATTAGCATTATTTCTTGCGTTCGCGCGTGTATTCACAAGATCTCCTGGGTTTCGGCCCGCACCGCGGCCTCTTCCCCTTGCGTCCTCTGACGGCTCTCTCCATACTGAAGTAGGAAAATCACATGATAATTATAGATCTCGCATGAGTACCGCATTATGATTACGTTATGAAGTGATAACAATGAGCATACGCGCTCTAACACAATGATTAAATGAAGGATCAACTGAGGTGACATGATTATATGATGAAATTCTTGAAATGATTATCTTGAACAAGTTAACAAGATTAATGATACGATCCTCAAGATCAACAACTGAGCAATGAAATGAACTGAGTGATTAATGAGTTAACATGATCGACATGATCAAAATAAAAATGATGATTGAGGATTTTTTACTGATGAATGATGAATGAGTGATTCTTATTGCCAGAAATTCTACCATGGCGTCAGAAATCTTACAGTTCTTTCGGTCTGAGGGGCTTGGCGCTTGCACAGGTCACACGTGATGCGAAAGTCCAATGATACTAGTCTGGTGAACGATGATTTCAAATGAGACATGACTCGGGAGGTAGTATTCAAAACCACGCTCTGATACCAACTCTGTAACACCACAAACTAGGCGGCTATTATAGTGTCGTGGACCCCCGACTGGGACCCACCAGGCGAATGAAAATTAATAAATTAAATAATATAACTGTAGTACCGAACCACATTATATTACCAACTACTCTGATGACGAGTTTTAAGTACAATACACCCAGGAAATACAGAATACCTGTATATTTTATAATAAAATATACAACACTGAATAAAATGAATATCCAAACGGAAATTTACAGCGGAAATAAAAATGAAGAAACATGAATGACTGAAAAGGACTGGGGGCCCCTACTAGTATCACTGAGACTCCTCGCCGTCAACGTTCTCTTCCCGTGCTTTTGCATTGCCGTGACCTCAAAACAACATCCCCAACGGGATCAGTTACACAGAACAACAATCCTCAAGAGTTGAATAAACACAATCATTATATAACTTAGTTATGAAATTAAGCTGAAGAGGGGCATCATAGCACGCCCGTAATGGGACGTGAAAGTGCACAAGACGAGTGTCCGGACACACCCGTACTTGTACCTAATTAGTCTCGGGAGGCACGTTACCGTGTGCACAGTCCATTGTGTCGGTGAACCCGCATCACATGACTATCGTGTGCCCGACTAAAAATTCCACACATAACCACCCGACCACGCAATATGATCCTAGAAGGTCACAAGAACGAAAGTTACCATGATGAATATTAATGAATGGCAATACAACAAGGGTCAAGAATGACTCACCTAGATGAAATAATAATGAAATGAATGATAGCTCACTAAAATGATTAGAACCGTCGTTCCTCATGAATTGAATGATTAGTTTGATAATTATAAGTCTCAACAGGAGTAATATACTATGAATGAATTATGAATATGAATGAACAACAACGAAAGGAATGATTATCCTTTTAACCGAGTAAGAATTAACTTACCCAAATACCGGTGATGAAAAGTCCTTCCTCGAACAAACGTCCTAAGTGGAATTATCGGCCGTCCGAACAACCTTGAATAACACAATTACCAACAACTCGCTTAATATACGAATCAAGCATAATTACAACCAACTCTAGGAGTCGATACCACAATCTCAACTCATTGAGGTAATCTAACAAACACGTTGTAAACAACCTTCAATTGTTTACTACAAATCTTAATTATATCGATACCATGCCTTCAATGAGTGATTCAATCCAATAAAACGTCATTAATACAATCAATAATCCAATATGAATACTCCATTCGGGATTACGACAACATCTAATCGAAACTCCAAAATTCCAAAGTCAACCCTTAAGGTGTTCTTGAATAATTTCCCAAATACTCATCAAATACGAAATATATACCAATAAATCCGTAATAGTACAAGTATCCAAGATAGATAATCCATATCTAACATATTCCAACATCATAGCAAGCTAACTTGAAGAGATCGGAAGGAAAACACTCAAATCCCAAAATTCTAGATTCAAGAAATGTTTACCTTGGTTTGGTGAGTTGGAGAGGATTAAATGATGATTAATCCGAACTATAAGCTTGAAGATGATGATAGGTGATTGCAGCTCGAAAATATCTTCACAATTCGCCCAAAACGCCCAATGAAGGAGGTGAGATGTGAAAATGACGAATCTGGACTGAACTGTCCAATATATAGTAAACCCAGCTCCTGTGCTTAGCGTGCGCTAGCGGGTTCACTGGGTAGTCTAGTACCCGCTGTCTGCATCGTTAGCGTGCACTACGTACCTTGGTAGCGTGCGCTAACACCTCCTCTTAGCGTGCATTAACCTTGTGTTAGCGTGCGCTACCTGATGGTTGATGTGCAGAATACTGGGGTCCAGAACCTACTGTCCTCTAGTCTGATTGAGCCTTAGCACGCGCTATACTGACTGCTTAGCGTGCACTATTAACACCATTAGCGTACGTTAATCTCCACTCATAGCGTGCGCTATGAATAATTCCATTCCAGTCCAGTACCCACTGGACTCTGTCTGATCGAACCTTAGCGTGCGCTACACTGATGCTTAGCGTGCGCTATCAATACCACTGGCATACGCTATTTCCACTCTTAGCGTGCGCTATGAATAACACCAATTCAGTCCAGTACCTACGGGACTGTCTGCCTCCATCACGTTAGCGTGCGCTGATACTGAGAGGTAACGTGCGCTACCAGTAGTCAATTAGCGCGCGCTAAAGAGAGTACGTAGCGTGCGCTACTCCTCACACACAGCCCACCACAAAGATGACAATTGATGATATACGATCCAAATTATGCCGAACGGTGAATACAATGAATGAATAAGAATGATGAATGATTATTAATGAGTGAAAAATTACTGAGTGACAATTTACTGAATGACAATGAATGAATTTATAGCCGGGTATTACAGGTTTAGCTTATGTTGTTGAGGGAGTTTATTGTTTCTTTTTCCTTTATCTACTTAGGGAGTTAGTATCAATTCTTTCCCTTTTCAACTAATAATGACCACGCAAGTTTGTAATATGTTGAATAAGCCCTTCATGGGCTAAGTTATCCTTAGTTGGGATTATAAACAAGGTTTGTCATGTTATTTAAGTTTTATATAAAGATCTATTATGGATTATTTATTATTTTGTGTGATTTTCATTGAATTACCAATCTTTATTTATTTGGCCAATAAATGATGATATTTATGGTCTTCATATGTTTCGAAAGAACATATGTTTGATTAGATCAAATGATCTTCACTCTCAGTTGTTCTAGGGGATAGAAATATACCGCTAGACCTTAGATGATTCTTTGAGTTATTTTGACAAAACCTAATGTTATGTATTGAAGCCAATCAACATAGAAATATAATGTATTGATTCAATATATAAAACGCTTTTTGACATTCGAAAGAGGAACCGTCTTTTGAAGGAAAATCGAATCTACACAACATAATAAGTAAATACATCTTATGATCTCCTATACATCTTCTATAACTAATGATGAACTAAGTTTGTAATCCCAACTATTTCATTTTACCCTTTTATTAATCTATTATTAGTGCAATCTTTCATTTCCTTAAATTTTAGAACTATTATTCCGTTTTTCTTGCAATTGTCAAACCAAACGTTTAAACTGTGTGTTTCACTCATCTAAATCTCTATAACAAATAGATAAATAGTGTATAATTCAATATATAACCTTTCCTCGTGGGATCGATAAATCGGACTCAAAAAGTCCACTTACTACTTGATACGATATCGTGCACTTGCGATAGTTACACAAAAGACGTGTCACTACCCCGACGAATGTGTTAGTAGGTTTTGCTGATGCTTGGTATCTTTCAGACCCACATAAAGGTCGATCCCAAACTGGTTATGTATTTATCATTGGGGACACCGCTATATCTTGGAGATCAACTAAGCAAACCCTTGTTGCTATCTCCTCGAATCACGCTGATATTATTGCTCTACACGAGGCGGTACGTGAGTGTTTATGTTTGAGCCATCGTCACACATATTTGAGGTAATAGTGGACTAAGTAATATCACTGATGCGCCCACATTCATATACGAAGATAATGCCACTTGCATCGAACAGATGAAGCTTGGGTATATCAAGTGGGATAATACAAAGCACATCTCTCCAAAGTTTTTGTACAATCAGCAACAAGAGGCCATTCTCAACATCCAAGTTAAGCAAGTGAAGTCTTAGGAGAATGCGGCTGATTTATTCACTAAATCATTGCCCAAGGTCGTATTTGAAAAACATGTGAGAAACATCGAAATGCGTAGGCTCTATTGGCCACTAAGTATACAGGATACAGCTTGGAGAGTGTTTTAAACAACATGCTGTACGGTTTTCAAATCTGAGTGTGTAGCGGAAGTCTTGTCAAAGTAAGTTGCTGTAAATACAGCAACTAGATATGAAATGTATACTTAAAGATAATCACAAATATTAAAGCAGTAAATGCAGAAGGTAATAGACACAGTAATTAAAGTGGTTCGAGGTAAACCCCTCTACGTCCACTGGTCTTCCACACTGGAGTAAAAATGTTTATTATAAATACTCGTACACAACTACGTATTTACAATCAAACCTAATCAGTATATCATTCACACAGATTGATATAATGATCTTAGCTTTCAACCGTTCACACAGATTGGTTTGAGCTTTCACTTGACTGGCTTCTTCACACACAGTTCCAAAGCTTCGTCTTCTTCAATGCAAGTCCGTCACACACAGTTCGGGAAGAGCAAGGATTCTCAGTCCACACAGGGCTGATGGGTTTGTTCAAGGGTTAGAACAATATATGAACAACAGCTTTGACTTTCTGAGCTTTTAGCTGATGATGTGTTGTTCACGGTTTTGAGCACTGTATATCTCTTCTTTCAGAATAGCATAATGCCTTAGGAGATATGTTTGCTTTGAATATTCGTGTAAGCACTTGTTTTACTTGCGTATATATTCGATCATTTGTTTGCGAGTTTGCGTGTATATCTCTGTTTTAGATCTTCAGAGGCTGGGGATATATATAGCTTTCTGAAATATATCCGTTGATATAAATCCGTTGAGCAAGATTCTGTTCCAACGGGATGATGTGTTTGAATAAAACGCGATCCGAATTTTGCGCTAGATTGAAGATCTTTCACGGCTTGATATTTAAATACTTTATCCTTTAGTATTTAAATATATCTTCTTAAACGGGACTTTGACTTAGTGAATGGCAAAGATTCCTTCTTGTCCTGTTTGGATGCTGTATGGAATGATAGTTGTATTGTCAATTCGAGACAGCTTCCATACTTAGTCTTTATAAGACTCCTTTGCTGTATGATTGATTCTGTATGCTGGGGCTACGAGAAGTCTTCGATATAGGTTTATATCTTTTGATCAGCTTTTCAATACAACTGCTTGTTGTATGCTGGATTGGCATATTGTCAAAACATTATGTCTTGATCTTTTCGATACAGGGATTGTTTGTCCTGACAATCTCGATACAGGGATTGTTATCCCAACAATTTCCCCTTTTTTGATAATTTGCCAGGTCCTTCCAAGTCATATTTTTAAAGCTATGTAATGTTATACAAAACATCCTTGATGATGCCAAAACTTTGACATGTAGCGTCTTGAAGGAGGGCAGACTTCTTGGTCTTCTGTTCGAATGATCTGGTCTTCAGCATTTAGCCTAATATTAAGAACTGCTCGCAGATCAGTTCAGTTTTTATCAAAAGAGTGATACATGATTGAACTTATGATTGGCGCGCAGGCACAATCTTACATTGTATTCTAGATACATACAACTTAAACTATGAACTGTTCGCAGAAAAGTTCTTTACAGCTTATGTATTAAGATAGGTTTCATATATGAATACAACAAGGATAAATTTAAGTGTTTGTAACATACAATAACATAGTAGATTACGAGTTGTAATCTTTCAAGACATGCAAAAAAATTTATTGATAAAGAAATGAAGAGTACAAAATTTTGCTGTTCTGAAAATAAGATTACAAAAATAATACAAGGAAATCTTAACTCCTGTAGTCTGGATGCCTCTATGGCTTTTTAGGGTCATTTTTGGTACCCTTCCACCAGTTTTGATGTGCGTCCCTGTCTCGATTCAGATATAAGGCTCGACCTTCATATGATTTATCGAAGACTAGGATCCAATCCTCTCGATGGGTAACCAAGTCACCATTCTTGTGCTTTGACTTCTATAGTGGGAGTGCTCCTTCTTCCAGCCTTTTCTTGAACTCCTCTACGGCTTCTTTTACCATCCTGCATCTGTTGAATAATGAGGAATCCCTGATAAGAACAACAAAGTATCTTAGCAGTTCATTTCTCCTCCAGTTCTTGATCTATTCACAGTAGGTTGTCGGTTGGCTGGGAGGTTCATAGTTTGCGGCTTTCGGACTAGGCTCTTCCAAGGATACTTAGGATCCTGGAATTCTGGTCGATCTCCCTGTATCCTAACATTTGGATATGTGATACGGGCTATATCAGCATTGACGGAGTCTTCAAAATGAGCTAACAATTCTTTCTCTTGCTCCAGCCTCATTCTCCTAGCAGCTTCCCTCGATTCTTCCCCCTTTTTGGTGTCATCAAGGTATGACACCTTTTCATCAAGGCGTTCCAGGACTTGCAAAGCAGCATCTTGTTTCGTCTCAATATTAGACATTTTCTCAACAAGGGAGGAGAGCACCTGCGACATATCTTGAATTTTCTTGTCGTGGGCTCGAAGTTGTGAACTGGATTCGAACAGAGCAGATGTTGTCTTGGCCTCAGACACGCGTAGCTTTGATTGCTCTTCTCTCAGGATCTGCTTCTATTTTTCTTGCAATTGGCTAAGTGCCTGCTTGAAGACGTGTGGCAAGACAGTGAAGGCTTCTACCACCCGGGAGACTTCATGCTTCAGTCCTGTCATTTCTTCAACGCCAGAAGTGTGTAGCCAATCAAGAGCTTTTTCCACAGAGTATAGGGCATTGACGGGATCCTGGATGAAGACAGTTTGGAGGCCAAGAGCATGTAATCGCTCTTTTCTTGTGGCAGTTCTAGGAGAGTGTGGTTGGGCAAAATCCTCAACTCTGTTCAACCGTCTCAAATTCACATTGGGACGTGAATTGAGTTGGACATCTTCAGGTATTATACCATCATCGTATTCCAAGGTGGTTGAGGGTGCGGGAGTATCAGATTTGGGCTCAGCGACAGGGGGTGCTGCATCCTCCTGTGCTAAAGTGGGTTCTGAAGACATGGATACAGGAGGGACTGATTTCTCCTGCTGTCTCTCAGCTTCCGCCTGCTCCGGCAGAGGGATTGATTCCTCGTGCGGGATAGCGCTGGATTCTTCTTCTACTTGGGCGGCGACAGGCTTGGGTGCCTGTTGCGAAACAGATTCTTCCTCCTCGACATGAGGGGCTGAATCCTCGTTGTTGGGAATAGTGCCTTGTTTATGGGGAGGTGATTGATGTTGATTGGAGGTTCCAGCACCCATCTGAAATTCAGATTCTTCGCGACTCTTTCTTAGACCAGCTTGTAGGGCATTGTCATCATCGTCTGAGTCGGGATCTGACTTTGGACTTTTGGGAGATTCCTCGGACTTAGCTTTACCTTTGTTTCGTGCCTCAGCTTTATCAAAAAGATGTAATACCTGGTTGTAATTCAGTCATTATCATTCAGTATTTATCATTAAGTAATTGTCACTCAGTATTTTTTTCACTCATTAATGATCATTTGTCACTCATATTCAATCATAGTATTTATCGTTCAGAGTAATTGTATCGTGTATCAGTCGTCATTCATCATCAATCAAGATGGAGTTTCGTGCCGTGTTTATCACCGTTGTCATATTCATAGTGTGCTGTGTGTGAGGAGTGGCACACGCTACGTACTCTCTTTAGCGTGCGCTAATTGAGTACGGGTAGCGCACGCCACCTCTCAACACTAGCGCACGCTAGTGTAGTTGAGCAGGCAGTCCAGAAGGCACTGGACTGCAGTTGGGATTGTAGGTAGCGCACGCTACGAATGGTAAGTAGCGCGCGCTAGTGAGCCGGAGTAGCGCACGCTATGCAGTCGGTGTAGCGCGCGCTAAGGTCGGATCAGGTTGAGTCCAGTGGCTACTGGACTGAATTAAATTAATTCATAGCGCACGCTATGAGTGGTTTTAGCGTACGCAAACGGTGTAGTAGCGTATGCTAATTGTTGGATGTAGCGCACGCTACCGAGATCAGATCAGAGGACAGAAGGTTCTGGACTCCAGTACTGGACATCAGATAATTCGTTAGCGCACGCTAACCTTTTGTGTTAACGCACGCTAATTACAGGGGAGTAGCGCATGCTACAAGAGGTACGTAGCGCACGCTACCGTTCTCGTACAGTGGGTACTGGACTACCCAAAATACCCGTTAGCACACGCTACGCACAGGAGCTAGCGCACGCTAAACTGGAGTGACTATAAATAGGACAGTGCAGTCCATTTCGTCATTTTTTTCATCTCATTTCACTTCTTCGGCGGTTTTGGGCGATTTGTAGCGTTTTGGAGAGTATTCTTCGAGATGTAATCATCAATCATCATCTTCAAACTCATCATTCGGATTAATCATCATTTCATCATCTTCATCACATCAAATCAAAGGTATTAATCTATTGGATCTAGAATTTCGAATTTTTGGGTTTTTCCTTCCGATTTCTTCGTGTAAGCTTGGATTGTTGTTGGAATATGTTAGATATGGATTATCTACCTTGGATAAATGTATTCCTATGGATTTAATGGCACATATTTCGGATTTCAAGAACACTTTGGGGGGGTTGACTTTGATATTTTGGGGGTTTTCAATTAGATGTTGTCGTCAACTCGAACTATGGATTCCTATGGGATTATTGATATCATTGAAAGTGTTTTGATGGTTTGAAATACTCATCTTGGAGTTGGTTTCGATATATTCGAGTTTGGATATTGTTGTATCGACGTTTGAGTCGGTTATGATCGTATTTGATTCGTGTATTGAACGGTTGTTGGTAATTATTATTATTCAAGGTTGTTCGAGCGACCGACACCTCATTTAGGACGTTTTTCGTGGAAGGACATTGTTCACCGGTGTTGTGTAAGTTAATTCTTACTCGGTTAAAAGGATATTCATTCCTTTTGTTGTTGTACATTCATAATCATAACTCATTCATCATTGTATTAACCGTATCAAAACTTGTCATTGTCAATTAATCACCTCAGTCACAAGGAACGACAGTTCCAATCATTTCATTGAGCTGTCATTCATTTCACTATCATTTCATCTCGGTGAGTCATTATTCATTTTCGATGTCACTTTTGTTATATCGTGTCATTCCGGGTCATACTGGCGTGCCGGTTGGTATGTGTAGGATTTTCATGTCGGGCACATTTAAGTCGTGTGTTGGTTGTTGGCCTCACATTGGACTGTGCACACAAGTCGATTGCTTCGTGAGACTGATTAGGTACAAGACCACACGTGTATTCGATCGATACTCGTTGGTGGCTTGTGCACGGACACATTTCCATCCCGGGCGTAGTGTGGCACCACCCTTTGATCCGTATTGTTAGTTGATTCATACAACATGTTTGATTGCGTATGTTTCAACAAGATTGGGTTATAATCTAACCGATTCATTTTTTATCGAACTTGTGGTTTATACAACATATACATGATTGTGTTTATTCAACTCTTGAGGATTGTTGTTCTGTGTAACTGACCCCGTTTGGGGATATTGTTTTTCAGGTCATGGCAAGGCAAAAGCATGGGGAGAGCACGTTGACGGCGAGGAGTCCCAATGATACTAGTAGGGGGGGCCCAGTCTTTTCAATCATTTATGTTTTCTTCATTTATTCCGCTGCAGACATTCCGTTTGAATACTCATTTCACTCAGTGTTGTATATTTTATCTCCATATAAAATATACAAGTATTCTGTATTATCCTGGGTGTGTTGTATGAAACTCCTCATCGGAGTAATTGATGTTGTAATGTGGTTCGGTACTACATTTACCCTGTGTAATTCATTCATTTTCATTCGCCTGGTGGGTTCCAGTCGGGGGTCCACGGCACTGTAATATCCGCCTAGTTTGGGGTGTTACAGAGTTGGTATCGGAGCGTGGTTTTGAATACTACCTTCCGAGTCATGTCTCATTTGAAATCATCGTCATCGGACTAGTATCATTGGACTTTCGCATCATGTGTGACCTGTGCAAATGCCGAGCCAATCAGACCAAGAATTGTAAGATTTCTAACGCCATGGTATAATTTCTGGCAATAATCATTCATTCATAATTCATTAGTTAACAATCCTCAATCATCATTTTCATTTTGACTAGGACGGTCATGTTAACTCATTTATCACTCAATTCATTTCATTACTCAGTTGCTGATCTGTAAGATCATATCATTAATCTTGTTAACTTGTTCAACATAATCATTTCAAGAATTTCACCAGATAATCATGTCACCTCAGTTAATCATTCATGTAATCACTATGCTAGAGCGCGTGTGCTCATTTTCATCATTTCATGGCATAATCATAACGTGATATTCATGCGGGAAATATAATCATCCTGTGACTTTCATACTTCAGTATGGAGAGAGCAAGAAGAGGACGCGGAGGACGAGGCCGCGGTGCGGGCCGAATCCCGAGAGCTCGTGTGAATACACGTGCGAACGCGAGAAATAATGCTAATTCATCGAGCAGCGACGCTGCCACTCATTCACCTGGACGTGGTCATTCACTATCGGGGAGTCGTACCCGGGACACAGCTCAGTCAGAAGGTGTTCGGGTGGACCCACTCGCTTTTATGCAGGGCATGATGGCCCAAATGACTCAGATGGCTCAACTAATGGAGACAATGCATAACTCAACTACTCAGAATCAACAGGCTCCTCCGCCGCCACCTCAGAGGTAAGAGAGGGGTGTAAGCAGTATCATTGGTGATATCTCTCGCCAGCGACCACCTACCTTCGAGGGCTCATCTGAGCTGGCGGATATTGTTCATTGGCTTGAGCATTTCGAGAAGTTATTTGCTATGGTGGATTGCCCTGAAGGGCATAAAGTTTCGGTTGCGGCCTACTATCTTGGTAAGAGCGCTCATTCATGGTGGTTATCGTTGAAGCCCACCGACGGATCATGTACTTGGGATCAGTTCAAAACTCTCATGATGGAGAGGTATTATCCAGCCCCACCCAGGGAGGCTAAATTGTCGGAATTACCCACTCCCGACCTCTCACCGGACAAAGATGTTCTTGCCATCGCCGAAAAATTTCAGGAAATTCTTCCGTTCGCCTCATCTATCATTCACTCTGAGGCGGACAAGATCAAGTATTTCAGCAAGAGGCTGAAACCTTGTATGCGGCTGCAGTTGCTTAATCATAATTGCACCACTCTGGCCGAATTCATCGAGAAATCTCTTACTTACGAGCTTACTGCTAAGGAAATTGCTAAGCAATAACCTTCATCTGCTGGCAAGAAGTCTAAGAACTGAATCGGCCGGCGGTGTGCCACTTTCAAGAAACCACGTGCGGGCTCTACTTTTTCTGAGCGACCTCCCATGGCATCTAGACCCGCGGAATCTCAGTCACGAGCGGCCAGTTCGGCCATCACCTGTTTCAACTGTGAAGAACAGGGTCATTTCAGCACCAAGTGTCCGAAACAGACTGTCACGTGCCACAACTGTGGGATTGCTGGGCATAGGGCCCGTTTTTGCCGAAGGGACTCTAAACCTACTCCGGCATCATCTCAGGCCCCAGGACATTCAGCGGTGCAGAATCAGGCCACTCAGTCAGCGTCGTTCAAGACGACAGGAGCTAATAAAGGCGGAGCCAAGAGCTATCAAACGGGAGCATACGGTTCGGGGGCCGGCAAGCCCCGAATTTATGAGATGAAGAAGACCGACGATCCAGAGGCCCAGATGATCTCAGGTACACTCGATATTTTATATCAACCTGTGTGTACCCTTTTTGATACTGGTGCATCGCATTCATTCATTTCCGAGTCATGCTTGAGTAGACTACGTCTGGGTAGTGCTACTAGTTGTGAGCCTTATGTCATTGGCTACCTGATGGTAGAAGAATTATCGGTAATCATGAGATCAAGGATTGTCCGATTCAGCTTCAGGGCCGTGTTTGGTTAGCAGACCTAATTGTGGTGGATCTACCGAGAGACGACGTCATCTTGGGTATAGATTGGATGGATCGTCACGATGCCATCATTAGCGTCCCTAAGCGTATGATCACTATCATTTCAGACGATGGGGTTGAATGTGTTTTTCAGGGAGGTAATCCCGGCTGTTCGGGTAAGGCCATTAACTTGATGAAAGCAGTGAAATTACTCCGTCAGGGGTGTGTTGGTTATTGGTGCTATATGACCAAAACCGAGAAATCATCAGTAATGTTGACGGATATTCCGGTAGTGAGGGAATATGCTGATGTTTTTCCAAACGAGTTACCTGGTTTGCCTCCACAGAGAGATGTGGAATTCACGATTGAGTTGGAGCCCGGTACGTCCCCGATATCGAAGGCACCGTACCGGATGGCCCCGACCGAAATGCAGGAATTAAAGAACCAACTTGAGGAGTTGTTCGAGAAAGGTTATATCCGTCCGAGTGCGTCCCCGTGGAGAGCACCAGTGTTGTTTGTCAAGAAGAAGGATGGTTCGTTCCGCTTGTGTATTGATTACCGGGAATTGAACCGGGTGACGATCAAGAATAAGTATCCTTTACCCCGTATCGATGATCTTTTGGATCAACTTCAGGGAGCTTCAGTATTTTCCAAGATCGACTTAAGATCTGGATATCATCAGTTGCGGATTCGGGAGTCGGATATCGCGAGGACGGCGTTTCGAACACGCTATGGTCATTATGAGTTTGTGGTTATGCCGTTTGGATTGACTAATGCACCTGCGGTATTCATGGAATTAATGAATCGGGTTTTCATCGACTTTTTGGATCAGTTTGTTGTTGTCTTCATCGATGACATTTTGATTTATTCTCGTAATCGAGAGGAACACGAGGTTCATCTTCATCAGGTTCTCGACGTGTTGAGACGAGAGCAACTTTTTGGAAAGTTTTCCAAATGTGAGTTCTGGATGTCCGAAGTGACGTTTCTCGGACATGTAATTTCATCAGACGGAGTTCGTGTCGACCCTCAAAAGATGGAGGCTATTCGAGATTGGCTACCTCCGAAGAATGTTAAGGAGATCCGAAGCTTTCTCGGATTAGCCGGTTATTATCGGCGATTTGTGGAGGGATTTTCTAAAATCGCTCAACCCTTGACGAACCTTTTGCGAAAGGATAAGAAATACACGTGGTTCGACGCGTGTCAACAGAGTTTTGAGGAACTCAAGAGCCGGTTAACTTCAGCACCTGTCCTTTCTTTACCGCAAGGGACGGAAGGATTTGTGGTTTATAGTGATGCGTCCGGACAGGGTCTCAGATGTGTACTCATGCAGAATGGGAAGGTTATTGCTTATGCTTCGCGGCAATTGAGACCTTACGAGGTTAATTATCCGACCCACGACCTGGAGTTAGCAGCCGTGGTTTTTGCATTGAAGATTTTGCGTCATTATCTTTATGGCGTTACCTGTCAGATATTCACCGATCATAAGAGTTTAAAGTATATATTTACTCAGAAGGAGTTAAATATGCGACAGAGACGGTGGTTGGAACTAATAAAAGATTATGATATCGAGATCCTTTACCACCCGGGCAAGGCGAATGTTGTCGCCAACGCCTTGAGTCGTAAATCCGTTCAGGAGAAGATGCTTGCTCGATTAACAGTTCAGAAGGAACTTCAGCAGGAATTTCTGAGACCCGAGATCGAGGTCTGGTTACAGCGAGTACAAGGGCAACTTTGTATGTTGGAAATTTCATCGCCACTTAAGGAGGCGATCAGGCAGAATCAGGGTTCAGACCCATTTTTGTTACGCATTCGAGAGGATGTGACTCAGGGGAAAGCCCCCGGATTTGTGGTCCACGAGGATGGACTTTTGCGTTTTAAGAATCGGTTGTGCATACCGGCGAATGACGAGTTGAAAAAGTCGATTTTGAGAGAAGCTCATGCTACCCCTTATTCCGTTCACCCGGGGTCTAGCAAGATGTATAAAGACTTGAAACAAAATTACTGGTGGAGTAATATGAAGCGAGAAGTCGCGGAATTTTTTTCGAGATGCTTAACCTGACAGCAAGTCAAGATAGAACATCAGCGACCGGCTGGTATGCTGAAACCTCTCCCTATTCCAGAATGGAAGTGGGAGGATATTTCAATGGACTTCATCACGAGTTTGCCGACGAGTCGTCGTGGCATGAAAACAATCTGGGTAATTGTGGATTGCCTAACTAAATCAGCTCATTTCCTTGAGATTAAGGATACATGGGGTCCCGAGAGACTTGCCCAGTTATTTATCAAAGAGATAGTGAGATTGCACGGTACTCCTAAAAGTATCGTTTCCGATCATGACGGACGATTCGTGTCTCATTTTTGGAAATTAGTTCATCGTGCTATGGGAACTCAACTTAATCTCAGTACAGCTTTTCATCCTCAGTCCGACGGACAATCAGAGAGGACTATTCAGACTTTGGAGGACATGTTAAGGGCATGCGTCCTCGATTGGAAGAATGATTGGGAAGACCAACTACCGTTGATCGAGTTCACGTACAATAATAGTTGGCATTCTTCGATTAAGATGGCACCTTACGAGGCCTTGTATGGTCATCATTGTCGATCTCCTTTGTGTTGGGATGACTTATCAGAATCAATCGGCACCGAGCCCGATATGCTTAAAACCGCCAGTGAGAAGGTAGGTTTGATTTGGAGTCGTTTGTTGACCGCTCAGAGTCGACAGAAATCATATGCAGATAATCGTCGTCGACCATTAGAGTTCGAGACGGGTGACCATGTTTTGGTCAAGGTATCCCCGAGTCGTGGTATCTTCCGTTTTGGGAAGAGGGGAAAGTTGAGTCCGAGATTCATTGGACCGTTTGAGATTTTAGATCGAGTAGGCGAGCTAGCTTACCGATTGGCCTTACCTCCGGCGTTGAGCCGAATTCATAATGTGTTTCACGTCTCTCAGTTGCGGAAGTATGTTGCCGACCCGAGTCACATACTTCAGTTCGACGAAATCGAGATCGCCGATGATCATTCATATGAGGAGCGTCCTATACGAGTTTTAGAGCGGCGAATCAAACAATTGAGGAATAAGACGATTCCTTTGGTTAAAATTCAGTGGTCTAGACACGGAGTCGAAGAGGCTACTTGGGAAACCGAGGATAGTATGCGGGAGAGTTATCTCGAGTTGTTTGACCCTTAGTTTCGGGGACGAAACTCTTTTAAGGGGGGGTGTATGTAATACCCGGTTGTAATTCAGTCATTATCATTCAGTATTTTTTCACTCATTAATGATCATTTGTCACTCATATTCAATCATAGTATTCATCGGCAGAGTAATTGTATCGTGTATCAGTCGTCATTCATCATCAATCAAGATGGAGTTTCGTGCCGTGTTTATCACCGTTGTCATATTCATAGTGTGCTGTGTGTGAGGAGTAGCGCACACTACGTACTCTCTTTAGCGTGCGCTAATTGAGTACTCGTAGCGCACGCCACCTCTCAACACTAGTGCACGCTAGTGTAGTTGAGCAGGCAGTCCAGAAGGCACTGGACTGTAGTTGGGATTGTAGGTAGCGCACGCTACGAATGGTAAGTAGCGCGCGCTAGTGAGCCGGAGTAGTGCACGCTATGCAGTCGGTGTAGCGCGCGCTAAGGTCGGATCAGGTTGAGTCCAGTGGCTACTGGACTGAATTAAATTAATTCATAGCGCACGCTATGAGTGGTTTTAGCGTACACAAATAGTGTAGTAGCGCATGCTAATTGTTGGATGTAGCGCACGCTACCGAGATCAGATCAGAGGACAGAAGGTTCTGGACTCCAGTACTGGACATCAGATAATTCGTTAGCGCGCGCTAACCTTTTGTGTTAACGCACGCTAATTACAGGGGAGTAGCTCACGCTACAAGAGGTACGTAGCGCACGCTACCGTTCTCGTACAGTGGGTATTGGACTACCCAAAATACCCGTTAGCGCACGCTACGCACAGGAGCTAGCGCACGCTAAACTGGAGTGACTATAAATAGGACAGTGCAGTCCATTTCGGCATTTTTTCCATCTCATTTCACTCCTTCGGCAGTTTTGGGCGATTTGGAGCGTTTTGGAGAGTATTCTTCGAGGTGCAATCATCAATCATCATCTTCAAACTCATCATTTGGATTAATCATCATTTCATCATCTTCATCACATCAAATCAAAGGTATTAATCTATTGGATCTAGAATTTCGGATTTTTGGGTTTTTTCTTCCGATTTCTTCGTGTAAGCTTGGATTGTTGTTGGAATATGTTAGATATGGATTATCTACCTTGGATAAATATATTCCTATGGATTTAATGGCACATATTTCGGATTTTAAGAACACTTTGAGGGGGTTGACTTTGATATTTTGGGGGGTTTCGATTAGATGTTGTCGTCAACTCGAACTATGGATTCCTATGGGATTATTGATATCATTGAAAGTGTTTTGATGGTTTGAAATACTCATCTTGGAGTTGGTTTCGATATATTCGAGTTTGGATATTGTTGCATCGACGTTTGAGTCGGTTATAATCGTATTTGATTCGTGTATTGAACGGTTGTTGGTAATTATTATTATTCAAGGTTGTTCGAGCGACCGACACCTCATTTAGGATGTTGTTCGTGGAAGGACATTGTTCACCGGTGTTGTGTAAGTTAATTCTTACTCGGTTAAAAGGATATTCATTCCTTTTGTTGTTGTACATTCATAATCATAACTCATTCATCATTGTATTAACCGTATCAAAACTTGTCATTGTCAATTAATCACCTCAGTCACAAGGAACGACGGTTCCAATCATTTCATTGAGCTGTCATTCATTTCACTATCATTTCATCTCGGTGAGTCATTATTCATTTTTGATGTCACTTTTGTTATATCGTGGCATTCCGGGTCATACTGGCGTGCCAGTTGGTATGTGTAGGGTTTTCATGTCGGGCACATTTAAGTCGTGTGTTGGTTGTTTGCCTCACATTGGACTGTGCACACGAGTCGATTGCTTCATGAGACTGATTAGGTACAAGACCACACATGTATTAGATCGATACTCGTTGGTGGCTTGTGCACGGACACATTTCCATCCCGGGCGTAGTGTGGCGCCACCCTTTGAGCCGTACTGTTAGTTGATTCATACAGCATGTTTGATTGCCTATGTTTAAACGAGATTGGGTTATAATCTAACCGATTCATTTTTGATCGAACTTGTAGTTTATACAACATATACATGATTGTGTTTATTCAACTCTTGAGGATTGTTGTTCTGTGTAACTGACCCCGTTTGGGGATATTGTTTTTCAGGTCATGGCAAGGCAAAAGCACGGGGAGAGCACGTTGACGGCGAGGAGTCCCAATGATACTAGTAGGGGGCCCCAGTCTTTTCAGACATTTATGCTTTCTTTATTTATTCCGCTACATACATTCCGTTTGAATACTCATTTCACTCAGTGTTGTATATTTTATCTCCATATAAAATATACAAGTATTCTGTATTATCCTGGATGTGTTGTATGAAACTCCTCATCGGAGTAATTGATGTTGTAATATGGTTCGGTACTACATTTACCCTGTGTAATTCATTCATTTTCATTCGCCTGGTGGGTCCCAGTCGGGGGTCCACGGCACTGTAATATCCGCCTAGTTTGGGGTGTTACAAAAGATGGCTGTCAATAAGCTCTTTAACGCATAGGTTGTCCCATTGGATCAGGACAGCAGTATCTTGAGCGTCCGTCACTTCCAAAACAAATCCTTCTTCGTTACTCCACTCGCTCCAGTTGTACAGAGTTTCGTACAGAGCAAGTCTGTAACTCTTCCATTGGACAAACCGTTCGTAAGCCTGTTCGATTTGCACAGAAAGTAGGGTTTTGTTAATAATTGTGTCCGGGGAGGGGCTGCGTACAGCGCCTGGGTTCGCTGTAGGCATGGGTTCCTCTACAAGTGTGGAATCCTGTATCGGAGAGGGATTCCTTACAGGGGTTGGTACCCTGATGGGAGATGGATCCTGAATGGGTGTGGGATCCCGTATAGGAGAAGTAGCTTTTGGCTCCAAAGTGGCAGCCGACTCGCCATAGTCTTGTATGTTAGCAGATATCTGAGCATCCGTCATAGCCGCCAAAGGCTCGGGATCTACTGTATCGACAGTAGTAGGCATCTCTTCCACAGGGGTTGGGCCCTGGGGGAGTTGTTCAGTGGGTTGAGCCACGGAAGAAGCGTCCTTGGAGGTTTCTGTTGTCTTAACTTTTGAAAGCCTCATTAGCTTCCTTTTCGGCTTCTCAACAGCAACTGGAGTTTCGCTGTGAGATCTTTTTCTTTTCCTTGGAGTCTCCTTGCTATGAGACTTCGAAGATATATCCCTTGGATCGGCAGAAAGCAGCAAATTGCGAACGTAGTGCCTGTTTGCAATGAGGGGTCATTTCCTAAAGACGGTGGGACGGATACTTCCCATATAAATGCGAGAAGTGATCTTCTTGGATTTCTCGTCTTGTGGGACACCGCATTTGGTCAGAATGTAGTTCAACAGCAGACCAAAGGATTTCTTCTGTAAAGCAGGCTCAGAAACTTCTTCCTGCAACCGTTTGAGGATGATTTGACACCAGTTGACCTTCTCACAGGTCATTATTGCAACTATCATCCTAAACCTAAGATTGGTGCACATTTCAAAAGCACCTGTTCTGTTCTCAATAATACGACAATAGAAATCATGTAAGTAGACAAAAGGTAAACAGAAGTTTTTCTTATGGCAAGAGGTGTGAACCGTTTCAACCGAGGATGAACCGGTGAACAAGCCATAGTACGCGGTTAACAGTTCCTGGGACCCAAAGGTCTCAAGATCTTCCATTGACAGGCCATCAGCAGGTAGCTTGTAGATATTCTGGAGTAGGTTTTGGTCAACGCGAATCTCAACTCTGCGAATGACGGCTGTGATGTCAGCGACATGTCCTCCTTGGGCCTGTGAAAGGAAACGAACGGAAGCAGTGAGGGAGAACTCCTCAACCAAATGAACATCAAATCGTTCCACAGAGTGGCTGCCAAGGCGATAGAGGCCTTGTTGATGAATCCTAGTGATGACGTATTCCATCGATTCGATGTCATCCACTTCGGCATGAACACGTTCAAGCAAGACAGATCTGGAGAAGATCCATCCGTCGATGATGTTGGATGATTTCTTAAGAGAGATGGAAGAGGTCTGAGAAGATGCCATTTTTGATACTCAAAGAAAAGTTAAAAAAAGGTTTCAAGTAATAATGCAGTAAACACAGAAAACTTGTAGGCTGTATACTCAAGAACTCTTACAATATGCAGAAAGCGTAAAGAGTCTCAAATGGCATTTTCAGTCCTTTTATAGTGGGCGGCGAAGAAGGGTTTTCAAAGACTGAACGGTCAGATTTAAGGGATGGGAACCATTTGTTTAAAATGGACGATCACGATTGGACTGAGTGTAACCGGTACAACTTATCCAACTAATTTAAAATAGGAGCGGGTCCTACTTCTGACTTTTCAAATTACTCTTATTGCCTGAAATGGCGGTGTATATTTAATAAAAAATTTGAAAACATCGTGGATTGAAGATACCAATGTCCAGATGTCGTGTAAAGCATTTAATGCAAACGGCTTGTAATGATAACAGGGCACGTGGAGATAAAATATTATAAAATAAATAACATGATAATTGATTTCCCTTTGTATGTGATGTATCCGCGAAAATACATCGTTCCCCCTTAAAAGGTACATATGGGTTTAAATTCGATAAAGCAACTTCCGGATTAATGTTGTATTCTTGGGTCGTACGGTATTCCCCCTTAATTATTGCACACGTCAGCTGTAGGATAATTCATATCACTTGGTTCCTACATTGCTGTTCTGATGGACTGAGTGTACAGATAACTAATGGTGGATATTGTATTCTTGAGTCTTACAGCATTCCCCCTCAATTTGCTGAGTAAAAGCATTAAAAACTTACAGGGAGTTAGGCTGTAGCAATCCCAATTCATGTCGAAGCATGCAGAATCTTGCTGTGTCGGGAGGCTTGGTGAAGATGTCGGCTAACTAGATATCTATATGAACTTTTTCTAGCCGAACATCCTGGTTATCAACATGATTCCTAATGAAGTGATGCTTCATGTGAATATGCTTGGTGCGAGAGTGCAATACAGGGTTGTGAGTGATAGCAATTGCACTCGTGCTATCGCACCTAATCGGCATTTCTTTGGCTTCAATTCCATAATTTGACAGATGTTGTTGCATCCAAAGAATCTGCATACAGCAACTACCAGCAGCATAGTATTCTGATTCAACTGTTGAAAGTGAGTTAGCCAATTGTTTCTTGCTAAACCAAGATACAAGTCTAGGTCCAATAAAGTGACAAGTTCCACTTGTACTCTTCCTATCTAGCTTGCAGCCTCCGAGATCCAAGTCGCTGTAGCCAACTAAATCAAATCCGTCTTCTTTAGGATACCACAGTCCTACATCGATTGTTCCTTTGACGTATTTCAGGATTCGTTTAGCTGTTGCGAAGTGTGATTCTTTAGGTGATACTTGATATCATGCATACACTCCCACAGCAAACTGGATGTCAGGCCTGCTAGCCGTTAGGTACAGGAGTGAGCCAATAAGCTTCCTGTAGAGTGATTGATCAACCGGCTTTCCAGCTTCATCAGCACTAATTTACACGGAAGTGCTCATGGGGGTTGGCAATGATTTGGAAGTATTCATTCCAAATTTGTTGAGAAGCTCCTTGCTGTATTTTTCCTGGTTGATGAAAATCCCTGTAGGTAACTGCTTTACCTGCAAACCTGAGAAATAACTAAGTTCTCCCATCATACTCATTTCAAATTTACTTTGCATGAGATGAGAGAACCTTTGATATAAAGCAAGGTTAGTTGAACCAAATATTATATCATCTACATAGATTTGAACCATCAGGTCATCACCTTCCTTGAACAAGGTCTTGTCCACAACACCTTTCTCGAATCCATTATTGGTTAGATACTGGGACAGGGTTTCATACCATGCTCTTAAGTCCATACAGTGCTTTCCTTAGCCTGTATACTAGGTCTTCGCCTTCTGGATTGACAAACCCTGGTGGTTGTTCAACATATACTTCTTCAGCAAGGTCTCCATTTAGGAATGCACTTTTGACGTCCATTTGGTATACAATGAAGCTCTTATGGGCGGCAAAGGCTAAAAATATCCTAATGGCTTCTAGTGTGGCTACAGGGGCAAATGTCTCATCGTAGTCTATGCCTTCTTCCTATCTGTAGCCTTGGGCGACTAGTCGGGATTTATTCCTAATAATGAGTCCATTTCTATCCTTCTTGTTTCTAAATACCCATTTGGTTCCAATGACTGATTGATGCGTAGGTCTGGGTACAAGATGCCATACGTTGTTTCTTTCAAAATCGTTGAGCTCTTCTTCCATAGATGTGATCTAATGAGAATTGTTGAGAGCTTCTTTGGCAGAAACAGTTTCGGATTGGGCTAAGAATACAAAAATAGTGCACATATTAAGTCTTCTAAGCTCGGATTGAGATTTCCATTCAGGAAATGGTAATATCTCAGTATCGGGTTCTTCTTGCGCACATAGTACTTTTCCTTGTGTACTCTGTATTCTCCTATGGGTAGAAACACCAGCATTAATGTTTCCAATGATCAGATCTTGTGGGTGATCTCTCAACCATCTTCTGTCGGGTTCTAATTTGGGGTCTCGTACTGTATATTGAGTTGATGTAGTTTCGGCTTTAGCTTGTACATCATCGGCTTTATCTACGTCGGTTCTTACAGCTGCGGGGTTGATTTCTAGGTCAACGACATGTTCGATAGGAGTTGGTGGATCTATGATGGAAAGTTGTTGGGTGTCCTGAGAAAGGTCTTCTACTCCTGTAGAATCATGGTGAGGTTCATCGAACACTACATGAACTGATTCCTCAATTGTTAGCTTCCTTTTATTGATGATCCTGTAAGCTTTGCTAACAGAGGAATATCCTACAAAAATCCCTTCATCCAATTTTTCATCGAAGGTTCTAAGTTGATCCTTACCATTGTTCAAAACGTAACATCTGCATCCAAATATGTGAAAGTACGAAACTAACGGGGTTTTGTTGTTCCATACCTCGTATACTGTTTTGTTGTGATGCTTGTTGACGATACAGCGATTTTGTGTGTAGCATGCTGTATTGGTGGCTTCGCCCCAGAAACGCTGTGGCAACTTGCTTGCGGCAATCATTGTCCTTGTTGCTTCCTTCAGCGTCCTGTTCTTTCGCTCGGCAACACCATTTTGTTGAGGTATACGGGCAACTGAGTATTCGTGTTGTATCCCATTTTCCGAACAGTATTGCTCTATAAAGCGGTTAGTGAATTCTGTACCTCTGTCGGAACGAATGGACACGATACTCGACCCTTTTTCATTTTGAAGCTTTCTCAGGTGCTCGGGGAGCTTTGATGTTGTTTCCTTCTTCTTGCTTAGGAAAATTGTCCAAGCATACCTGGAATAATCATCAACAATAACGAGACAGTATTTCTTACCTCCCAAACTTACCAGGTCTACAGGACCATAGAGATCCATATGTAGCATTTCCAACACTCTATGGGTTGAAAGGTAGGATTTGCTTTTCAGGGTGGTCTTGATTTGCTTGCCTTTCTGACAGAGTCCACAAACGCTGTCTTTCTGGAATGAAACATTTGGTAATCCTCTAACCATTCCCTGTCTGGAGAGTTTGTTGATAGTCTTGAAGTTGATGTGTGACATCCTTTTGTGCCATAACCAGCTTAGATCTGCAGTACATTTGGCAACAAAACAAGGAATTGTGGAGCTCGTAGGCATCCAGTCAGCAATATACATATTACCTGATTTGCTTCCTGTGAGCACAACTTCTTTGGTCAGGATGTTCTTGACTCTACAGTGATCTATATAGAATTTCATCGAGAACTGTTTATCACAGAACTGGCTAATACTAAGTAGATTGTACTGTAAGCCTTCAACATAAGCTACATCGGTGACTTTGAATTTTCCGACAAGTAGGGTTCCCTTCCCTCTTGTTCTTCCTTTAGATTTATCACTGAAGCGCACTTTTGGACCGCGACCTTCTACGAAATCTGATAGCTTGCTTTTATCTCCTGTCATGTGCCGGGAATATCCGCTGTCGAAGTACCAGATGTCCTTCTCCAGAATGTCCTGTAGCAAACAAATTAGGTAGATTTAGGTCCCCTTTGATTGTTGGGTCCATGGATGTTAGTGCTTTTAGGTACCCATATTTTCCTGACAGCAATAGGTTTACTGTATGATGGTTTAGGTCCGTAATTGCGATTTCTACGTGGGGCATATACATAGTTGCTATAACCATTATAATTATTATGCATGTAAAATTCAGGGTTATGATTTGTCCAGTACGAATGCCGTCTTGGAGGTGGAGCCATTTTCTTCGGCCTAACAGCTTGCCTTCTGGGTCTCCAGTTGGATTCCCAACGCTGTTGTTGATATTGTGCGGAAACTTGCTGTTGCAATGAGTGACGAGGCTCTTGTATCCAATCCCTAGGCGTGTTGTACTGAAAGTAACGCCGTGCGGGCCTTTGGTATTTGGATACAGCCTTCCTTCTGAATGGTTGTTGGCGCTGCTGATATGCTCGGGGAGCATGCTGTTGGATACGCCTTACAGGTCTGAATGGCTGGTGATTCCGCTGTCTGGAGTAGGACTGAGGTGGCGGAATGGCAGCTTTTGCTGTTCGCAGTGCAACGGGTTCCTTCACATGATTCAGAACTTCTTCCGGTACAAGAATGGGTTCCACACCCCTGACGAATACAGTACTAGTTTTCCCTTTATTGGAAAATGAGTTGTATCCTAAGCCACTTTTATCATGAGCATGTTTCCCAGTGCTTAGAATTTCTTCCATTCTTTTGGATGATTTCTCGAAAGATTTCAGAATGGTCTCAAGTTCTCCTTCTCGTTTTTCGAGAGTTTTTACTTTGGCTTGAAGCAGAACAAAATCATTTGTATTGCTTTCACTATGAGATTTAGTCTCACTTAGTTCATGAGAAAGTTGATGATTACTCTCCATGAGTTTTTCAGACTCGGCTTTGCTGTTTTCACAATCAATAGACATATTTTCGTAATTTACTTTCAGCAAGTCGTTTTCTTCTTTCAGCTCTAAGTTAGAAAGTTGGAGCTGTATGTTTTCATTTTTCAATGCCTCATGGGACATTTGAATGGTCTTAAACTCATTCATCATGTTTGTAAAAGTATGAGATGCATTAGAGGGAATAGCTAAAGTGGAGCTTACCTCATCATCGCTATCTTCATCTTCCGGAATGTCCTTGGCCATAAAGCACATATAGGCTTTATCTTCGAAATCATCATCAGATGAATCACTGTCAGTGACTACCTGAAGACATTCTTCGGATTTAGATGGAGCGGGGGCGGCTTCTGATTCACCAATCATAGCTTTGAGCTTGTTTTTCCAAGCACGTCTTCTTTCATCCTTTTCTTGTTGCTCGGCTTTCGGCAACCTTTGAACTTTGGGATGAGGGCCTGTATGGAGGCTTTACCGATTGCTTGATAAACTTCTTGAACTTATGCATGAGGAGCTCCATTTCGTCTTGCGACAGGATGTCATCGTCGCTGTCAGCATTCTTATGATTGGGCTTTGATGAGCTCGGCATGTTGTGTCTTCGATTGGATACAGCGGCTAAGGCTGTAGTCCTGGTGGGAGATTCTTCAGCTTTCTCTCTCCTGTCTATATCGTACCCAAATGCTTTAAGGTTAGAAAAGAGATCAAAAGTAGATATTTCACTAAGATTGCACGAGACACGCATAGCTGTGGTCTTAATGTCCCATCGGGCAGCGAGTGATCTGAAAATTTTTAGGTTTTTCTCCCTTTGAGTATAAATTTTGCCTAATGCTTCAAGTTCACCAACGATGCCAGTGAATCTGAGGTCAAGTTCTTCAAGTGTTTCAGTTGGTTTCATTTCAAAAGATTCGAATTGCTGAGTTAATTTTGAAATCTTGTTTTCTTTTGAGAGCTCAGTTCCCTCACAAATTAACTTGAGTTTATCCCAGATATCCTTGGCTGATTTACAGCTCTTTGCCTTAGAGAATGTGCCTTTGTCAAGGGTGACAAATACCGCATTCTTCGCAACATTGTCGAGGTTGGCGCGCTTTCTTTCGTCAGAAGTCCATTGTTCGCACTCTTTTTCAAGCATCTCTGCATGAGCCTGGCCTTCAATCCTTGGGGCCGGATTTACCTTCATAATCTTTATGGGGCCATCCTGTATGACAAAAATCATCTCTTCGTGCATTGCTGCAAGATGAGCCTCCATCCTAATTCTCCAATCATCAAATTCGTTAATAGAAAACATAAGAACTTTATTGATCAATGATGAATCCATATGAGAGTATAAGGACGAAAACGACTCTTTTTAAAAAAAATAAGTGATTTAAGGATCTGATTCAATAAAAAATACGACTGATTCTTTTTAGAATCAACCACTCCGATACCACTTGTTGGCCACTAAGTATACATACAGCTTGGAGAGTGTTTTAAACAACAAGCTGTACGGTTTTCAAATCTGAGTGCGTAGCGGAAGTCTTGTCAAAGTAAGTTGCTGTAAATACAACAACTAGATATGAAATGTATACTTAAAGATAATCACAAATATTAAAACAGTAAATACAGAAGGTAATAGACACAGTAATTAAAGTGGTTCGAGGTAAACCCCTCTACGTCCACTGGTCCTCCATACAGGAGTAAAAATGTTTATAATCAAACCTAATCAGTATATCGTTCACACAGATTGATATAATGATCTTAGCTTTCAACCGTTCACACAGATTGGTTTGAGATTTCACTTGACTGGCTTCTTCACACACAGTTCCGAAGCTTCGTCTTCTTCAATGCAAGTCTGTCACACACAGTTCGGGAAGAGCAAAGATTCTCAGTCCACACAGGGCTCATGGGTTTGTTCAAGTGTTAGAACAATATATGAACAACGGCTTTGACTTTCTGAGCTTTTAGCTGATGATGTGTTGTTCACGATTTTGAGCACTGTATATCTCTTCTTTCAGAATAGCAGAATGCCTTAGGAGATATGTTTGCTCTGAATATTCGTGTAAGCACTTGTTTTACTTGCGTATATATTCGATCATTTGTTTGCGAGTTTGCGTGTATATCTCTGTTTTAGATCTTCAGAGGCTGGGGTTATATATAGCTTTCTGAAATATATCCGTTGATATAAATCCGTTGAGCAAGATTCCGTTCCAACGGGATGATGTGTTTGAATAAAACACGATCCGGATTTTGCGCTAGATCGAAGATCTCTGACGGCTTGATATTTAAATATTTTATCCTTTAGTATTTAAATATATCTTCTCAAACGGGACTTTGACTTAATGAATGGCAAGGATTCCTTCTTGTCCTGTTTGGATGCTGTATGGAATGATAATTGTATTGTCGATTCGAGACAGCTTCCATACTTAGTCTTTATAAGACTCCTTTGCTGTATGATTGATTTTGTATCCTGGGGCTACGAGAAGTCTTCAATACAGGTTTATATCTTTTGATCAGCTTTTCGATACAGCTGCTTGTTGTATGCTGGATTGGCATATTGTCAAAATATTATGTCTTGATCTTTTCGATACAGAGATTATTTGTCCTGACAATCTCGATACAGCGATTGTTATCCCAACAGGCTCTCCGAACTCCCGAGATCGAAGTAAGGATCGGATGGGAGAATGAGTTATAATAAAGCTTACCCACCAAACGTTGTACTTTTTTCTTTGACCAAGGTTCATTTTGTTCCAATTGGTTTGTTACTTGACGAAGTTTTTAACGAGGCAACGTCATATGTACTGTTTTTTAAATTCCTGATTGACGAACTAATCAGGAGGGGAAATAGACTTGAGGAGGAGTTTTACATCCATGTCGCAAGTTACACTCTTTTCCTTAACCAAGGATTCGTTTTTCCACTGGGTTTTTATAACTTGGAAAGGTTTTTAACGAGGTAACTAGACATTTAGCTCATTGATTGACGAGCTGATCATGTTCTTGAGCACATTGATCGACGAAATGATCAATAGAGGTTTTGGCTTAACGAAATTAGCATAACCTATATGTTTGAATGTTGTACTCTTTTTCCTACGATCAAGGCATTTTTCCCAAGTGGTTTTTGCTTGACAAGATTTTAACGAGGCAACTTGACAAGCGTTGAAGACTCGGCACAAGGGAGAGTGTTAAAATAAATACACACGTGTGTGCTTTAGTCTACATGTTAATGGGCTTCTTCTAGTTAGTGCAGGAATAGGCCTGTTAGGATGTTCCAAAACTTGTAATCTCTCCTATTTAAAAGGACTCATCACTGAGAATATAAACAACTTCTGCCTAATTCTTGTCTTGTTTGTTTTTACTTCAACATTATATTAATTATTAGTTATATATACTATTCATTTTATTAGATTGATATCTAATTGATTACATAATACATTCATTAAATTGTTAATGTATTGGATTTTTCATTATTTATATCAAATCATAAACGTAAAGTAAAATTCTAATTTATTATTTATGTATAATTGTAGTAGTGTTAGTGTAGGTTTGGTGTCACACCTATTTTGGGTAACACCATATTAATATCAAAATCTATTAAATATTAAATTATAATTGTTTTATCAATTATTAATTATTTATACTAATCATTTAAATTAAATTCTAGATTAAATCACACATGTATTGAATTGTTGACTTTTATATATATTAAATCCTAAAAACAAAATAAAATTCTAATATATTAGTGTATATATACAATTATAGTAGTTTTAGTGTACCATATATTTTGGTGTAGTATCATATCAATATTAAAATATACTCCTTCCATCCACAATAAATTTATTTGTTTTGATTTTTATTGGTCAAAATTTATGAACTTTGACCATAAATTACAATCAATATAATAAAATTATAATCATGTAACTAATTTTTTGATTTGTTTAATGTATATTTTCTAAATATTATTTCTTATAATTTTTATTCATATATAATTAAAATTATTAATGATCAAAAGTGTATTTGGAAAAACCGATAAAAGTAGGTAAATTTATTGTGGACGAAGGGTGTATTAAATAATAAATTATAATTGTTCATATCCCTTCTCTAATAGAGAATTGGAGTGGGCTTTGCGCCGTACCAATTTTGATATAACTAAAATTTGGATAATTTTTATATAATAATAATAATAATAATAATAATAATAATAATAATAATAATAAGAAGAAGAAGAGTCTTACACATTCTACTAAATAAAACACTTGACCAACTATAATCATATTTGAATCTGCATATGACCATCGAGCTAGTGTGTGTGTGTTTAATGCCGAAATAATTAGTTTTATGGAGAAAAATATACGGTGGTCTGAGATGCTCATACAGAGAAAATACCAAATAACCAAATAACCTTCAAATATTACGGTTAACTAAGTCTAATATAACATCATAAATGGCTCTTCTCAAACCCAGTCGGGGAGCTTAATCTTGGCCGGGTCCAGTTCTAGAAAACCGACTGAGCTGTTAGAGGTCGACCAAGATTTGGTCAGGAATCCTATCAGCCCAGAAGACCGACGAAGGACATAAACTCCCAATGAGATCAGAACTCATGACGTCAGATCGACCTGCATAGGCGGATCCAGGACCGAAAAACCGCTGGTGTACCGACCGTCCCACGAAAAACAATGTCGAACGATAAAATATATATTAAAATTACATTAAAGATAACAAATAATACATAAAGAAAGTCAGTAATAACAAAGTGGGGGACAATGAGGCGAACATGTCATGCTGGAAAACTTACCTCTAGATCGGGGTGATGTCGAGCCTCTTGGGGGATACTCAGGACAGGGGACGATCCCCCTCGTGTGCGTGTTTGGGAAAAAAAAAAAAAAAAAAAAAAGATCCCTACATTTACAAAGAAAATCGCCTACATTTACTGCAATTTCCTGAAAATGTGCTAAAATAACATAATTACTAATAGTTTCAAGTACATATTTTTCTATAAATGTTACAAGACGATTATTTAACCATTGATCACCCATCATCCTACATAACTCACTCTTCACGTACTTCATAAATGGAAGACTGCTCAACGTCATTGCTACGGACAAAATCAACATTTCTTTCAAAAGTAATTTCTAATATTTGGTTAACTGAAACCCTTCAGCTAGTTTTGTATTAAGGGTGCATCTTAATTTTTTCATCATATTACATAAATATTCTTCAAAAGAAGCAAGTGTTTGCGAAATACTTCAAGGTTGAATAAACAATTTTAAACACTTTAATTAATATCGCATTGATCAAAACAGATTACGTCAAATCAAAAAATATATTTAATAGGTATATATGACTTTACCTATTAAACTTCGAGAGTAAAAAATAATTAAACTCCTCGATAATTCAACTATTGCCAAAATAAAATAACGGGAAAGATAATACTATATATTATCGGGGAAGGCGGTCTTATTCTGGAAAAAAATCTGGTGGTGCACGTGCACCACCAGGTTAAGTATAGATCCGCCTATGTCGACCTGTTATAGTTCGGCCAGGGCTCCACGAAGAACCCTATTAGCTCGGGGACCCCCAGATGGCAAGGGTCTTCCCAACCTTCAGGGGTTAGATGGACGTGCTTGAAGCAAGCATCTACCCTAGTTAGTGCTGTTAGCGGGCCGGTTCAGTCCGGGTTTGGACTTATCCGATCCCTTCCCGATAAGCTTACTCGATAAACTCAGACCAAAACGATAAGTTTATCGGCCCAATTTCAAACCCGATGATCGATATTGAACCGGTAGTTGCCGGACGGGTATCTGGTCCAACTCGATAAGTTTGTCGGATACCAAACTCGAAACCCGAAAACTAAAAATTAAATAAATGAAATTCAAAAAATTAAAAAAAAATCACTTACTCAAGTTAAAAATGAATATATCAAAAATAATCAACGTGCAAGCAAGTATTATATATGATATGATTATAAGATGAATACCACACAAGAAAAATGCTGATTTGAAGGCTGAAAATCGTCAACTCGTCAGCCTTAAGTACTTCATTTGGTATGACATAATTCAAGGGAAAATTATCGGCTATTTTTTTGGGTTAGCGGTTTGGTCTCGTATCTATTTCGGTCTCAATTTCATTTCTCGTATCTAGCCCGTTAACTTTTGGGTGAGTCCCGGTTTTGAATATTTCAGTCTGGTTATCGGGTATGTCTCGGATTTATCCGGCCTAGCAACAGCCCTAACCGTGGTCTGAGTAATTTCAGATGGGATCAAACCCATGGCACTCGGAATTTAATTTCCTCAACAGAGCCATGAAAGATAGAAATCGTTCGTGTAAATCAAGACCCCAGAAAATAAGGGATTCAAGATAAAGAAATAAGTAAATCATGTTTTTTGAATAAAAAAATAGATTTCCATTTACTAAAAAAATTCAAAATTCAAAAATAGAAATAACATTTTTTTACTATAATATTATAGATTTTTAGTTAAACCTTAATGTGTTTTTTTTTAGATTTTTAGATTTTCTTTAAGAACATACAGTTTTTTTATGAAAAATACAACTAGCGGGTTTTAAAAAAATCTATATTTAAAAAAAAAATTATTCAACTTTTTATTTCTCTATGTAGAATAATATTACGGTTTTTTTATAAAACAGTTTACAAATAAATTCCAAAATCCTTTTTTTCAATTTTTTTATTTACGAATTTTAAATAAGAACTTCCGGCTTTTAATATTAATATTACAGATATTTTTTTCTTAAAAAAACAGTTTATAAAAGCAGTAAAAAATAGTTAAAAAAGCAGAAAAAATAATAATTTTAAAAAAAAAAAGTAAAAACAATAATAAAAACCCACTTAAATAGAAAACTACACTTATTTGATAAATATGTTTGAAAGTACACCTATATGATAAATGCTTATGTTTTAAAACGGGAAAAGGGTTAAATGCCCTAATGTTTACTCTAAGGTACAACTAAGCCTTTAATGTATTTTTAGGTACAAATAAACCCTTAATGTTTGTAATTATTATCAAACATGCCCCTTCTTACTATTACCATTCTAAATTTGTTTTACCACTATATAAATTAGTTTTATCTTAATTCTGAAGCATTAAAAATGTAAGATTCAACTATTTATTTTTATTAATTTTACTTATACTCATACTTTATTCAATAATCTATATTTTATTTTGTTAAAATTTCAAAATCATTAATTGTTTATTATTATTATTATCGTCAATTTGTAAAATATACTATTATATTTTTCTACTTTTTATTAGTTATATAATATTATTTTCAATAGATTAAATCTTATTTTAATATATGATCGAAAATTCTACCTCGATATTGTAGCTTAGACCAACTAAATTTAAATTTATAAATCTCAAGGGTAACGTGGATTATTTGGATTATTCAAATGCATCTAACTAAAAATAATAGAATTAAGAATAATATTTATCTATTATTACTTTCAAGAATATATGAATTATTTATATAATTATATATTACATATAATTACATAAATGGACTCATAAAGTGTACTTTTTGTTAATATAAAATATTATGTAGTTGTGAATTATGCTAAAATTTATTTAGCCATTGTTAGAATTTTGGATACTATTATAGAATATTGTAAAGTAATTTAGATTATAACATAATCTAGTAAAATAAAAATATTATAATAGTGATCATAGTACTATTTAAGATAATTATATTATTAAAATTATTTTTAAGACATTAGAATATGTAGAATTTTAAAAATAATATTAATAAATTATAATATATTAAATAGATTTAATATATTTATAAAAAATAGAAAAGATAGACAAAACATGCTTAAAGAATAAATTAATATAAGAAAATTTGGTACAAAACTATTTTGGAGTGGAAATAGTGAATAAGGGGCATGCATGTCACTAATTATAAAATTAAGGGTCAATTTGTACATAAAAATATATCAAGGACCTATTTGTATATTGGAGTAAACATTATGGATGTATTTGACAATTTTCCCGTTTTAAAACTATACCCTTTGCTAAATAACTCCACACAGTGAAAGTGCGTTAGGTAAAATGGATTGTAAGGAATCTTGTTCCATCCACGCACCTTATTGGGTATTGTTGGCCAAGCAGGACAGAACTATGCTTGGGGATGGGATCTTGGTTAGGAGAAGCTACACGTTAGGGGTGGATTCGGTCATTTGGTATGGTTTTTGACCAAAATCGATAATCGAATCAGTTATTCGGTTTCGATTTAGTTCGGTTCTTTGAAGTTTGATTCGGTTAAATTCGATTTTATAAATATTCAATTCGGTTTTGGTTTGATTTGATATTTTTTCGATTCTTCACAGTATATTCAAATATTATATTCAATAGAATAAATTATATCTATACTATATAATACTTATCCCCCTTAATTTAATGTGGAAGGGGGATTTAATTGTAATTTTTAATTGTAAATATATGAAGAGACTATTTTAATTGTAACTTTTAATATAAATAAACTAATTTAAATACAAAAGTTATGATAAACATCACAATGCAAATGCACCTTCTAATACACAAGGTGATTAAAATGAACTTTTAAATGATAGTATAAATTACAAGATGGTTAAATTTTATACTATATAATACTTATCCCCCTTAATTTAATGTGGAAGAGGGATTTAATTGTAACTTTTAATTGTAAATATATGAAGAAACTATTTTGATTGTAACTTTTAATATAAATAAACTAATTTAAATACAAAAGTTATGATAAACATCACAATGCAAATGCAACTTCTAATACACAAGGTGATTAAAATGAACTTTTAAATGATAATATAAATTACAAGATGGTTAAATTTTAGCTATGAAATATTAGATACAATCGGTGCATCGCACGGGTTGAATAAACCAAAACAACCCCGGAGGAACATACGAGTTAGTAAAGCCTCATTTCATATAACTAATTACATAGACTAAAATAAAAGGACAATAACAATAAAAAAAACATATAAACTTCTCTAAAAGGCATTTAAATTCTGTCATCTGCTCATTCAACCGTCTGCCCCAACATTACGTACAAAACACGTAGATATTCAACCAAAGACCGTACATCGCACGAGTTGGATAATGCCTCGTTATATATAACAACAAACCAACAAAAGTTATATATATATATATATTATATGCTCAAGATCAAAGGTAGACTTGCATATCAATTTACAAATATCTCAAAAGATATAACAATCACAAATCACAATAGCTCATTCTCGAAACCTAAATTAGTTGAATTATGAATTACATGAGCATATTATCGGTACTCCTTAAATCCATGAGGGTTTTAAAAAAGAAAATTAAATTACACTAAAATCTCAAACACATAAAACTCACAAAACAATATCTTTTTAGTATGTTTGACTTCGGCCCATTTCGACTCGGTTTTGGTTCTGTCTGACCCCAAACCGAGAATCGAACCAAACCAATTCGGTTCTGTTTTCTATTTTTCGCTTCAGTCTTCTTTGGTTTCGGTTATTCGGTTCTTTTTTTGTTCAGTTTTCAGTTTTCGGTTCCGAATTGCCACCATACTACACATAGAGAGTATTTACATCGGAAACTCTTCGGTGTTTTTACAAGTGACAGACTAGGGATGGCAAAAAAACCACGGGTCCGGGTACCCGCGGGTTTTTACCCGGATGAGTCCGATTCGGGTAACAAAATTCGGGTCCGGGTCTGGGGCGGGTAGAGAAAAATAAATTCGGTTCCGGTTCGGTATCGAGGTACGGGGTACCCACCCGGACCTGCCCGATATATATATAATATTAATCCAAGAAAAATATTAATGGTACCCGGTGGGTACTCAGAATCGAACGGGACGAGTCTGGAGCGAACCCGAAAAGAATTTGTCGGATCTGGGGCGAGCCTGAAGCCAATTTTTAACCGCGAGTCCGAGTCTGGATAAGTAATACCTGGCCCCGCCCCGCCCCTTCCCGCCACTGTCATCCCTATGACAGACGATCAAGTTGGTTGGCGATTTACTCTGATTCATAATGGTTGACCCTTTTATGCTCATCAAATTCAATTGGCGCAACATAAAAGTCGATTCGATATTTTGATAAAATTGCTCGCACGTGCAAGCGCAGCCCGTCACACATGGATCAAGCGTGCGTGCGGGAAACTAGTGACATGAAAAGCTGCTGTTGGAGATGGAATGTCAATGTAGGAATCTCAGAAGATTCCCCTCCGTTTGTTGTGCTTCACTATTTATTTGTTCACTTTCCAACCCAATAATGTTTTTTATGGCATTTGTTCTAAAGGTGTTTTCTGCAAGAATCGTGAAGTCTCACTTTATTTTAGGGGTGAGACTTTCGGTTATTGAGTAAAAAAAATCGTACCCATTGTTCGAATAGAATTAAAATTTTTGGGTACGATTCCTCATTTTTTTTTTGCATTATCCAAAAATACTCGAACCGAAATTATATCGGGTATTTTTATCGGTTATTCGATTATTTCCAACAGGTAACAATATAGTATATATTATATATATTTATAAGAGTATTCGAAAATATGTAGAATATAGTATATACCCAAAAATGTAAAATAACTGAAAACATATAGAATAACCGAAAATATGTAGAATAACCGGGTATTTCGGTAATTTTTAACATGAATTTTATGTATATTGGTTTCTCGGGTATTTCGGAGTTCGGAAAATCAATAACCGTTATCCGAACTTTAGTTTGAAGTAGGATCCAATAACAAAAAAAAAAACACGATTTTTTTCCAATAACCGAACCGAACCGGTTCTATTCTTTCAGTTCGGTTATTCGGTTATTCAGGTCCTAAGGCCCGGCCCTTATTTTCACTATATCTTGCTCATTTATAAGCTCTTTAAAATACTATCAACTCTTTACAATCACAAAATATACCCTAAAAAATCTTCGTAGTTTTTTAAAAAACATATTTGATTAATAAATGACAAAAATTAAAATATTCAAAAGAGATTTTATCTTTTTACACAGTAGCAGCACCTTGCAAAAGCCACATGTGGTTTATACCCCATGAAGTAACTTTGACCAATTTTTTGAGTTATGCTGGTGCTTTTTGACTTTATTTGTTTAGATATTTTTTTCTTATTCTTTTTTTTGATCAAATTTTATAATTTTATATTATATGAGAGTTATATTATATGTTAATAGAATATGTTCAGTTCATTGTTTAAAAAACTTTTGGCTGTAATGTGGGGTTTAAGAAATTAAAATATCAAATTATGTATAAAAGGTTTTTATCCGTTGCATCAAGACAATATCAGTTTACTAAATTATTTTATATTTAGAAAAGTGCATTTATTTTTCGAAATTATAAGTTACTAAATTGCTAAATTGCTATAAGTTTCAGTTACTAAACTATAATGATGGCAATATTTTTCCAAGTTTCAGTTACTAAATTACTACTGTATTTATTTGTCATATACAATTGGTCTTAAAAGGTTTTGAGTGGCAAGTTTTTTTACACTAGTTATTTATTTGGATGGAAAAGATGTAGTAGAGTAAAAAAAATATTTAGTAGGATAGTTCTGCGGTCCACCAAGAATGTACTTGGTGAATATACATCAAGTTAAAATGTACTTAATTCTTACCGTTAGATTAATTGTAAATATAATGAAATCAGTAGTACTAAATCTTAGCCATATGTTTATTGTAAATCTAGTACAAGTATTATGTTAGAGTCGTACTTTTAGAATTGAAATTACGTATTTAACCTTTTATTTTTTATATTAAAAGATAAATTTCACACCTAAATAATTTTTTTTTATTTTTTCTAATTCGGTAATTTTTTATTTATGAATTTATCTATATTCCACTATGGAATTCTGGAAAATCTTAAAAAATCGAAAAATTCCGGAAAATCCAAAAAATCTGAAAAAAATAAAAAAATTCTGAAAAATTCCGCAAAATTAAAAAAATCCGAAAAAAATCAGAAATTTTATTTTTTAAGAAAAAATATCTTGAATAATAATAAAAATCTGGTAAATTTAAAATAAAATTCTGAAAATAATAATATTAAAAATAAGAACTTTCACTTTTTATTTTTAAATTTTAAATAAAAGATCTAATTTTTAATATTATTATTCCAGATAATTTTTTTAAAAAATAAAAGTTCCGATTTTTTTTCAGATTTTTTAAATTTTCCATAATGTTCAGAATTTTTAATTTTTATTTTTTATTTTCGAATTTTAAATAAAAAATTATCATTTTTAATGTTATTCCATATATTTTAAAAAACAAAATAAAAGTTTTGATTTTTTTGTCAGATTTTTTAAATTTTTCAGAATTTTCAAAATTTATTTTATTTTTTACTATTTATTTTTAAATTTTAAATAAAATATCTTATTTTTAATACTTAGTTCAGATAATTTTTTCTTAAAAAATAAAAGTTCCAGTTTTTTGTCAGATTTTTCAAATTTTGCAAATTTTCTAGATTTTTTTATTTATTTTCAGATTTTTTAGATTTTTCGGAATTTTCAGATTTTTTTTTACTTTTTATTTTCCTGACGGAAATTCTTAACGCTATCCACAACATTTGTGTGATTTCAAAATTTTTGAAAGCTTTTGGTGTAAAAAATTTTTATCCAAATATATATATATATATATAAATATAATGTACTACAATTATAATATATGTGGTTAAGATGTAGTACAATCATTTATAATAAATTTACTATTAATCCAAAGGTTATAATTAAGTACACCTTAAGGTAGTCTATTTTAACCAAATACAAGGAATGATGAACCCTATAATTCCCCATCTTTAGTATTATAGAAAAATAATTTAGTAAACTGATATTGTTTTTTGTGCAACAGAGAAAAACTTTTTATACATTATTTGATATTTTAATTTCTTAAACCCCACATTACAACCGAAATTTATAAAACTTGATCAAGAAAAAGAATAAGAAAAAAAATGTCTACACAAGTAAAGTCAAAAAGTATGATCTAAAAAAGGAGAAGCATGTCCAAAAAATTGGTCAAAAGTTACTCAAGTGGGGTGTCCATTCTAAATTGATGGGTATAAATCCACAAAGCCATTATTTATTTTTCCTATTTCCGTTCTGCTGTCACCATTCACGGAATTTCGGAATTCAAACATACCACTATTTCTTTGACATATCATATAAATATTAGAAATTATACTAGAATAGGCGAGTCTATTGAAATATGATTACATACTTAACTAAAATAGTTAATGACTATTTGACTTCCTCCCAATATACAGGGTTCCGGCAGATCGATTTCGTTGTAAAAAATAAAGGAATTAGAATTGAACCGTTGCAAAAAAAAAAAAACATAGGTGCGGTTTTATTAGTTTATTGTTTGAATTGGTTGGAAATGGACCGGAAAAATTAACTGTTTCAAGAGATTTTTGAATTCCGTGAGATCTCAGATAAAATGTCTATAAATCAGTTCTCCGTTCGTTTCCAGCACGATTCTGTTCGGTTCCTTCAATTCCTACACGGCTCAATTCGATTCGACGATGCAGTTCCGACAATGATATCTATAAGTTGTAGTTAAGTTCATAATATCTATCGATTCCTACTTTTTTATAATTTTAACAGAAACTACTGACCGAACCAGTGTAAAATGGAGGACCGAGCCGCATAAAAAATATAAATTTTACTTACAGGAACCGAATTAAACCGTCGGTCCCTACACGATATAGATCGATTCTGCAATTCTCAGTTTCAAAAGTCCAAAGCCTACCAATATACTCCCTCCGTCCCATGAAGTTTGAGGCAAAATTTTTGGACACGAGATTTAAGGAGAGTTGAAAAGTAGCGTAAGGTCGTGATATATTATTTAAAATTGTATAAGTAATAAAGGTGTGTTAAAAATGAAATGGCTCAAGTTTCAGGGGACGGCCGGAAAAAAAAATTATAACTCCAGCTTCGTGGGACGAAAGGAGTACTAAAAGACTTGTTACAATTTTAATTAAAATTTTCGAAGATAGCATGCCTATATAACAATTTCGAGATAAAATACGCGTTTTTGGAGAAAAAAATCATTTTTAACACATATCCTAATGCCTACCTTATATTATAACTTTTCATTTTTTTCATACTCCTCAAATATATCTCATTATTTTGTTTGTTAGGGGGGAGGGAGTGGGGCTCAGGTAAGGGAATCGGGTACACTTACCCGAGCGGTAACATCGCCGCCGGCGCCTCGGGTAAGGCGAGCGGGTTACAATCTCGGCTTCTGAAGCCGAGCGGTGAGGAGGGTGCTTTTTGAAAAAAATGGCCGTTGAACGGCTACTTCAAATAAAAAAAAAATCTCTTTAAAACCAAATATTTTCAACTCATTTTTTCAAAATAAAAACACACAAAACACAAATAAAAACACACTAATCTTTCAAAAACACAAAACCATGGATCCAACAAGAGGTAAAAAAACTTCCACCTCGCAACCACAACAAACTCCGTTAGGATTTAGCCAATTTTATTCTCAAGCATCCCCGAATCAATTTTACGTTCCACAACCCTCATCTCCACATCCATTTTACCAATATAATATGGGTCCTCCTCAAATGAATCCTCAACACTACAACATCACTACTACAAGCGAGTTCTCCTGCTCAAAACATTGATGAAGACGAGAGTACGACTCAAACACAACCACTACCAAACGAAGAAGACGAAGATGAGGAAGTTCAAGAAGTCGATCCGAGAGGGAAGAAAAAAGCATTCGGGGGGAGGGGACCCTGTGAACTTTGGTCGTCGGCACAAGAGGAGGCTTTGGCGAAAGCATGGATTCAAATCTCCGAATGTGGTGTTGTCGGTAATGAACAAAAGTCCGACGGTTTTTGGAAACGGATTCTCAAGCATTACGAGGGAACTATAGGTTCGAGTTCACGAACTTTTCATTCGTTGAATACCAAGTGGAAAACAATGAACACGGCCATGGGTATTTTCAACGGCTACTACCTCCAAGCGGTACAAACTATACTTTTTATTTTACGTAATCTATATTTTTTATTTTACATAATCTATATTTTTTATTTTGTATATAATGTAGAAACGTGCTAAGGCTAGTGGGTGCAACGACTTGGACGTGGTGAGGCAAGTCGAGTCCGATTACTATACAAAGAAAAAGATAATTTACTCATACCTTGGCGTGGAGGTTGTCGAGGTCATGACAAATGGACGGAGCAAGAATGTTTTCAAGATATCACGGTGCGACAAGCAACTCTTCAAAAAGGAAGTCGGGGGAGTATGAATCGGCAAGCAACACCGTTCCCGACATGAATGAAGACCCCAACCCTCCACTTTCATCAAGAAAGATGAAAAAGAAGCAAGGCGCATCCTCGTCGATCTCAAGTGTTGCGGATGAAATCAACTCCTACACACAAAAGAAGACACAATATTTGGAAGAAAAACGCGAGAAGGATGCTTTGACAAAACAATTGTTGGCTACACAAATCGAGGGGGCGAAGTTCAAGAATGCACAACGGGAGATGAAGTTTTTTTTGGAGCCGCATGATCACATTCGCGATCCCGCTATGTTGGAATTCGTTGTTAACCAAAAACGTGAAATTGCGGCCAAACACGGATGGGCTTGCAATTTTTAAGTTGTAGTTTCAACTTGTTTTAATTTCAACTTATGTAATGTTTTTTTTTTTTAAGTTGTAGTTTCAATTTTTAAGTTGTAGTTTTTTTTAAGTATTATGTAATTTTTTTTAATGAAATGGTATGTTTTTATTTTAAATATTGTATGTGATTTTATGTATGAAAAAAAAAATCGGGTACTAGGTGACCACTCCCTCCACTTAGGGTAGTGTTAGGGTAAAATTGGGTAGTTTTGAGTTGAAGAGTTTTTATTGGATAGAGGTGATGTGACACCTAAGATACTAGGTGACCACTCCCTCCCCCCTCATATTTCTCCATCTCTACTTCCGTCTCTTTTCTCAGATCTCTCTCCTTAGAAATATCTTATTGAAAGAATGAATGTTAAAATAATATAAGGAATCTGATTGAAGTTGATTTTTAAAAATGGTCTCTTAAAATGACTTCATTGCTTTTCTAACATTTTTTTATCGATAAATATTAGTTGTTAGTAGTTAGTTCACCAAACATCTAAACACTCCAAGATTCGTTCCTAAAAGGAATCAAATCGGGATCTTCCACTAAGCTCATATGGCCAGTGGGCCACGCCCCTGGTTAAAGTTTTTCAACAATCTTAGCTGATTCCCCACAAGCAAGTCATATTTTATATTTAACACAAAACATATGATGTCATGCTTACAAAGTTGGGCATGAGCATTAAGAATCGTATCCCACATCTCAAAAATACCTAGTAAGTGCTCCCTTTTGTTACCAACGGACTTAGACGTGCTGTCGGGCCGAAACCGGCTTCGGCCGAAGCGGCCCCTGGCCCCCAAAATAAAGCGACCGAGCCCGACCGAACTAGCCCGACCGCCTGCTCTGGCCAAAACCCGCCGGTTCAGGGTCGGGCTAAAACCGGCGGTCCCGGGCCGGGCTACCTAGTTTTTTTTTTTTAAACTTTTATTATTATTTTTTTATTCTTGTATATTTATTACTTTTATGAATAGAAAATGATAATTCTTAATGTTTTGATTTTTTTTAAATATTTAAAAACTCATTAAATTGTTGAAAAATGAATAAGGAAAATTATAACAAATAAGTTTGCATTAAGAATGAGGAAAATTACAAATGAATAAGGACAATAATTTTGCAAATGAATAAGGACACAATAATTTTGCATTAAAAATGAGGAAAATTACAACAAATAAGTTAAGCACAATTTAAGGAGTTTTACACTTGAATTCTTGAAATGAAAAAATAATAATAATAAAGGACTTGAGCTCTTTACTCCACATCCGATCGATCCGTCTCGGTGAAGGCTTCATCTTCGCTCTCATTTGCATCGTCTCATTCCGGTTCTCGAGCTCTAAGGTCGGCCCTACACCAATCATCGAGCAACATGGTAGCTTCAATGTTCGCCGGCTTCATCCTTGATCTTCTTTGATCTAGCATAAGTCCTCCGATGCTAAAGGCTTGTTCTACGGAAACGGTGGATGCCGGGACGGCAAATAACTCCTTTGCAATGATGGAGAGTATTGGGTACTCCTCTCTCTTCGACCACCACTTTAACACATTGATCGACGTACCACTATCTTCAACACCAAATACAAAACGAGTTTGCAAGAACATATCTAATTCACTATTACCTTGCCCCATTGGAAGTTCATTGCTTCTATTTTGCATCATTCCATGCATTTGTTGAACTAAAGGATCACTTTCATTCATCTCAAAAGGAAAATCACATGAAGGCATCATAGATGAAGGCATTGTAGAAGAAGGAAACTCACTACCATGTTTTAATCTATATTCTTGAAAAATAGATCTCAAACTCCTATCAAGATCTATCTTGATTTGTGGCACGGAAGGAAGATCAAAGAAGACCCCTTCACCATCAATTACAACATCACTCAAGTCCATTTGAGCAAAAGCATCATAATAAATACCAAGCATTTGACAAACACCATCATACTTCCATTTAGGATCTAAGCACTTAGCAAGTAAGAAAACCATAGGAATCTCCCTAAAATACTTGAGCCATTTTTGAACCATAAAATAAATCACACCTTGCATGTTTGGCCTACTAAAACAACTCTTAAAAGACAAGGCAATATACATGCAATGTTCCAACACTTTAACGGAAGTACAATAATAAACACCCGATAATTGTTTAGTAGCATTATGAAAAACTTTTAACAAACGATACAAATCCATACATGAATCCCAATGACTCTCATTAAGAACTAATTGCATGTTTGAGAACTCTTTCCTAAAAAAATCGCATAAATAACTCCTATACTCTAGTCTACTATTAATCATCTCATAAGTAGAGTTCCAACGATGAGATACATCTAATTTGAAACAAGTATAAACAATATCCTTTGCACGACAATATTTTTGCCATTTTTTCCCCAAAGTTTTTGATTTGTGCAAATACTTAACGGCATTTTTAATAGGAACAACGGAATCTTGACAAATACTAAGCGCATCTTGAACACATAAATTTAAAATATGACAAATGCATCTAGAATGAAAATATTTTCCTTCAAATGATGGTGCACATGCTTCAACAAGTTCCGGAATACTAGCGGTGTTCGCCGATGCATTATCAAAACCAACGGAAAATACCTTGTTAACCAAACAATACTCATTCAAAACCGTAATAATAATTAAAGCAATATTTTGAGCCGTGTGAGGCTCTTCAAACTCCCTAAAGGCAATCAAACGTTTTTGCATAATCCATTTTGCATCAATCCAATGACAAGTGATTCCCATGTAACTATTTTTATTATAAGCATCGGTCCAAACATCGGCACAAATAGAAACTTTTTGAGACAAACGAACTAAATATTTCATTAAATCTTGTTTTTTGTCAAAGCATTGTCTCCTAATTCTCTTAAGCATTTGAGTTCTAGCTACCTTGCTAACATTGGACCACAAACCATCTTTATAAGAAGCTTCATACGTTATTCTATCCGCATAATTAAAAGGTTGTTTTTTCCATGGCACAATATCTAGCATAAGCATCTTCATATCGATTTTTTTTCAAATTTAAATAAAGCGGAAGAAGACATACCCGTCGCCGGAGTTGAACTAGTAGTACCTCGAATTTGCGTTTGAGTAGTAGATATTCCATACTCGAATGGATGAAACCCTTCCATGTGCCTTTGTAGTGTTCCGTAGCCTCCCTTCTCGATCCATTTGTAGTGCTTTGTGCAATAGTTGCAATAAGCAATGAATCTCTTTCGACCCTCGGATAAAGGAGGTTCTCCTTCGTTGATAGGAGCCAATTCTCTTTTAAAATGTTTAACGAAGATTTCGGACTTGAGAGGCTTAGGCTTACTTGTTGGCGGAGGAGGAGGTTGGTTTTGTTCGTCTTCTTCGTGCTTTTCGTCCTCTTCATGTTCATCATCATTTGTTGAGCCACGAAATTCGTATCCCGTGCTCTCCATCGTATAAACCATCTCTTCAAATCGGGCATCTTCTTCGGCTTGAATTCGTTCGGCGACTTGTCTAGAAATTTCCTCCGCCAAATCGGCCCTTCTAGGCCTTTGAGGTTGAAAATTTCCTCCTCCACTTCGTTGGCCAAGTTCAATGGCCTTGCCCTTGCCCTTGTTGTTGTTGTTGTTCTTTGAGGTAGACATGGAGATAGTAGAATAGAGAGTATAGTAGAGAGAGTAGATATTGAATTTTTAGAGAGAATTAGAGTGTGATTATTGGTGAATTTTGAGTTAGGAAGATATAGTATTTATAGTGGGGATGGGTAGGGAAAATGGGGGATTAATGGGGAAGTTTGGGGTGGAAAGGTGGCTGCCAACGGTTATTTTGTGGAAGGAGCCGTTGGCATGGCAGTTGGCAGCAGTCACTGGACTGCTGCCTTTTTTTTTTCTGATTTTCCCGTTAGGCCCGTCGGTCCGGCCCGACCCGGCGGGCCGACGCAAACCGACGGGCCTTTTAGGACCGGCGGGCCCTAACCGCCGGTCCTCGGTCCCAATTCCCCGACCCTAGCTCGGCCCTAGCTTTTCGGTCCCGGTCCGATTCGAGCCCGTTGACCGACGGTCCCGGGCTAAAACCGTTGACTTAGGGCCGGTTTAGGGCCAAAACTGGCGGGCCTGAAAGCCCAGGTACGTCTAAACGGGCTCTTAGCCCAGCGGTACACCAAGTCCCTTAGTGAAGGATTTCCCTGCCAACGCATGTTCGAATCATGGAGAGGGCAGGGTTTACTTCAATTAAGTGTCGCCTTTATTGAAGATTTTCCTCCCATCGGGTTAACAAGTGCTTTCCTGGGAGCTCTCTAGCGCGAGCCCGGTTAAGACAACGTAAGTCTAGGCCTCCCTAAATGAAAGTCACCGTTCAAAAAAAAAAAAGTGCTCCCTTTTGTTATATATATACTTGAATATTTATATTATATTCGGAACTTCATATATACTATGCAACTCTAAATATGAGAAACATCTTGTTGTGTGTTCTTGTGGTGCGAAAAATTTATTTGAATCGGAGATTTGACTTGTTATAAATAGCCGATTCTTATTCATGTGCATTGTTATTTTTGTTTTTAACAAAAATATAATATCATTATTTAATTTAGAGGTATAATAAAAGAATACAAAGAACTTTTACTTTCACAATAATATAAATTAATCATTTTCTTAAATGGCATAAAAAAAGCTATAAATCTAATTCTTTTAGACGGAGGAAGGGAGTAGACTATTTTTTAATTACAGGTACATCATTATTATACGGATTAGATGTTCTTCGGTGCGATGCATCACATAAGATATTCTCTTATTAGACAATAATTTCTCGATCTTTAAATTTATTTTTGATGATTCTCGACACGAGTATCACATTAGCGGAGTGTTAAATCAATTAGTGTCCATTACATGAACAAATTTCCTGGACATACCAAAAAAAAATAGGAATAAATTTTAGGGACGAAAGTAATATGTGATTAAGTCTTAATATGTGTGTGTGCGCGCACGGTGTATGCTTTATTGTTTTTAGTTATTATAATTAAATAAATATCATAATTTATTTTTATGTAAACAATAAATGAGTTAATATATTTTTATTTTGTATTAATTAATTTTACTGAAAAATAAATATTCATATTTTTTCTAATATAACTTCGTTGTGCAATCGGTCATTATTGTAAATCCATCAAATTTATATTATTCATATGGATGTCTAGTTGAAAATTGTGAAATAAAAATTAATTTGATGTATTTTTTATTGAAAATAAACTTGATTTAAAATATTATAAACATTTAAAATATTAAGCTAAAAAAATAAAGGAAGCATTTTTTTATTGGTAGATGAGTGTAAGTTGTGGAATAAAGCTCCAACAATACATATCTACAATTTTTTTTGAAAATTTAAAAATACATCTCTATATATAAACTTTATTTTAAAATAAAAAATCAAAAAACTTACAAAGTGATATGTGTCACAGACTCTCTTTTAATAAAAGTATAGATTGTATTAAAAAAAATTATTATACAGATTAAAAATTGTGAGAAAAGAAAATTAGATTCTTATTATCAGCGTTAATTAATAATAATAAATTAATAAAAAGGTCCCGAAAGAAAAGTACGTGAGAGAAAAAAAAACTCCTCATTTCCTCCGTAACCAATCTGCACCCTTCCATCTTCTCTCGTTTAAACCATAGCTTAATTTCCTCTCAAATCCCCCACACAAAAAAAGGAAAACTTGCTTATATTTTCTCTGTAATTTCTCCCCTTTTCATGTATTTGATGAGAAACGGGGCATGGGCTGGGGTGAGATTTAAATGGATATGAAGAAGCGGTACGATCATCATCGCCGTAGATATAGAAGAATCGCGTTTTTGATAGAACAATTTCAGGGGAAAACGGAGGCTTATGCGTGGATGATATATGGAAGAATTGCCGGGGGCTATGGGGACAAGTGCGAGTCTGGCTTTGAGATTGGGGCAGGCCATTTTCGCTGTTGCTTCATTGCTCTTCATGTGTTTGGGTGTTGAGTTCTACAGTTATACTGCCTTCTGGTAATTTAATTGCTCATCCCTCTCTCTCTCTCTCTCCCCCCCTCCCTCTCTCTCTATGTGTGTGTGTGTGTGTGTGTGTGATTTAGAGATTATATCAATTCTTGGACGCTCTTCTTGTTTTTTCAATCTGTTTTCATGTGTTTGATTAATACTGGATTCATGCGATGATAGTAGCCAATTTTGATGATCACAATTTACGACAAACTTCCAATTCTAATTTCTGGTTTTTTTTTTGTCGGTGGAGTATGAATGGTTGACAGCTATCATGTTTGACATTTTTTTGGGGGAGTAATTTAGAATATAGAATCATATGGGGATGAAACGACAAATAGCAAAATACTCAATATGAAGTCTGTAATTCAATTTTGGGTACTCGCAGTTAATTTTTGTACTTTTTATTTTTATTTTTTCAAAAAAAAAAAAAGTTTTTGGAATAGATTTCATGCAACTGATTCATTTCTATTATTATTATTACTATTACTAGATGTCCACCCGTGAGATGCACGGCGTAAAATATTAAATATTTTATTATATTAGTAATATGTGATTGAATTTCAATAATATTATAAAATTATTATAAAATATACATGAGTCAATATACACACATACTATTATTTGTTTTAATTTGTAAATTCTTATCATGTGATCTAAGGGCACATGATAAGAAACCATAATTTAATTAAGCATAGGCATTTATTTTTTCATGTAGGACAATATGAGTCTCATATCTAATTTTATAAATAATAAATTAAATTATATTTATTATTATCAACTTTCATTAAAAGTATCCAACCCATATTCTTACTAATAAAATTTCTTTTATATGATTGCATTAATGTAATTATTTTATTATTTTACAATCAGAACAAAATGATTCTGAAAAATCAAATAACTGTTAAAGTACAAAACATGAAAATAAACTAAAACTATATATTTTCTTCAATATTGTTATATTTTTATATGGAAATAACTTAATCATCTAATATATCATTATTATATTTAAACTACTTTATATATACATATATATACTATATAGATGTCAAATTAAAGAGCACGAAGTAAGAATTAATTTGATATATTTTTTTGTCAAAAATAAAATTGATACGAAAAAGTTATAATTGTTTAAACTATTAAGTTAAAAATAAAAAGAATAAAATAAGATGAACTTTTTAATTGCGAGATATTATATATGTAATAACCCTCTCACTTCCTCTCAAACTAAATATCCATTTTTTAAGATTTAAAAAAAAAATAATGTGGCGATGACACATGTCTATTTAGATTTTTTTGCGACTCTGTTTTAATATTAAGTATGGATTATTATTATGGGTAAGAACTCTGGTGGAATGTAAGCATGTAAATCAATGAAATCGAGTTGAATGCATGTTTCTTAGAGCACGTTTTTGAAATTTTATGAGAGCTTTAAAAATTGTGTTTGAGTTTGATATGATTAGTTATCAAGACGAATTGGGATGAGCTTTAATCGAACCGAACACAAATCGAGCTCTAGTAGTTTGATTTTTTTATTATAAGCATTCTATGATTCTTTTTTTAATTCTTACTGAGCTTTATATCTTATCAAATAAAAAGTATTTGGGGTTCTGCATATTAACGAACCGAGCTCAAACGAATTTTTAACGATTGCGCTTGAATTAGGTATCGAGTAGATTGGTTTGATTTTTGGCATTAATGGCAATCAGTTGACTAGTATGATTTTCCACAGTTGTAAAGCTATCATAATTACCAAAAACTGCCCTTGGGGTTGGGCTAGTTACAGTAGTTACGGAAAATTTCAAAAAAGTTTCAAAATTACAAAAAAAAAAAAAAAAAAACTTGAGTTTTTCGACTTAAAGTTTTTCCCTTCCATGGGAAAAAGTGTCAAAAACTCCCCTTTACATTTATACAAATATGATCTTTACCCCATAAGATTAAGACCGAACCAAACCTTAGGATTTTGCGAGAATAAGATTCGTTGTTATGTAGAATTAAGGTTGCCCCCTTTGTTTTTTATGATGTCATGTTTCATCTCTTTCTACTGCAGTTTCTTGGTAACAATCATGGGCTTGGTAATCCCGTGGAGCTTGACGTTAGCTGTGGTCGATGTGTTTGCGGTTTTCGTCAAACGTCCAACTCGTCAACGTGGGATACTTTCAGTAATTGTCATAGGAGATTGGGTAAAATATCTAACTATTAATTTCATTCTCGTCGCTTATTTGTTCATCTCCCTTACATATAACTATAACTATAGATGGCATATTATTTTCGTAGGCCCTCTCGTTTCTATCTCTAGCTGCGTCTTGTTCGACAGCCAGTGTGACTAGCCTTTTGCTAGTTTCTGAAGGATTTTGCGACGCAAAATTATGCACTAGATATCAATTGTCTTCTACTATGGCGTTTTTGTCGTGGTTTTTGTCGTTATCCTCGTCCCTCTTCAATCTTTGGCTTCTTCCTTCTCTGTAGCTCATCGTGTTTGTTCCTGTAGTTTGGCTTTGAAGATTTGTTGTTTCAAATGTTGCAATTATACTGTTGTTTTTTCTTGTGCGCTTGCAAGTGTACAAAGTGTACAGTTACATGGAGTGTGAGGTTTGTAATAAAGTAGGGCAAAAATCATAGCTTTTGTTTTTAGTTGAGATGGACTTTTCATACTTAAATTTGCTAAAAAAGATATAGGAAGTGAACTTTGTGTACTTATCTCTACCCAGCAAGAAAAGGCAAACAATGATTTTTGTTTATGCATTTGAGTATGAGGCAGTGAGATTTTTAATTATTTATTTTTTACAAAAATATTTTCTAGCAAATGGTAGATTTTTTTTTTCTCAATATAAAAAGACTAAAATGCCTTTTAGTCTAAAAAAACGAAACTTGGTGAATACTGCCGTGCCAAATCGGAGCAGAAGATCGAGCCAAGAACGAAAAAAAAACAAAGAAAACAAATTCGAGCCATCGTATCCAAGATTTCCATTTTCCAAAGAGTGTCGATTTTCCTGCTGAGACCATCATGTCACAGGATGGTGTTTGAGCATTTCAAAGTTCTTCGGACCCGTGCCGTATTAGACTAGAATAGTTTCAATTTTTAGCTAGTAAGCCTAATTCACTCGGTCGCTAAGTGTGTAAAAAGGGGCGTTAACACTTGGGAGTTGAGAGGAAACACTTCCGTATCATACACAAGAATACAAGAATGCTTGAGTTTTGTAGGTTGATTGCAAGTGAGCCACCCCCTTTGCTATTTATACAAAAGTGACTAGAATCTTTCGCCTAGCACCTCCTCATTTGGAGGATCCTAGAATTTCCTACAACTTTACAACTCTCTCTACACAACTAAACTCTAGAAACATCCACAAAAGTTTATACATTTGCAAGGCTTCCCTACAACTTTACAACTCCCTCTACACAACTAAACTATAGAAACATCCACAAAAGTCTATACATTTGCAAGGCTACAACCATCTTGGCTATTCTATCTCCATCCTTCTAGGAAGAACCTAGAAGGTTCCAAATCCTCCTAGGACATCCCGGCCTGCCTCGGCCTGTACCCGCCCATACAAGCTCGACCCAACCTTCTCCACTCCAGACATTTCCTCAACATTCCGCGCCCCCTTCGCTACCGGACAACCCTTCACTCGTCCTGCTTGTAATGCCCAAGTGTCCCGGACGCTAATGCACGTTGCTCTCGGGTGGCGAACCGCCTCCCATAGCGGCGTCTCCGTCCGGTGACGCCATAAAGATTGAACCTCCACATCTAGCACGATGCCTCTCTGAGCTTCAAGCTCGTGCCTGTTCCTCGGCACCTTGTGCAACTGACTCGTTGCGGATGCCTGATCCATCATCGACTTTCGGCCATGACAGTAGGCTTCGAAGGGTTGAGAAAGAAAACTAATTGCCCAAATACTAGCTTCCATGCTTCAAATTTTCCAGCGAGATTTGAGTTCGATGAGGCCACAGTGTGTGGTACTTTGTTTGAGCCTGTGGTTCAGACATTGCAGATTTGCAAGAGTATTTGTAATGTTTACCTTTTATATCTGATTTGTTGGATTGACTAGTGAGTGGATGACTTGCTGTTGTTTGGGTCGACTAGTTGAGTTATTTGACTAAGATTTGGTTGAATGTTTTGGCTCGATTAGTTGTTTTTGGACCGATGTGAGATTTATACTATTTTTTATTTCGCTCGAGCTGTAGTATTTGACCTTAGGTGTTGACTTGTAAATCCACCCCGCATACCTAATTAATGTTTGTATTAGGATTCAAAATAGGTATTAGTATTTTAAATTTCAGTACTCATTAATTCTATACTCAAAATAGGATTTTTATGAAAAGAAGGAAAGAGAAAGGGAGGAAAGGAATGAAAAATATATTTATTTTTTGTTGAGGTAGACGAGTAATTCTCCCATCAGACGTATGCCCTCGACTGCGTTAAATCGAGGATGTGCACTAATGGCACTCGAAGTGAGAGAGGATTAACGAGACATTTAATCCAAAGAACAAACCTTGCCATATTTCAGCAAAGTATTGTCACCACACGGATTCGAACTCGCGATGTCGGAGTATTTCCACCCGAATCACCTTGCAACTTACCATCAGTCTATGCCCCTGGGGACTAAAAAATTATATTTACTTTGGTTGGAAGGACGGTGGAGGAGGGAAGAAGAGGAAAATAGAAGCATTTTGTTTGATGAAGAGAAGAGAAGAGAGAGAAAATAAATCAAATTAAACTATTATACCCTTAATATATTTATTTTTATAGTTTATCTTAAAAGTTAAATGATAGTATTTAAGTAATTACATAATAAATTTTCCCTACCCCTCCAAATTAAGTAAAATGAAGGAACAAGAGAAATAGATTAAAATTTTCCCTCTCCTTCCCTCCCTCTATTTTTACGAACTAAACAAGGAGTTTTAATCAAATCTCTCTCCTCCCCTTCTCTTCCCTCCAAATCCCCCAACCAGCCTCTTAAATTACTTCAAAAAAAAATTTACTGTTTCATCTCTCATATTTTTATTTTTAAAAAGTAAAGCTATTATGCTCTTTTATTTTTAAAAAAATACAAATACGATGTTTTTCTCCTTTTTATCTTTGAATAGTAAAAGTAAATTTATAATATAAAAGACAATAGTGTTTTTTTAGTAGTGTGCATCCGAAAATACACTTTTATCCCTTCCTCCGAAAATACAATTTTATCCCTCCGTATTTATTAAATATTAAATAATAATAAATTTTCAAAAGTACTCTTAAAATATTAAACTAAAAAATTTGTTTTTGACGGGGACCTTTTGACGGTCGACGAGCGATGGCGGGTCAATTTTTTCGACCCATCACTCTTCTTGTTTTCTGGCGGGGCCACCTCTAGCGCCGGCAAACCTCCAACTAACGGTCATATATATATATATATATATATATATATATATATATATATATATTTTTTTTTTTTGAGAGCCTCTTTTATGGCATGGCCGCCGCCGGCCGACCAATGTATATTTTTTTAGACTGGCCCGCCGACCAATTTTTCGATGGGGCCGCCGCCTGTCACCGGTACACCTCAGAGGCCGGTCCATTTTTTTTGCCCCCTGATGTCCTGTTTCCAACGGGGCCGCCTACCGGTCAATTTTTTTTCGGCTGCTCTGCTGTCATGTTTTTCTGCGAGCAACCGCCGATAAACCTCCGACGACGTCTAATTTCTTTTCCGTCGGCCTGCTTTTCTGAGGGGCCGCCGACAGACTCTGTGATCGATTAGTTTTTTCTTTCTTCTTTGGAGGGAGAGGTGTGCCGACCTACGAGCCTGCGGAGCCGCCAGACAGATCCCTGGGACCGAACATATTTTTTTCTAACAAGATAATTTGATAATTTAGTTATAATATAATGATGGCACCACCACCGCGCGCCTGTTGAGCCGCCACCAAATTTTCTAACAAAATTTTCTTTATTTTTGGTGCGTTCGCCTACCGCACGCCTGTTGAGCCGCCACCAACAGACCTCCGGCGCCGACCTGTGTAACAACCCTGTGATTTACGGTGATATTACAACGCCGTAGATTCTTTTTGGAGAACCTACCAGGCTTAATATACATAAAACTCATTAAAAATTAACAAACCGCAACATTCACTTAATTAAAAGAACAAACTGTCTCCAACACAACATATATTACAAAACCAAATAACACATTGTCCCGTAGGACCACGACTGATACAACAGTCCACAACTGATACAACAGCACCATTAACAATGAAAAACAACACGATGCCAACACATGACAGTACCCGCGCGAGTACAAAACCAAAACACAACCATGACCTTGACAATACGACCACCAACTCAAAATAGTACATGATATCAATGCTGCCCACCAAACTCGTGTCCACCCTGTGTTGGCTCTCCCACTGGACCTGAACCTGAATACACAACAAGTATATTCACCCCCAAAGGGGTCAACAAAATGCCGGTACAAGTACAACAATTACAGAATATGTACAACAAATGAATATTTAACAGAAATCACAGTGCCATCACATATATTCCGGAATACAATACCATAATCATCATCACAAAACAACCTCCTGAGTTGTACTGGCCCTGTACCCACACGGGATACACACCCCGTAGAGTCCTCGTCAGGCCCTCCCCAGTGTACAACCCAACCGAGTGATCCGTAGAACTCGAAGTCTAACGAATCCCAGGGGACCTCGCTTGTTTTTACTCGGCTCGCACATACTCAATAAACATATGGCACAAATCATATTTTCTCAAAATCACATTTTCACATATTCACACGAAGTACAATAAACGAAATCAAAGTACTTGCCTTGGTTGGAAACGATATAACAATAACAAACGGAAAGACGTACGGTCCAAACTCCTTCAACGATTCGATCCTAGTTCAACAAAATACCGAATCAAATACCATACTATGAAAACGGATGGATCTACCCTAAGTTTTACCCGTAGGGACCTTTAATCAAACACTACGAAGACCACATAGTTCGAATCCAAACTACGGAAGAAAAGTTGGAATTTAATCCATGAACTTTGGAGAAAAATGAAGGATTATGATTACAACATCATAATCTAGCACAAATCTGAGCTAAAATAGATTAGAATCGAAGATCTTAGCAAAAGCCCCAAAATATGAAGAACTAGGGTTCGAGCGGATTTTACCTTGATTTGGATGGTGAAAGTTGATGAGATGTTGTTAGCTTGGTGTTAGGAACTCAAAAATGTTGTTGGATGATGAAATCTGACCAAGATCTACACTCCTCTATGTCCAATAATACTCAGCCGCCGGACAAGGAGAAGAAAGGAAAGAAAATGGCGATTTAGAACATGCCCAGCATATATATACTGGGGGGAAACTAGCGCATGCTACGGCTAAAATTTAGCGTGCGCTAATGGGCTTGAAAGGCAGTACAGAACCCACTGTCTGACCCCGGTAGCGCGCGGTACCCAAAAATATTAGCGCGCGTTATCGATCGACACTAGTGCGCGCTAAAACCGAAACATAGCGTGCGTTACCTGCTATCGCCCGCAATCCAGAAACAATCTGCCCTTACTGGACCTAGCGCGCGTTACCAACCTTTAACGTACGCTAACACATCAGTAATAGCGTACGCTAGTCTTCCATTAGCGTGCGTTAATGCCTCAGTCCAGAGTCCAGAAAGCTCACTGTCCAGCAGGCCTAACGTGCGCTAATGTACAAGAGTAGCGTGCGCTACTCGCACCTGGTTAGTGTGCGCTAACTGCTACTATCCAGTATAAAATTCGCGAAGTCCGGCCAGAACGAAAGCAATCCGAAATTAGAAAACTCAACAGTTACCAATTATGAACACTCCAATAGCCAATCATCACTACCCTCAAATTCAAATAACCACAATACAACAAGATACAACCAAAATAACACACATGGAATACACGGTTATTACAGCCTGTGCAACCGCGTACCGACCTGCCCCCCGACAGACCTCCGAGGACGGGCATTTTATTTTAATTTTTTTGGTGTGGCCGCTTGTAGAGCCATTGCCGGGCCGTCGATCTGTTCTTCGGAGGGGCTGCCTACCAGCCTTAGGCAGACCTACCACGACTGCCTTTTTTTCTTGTCTCCAATGGCCAATATCTTTTTCTAACAAGATAATCTGGTAATGTGATTATTTTAATCTATTTATGGTACTGTCGTTGTGCCATTATGACACAACCACTAGTCTGTAATATAAAAATAACAATGGTGATTTTGATCGTGTTCATTTGAAAGACCAATATACCCTCTCTAATAATCAAATTTCAAAAAAACCTTACAAAATTATATTTAATAAAGTTAATAATGTCTTTTTCTGGCGATCCAATTGCTTCCCAACAGACGTCCAACGATGGCCAATTTTTTTTGTTAGCCGGGTCGTGCCGACAGACCTCTTGCGGCAGGTCAACTTTTTTACTGCCGCCGTCAGCAGACCACCAACGACCAATCATATTTTTTTTTGTATGGTGCAATCGCCTACTGGTGGAGCCGCTGCTAACAGACCTCCAAGGTCGGTCAGTGTTTTTTCTATGCTGTCGCATGCCAGTCGGCAGAGCCGCTGCTGGCAGACCTCCTCCGATGTTCATCTTTTTCTCTGCGCGGACGGACCTTCGGGGAATAACTTATCTTTCCCTAGGAGTAATGATACTCTTACACATCATTTACCAAAAATTTACACACTGCATTAAACAGTATTGTACCTTGTGCTTTATAAATAATACAGTATCAAAATATTAAAAGTATTTACTAATGTTACACATTTAATGACAACACCGTTTAATGCTTGGTGTAAAAAAGGTTGTAAATAGTATGTAAGGATAGCATTACCCTTTTTCCTAGCAAAGTATTATGATTATTTTAATCCAATTATGACACCTGTCATATTATTATGGCATGCTTTATCTCTATTACTGTATAATATCTGATATGATTTGACATTAAAGTCAAAGATAAGATTTTTAATTCTATAATGAACAACATTCCTAATTCTATTGTTGATAGTCAATTCGCCTTGGCATCCACGTATACACTCCCCTCCAGCTCAACCAGCCCGGTTAAGGAGGACCAGAAGACAAAAGAACTGGCTTCCAGATAAACCGGTCGGGCAAAGTAACAAGGAGGACCGATTGAGTAGATTAAATTCACTTCCCGATCCCGTCATGACAGGACCGGGCAGACCAGTTAGAGCTCGGGGGCCGACCCCACGACCGACCCCAAGCGGGAATGACAAACAGGACCGACCAGACCCATGCCAAACATGCTCCAAGGCCCCTTTATAACAAGGCCGAGCAGAGCAGCTGGAGGCCCGGAGGCCGAACTCAGGACCGACCCCATAACGGATAAATATCACCGAAGACGATTGGAACAGGCATATAGGGCATTCATTGCGACCTGTCCTGCCACTTCCCCAAAGTCCCCTTGGAGGCTGCCACGTGTCTTCCCTTCTGACAAGTGTTTTAGACACATCTCAAGGCTCTGACATGCGTTTTGGACGTGTCCCAAGCCTTCCCCCAGCTGTCATCTTTCTGATTGGCCAGATCTTTTATAAATAGACGAAATCTGGGAGAGAAAAAGGACTTTTGAAAAAATTCCACAAAAAAGAGAAATTAAACACTATAATATTACAAGGATTCCGATCTGAATATCCAGCTCGGCTTTCTATGTAACCCACAAGATTATCAATTAAATTATATTATCATCCAATCACTTTATATTCTCGAATGATAATTTCTACGTGGCGATTCATTAAAGTCCCAATCAGCTCACGTCTTGTTGACAAAAATAACTATCAACAAATTGGCACTAGAAGGAGGGCACCTCCGCAGTATACAAAGATCAACGTTTCCACTAAAATTCTGAGAATTTGATCCAGCCATCATGTCGCAAGAAAGCTCCAGCCACCAGCAGAAGGAAGGAACAAGTCATCGGCGCGCCATAGAGGAGGAAAATTTGATCAGAGTGGCGGAGTGCTTTAAACACCCCGCGTTCATCCAGGGGATGAATGCCCTCATGGCGTGCGCCACACAAAGCGTAAACCCCCTGGGAAGAGCCCCGGGGGGTCAAACATAAGCTCAATCCCAAACAACTCGCTGACCGCCCCACGGGTGGATAAGAAGAGGCCCGTCTCACGAATCGCTGAAGAAGAGATGGAAGGTCATGGAGAAAGTCCACACCCGTCCAGGAAACACTTTGTCTCCCCTCCCATATCAGTTTTCGAAAGACTGGGAGACAGGAGAAAAATTGAGAAAACGACATCGGGTCAGACGGCGAAAAGTCGATCCCATGTTCCGGCCCAAACACCCCCGTCAGCTCCGCGCGACAACTCGAGTGAAATTGAGTATCTCAAACGACGTCTCACAAAACTCGAAAACAAACAACAGCCGTCCCCAAATTCGGGATGGCTGGATGGTCAGAAAAGCCCACTGGCCCCGAGCGTTCTGGTAGAACCTCTCCCGGAAAAGCTGAAGGTCCCCCAGATCCCACCATATAATGGTGAAACCAATCCTAATGCTCACCTTGGGCATTACAATTCTTGGATGGATCTGCATGAGGCCCACGACGCATTTAGATGCCGAATGTTCTCCCTAACCTTAGGAGAATGGGCTCAGAGAAGGTACCGCTCACTCCCCCATCATTTTGTCAAAACCTGGGCTCAGCTCCACGCGGCGTTCCGGTCCCACTTCATGTGGTCTCAAGTGTGCGTCGCCCCACGCTCCTCCATTGCTTCTATCATACACGGGCCGAATGAGTCCCTGAAGAACTATATTTCCAGGTTCAATAAGCAAATCCTGGAGACGGAGCCCATGTCCGATGATGCGCTAGCCATTATTGCTCAGTCCGGCCTTTTAAAAAATTCGGTATGCCAGAACACCCCGCGTACATACCAGGAATTCTTGGAGCGTGTCAGCTCTCATATCGCCGTTGAGGCAGCCATGCCGGCCCCAATCTTGGTCATGCCATCGGACCAACGAGGGTCGAACAAAAAGAAAGAAGAACGGCGTGATCCTCTGCGCGAGAATCACCAAGAACGACGCCACGAGAATGAAAGGGCAAGGCCCTCCGAAACTAGCCCTGCTACTCGGAACTTCGACGGGCGCCGAACCGAGCTTATGGCCAATTTCGCCGAGATCTATTCAGTGGGCGCAGTGGCCATACTCGATCAGATTAAGGATTTAGGCATGCTCCCGGTACCTAGACCCATCTACAAGGACCCGAAGGAGATGGATCAGGTCCGCTTTTGTAAATACCACGAATCAGTGGGACATAATACCGAGCAGTGTCGGGACCTCGTCGCCGTCTTGATCGCGGTATGCAACAACAATGGATTGAGACGATTTACACGGAGTCGACCTCGGGATCCCCAGAACCGGGCCGACCCGTCCAAAGGAAAAGGCGATCGAGTGCCTCCACCTAATCCCCCCAGGAGATATTCACCTTGATTGGGACAACCGAGGTGGACGATCATCGGTCGGAATGCCGAAAGAAAACCTTGATCCGAAGGGCCACCACCTCCTACCAACGGACTGAGCGCCGCTCTCATTCGGGTGGAGAATTCAGTACAACATCCGATTTGTTATGTCAGTCAGGCTCTTCACGATGCCGAGCTTAGGTACACTCCTATGGAGAAATTAGCCTATGCCCTTAATGGGCAAAGGTTAGCTTATTGATAAAAATGTCAGTTTTATACACTTATCCGTGATTGGTATTGATATATTTCACCCATAATTATGAGCTAGTCTACTCGTTTTTGCTTTAAATTAATTAGTTTTTAATAATTTTATTTTTATAGGATGAAGATGTAAATTTAGCCTCAATGAGATTGAATTACTGATTTACTCTAGAAATAACATGTTTATAAAATATTCTCTATATAGAGCTATTTATGTATTCATGTTGTAGAAATTTTCGAGACGAGTTTGGGAGTCTTTCCGGATTTAAAATTAGAGTTATATATCAAAAGTTATCATCTGAAGAAGATTTCGGGCGAAAACGCAAGAGTCTAAGAAATTATGGGCTGAAAATGAAGTCTGAAACTCCATACGGGCATACAAATAAAGTTACAGCCGTAACTCACACAACAACTAATGTGCAAAAAGCCGAAGCCATGTTACGGCCGTAAGTCCTCTATGTTATGGCCGTAACATCTGAAAGTTACGGCCGTAACTCTTGACAGATGTATGATCATATTTGAATCTTTTATACTTTTGGTCTATTATTGAGGGGATGGGTGGCCTTGATCCGATCTAATGTAATAATGCTGGAGTTTTGGAGCTATTAGATGACTTTAGGTGTATAAATAGACTCCTTAGATCCATCATTAATCATCCTTCATCTTATATTTTTCCTACTTTGTAATATTTTTTCTTTGTGTGAAGAACACACTTGAGTTCTTGAGAGAGTATATGTAATAGTGGTTTAGCTTATGTTGTTGAGGGAGTTTATTGCTTCTTTCTCCTTTATCTACTAAGGGAGTTAGGCTATGTTCTTTTGGACTGAATGAATCGAATCGAATCGAATCAATCAATTGAATCAAGGCCCAGGAATCGAATGGATTCGAATCGAACTAAACTGAATGGACATGAACTCAACTGAACTGAAATACATATTAAGGATAAATAATAATAATAATAATAATAATAATAATGGTAAATAATAATCAACAACAACAAAGATAATAGTAATATAAGTAGTAATAATAACAATAATAATAATTAAGATTAATAATAATAATAATAATAAGAAAAAGAAGAACTCAATCGAATCGAATCGAATGGACTCGAATCGAATCGAATGGACTCGAACTAAACTAAATCGAATCGAATCGAATGGACTCGAATCAATCAATCGAATCGAATCAAAATCGAAAAATAAGTCCAAAAGAACAGGGCCTTACGATCAATTCTTTCCCTTTTTCAACTAATAATGACCACTCATCAATTCTTTCCCTTTTTCAACTAATAATGACCACTCAAGCTTGTAATATCTTGAATAAACCCTTCATGGGCTAAGTTATCCTTAGTTGGGATTATAAACAAGGTTTGTCATTTTATTTAAGTTTGTATAAAGATCTATTATGGATAACTTATTATTGTGTGTAATTTTCATTGTTTTACCAATCTTTATTTATTTGGCCAATAAATGATGATATTTATGGTCTTCATATATTTCGAAAGAAAATATGTTAATTAGATCAAATGATCTTCATTCTAAGTTGTTCTAGGGGATAGAAATATACCTCTAGACATTAGATTGTTGAGTTATTTTCATAAAACCTAATGCTATGTATTGAAGCCAATCAACATAGAAATATAGTGGATTGATTCAATATATAAGGGGCGTTTTGACAATCGAAAGGGGAACCGTCTTTTTTAAGGAAAATCGAATCTACACAACATAATAAGTAAATACATCTTATGATCTCCTATACATCATCTATAACTAATGACGAGCTAAGTTTGTAATCCCAACTATTTCATTTTATCTTTTATTAATCTATTATTAGTGCAATCTTTCATTTCCTTAAATTTTAGAACTATTATTGCATTTTTCTTGCAATAGTCAAACCAACTCTTTAATTGTGTGTTTCACTCATCTAAATCTCTATAGCAAATAGATAAATAGTGTATAATTCAATATATAACCTAACCTCCTCGTGGGATCGATAAACCGGACTCAAAAAGTCCACTTACTACTTGATACGATATCGTGCACTTGCGGTAGTTACACAAAAGACGTGTCACTTATCCCTGGAATGCCATGTACTTGAAAAAAGTATTATCAATAAAAATTAAATTGGCCCAAATAAATTGTAAGACCTAGCTCGCTTCGGCACTATGAATGATCGACTCCTCCGGCACTATAAGACCGAGCTTGCCCCGGCACTATGAATGACCGGCTCCTCCGGCACTATAAGACCGAGCTCGCCTTGGCACTATGAATGACCTGCTCCTCCGGCACTATAAGACCGAGCTCGCCTCGACACTATGAATGAACGGCTCATCCGACACTATAAGACCGAGACGCCTCGACACTATGAATAACCGGCTCCTCTGGCACCATAAGACCGAGCTCGCCTCGGCACTCTCAATGACCGGCTCCTCCGGCACCATAAGACCGAGCTCGCATCGGCACTATGAATAACCGGCTCCTCCGACACAATAAGACCGAAGAGCTTTTTCTGGATGTTTCTGTAAGAATGTTTTTTGAATGAATAAGATTTTCTTTATAGTACCTGTTTAGTTGTTTTCTCTTGGATGTTCAGGCCGGGTTAGTTCGGCTGTTGGAGACGTAGTTCAAGTTGAGCATCTCCTCGTACTCGGCCGTCTTCTTGAAAGCAGTCAGACCGTTGGCGTAGCCCGTAGCCTCAGAGGAATTAACCTGCTCGGTCATGCGCTCGAGCCTAGCATTCGCCTCCCTCAGATAAGCCTCATGCTCTGCCCGGATCTCCTCGCACTGCTTGTGCATGGACTCAGCCGCCTCGGTCATCTCGCGGGCTTTCTCCCTCCACATTTCGGCCTCACAAGCACGGCTCTCCAAAATCTCCATCTACCGCTTCATGTATGATATTTCCTCCTCCACGGACTTGACCATAGAAGGGCAGAGATGATGCTCCTCCCGAAGGACTTGAAGTTCGGCCACCACCTTTTTATCCTTCTCAACCAGGGCGTGGAACTCCCCGGCAGCCTTCACATAGGTTCATAGCGCATGCCCGAGCTGAGCATTTCAAAACTGGATCTGCTCGGCGGGATCCATATCGTTGGTTACCAGCTCTATTTTTGACGTCCAGCCCCGAATAGGAACATGGCTAGATTCGGCCACGACCGGAGGGACCCGATCAAGCATCTCGGTAGTTGGGGTGGCTGCCCGAACATAGTTGAGGTGGCTAGTAGATGTGATTTCCTCTGCTCGAGTGAAAGCTCCAAAAGCTTCTCAACCCAGTCGTCAAACTCAGAGGACGTCTCCTGCGTCTAAATATGATCTGCACAAGAAATAAATAATGAGCGTTAGACAAAAATGAACAGAACAGAATACACACACTTACGCATTTTCGCAGTAAAGTGCTCCGGAACCCGAAGCTGCGCGTCCACAACACCAGGCTCGAACTCATCCACCGAGCTCCTCCAATTCCCCCAACATAAAACCATTGTTCCTTCCAACTATGTATAGTCTCCGGAACATCCACCACCTCCTTGTGCATGGCATGCCGAGCAGTCAAATAAAACCAGCTCGAGCCGGACCTTCCAACCGACCTCCACAAGAAAAGGCTGTTGAATTCCTCAAAACTGGGCTCGGGCCAACCTTGCTGGTTGAAGAGAATAAAAAAGCCCAACACCCGAGCCCAGGCATTGGGATGAATTTGCGCAATGGGAAGGCCCCCACCGCCTCAGGAACCGGGACAGGACCAAAGGGAGCGGGAACCTCAGCCCGCCAGCAAGGAGCGGTAGTACACGACTATGCAACCAAATGGCGGCAGGTGAGGCCTCTCCTCAGGGTACGGAAAAAGCATCTACACCGCCGCCAGGCCACCAGTTGCTCCTCTGTGACGGCGCTGCGGATCGAGGCCAAGTCCCACACCGCCTCCACAAAAAGGGACGGCCGAGGCCGAATCCAAGCCTCCTCGAGCTCAACTTCCCCTTTCTCATCCGCAGCTCCGCCAACCGCCACCAGCGGCAGCACCGCCTTTGCCTTCTCAAGTCCCGTCGACCTCGCTACCTCGTCGCCTCCATCATCATCACTCCAGTTTACAGGCGTCCCTCCTAGGGACAAGTCCGCCACCCCTGTACGGTCCGGCGACACGGCCAGCTCCGCCGTCCTCACGTTCTCCCGATCCGAGATGACGGATGATTGAGATAAACAAAAAAAGAGAGGAAAACGAAACTCACCAGAATTTTCTCCTCTGAAAAAAGAGCTTGGAAAAACGTCGAGAGAAAAAAGGAAGAAGGAAGAAGAAATGTGAAGAAACACCTTTATTTATAGGGAAAAATAGGACATTAAATGCCTGGCGCGTAGCCCTTCAATTCGCACTGAACCGTCATAGGATTAAAGGCACGTGAACGGCACCGTCAAACCAAATCCTGCCACTCGTCCCTCATCATGACACGTGAGACACGGAAATCGAACCAACACACCCTTCGAAGAGGCGTCCCTTCGAGATTCCCATCCAACGGAACCTCCCCAAGGCCTGACTACGCCCGACCACTCCGGCACGGCCCTGGACTTGAGGGCCTCTAGTGTTGATAGTCAATCCGCCTTGGCATCCACGTATACACTCCCCTCCAGCTCAACCATTCCGGTTAATGAGTACCAAAAGACAAAAGAACCGGCTTCCGGATAAACCGGTCGGGCAGAGTAACAAGGAGGACCGATCGAGTACATAAAATTCACTTCTTGGTCTCGTCATGACAGGACCGGGCAGAACAGTTAGAGCTCGGGGGCCGACCCCACGACCGACCCCGAGCGGGGATGACAAACAGGACCGACCAGACCCATGCCAAACATGCTTCAAGGTCCCTTTATAACAAGGCCGAGCAGAGCAGCTGGAGGCCTGGTGGCCGACTTCAGGACCGACCCCATAACGGATAAATATCACCGAAGACGATCGGAACAGGCATACAGGACATTCATTGCGACCTGTCCTGCCACTTCCCCAAAGTCCCCTTGGAGGCTGTCACGTGTCTTCCCTTCTGACAAGTGTTTTGGACACATCTCAAGGCTCTGACATGTGTTTTGGACGTGTCCCAAGCCCTCCCCCAGCTGTCATCTTTTTGATTGGCTAGGTCTTCTATAAATAGACGAAATCTGGGAGAGAAAAAGGACTTTTGAAATAATTCCACAAAAAAGAGAAATTAAACACTGTAATATTACAAGGATTATAGTCCGATCTGAACATCCAGCTCGGCTTTCTATGTAACCCACAAGATTATCAATAAAATTATATTATCACCCAATCAACTTTATATTTTCGAACGATGTTTTCTACGTGGCTTCGATTCATTAAAGTCTCAATCAGCTCACGTCTTGTTGACAAAAATCACTATCAACATCTATAACAAATAAGAATTTGTTAAGAACATTCAAGATTATGAATAGTATTTTAAATCAAACGAATTTTAAGACGAACAATCCTGAGAAGCTCATGTTCCTCAGTCCTCACGGACCCAATTCTCACCTCATTCCGGCGTCACAGTAGATTTGGTATATTTGGCTCAATGTTTTACTGTTTATTAGGTTAGGTATTTGTTGTTTGCCTGATCATCTGGCTTCATTTTCTCTTGATATTTGGTCCGATTTTTTGTTGTCTCCTTGACTCGGTATTATTTGACTCGGAATTTATAATTTTTTAAACTTGACAAATGAATGTTTTTCTTTTCGGGTTATTCAAATGACTAGAAAATATGAGTTTTTAAAGTTAAATCTAGGGAAAAAAATGCTAAAAAACATATTTTCCTCTTTTATATTGTGATTAGTCGTGCAAAAGTTCTATTTGGTTCGTGCTTATATATTGCGATTAGTCGTGCAAAAGTTTGTCTAATAATACATTATAATCTATTAGTATTGAAATAAAATGCACTTGAAAAGTGTTGGGACACAAGCACATAGTATAATAAGTAAAACACAAAGGAAAAAGAATCTCAGCGTGAAATTGGCAAGCTATGGTTTAAGGGTTCCCGACCCGAGCATTTATAATCGGATGTGGTCTTGCTGGTTGGTAACACCCGCTCTTTATTTTGTCCATCGATCTTACTGGTTGCTAACACCAGCTCTTTATTTTGTCCATCGAATTTAGCCAAGAAAATTGTAGTAAGAGGGATACGGTGGTTTTAGGATACTACAAATCGAGATACACCGGCGTGAGGCCAAAATTTCGAACAATGTTTTGCTTTTGAGGTGGTCGGGTGGAAGAACAAATATTCCCCCAATTTCATAATATAAGTCGTTCTCCTTTTTTGCTGGAATTTCTTCTTTCAAAATTTGAAAAATATAGGCAAAAAAATTTTGTAGTTCCATAAAACTAAATGCTATTGTTCTCAAAATAGTCTTAATCTAATGTTGAATTTAAAATGCTACTTTCTTCCCGTTTGATGTTTTGATATATAAAAACATGATATATTTAAGAGAGGAGTAGGAACCTAGCCACATGGACTCCATAGACTACAAATTTTGTCATGCAATTTTATATTGTCAAATTCTAGCCAATTTCATGAATTGTGGACAATTTTGCCCTTACTAAAGAGTGGAAGTTTTTTTTTTTTTTCATTTATCAAAAGTAATACATTAATATTGTCAAAAAAGCTTGTCACTTCTCTCTCTCTCTCTCATCTTCTCTCTAAAATTTCCCTCTCTCTAAAAAATGTCCCCTCCGCAGAAATTGTTCACCGCCCCTCCGAACCTAAAATTCCCTGCATCCAAAAATTGTCCTCCGCTCCTCCGCAGAACCTAATAGTTCTCTCCTCCAAAAATTGTCCGCCGCTCTGTCGCATGGCTTCCCACAGTGACCATGAGGAGCAACCCCACGGAGAAGACGAACCACGTCCCTCTGATTCCGAAGACCATCAACACGAAGTCGCCGCCTCTGTAGCCTCTGACACTGCCGAGTCGGATTCAAGCGGCGATGCAGTAAGACAACGAAAGCAGAAGAGGAAGGAAGATAGAAGAATAGAATCGGAACCCTCAAAGAAGAAAAAAAGGCAAGAAAATAAAAAAGGGAAGAAGATAGTAGAGGAGGAAGACAGTGAAGCAAGTGAAGACAGTGAAGCGAGTGAGGAAAGTGCAGCCAAACAACCTCGTCGACCCCTTCCGTACGAGAAACAACTGGTAAAATTTTGAATTGTCTTCGGTGTTTTTGTAGCCGGTGTTTTTGTCAGATCTGTTACCCAGGTTACGCAATTAGAATTTCGTATTGAATATTTTGTTACGATTTTATGTTAAGTTACGAAATTTCGTCGAAATTTATGTTAAGTAGGAAATTTGAATTTCGTAACACTTTTGTGCCGATTTGATAATTTCGTATTGAATATTTGCTATACATGTTACGAAGTATCATGAACTTTGTATCGTCATGTGATGCTTGTTGCGTTTCTTTATGAGATTCAGCTATACTGTAAATTCTGATGTTACGGTTTATAATTTCGTAACATGTGTGAGCTGTATACCTTTTAAATGTGTTATAACACCTGTTACGAAATTATCAGTTCGTAATGTTGTTTGTAATTTCGTAACATGTGTTACATGTTTTGAATTATTGATTTGGTTTGATTGTTTGTTTCTTGTAGAACAAATGGGTCTTTAAACGAAAGAATGTGGCATACGAACACAACCGGATCATGCTAACCGGCGGTGAGAACACAGTGAAGGATATATGGTGTGTGCTCGAATCATTCAGCAAAAAATCAATCAAAGAATTGAGGCAATCAGCAATTGGGGCATTCATGAAGCTCCCCGACATTGTCTCGAGATCCGGCAAGGCTCTACATTATATGATATCTCGCCAAGTGACACCGCATCCGGAGGTTGATGAAACAACCTTGTGGTTCCAGGTAAAAGGGAGAGTTTTATGGTTCTCAAGGGTTGAGTTTGCATTGATTACCGGCCTCCGATTTGGACCTACACCTGCCAATTCAGTCTTCACTAAGCTGCTTGGAAACAAAAAACTGCTGATTGCCTACATCCGAACAAAGTTCATCAACAAGAAATTCGAATTGAAAAAGGTGGAAGTGAAGGGAACCGAAGCCGAGTACCTAAAATTGTAAAGGTTCTCTTGGCTTGTCTTTATGTGCTTGGACTTGATCCTAACAAGAATAAAGTGCCGGAATGGATGTGGGCTTTGGTAGAGGATGATGAGGCTTGGGAGGAGTTCCCGTGGGGGAGTTATGCTTATCAGATCGATTGACAAATTGTGACGTGAAAAGGACATTCCTGGCCCCTACCATCTCAAAGGGAACACCATCGCATTCTTGGTAAGTTTATGTGCAATTCGTCTCACTTTATCTTGTTTCCCTGTTACGAATTGACTAATTTAGTATATGTTGTTACCCCGTTACGATTTCAGGATTTCGTAATAAATTGAGTTATTTTTTGTGTTACGAAAAACACAATTCGTGTCAGTGACAAAATGCTACTAATATTTCAAGCTTGGATACATGAAGCAATACCGACTGTGGGGAGACTGATTGGAGGCAAGGATAGCAAATAATTTATACCTCGTATGCAGAGGTATAAATATATGAGTTCAAAGGGGTTGCCGAGCTTCAGCTCAAAGGTGCAATTTCAATTATTGTTAATAACAAGCTGCGAATTTAGGTTTTATATCTATGTTACAAATTTCGTAATTCGTATCGTTATTTGAAGCATCTTGGGTTTCTTGGTGGATTGTAGTAACACTATTTGATGGTACGAATTTCCTTATTCGTAACATTTGTTACGAATTTCGTGACAGGTGTTACGATTTAGGAAATTCGTAACTAATTCTGCTATTACGATTTATTAAATTTCATAACACATGTTTTGGTTGCGAATTTAGGTTTTATATCTATGTTACGAATTTCGTAATTCGTATCGTTATTTGAAGTATCTTGGGTTTCTGAGTGGATTGTAGTAACACTATTTATTATGATGGTACGAATTTCCTTATTCGTAATATTTGTTACGAATTTCGTAACAGGTGTTACGATTTAGGAAATTCTTAACTAATTCAGCTGTTACGATTTAATAAATTTCATAACACATGTTTTGGTTGCAATTTATTAATTTCGTGACAGTGTTACTTTTATTAAGCATTACGAATTAATCAATTCGTAACAGTATTACTTGTATTGAGCATTAGGAAATGACATTATATTCACAACATCTAAGAATAATGTTAAGAATCTGATGGTACGAATTTCCTTATTCGTAACATTTGCTCAAGAGATTTTCGTAACAGGTGTTACGATTTAGGAAATTCGTAACTAATTATGCTGTTACGAATTAGTCAATTCGTAACAGTGTTACTTGTATTAAGCATTACGAAATGACATTATATTCGTAACATCTAAGAGTAATGTTAAGAATCTGATGGTATGAATTTCCTTATTCGTAACATTTGTTACAATTTTCGTAACAGGTGTTACGATTTAGGAAATTTGTAACTAATTATACTGTTACGATTTAATAAATTTCGTAACACATGTTTTGGTTGCGATTTATTAATTTCGTGACAGTGTTACTTGTATTAAGCTTTACGCATTAATGAATTCGTAACAGTGCGTCCATTGTTTCAATCCATTATAATAGCATGATATGGTCTTTGTAGGAGCTGGTCACCGAACTTAAGCCAACTGATAAGGAGAAGGAGATAACTTACTGGAAATCTCTTGAGCAAGATCCTGAGAAGTAGCCATTTGCCTTTCAATATGATCCAAATGACAACATGAAGAAGAGGAAGAGGGGAATGGATGAAGACGAAGATGTTGTTGCTGATCCCAATGTTGCTTCGACTTCTACTGTTGCTCTTGTGAATCCTCTGCTACTCCATTCCAACATACAATCTGCTGAAGATCGGGACACTTTCCTGAAGGAGATAGGTGAATATGCCGGGAGTGTAGCAACAAAGAGAGCAAAAATAGAGGTTGAGGCTCTTCTCCGAACACAGCAAGAGCAAATGCTACAAGCCATTATCCAATGCCAAAAGGAGCAACAACAGCAACTTGTTGAAGCTGTGGGAGATTACATCTTGAATAAGTTGATGGATGTCGAATCACATAAAGGGGTACAGTCAGACCGATTGCAAATGTCGACACCGGAAGCAGCAGTAGCGGCATCCACTCTTCCACAAATGGCAGCAGCAGCCTCCCCCTCTCTTGCTCAAGAAATGCTAGCCCCCGGTGGTGAAGGAACGACAGAAGGAGAACGCCAAGAGAAGCAGCGGAGCCTACAACCCACCGAGCCGGAGTCCGAACAGGTATAAAAATGAAGATGAGTGTGGAATAAAAAACAATGATGTTTTATCTGTTTTTTTTATTTATGGACAAACTGTGTTGGTGTATTTTCGGTAGAAACAATTTGTACGATTAATAATTCGCATCATCGTTATATTTTTTTCATGTATTCGTATCATTTCATATATTGGCGTCGATACGCGTTACGAATCTCATAATTCGTACGAATGGTACGATATTTATAGTAATGCGTACCATTCGTACATAAAATCTTCACATTCGAGACAACGTACCGTTGATACAAATTAGATAAATTGTAACAGCGTAACATCAAACCGAAGATACGAATCTGATAAATCGTAACAGCTTTTGTTGCTACAATCTTATGCAAGTACGAATGGTACGATATTTATAGTTTGTACCGTAGTTACTTTATTCTCATAATACGAATTATAGTAACGCATACCATTCGTACATAAAATCTTCACATTTGAGACAACGTACCATTGATATGACTTAGATAAAATCATAACAGCGTAACTTCAAACCGAAGATACGAATATGATAAATCGTAACAGCGTAACATAGTTACAAATCTACCAGGCCCATGTTGAAGAGAGTGAGCTTTTCGAACCGACGGACACGCAGATCAATGCCATCTTCGACAACATGTGGGAACTAGGTAATCTAATGTTAGGATTGTATACTGCAAAGCATACTTTATGCTTGTATTACCTAATTTCCCCGTTACTACCTATGAGAATATTAATTACATTTAATCACATGTTTTGCATATTTATTCACGTTATGGTTATGCAAATGAAATGTCTAATTATTTTATATTGTAGATAATGTGGTGTATTTGTGTCACACGGAAGATCACATTATTGGTGCCTTATAAAATAATATAATAGTTCACAACCTATATAATTATTAGACAAATTATATAAAGGGTTGTAGTGTATGCTTGAGAATAGTTGGTCTTGACTATTAGCATACATTAGCGTATTTGCATACGTTGAACTGGATCGAGGTGAGATAGTGTCTTCTCAGATCGACCGTAAGAAGAACGTAAATCTCGGATAATTATTATTTCTTAATTCTAAGTATATAATATTTAATTGTGTATTTATAATAATTATTGCTTTGATTTATCATAGGTGAGAGTCAAAATGATCGACTCAATAAGCCTCGTATCTTGGGCAATAATATTGTTTATACGACAGTTATTATTATTACTAGAAATCGTGTCCCGACTCGTGCGGGTTGATGATGTCCCCTTGAGGAGCTCGATAATGATTATTATATTAAACCCTGCAGGTGGATTTAATTCCGATATAATAATAAGGTTCGAGTGGTACTACTCTTGGATAAGATATTAATTAATTAAAGCTGTCCGTAGCTTATAATTAATTAATAGACATTCGATATCTTAAACACGGGAAATAATATATTTAATGAGGAGCCAAATTTCGTAATTTGGGATTTTGGTAGGAAGTGCAATATCAACTTTTTAGTGGACTAAGTTGATATTAATAGATTCATTATATATTAAGAAGAGTCCTAATAAGGTAAGATGAATTTATTAGGAGTCCTTCCATAATCCTCCTTAAGATCCCTAATAGTAGTCCAAGAGCCTATAAATAGGACTTATTGGTGTTGGCCGATTTTATCATTATTCATACACAAGGAATTTCGATTTTTTCTTCTAAGTGTTTAATTGTGGATCTTGACTTGTGTCTTTGATTCCACAATTGAGAGAACACTTTAATTCTTGCTACATATCGGAATTACTTGAAGAAAAAAATCGAGAATTGTGAGGGATATTATTTCGGCCGATCCATAGAAGTCCAAACAAGATCTGGTAGCTCGTTGCCCACACAACGTCCGGTTCAAGGCGGATCATACTCTAGAAGATCTAAAGGTAGAGATACAAGGTGATCAAGACGGAAGTAACCAATACTCTTCAAAAGGTAATATCCTATAATCTTGTATCTGGATTAGGATATTTTAATAATCAACATATTTAATTAATAAATAATAAATAATATTTAAATTGCTTATTAGTCTTAGTAATTAATTAATTAGAAGGCCTATATAGATCTCATGCTCGTAAATGCGTAAAACGCGATTATCATCTTTCCCAAACTTCGCTTCCGCTGCGTTTTACTTTCCAACATCTAATACCACCGAAGCTCGATATATTGTCCGCTCCAACAGACATCCATCCACTAATTAGCAAGGCCGTACCATTGAGTCAAGTTCCTCCAACATTGCTTGCTCCTACAGTGCACGCTCCATCAAGCACCACTACATCAAAGAATGTTGCAACTGAAAGTGGAATTCCCAAAGTGATCTTGAATGTGAGGCCCGTGAGAAGAAGATATCCGGCTGCCGTACATAGGAGTCCATTCCTTCCCAACGACATACGTCCGGGAAGAGATATGTTTGAACATTTCCTCAGCTTGGACCACAGAGTGTAAGTTTGCTTATTAAATCTTTATTTTATTAATGAGATAATGCAAATTGTTTACTGAATATGCTAAAAACAACAGGAGGAATGTTGGATTGTTTTATGGTGTGGAGAAAGATTTCTTCCAACACATCTTGCATGCAAATAAACAGCTCGACGCGGATCACATTAAAGCTTACCTCGCTGTACTCACTTCGGATCCAGCCCTTGCAGGAATCAAATTTATGCAGTCCAATATTGCGATCACGTCATGTTACTTCATGGTACTGCCTTGTTGTCTGTGTTACCTTGATACGAAATTATCAATTCGCAACATGTGTTTCTGATTTATTAGTAGGAATTCGTAACATGATTTTGTTAACTAATTTTCTGATTTGTTACTAGGAAACTGTTGTTGATGTGTTCGAAGAAATGCATAAGGATAGGAAACAATTCGATGAGCCGTTTAATCACAAATTGTTTGACAATAAAATTGAAGAGGTTGTTCCGGTAGAGCTGATGGAAAGGTTGTGCTTATTTGCTGAATTGGGGTACGAACATGAAGCAATGGATCGATTGCGAAAAGGTAAAACTAAAACTATTACATTTTTTTTGTATCAACATTACTGTTTCTCTGTTACGATTCTATGAATTCGTATCACTTTGTCATGATTCTATGTTACGAATTTATGATTTCGTATCACGTTGTCATAATTTCATGTTACGATTTTGTGAATTCTTATCAGTTTGTCATAATTTGATGTTACGAATTTATTTTCGTCTCACTATGCCTTGTAGGTCGCAGCCATCTGCAACTACAAAGAACACTGGGGCACGCTCCTAATGGATCTCAAAAAGCAAAAATTGGTGTTATACGATTCATTTTAGTGGATATTCGAGGATCACCACATCAGAAATAGGAAGGACATCTTCCTACCCATTGCAAGGCTACTCCCTCAGATATTGAAGGAAATCGGATACTTCCAGCATCATCGCATAAAAAAAACGATTCTAACACAGTGGGAGTTGACTTTACCATCAAAGACAAAGAATCCTTTCAAACAACAAGGTAATGTCAAATGTGGGCTCTATGTATTGAAGTACGTGAAGCAGATCCTGTCGAGTACCCCGCTGCCCAATAACTTGAAAAAAGAACAGGACGCCCATAATTATCGTGACCACATTGCGAGAACTATATATGCTCACAGCACCGACGAACCCATTCCCATGGTCTTGGAAAGTAATTTTTGAAACGATATTTCTATGGCCTGTTTTGTAAGAGTTACGCATTATTAGATGTTACTCTGATACGAAATTTATATTTTGTATCCTGTTTTGTAAGAGATACACATTATTAGATGTTACTCTGTTACGAATTTCATGTTTCGTATCCTGTTTTGTAAGAGTTACACATTATTAGATGTTACTCTGTTACGAATTTCATATTTCGTATCCTGTTTTGTAAGAGATATAATTCCGTAACAAATAATTCATTACCAGTCTGTTACAAATCACAGATTATTAGATGTTACTCTGTTACCAAATTGTAATTGCGTAACATATCCAAATATGTAATGAATGTTACAAAAATGTCATTTCGTAATACATATATAACTTTCGAAATCTGTTACATCATTAGAAAATTAATTTTTCGTAACAGACCACAACGAAAAGCCAAAAAAATACAACAAAAAGTACAATGTGTTCAAAGATACCAACAGTCAACATACATAAACCGTAAAACTATCAACCAAATATATTCGGGTTTTCACACGTTAAACGAATATGCCCCTCTACGCCGCAGATCCAACATTTATTCTTTTTCCGAATATTTGGTTGATTGCTACTCACTTCCCCCTCCCTAGTAATCACTGTAATACCCGTACTTTTATTGACTGTTTGACTCTGTCGTCCTCCTTATTTTTGTCGCTCTGTAAATGCTTGGAGATGGGGTTGATATTGTTATTGAGTTTCGTATCTCGTTTGGTTCTTGATCATGTCGTTTAGACCTTGCGGGAATGTTCTGTGCTAGAGAATTAGCGTACGCTAGGCCTAGGCTAACGCACGCTAATTCTGCTTGATTAGCGCACGCTAGCTCTGAGCCGTAGCGCACGCTAAGAGTATCAGTCAGGTCAGAACCAGTATTCGGACTGCTCTCTGGACTGGCGGATTAACGCACGCTAGGAGTTGTTAGCGCGCGCTATCCATGTATAGTAGCGCACGCTAACATCCGTCCGTAGCGCACGCTACCGGCCGGCCGCCAGAGGCGTGAAGTTGCGGGTTTTACGAATATCAGGTAGCGTACGCTAGGCTTCGGCTAGCGCACGCTAAAGCTATAGCATAACGCACGCTAAACATTGGCAGTAGCGCACGTTAAGTATTGAGCAGGGCAGAGTCAGTAAGTTCTGGACTCCAGTACTGGATGCCATATTTTGGGCTAGCGCACGCTAGGGACAGATGATTAGCGCACGCTAACGAGACCGACAGAAGCCACTGGACTATCCGGTGACTTCGCTAGCGCACGCTAATGAAGGAGGCGTAGCGTGCGCTAGACTGGACAGTTATAAATATGACAGTTGACTTTATTTTCGTCATTTCTCACCTTCTTCACTCCTTTTCGACGGGAATCACTCGGGAGAGGCGATCTTAAGCGATTGGAAGCGATTTTCCTTCTAACAACAATATATTGGGTTTGAGAACAAGGATTTCTCAACATCTAGTTCCTCCTAACGTCCGAATCAAGGTAAAAATCCTTAGAACCCTACCTTTTGGGAATTTTGGGGTTTTTCGTATATTCGTCCGATTTATCCGTTTTGAAGCTTGAGAACTTTGAGATTATGATGTATCTATACCGTATGCATGCTCTTCCTACGATTTTACGGTTTGGATTGTGCCGTTTTCGGACTTGTGAGATTTTGGACGATTTTCCAACCTCTAGTTGATTATCCGTATATCCTTACGAATCGTAGACGGGTTTCGGGGGTTTCTTCGTGTAATTTAAATATGGATGATTAATTATCATATTCCTTACGAATTGTTTAGGTGCCGGAAGCGCGTTCTTGGAGCTACCGAACTCATACCTTTTTCCATTCGAATTGTCGATGTCTCAAAGGCAAGTATACATTTATGATTGTACGTTCTCGACTTTGAAAGTAAGAAATATTGATGGCATATCATGAACGAACCGTTTTTACGGCATTCATAGATATATTAATTGGCATGTAATGAACGAACCGTTTTGACGGCATTCCTACATGTATCGGCGTATGAGGTGAACGAACCGTTTTGACGGCATTCACATACGTAACGGCGTATGAGGTGAACGAACCGTTTCTACGGCATTCACATACGTCTTATGAGATTTTAGTTATTCCGGAATACTAGTCTTAAATTGATGAATTGACGGATTGCATTTACTTTATTGTCGAGGAGTATTGTGTTTCATATTGATATACTTGCACTAGCTATTCGACGGCTAACCCCTTTATGGGGGAAATACGTTTCATGTATTTCAGGTTCCAGGAGATCGGACAGGCAGGTACCGGGTCGGCATGAAGATGGTGGGCAAGTGTGATATTGTGTTGGTCTTCCAGTTATGTTTTGAGTTTTCCATTCGGTGTTGTTGTCTGGATTGGTTATTGAATACTCGAGTATTGTTTTCCTCTTTCCTTGAAGTTCCGGCTGTGTTAGCCGAAGTATTGATTTGTGATGTAATGTCTGTGAATACATTGGTTATGTTTTTGGATACCTTTGTATCGTCTTTCTCCCCATTATATGTAGACCTTCTCGGTCAAGTTTTATAGTTCCGCGTATGTTTAGCCTTGTGTGTCCCACGGCGGGGCTCACGGCGCTGTAATATACCCTGAATAACTTGGGGGTGTTACAGAATATGGTATCAGAGCTTAGGTCTATGGATACCTAGGCTGTCGGTCTTTTGGGTCGAATGAGTCGTCAATTTTCCACAGTATCACTACTCTGCCATCATCACAGTGCGACCGGTACTTGTAAGACCTCTTACTCTTCTGATGTTTCCTTATTCATTATGCTTCATCTATGGATGTTCTTGCGAATCGATCACCTTAATGACGTGTGATTGAATTGTGCTTACGTGACTTGTGTGTTCTTCAGTATGTCAGCTGGTCGTGGCCGTGGCCGTGGTCGTGGCCGTGGACGAGGAAGAGGTCGTGGCGCGGCCGTTTCCATCAGTTCAGTTGCGGGGTCGACCAACCCCAGTTTGTCGAACTCGGTGCATCCCGATACCGAGAGTCAGCACGACCAGTCAGGCGGTCAAGGGAACAACGCGGACGTTGGAGTGGCGAATGCACTTCAACAATTGGCTACTCAAATGACTATTTTGGCCCAAACTGTTCAGAGGAATAACCCGAACCCAAACACGGATGCCTTGCTTCAGAATGTAATCCGTATGCACCCTCCACAGTTTGGCGGTGCCACAGACCCGTTAGGCTGGGAAGACTGGCTAGCGGAATTAGAGAAGATTTTCGAGGCGGTTGATTGCCCCGAGGTGAGGAAAGTACCAATTGCTCAGTATTTTCTCACTAATGAGGCCGCTACTTGGTGGAAGGTCATCAAGCCACAGGATCGTATTGCCTCGTGGGATGAGTTTAAGGAGCTCTTGGAGGCTGAGTTTTGTCCTTGGCCGGTACGAGAGAGCCGAATCCGAGCCTTCTTCGAGGCTAAACCACAGGATATTCCCGTTTCGCAGGCGATCGTGGAGTACAACCAAAAATTGATCCATGTGAAGGATCAAGTGCGTAACGAGCGTGATAAGATCCGTTATTTTGATATGCGGATGAATTTGGACTTACGACGGTACATGGCCGGATTTGCTTGTACCACGCTGAAAGAGTATCAGGACAGAGCTTTAGCCCATGATATGTTGAGCCCCGACAATGATACCGTTGAAGAACCGAAGAAGCAGAAAGTCGGGGGAAATTTTTCTGGCTCTAAGGGTGGCAACTTTCAGAAGTCACAGACGACTAACCGTTTTGCCGGATAGTCGTCACGTTCTAATAAAGGGAAGAGGGGTTACCGTTCCACTCCGGGTACCTCAAATCGCACAGTGACTTGCTATAATTGTGGTCGTCCAGGCCACTTTAGTTCGGAGTGCTACTTCCCACTATTGAAGTGTCACACGTGTGGTCAGATGGGGCATAGAGCAGTTTATTGTTCCGAGCCGAACCAGACTTTGGATACTCGGGCTTCTGCCCCAACACCTCTTGATCAAGGTATTAATCAACGTCAATCTTTTGGTCAACCTCAGCAGAATTTTGGCAGGGGCCGGGGACGGGGCCAGAATGCTGGAGGGGGGAACTCTAGCGTCGGTTCGGTACAACCACGGGTTTATGAGATGCGCCGAGCAGACGAACCCGACGCGGCGGTGGCTTCAGGTACCATTCATATTCTATCTCATCCAGTCCGTGTACTTTTTGATACGGGTGCTACACATTCTTTTATATCTTTGGAATGTGTACGCCGTCTGAATATAACTTGTTTAACTACTTGCGATCCCTTTATCGTGAAACTGCCCAGCGGGGATAGGATTGTGGGGAATCGGGAGATTAGAGATTTTCCGGTGAGTATATCCGGTATGGAATGGTTATCGAATTTGATTGTAGTTGATATAGAGGGCGAGGATGTGATCCTCGGCGAGGATTGGCTTGATAATCATCAAGCGATTATGAACTACCGTACCAAGGTTATCACCATGATGACTAAAGACGGATCCGAGTATTCATTTTTGGGACGTAAGTCGGGTCTATCCAAGTTGCTTATCAGTGCCATGAAGACCGTAAAACTTTTGAATAAAGGTTGTGCGGGCTATTGGTGTTATGCCTTGAAAATGGAAGGAAACGAAGTCGATCTCTCTTCGATTCCGGTTGTTAATGAGTATCCTGATGTTTTTCCGGATGACCTCCCGGGATTACCGCCAGATCGAGAAATAGAGTTTACCGTGGACTTAGAGCCAGATGCGGCTCCGATTTCTAAAGCACCTTATCGGATGGCACCTTCCGAAATGCAAGAATTGAAGAATCAGTTGGGAGAACTTCTGGAAAAAGGGTATATCAGACCGAGCGCTTCGCCTTGGGGCGCGCCTGTTCTTTTTGTGAGGAAGAAGGATGGTTCACTACGTTTGTGCATTGACTACCATGAGCTGAACAAAGTAACCATCAAAAACAAGTATCCTTTGCCACGTATAGACGATTTATTTGATCAATTGCAAGGGGCTGCAGTTTTCTCGAAAATTGATTTAAGATCTGGGTATTATCAACTCAGGGTGAGGGAGTCCGACGTTCCGAAGACGGCATTTCGGACAAGATATGGGCATTATGAATTTGTAGTTATGCCTTTTGGGTTGACTAATGCACCGGCAGTTTTCATGCAATTAATGAATAAGATATTCATCGAGTACCTCGACAGATGTGTAGTCGTCTTTATTGACGACATCTTAATTTATTCTCGAGATAAGGAGGAACATGCACGACACTTGCGTTTGGTTTTAGACATTTTGAGAACCGAGCACCTCTATGAAAAATTCTCGAAATGTGAATTTTGGTTGGAAGAAGTTATGTTTCTCGGCCATGTGATTTCGGCCGAAGGGGTTCGTGTAGACCCGCAGAAGATCGAGGCAGTGCTAGATTGGGCACCGCCTAAAAATGTTAAGGAGGTTCGTAGCTTCTTGGGCCTTGCTGGGTATTACCGTCGGTTTGTCGAGGGGTTCTCGAAACTCGCCCGACCGCTTACGAAATTACTCCAGAAGACCGAAAAGTTTGTTTGGACGGATGAGAGGCAATGAGCTTCGATGGCGAAGAGACGACTGACTTCAGCACCGATTTTAACTTTACCGCATGGTAGCGAGGGCTTTGCAGTTTATAGTGACGCTTCGGGTCAAGGCCTGGGCTGTGTACTTATGCAGCATGATAAGACGATAGCTTTTGCGTCTCGACAATTAAAGCCTTATGAGATGAATTATTCTACTCACGACTTAGAGTTGGCCGCAATTGTCTTCGCACTCAAGATTTGGCGGCATTATTTGTATGGTTCACCGTGCCGGATTTATACCGATCACAAGAGCACGAAATATATTTTCGATCGAAGGAGCTGAATATGAGACAGAGGCGTTGGTTAGAGTTGATAAAGGATTATGATTTGGAAATTCTTTACCACCCCGGAAAAGCTAATGTCGTTGCGGATGCTTTGAGCCGCAAATCGGCATCTCTTCAAATGCTCGAGGTTCTTACACCTCAGACAAAAATCCGTCAGGACTTAATTGAACAAGGGATAGAAGTTTGGCTTCAACGAGTGCAGGGGCAACTGTGTACTCTCGAAATTACTTCGTCTTTAGTTGATGACATCAAAGGGAAGCAGTGGAGTGACCCGATGATTTCTCAACTGAAGGAAGATGTAATTAAAGGAAAAGCTCCTGGATTTATGGTTCACGAGGATAGTATTCTGAGATTTCAGGGCAGGCTTTGTGTTCCGAACGATTTAGAGTTGAGGCAGAGAATTCTCCGAGAAGCTCATGCTACGCCTTACTCAATCCACCCCGGGACGAGCAAGATGTACAAAGATTTGAAGCGCAATTTTTGGTGGAATAATATGAAGAAGGATGTTACGGAGTTTGTACTACGGTGCTTGACGTGTCAACAAGTCAAGATCGAACATCAACGACCAGCGGGGTTGTTGAAACCGCTTCCCATTCCCGAGTGGAAGTGGGAAGACTTCTCTATGGATTTCATCACTGGCATGCCGAGGACTCGAGCCGGAATGAATATGATTTGGGTAATTGTCGATCGGTTGACTAAGTCAGCTCACTTTTTGGGTATTAAGGATACTTGGGGACCGGATAGACTAGCTCGAACTTTTATCGCTGAGATTGTGAGGCTACACGGTGCCCCCAAAACCATTGTTTCTGATCGAGACGGCCGTTTCGTATCGCACTTTTGGCAGGCCGTTCATCAGGCTTTGGGCACTGAGTTGAGATTGAGCACTTCTTTTCATCCTCAGTCGGATGGGCAAACAGAGAGGACGATTCAGACATTGGAAGATATGTTACGAGCTTGTGCCTTAGACTGGAGTAGTGATTGGGAGCTTCACTTGCCGTTGATCGAGTTTGCTTACAATAATAGTTGGCACGCGTCGATCAAAATGGCACCCTTCGAGGCACTTTACGGTAGACGATGTAGGTCCCCATTGTGTTGGGACGAGGCTTCCGAGCTAGTTGGAACGGAGCCGGATATGTTGATGGAGACTAAGGAAAAGATTTCTATTATCCGAGATCGATTGCTAACCGCCCAGAGTCGTCAGAAATCTTATGCTGATAATCGTCGTCGACCCTTGGAGTTCGAAGTGGGGGATCATGTCTTACTCAAGGTGTCGCCGACCCGTGGAGTTTTCCGCTTCGGGAAAAAGGGGAAACTTAGTCCGAGGTATATCGGACCTTTCGAGATTTTGGACAGAGTTGGAGATTTAGCTTATCGCTTGGCGTTGCCTCCAGCTTTGAGTCACGTCCATAGTGTTTTTCATGTGTCTCAGTTGAGAAAGTACGTACCGGATCCGAGCCACATCATCAACTACAGTGAGATTGACGTAGCCGAGGATATTACCTTTCCAGAGAGACCCGTGAAGATCCTTGAGCGTCGCGAGAAACAACTTCGGCATAAGACCATTCCACTGGTTAAAGTGCAATGGTCGAGACATGGAGTCGAGGAGGCAACTTGGGAGATGGAAGAAAAGATGCGGGTGGAATACCCCGAACTATTTATTTCTTAAGTTTCGGGATGAAACTTCTTTTTAGAGGGGGAGAATGTAATACCCGTACTTTTATTGACTGTTTGAATCTGTCGTCCTCCTTATTTTTGTCGCTCTGTAAATGCTTGGAGATGGGGTTGATATTGTTATTGAGTTTCGTATCTCGTTTGGTTCTTGATCATGTCGTTTAGACCTTGCGGGAATGTTCTGTGCTAGAGAATTAGCGTACGCTAGGCCTAGGCTAACGCACGCTAATTCTGCTTGATTAGCGCACGCTAGCTCTGAGCCGTAGCGCACGCTAAGAGTATCAGTCAGTCGAGAACCAGATTGATCGCTTGCTCTGGGTGGCGGATTAACGCACGCTAGGAGTTGTTAGCGCGCGCTATCCATGTATAGTAGCGCACGCTAACATCCGTCCGTAGCGCACGCTACCGGGCTGGTCAGCAGAGGCAGTGAAGTTGCCAGGTTTTCTGGAATATCAGGTAGCGTACGCTAGGCTTCGGCTAGCGCACGCTAAAGCTATAGCATAACGCACGCTAAACATTGGCAGTAGCGCACGTTAAGTATTGAGCAGGGCAGAGTCAGTAAGTTCTGGACTCCAGTACTGGATGCCATATTTTGGGCTAGCGCACGCTAGGGACAGATGATTAGCGCACGCTAACGAGACCGACAGAAGCCACTGGACTATCCGGTGACTTCGCTAGCGCACGCTAATGAAGGAGGCGTAGCGTGCGCTAGACTGGACAGTTATAAATATGACAGTTGACTTTATTTTCGTCATTTCTCACCTTCTTCACTCCTTTTCGACGGGAATCACTCGGGAGAGGCGATCTTAAGCGATTGGAAGCGATTTTCCTTCTAACAACAATATATTGGGTTTGAGAACAAGGATTTCTCAACATCTAGTTCCTCCTAACGTCCGAATCAAGGTAAAAATCCTTAGAACCCTACCTTTTGGGAATTTTGGGGTTTTTCGTATATTCGTCCGATTTATCCGTTTTGAATCTTGAGAACTTTGAGATTATGATGTATCTATACCGTATGCATGCTCTTCCTACGATTTTACGGTTTGGATTGTGCCGTTTTCGGACTTGTGAGATTTTGGACGATTTTCCAACCTCTAGTTGATTATCCGTATATCCTTACGAATCGTAGACGGGTTTCGGGGGTTTCTTCGTGTAATTTGAATATGGATGATTAATTATCATATTCCTTACGAATCGTTTAGGTGCCGGAAGCGCGTTCTTGGAGCTACCGAACTCATACCTTTTTCCATTCGAATTGTCGATGTCTCAAAGGCAAGTATACATTTATGATTGTACGTTCTCGACTTTGAAAGTAAGAAATATTGATGGCATATCATGAACGAACCGTTTTTACGGCATTCATAGATATATTAATTGGCATGTAATGAACGAACCGTTTTGACGGCATTCCTACATGTATCAGCGTATGAGGTGAACGAACCGTTTTGACGGCATTCACATACGTAACGGCGTATGAGGTGAACGAACCGTTTCTACGGCATTCACATACGTCTTATGAGATTTTAGTTATTCCGGAATACTAGTCTTAAATTGATGAATTGACGGATTACATTTACTTTATTGTCGAGGAGTATTGTGTTTCATATTGATATACTTGCACTAGCTATTCGACGGCTAACCCCTTTATGGGGGAAATACGTTTTATGTATTTCAGGTTCCAGGAGATCGGACGGCAGTGCGGGTCGGCATGAAGATGGTGGGCAAGTGTGATACTGTGTTGGTCTTCCAGTTATGTTTTGAGTTTTCCATTCAGTGTTGTTGTACTGGATTGGTTATTGAATACTCGAGTATTGTTTTCCTCTTTCCTTGAAGTTCCGGCCTGTGTTTGCCGAAGTATTGATTTGTGATGTAATGTATGTGAATACATTGGTTATGTTTTTGGATACCTTTGTATCGTCTTTCTCCCCATTATATGTAGACCTTCTCGGTCAAGTTTTATAGTTCCGCGTATGTTTAGCCTTGTGTGTCCCACGGCGGGGCTCACGGCGCTGTAATATACCCTGAATAACTTGGGGGTGTTACAATCACCTCTAAAACTGAAGTACATGTATTTTGGTGATGACCTTTTTGATGACATCGAGAGCACACACGATGTCCAGATTGAATCCTCTTCCCACGTGGTCGACCAGGTGTTACGAATTTCGTAACAGGTGTTACGAATTAGTAAATTCGTAACTAATTCTGCTATTAGATGTGGTTTTGAAGTTACGCAATTTAAATTTCGTAACACATGTTTTGTGTGGGATTTTTTAATTTTGTAACAGTGTTAGTTGTTACAAATTTATTCTGGAGTTGCGAATTTTCTAAGGAATTTCGTAACAGGTGTTACAAATTAGGAAGGACGTCTTCCTACCCATTGCAAGGCTACTCCCTCAAATATTGAAGGAAATCGGATACTTTCAGCATCATCGCATATAAAAACAGATTCTGACACAGTGGGAGTTGACTTTACCACCTAAGACAAAGAATCATTTCAAACAACATGGTGATATGAAATGTGGACTCTATGCATTGAAGTACGTGGATCATATCATGTCGAGTACCCCGCTGGACAAAAACTTAAAAAAAGAACAGGAAGCCCATAATCATCGTGACCACGTTGCGAGAACTATATATGCTCACAGCACCGATGAAGCCATTCCCATGGTATTGGGAAGTAATCCTTGAAACAGTATTTCTATGGCCTGTTTTGTAAGAGTTACACATTATTAGATGTTACTCTGTTACGAAATTCATATTTCGTATCCTGTTTTGTAAGAGTTATAATTTCGTAACAAATATTTCATAACCAGCCAGTTACAAATCACAAATTATTATATGTTACTCTGTTACCAAATCGTAATTTACTCTGTTACATAACCAGCCAAATCATCATAACCATCATATACATCAGCCATGTCATGAAATTTATTATCGTACATTTCATCACCAACATTCTCAAAATTGGGTTCATCATCTCCAACATCAAGCTCACACTGAATCTTGTTTTGCAAACACAAAACCTTAGCATTTCGACGTTTCCGGCTAGATGAACATTCATTCATGAGAGGAGAAACCGTGATATATACCGTAGGCAAATCCAACAACCCCAACATACTAGACAACTCAAAATCATCCGTTATCTTCATTCTCATAGTCTCGCCTACAGGCGACTGAACTAAAGCATCTACATCAAACACATACATGCTAATGTCTTTTTTTAATCGAACCTCAAGCTTACTCAAAAATTGTTGAAAGGTTATACCCGTTGGAGGAATGGGAATACACTCATTTCTCCCACCTACATATATATTCTCATCCCACTGTCCTCCATGCACAACAGTTAAGCAAGATGGACTCATCTGCATAAAAGGAGTAAGATTTTAAATTCTTACAGTGTTATCCCACTGTCCTACATGATCACGCAGTTACGAAATCAACAAATCGTAACACAATATGATCATGCAGTAACAATTCGGTGTGTTATGAAATCAACAAATCGTAACATAAAAATAAAATCGTAACAAATCTTTTCATTACGAAATCCATAAATCATAACACAAAAACAAAAGAGGAAAAAATATTTTGTTACGAAATCAACAAATCGTAACACAAAAACAAACCCATAAAAACTCGTTTTGGTACAAAATAAAGGGAATCGTAACACACTAAATTATACGAAAAGATAATTTTGTAATGAAATTAATAAAATCTTAACAAGTCGTAACACCAAAACAAAAGCATAATCAATCGTCTCGTTACGAAATCCACAAATAATAATAAAATAGTTAGAAAAAAATAAATCGTAACACAAAAATAAAATCTTAACATCATGCAAAAACAGTACAAAATCGATAAACATAGCCCAATCCAAAATCACAACAGCAACCGCACCAACCAATCCAAAACAACAACGACAACGAAAATAATACCCGACAAAATATTAAATAATACCTCAAAATCGAATTCAAGTTGTGAAATCGGAGCGAGAAAGAGGAGATCGCCGGCCAAATCGGAGGAAGAAGAAGAGATGAGAAATTGGAAAACGCCGGCAAAAGGAGAACGCCAGCGGAATCGATGGAAGAAGAATAGATGAGAAAAGAATGGGAACACTACGCCATATATGGGCTTCAGTCACACCTAAAAAAGTGTGTTCACAGCCCTAAAAGTGTTGGTAAAAGAAAAAAAACAGGCTACGGCTACACTTTGACCAAATTTGAGGGTGTTACAAAAATGGCCGCTACCATAGGGGTCTACGCTAACACTTTTATAGTTTCTCGTAACACTGCGAAAAAGTGTAGCTGTAGACCCCTGTGCCAACACTTTTTGGTTCTATTCCTACACCTTAAGAGGTGTTGTTGTAGACCTATGCCAACACCGTTATCTATGTGGTGACACCATTAAAAGTATAGCTGTAGACCTATGGCTACACTTGTATAGTACTACTGTAACATAAAATTGTGGAACACTTAGATATTGTTGGCAACACCTTTTATCATTATGGCTACACTTGTTTCTTAAACAATTTAATATCTTTGGCTACACTATATTATTCTTTTGCCAATACGTAAAGAGTTTTTGGGGTCAATGGCTACATTTTCGCAGGTCTTTTATCAACACTCTAAATGATAAAAATCAACCCATGATATTTAAAAAAAGAGTTGCCCATTAAAAATAAATTCAAACATCCCAAAACATAAAAGGTTATCAAATAACCATCCAAATACATAAACCATCCAAAATAACTACATAAATCCAAAACGAATATAAGGATGTCAAGGATCCTATGCCAAAACAAGAGTCTAGAACTTGGAATAATAATCGTGAAAAATCATTGTCCACTTGTAGCTCTTGAATATACCTAAGCCATCCATCGGATTACCGTGCGCCTTGTCAACCCGAATAGCAAAATCCCCGTCTGTTTTCAACAACCAACAACTCCCCACTGTTAATACTATTTTCCGGAGCTACTTCTGCCCACCATCTATCACCAAGTTTATGTGATCCAGTTTTCGTGCGATTGCTTGGTTACGGTAAAAACACCATCCTGGAAGTTAACATTTTCCTTGTTCACACCGATACTAGTTTCTTTAACTAGTGTGTCCTTGGACTGCTTGCTATTAGGCGGCAGAGCTGAGACGAGTTTTAAATTAACCTCAATATTGGATATTGATCCATTTTCTTCCATCACTGGTCTTGGTTGAGAATCACCACCATCAACATCTTCCAAGGCAAAATCATAATCAAAAAACACATACAAAATTTCAGTTAGCAAGTTAATAAGAGTCATCTCATGCATATATAAATCATAACCCTTATTCTAACATAAATAAGTCAACAGAGGCCCACAAAGAAAATAAAGAAAAGCAATTCACAAGAAGGATGCAATAAGAGAGCATGAATATTCAAAATTAGGGGATACAACGTTGTGTTTTACCCAAAATCAAGGTTGTAACTCGGAAAGAGGGTAAATACCAGCAGGAGGTTTTTTATTGCACGAACTTCTGGCTTGGTAATCAACCATATCACTTTTCCCAGCTACTCTGCAGTTTCTTCCCTGAACGTTTAAGTCAGTTGGGGGCTTATGATCTTCTTCTTGCTCTCCAATCTCTACTAGATGACCGTCTAAAACTAGTGATTCACCAGACGAAACTATTTCATCCTTTTTCAGAAACCTGCCGTTTAAGTGCCTCCTGTTTGTATCGTACAATTTAACTTTGAAGTATACGGTTTAGGGTCACATTATTTAAATTAGGAGTTGATAATAACAAACTACAAGAATAATACATGGGGAAACTTTCCAACCGAGTCATACTTCATTAAGATAAAAGCTCAATTCAATGGCGGCTTCAATATATCCTTGATAACTTATCCGGTCTAGCTGGGATAATAGTCTCATCAAGCGGATATGCTAAGAAATTTCTTGATTTTAATGTGACTAGCAGGGAAATCAATGACATCGACAGTATAACCTTGACGAAGTTCATTGTAATATTGGGGATATAAAAGTCCGATTGAAATGTAGTTTATTAGTAAGAAGTCAACCAAACCGAGTTCTCCATCTTCCATTTAAGACAGAGCATATGAAGAAATATAATATTCAACAGAATAAAAACTGGAAGTAAGAGGAAACAAGAGAAGACAGCAAAAGGTCGAAGAGAATCCTAAAACAATGAATCTATAATTACACGATAAATCTATTGATTTAACATAAATCTGATGAAATTTAACTTTCATAGAAGTGTTTGCGTGATTATAGACTAGGTTACACAAAGAAAAGAACATCAGCTAGTTGTATTAGTTGATACCTGCCTCCCTTGTTAGGGCTGGCAATTTTCGGCACGACACGAAAACACGACACGAACCGACACGAAATTAATGGGTTAGTGTCAAGCCTTATTGGGTTCGGGTTCTTATCAGGTTGACCCAATAAGGACACGATAATTTCGGGTTGGGTTCGGGTTGGGTTCGGGTCGGGTTCAGGTAACCCGTTATGATTTATTTTTTTTAATAAATATTTATTAAAAAACAAATATTTAATAAATATTTAATAAATAATTTTTTAATAATTTATTTCTTCTAGACTTTTATTTGAGGTTTATAATTCTTATTGTTTTTTATCATTTTTTTTGTTAGTATTTATAGGTTATCAGGTTGTGATCGTGTTGAAACAGGTTTTTAACGTGTCGTGTCGTTATCGTGTTGCTATCGTGTCGGGTCAACACGAATCCAATCGTGTTTTTATCGTGTTCGTGTCGTGTCCGGATTGTGTTCGGGTTTGACCTTATCAGGTCGGGTTCGTGTTCGGGTTTAGAGAATCCTTATCAGGTCGTGTTCGGGTTTGACCTTAACAGGTCGGGTTGTTATCAGGTCAACCCGATAACGACCCGACCCGCACGATTTGCCACCCCTATCCCTTGTGATCCACAAACTATAAGCTGTAGAAAGCCATCATGAAATTTCTTTGCCTTTTGTGTTATTTGTGTTGTGTACAAGACCTGCCATTCTTGATAGAAGAAATGAAGCTGACTTCATGAGTAATATGTCAGCCAGCAACTCACGGGCATTTTGAAAAATTAAAAGAAAACTAGACTACTCCAATAGAATAGATGGACCATGGCAACCTACCTTTTGTACCAAGTTTTGTCATATCCGTAAAATTTGGTGAGGAACCAAACTTATTCATTTCACTCTTCTTGAAGTCTGAAAGATTAGCACAGATTCTAAGTCCACACACATATAGAGAATAAGACCAGGACGGAATCATATGTCAACCCCAATGCACTGTAAGGACAACGTTTATTCATCAAAGGCGTTTGTACAAATCTTAGATGCTGCCTCCTCCCACAATCACCAAGTCAGGCTGATTTTATTGTTTGTTATTGCCGTACATAAATGTGGATAAATTTAAGAAAACAACAAAAAATGGAAATGAGATGATGGAGATATTTAAACAAACCTCTGATCATTTTCTGTGAAGGGCTTATGTTAACTCCTCGTCCTTTTCTCATCCCAACCGTAGGCTTCCTATCTTTTCGCGAAACGGAAAAATCTACGATTATTTGGCATGCGGAATACGCCGTAAGGTGTTGGGTTAAGTCCCGCAACGAGCAACGGATTTCTCGAATTTAGATAATTGCATGGAAAATCAACATTTCATAAAAAAAGAATAACGAAAACTTTGAGGCAATAAAATTGATTACTCTGAGAAATTATAGATGTAACATGAACTAGAGGTTTCAAACTTTATCATCCTTATCTTGAAAATTCAAAGCAGATGTAGGTGGTGGGCTTGACATGGATCACCAAGATCGACAAGGTAAGAATCCAATGTGACAGTTTCACCGCAAAAGATGAGATCGTCTTTCTTCACAAACCTAGTCTCCAAGAGCTTGTCCGATTCATCATACAAAGGTGACACGCTCATGATTGCATAAACTAAAAATTATTGCATATAGCATTTCATATATAAATCAAACAGAGCCCACCCCACACTAATGCTTCTCATGGTCAAGCCGCCAATGTACCCCAATAAAAAATGAATCGAATTATATTTTGTGAAATGTTTTCAGTGGCCATTATGGTCTCGCACCTATCATCTGGAAAGGAAAATAGTGAAAATACAACCTGGATGAAAATATTATATCCAAGGAAAAGAAGAAATCCCATGTGAGAAGAATAAATCAACTCTGCTCATTTTCCCACTTTAACTTCTAATCAACCAAGTACAACAATGATTTTCTTCCAAAGAAACGTGTGTACACACACACAATACCTACATACAGAGAGAGAGAGAGAGAGAGAGAGAGAGATCAAAAGTTCAAATTGAAAATTTGAACGGATAACTAACCAAGAATCGGAAACGAAACGGAGTTTTCTGTAATACCTTGAATTTGGAGCTGGGAAGAGCTGCAATACCTTGTCTATTATTATTCCGAAGTTCTATCACTCTTTATAAGTAAATTACTAATGCCACAGAACTAGTCTTTCATATAATTCAAAAGATAAAATATCAACGTATGGCGGTGAAAAAATAATTATCAAAATCTGTTCATCAGCAACAACATTGTAAGTGGTGTACCTTTCACAAAGTTTATACAACTCTACAGACAACTTATTTTCATACAGCTCTACTCAAGATACTCAGCTAAAGCATGAATTTCGAATACTGAACAAATTAACTTCTAAAAAACACGATATGAAGCCTGCTAAGCAAATATCAACTGTTCATGGGAGTAGCAGCACACAGATGACAGGCAAAACAAATAAGAACGTAGATCAACATAGAAACAAAGATCGGTGAAGAGAACGACAGCAACTGTCGTGGAAAAAGCGAGAAAGTAAACTCACGAGCAAATGTTGCTTCTTCAATTGCAGCAGCAAGACTTCTAGACTGAAAAGCTGATGAAACTGCATATCCAGGTCCCATAATACTTTTTGCATAGGCAACTCGAAGAATCTGCCCGTTTTCCTCCAAAGTAGTACCAATTGGTTTTATATTGTAAACCAACGAAATTGTCATATAAAAAGCAATCAATACAAAAAGAAATCCTCTATTAACAGGAAGATATAGATTATAGATGGTACTCATTTCCTATTAACAATACATGGTAATTTCCTATTACATAATTGTACTCATTCAAGGATTCAAAACATGACAACTGAATAAAAATACATCATTACAGCTCGTCATCTTTATACTGATCTATGAGTGGTCCCTTAACCACCTAAACCTAAATACATAAAATGTTCCAACCCCAAGAGGTTAGCACCTGAGTAACTAGTTCAAGTACAAGCATAAGCGATATATATCGTAAGATACCACGCAAACCAAGCATCCACAAAGCGCTTTGAAAGAACTCATAGACATAGTTGAATTTATGAAAACTACTCAAATCCTTTAACAAAATGAAATACCAAAAAATGAGTTTGGAAGAACATTTTGAAGTATCTCAGGTAGTGTTACAAATTAATACCCTTAAACTTCCGAGCTAAAATTCGCAAAAGCTATTTTAAACATTAAGGGCCTCGACCAAATTCATTTTCTCATTAAACCTTTATTACGATTAACAATGTTGGTTACTATATACTTTAAGGTAATAGTTTATATGGGTGAATAAACTCTATAGATTTTCTTTTAAAACTATTTTGCAGAAGACTTAAGTAATTTGTTGTAGGGAGTCGAAGTTATAAAATACAACAAGTAATGTGGTTCTGTAGTTAAGATACTTACATCGAAAAAGATCTTATATATGACCTACCTACAATATGCTACATAGTTAGTATGTATATAAGACTGCTAAGGTTCTATAAAATATGCGATCTTTGTGTATGCGGATGAAAGATGAATTATAAAAATTGTAATCGATAACAATACAATATTTGTAACAGTATGAAGATAACTTCTTCTGTATCCAGTATGCTCCACAAAGAAGATACTATTGAGAAAATAGGTAAATATACAACAATTATGTTCTAAGAATATACCGAACAGTTTATACCCTTCCACACATAGTGGTATATAAACATTCTTTGTAGTCAACACGCCGATGACAAAAATGAGGCAAAGCGGTGAGAAGACAAAAGAAGAGAATTACGTTTTCAGTAGGAAAACAAAGTGAAGAGAGAAGTCAGGCAGAAAAAGACGTTTTCAGCGAGAAAAGCAACCGAGCAGAAATGTTTTCGACCAAAACCCCCCTTCACACTTTGAAAGTAGGAAAATAAATAAAGTGAATATTCAGTCGGTCATTGCTCAGAATTTAGCAACATTTAGACAAGCACATAGTAGACACGATTGTGCACTCAGAAACCAAAAAAATTCAAGACATCACAAGGCTTATAAAACACCTAAAAGTCACCTAAAACGAATAACATCACAACTATTACAAACACTTAAACACACACATATACCACAAATGCACACTCTCCTAGCAGTAAATACGCACAACACATACACAAGCGCACACACATAATATATATATATATATATATAGACACACACACACACATACCTAAACATAAACACAATCGAACACTTAAACACACACATACGCCACATACACACACAGTCCCAGCACTACACACACACATAAAATACACACACACACACACACTCCCACACTACACACACAACAATCAAAATAAAAGGCTCTGAAAAGAAGCGAGCAGAGGTTTAAAAGCTGGGAAAGATAAATTTCACAATTAAATGACATTTCGATGATTTGGAGGAACTCAAAATAACATTCGCCTAACTTTTCGTATAATAAAGAAAATATAATAATCAATTAATGATGAAATAAACCTAAAAACATAATCAAACCTTCAATTTTCAAGAGCAAATAATTTGTTTATACTGGGATTTCTCAAAAGCATACCGGTTTGCATACATTGCGTGTAAGTTTATGAATCGCCTCACCATCATGCTAAAATGACTACTATTTGAGGAACTTTACGCTAAAGAACTCGCAAGTTTCACAATTTGCATATCAAAGCAAAAAGAGGGCAAAACTTTCGTGGAATTGAAAATAAGAAAGGAGACGGAGGTAGTAGGGCATGTTTCCTAGCAGAGAAGAGGCAAATGGCAATCGAAAACCTAAATCGAACAAGACAATACAAAAAGAGACCAATATCGGAGAAACCCTAAATCGATCGAACACAAAAAGCGGCTAATATGAGAAAATCGAAACTGTAAAATCGATTGATTTGAACTGAGGCGAGAGAAAGAAGAATCTGGGGGAGAACTGGAGAAAGACCTTTTGGGAGACAGCGGCAACATCAGCATAAGGAAGGGAGGAGGAAAACACTAACCTCTAAAAAGACCTCTCTGAGAACAAAGAAGAAAGCCCCGCTTAATTATTTTTACTTATATTTATTTTTCCTATATTTATTTTTCCTATATATATATAAGATATTTATTTTACTTATATTTATTTTTCTATATATATATATATATATATATATATATATATAAGATATACGATACGGAATATATTTGCCGGTTGGCTGGTCAATAGTTGAGCTGTGAGAGAGTTGAGGGAAAGAGTTGGGAGTGAATAATTGAAATTTGACCCGCTTAATTGAAATATTTGGACAAAGATTGAGTCCGCCTATTTAATTGACTAATATTCGGACAATCATTGAGCTCGCCTATTTTTTATTGATTTTTAAAGATCAACGGCTACACATATTTTAAAGACCAACGGCTACACCGACTTCAACGTTACCGTAGATACTGAATAACGTCTACCGTAACAGTGATTTATAGCAATGCTAACACCGAAAAAAAGTGTAGGCTTAGATCACTTTCGAGGCATATATGGTTACACTTTTGCTTGTAACATTGAAAAAAGCGTTGTTAAAGCCCATATATGGCGTAGTGGAAAAAAAAAAGAGAGGAGAAAAATGAAGAGGAAAAGCGAATGGAGAGAGAGAGAGAAAAATAGAGAGAGAAAAATAGAGAAAAGAGAGAGAGATGAGGAAAAAAGAAAAGAAAAGAGAGAAAAGAGAAAAAAATGAAAATGAAGAGGAAAGAGGAAAGAGGGAAAGGGAGAGAGAAAAAGAGAGAGAAAAAAAGATAAAAGAGAAGAGAGAGCAGAAATGAAGAAAAAAAGAATAGAAAAAAAATGAAGAGAAAAGAGAGAAAGAAGAGAAGTAGAAAAAGAAAATGAGAAAAAGAGGAAAAATAAGGGTAAAATGGTCTCAAGGAACTCAAAATGGCTAGAATTTGATAATATAAAGTTTCTGGACAAATATTGTATTTCAGCTAGTCAAAGTGGCTATATGGTTGTATTTCCTCTATATTTAATGTGGGTATATTTTAATAATAAGAAATAAAGTTTTATAGGAAGAGTTTTATGGGTAGTAAACTTAATTTTGTAACAAATTTAAATGAGATATCCCTCATATATATCTTATATACTAAAAGCTTAAGTTGTCTTATAAATGCAAAGTGCTCACAATAAATGTTTCATGAATTGAAAGTGAAATGTGAAAGGTTCATGTGTTAGTACATTGATTTAATAGTCATGCATAAGGGTAAGTACATAGGAATCGTGCACAAAAGTCTCAAAGAATACAAACCAAAAATGCCATGAATGCATAAATTAAACACACCAAAACGTCTTTTTACCTTCCCGTCCATGAGTTACAAATATTTTATCAACTATATAATGTGTCAAAAATCACACACAACAAACCACAACTTCCTCCACACCGCGTGCACATTGGGCTACAACTTATTATGGTGGTAAAGTAAGCATCATATCGTCTTACTTATTTAGCATATTGATTTATATTATTTTATGTAAATTTCACGTGTTTTTTGTGTGTAACAATGCAGGATATAAAGATGGTAGCTTAGGAGATTTGGTAGTAACATCATCTTTTCTAATGGTTTAAGAGATCCTACACATCGTTGTCTTATCAATTAAGTGGAACATGCACGAACATTTGTACTTTGATCGAAAATGCAATATATTGATTAACTGTATTTAAGTTACTAACGATCAACTATATCTATTTTTTTGTAGCGCATCAAGAAGCATTAAAGAAAGAGATCGAGAAGTCACAAAAATTATGTCAAGAACAAAACATGCAAAAGGCCAATGAACAACAACGACAAAGACAACAACAAAAACAACAACAACAACAACAAGATCAACGCTGCGGCCACCGGTGGGATGAATACTTAGCATTCGTATTAATAGTACGTTACAAACTAAACATGCAATATTTTACTTCATGTAATACCGATAAACGGGCTAATACTATTGATTCGTTAGCAAGTAAGTTTATTGAAAATAATGTGACGAGCATTCATTTTTAGTCAATAATTATTACTACACTTTGTTGGTGCATTTTAATATTTTTGCTCTTAATGTAGTTTTTTGTCTTGCGTTGTGTTAATGTCACTTTTTTAATTAAACGTCTTGGAATATTGTGTGACTTTGATATTTGATATGACTGTGTAAATTATGTCGATGTTACATATTGCAAATGGTAGTATATAATAAAAAAATAATAAAAATATCTTCACACTATCATCATAACAATGAGAATCTTCTAAATCGAAGAAGTATATAAAGGAGAAGAAAATTGTATTTCAAATGTTATCCACATATCACGAGGTAAGCATTATTCATTTGAGTTTGAGATCATGTGATTCATGTCGTCATACTGTAAATACTTAGAATGAGTTACTAATGAATGCTCCAAATTCGATATTATAGTTTATGGAAAAATGTTGTAATAATGCATTAATTAAAAAATAATTTATGTAAGTTACTCACATTAAAAGATTACATATGAAAAGCCTCATTTAAATATAACATTTTGCAAAAAACCTCTTCACATTAAAGAAAGAGATTGACAAGTCACGAAAATTGTATCAAGAACAAAACATGCAAAATGCCAATGAACAACAAAGACAACAAGAAGAAACAACAACAAGAACAACGCCACGGCCACCGGTGTCAATATAGATGAATACCTGGCATTCATATTAATAGTACGTTACAAATTAAACATGCAATATTTTACTATACGAATTATAATTTATTATACGAATTATAATTTATACTCTTGAATATACTAATCACTTTAATGGTTTATGTTTTTATAGTTTTGTTAAAAAGGAAATTTGTTTTATAGTTCGCTTTTAATAATGTAATTTATTTGAACAACGAAGTCCGTCTTTCACAAAAAAATGAGAGTTTCAAACATGAACCGAAAATTAGTCCCGAACATTACGAAAAAAACAATTAGCTCCAACCTGAGTGCATCGCATGGGTCCTGAGGCAGTCCAAACCTGTGTGCATTGCACGTGGATGAATATAAAAGGTCTCCAACATTAATGTCATCGCTTCATATTTAAATTAATTTATGTAACTTATACATATTAAAAAATTACATGTGAATAGACTCTTTTCAATGTAACATCTTGAAAAAAATCTCTTCACATATACTCTTTTAATGTCAATAAACTATTTTAAATGTGTGTCATGCTTAGAAATGTGATACCATCACAGCTTAGATATATAATGACGAAAATAAGTTCTGAAGATTACGATATAAAAACTTATATACAGCCCATGTGCAACTCAATAAAGTATTCTAAGTACGTATAAAGCTTAGCAAATGTGTGACACCATGAAAACTTAAATATAAAATGACGAAAATAAATGCCGAATATTACGCTATGAAAACTTCTATATAGCCCATGTGCATCGCACGTATTTTAAATCTATGAAAACTTCTATACAGCACATGTGCATCGCACGGGCATCGTTGACTATCATAAGAAATAGTTATAACTTAGCCCAATGTATTAATATTAGTTAGTTCCAATTAAAAATGATAGAGTCAATACTTAAAAGATTACATGTCAATAAAATATTTTAAATACGTATCATGCTACAAAATGTATGCTATCATGACAACTTATATATACAATGACAAAAATACGTCCCGAATATAAAATGACGAAAATAAATGACGGATCCATGATCAAAATGACGAAAATTTGTGCTGAACAATAACAATTTAAATATATAATACCATCATATACAGCCCGGGGCATCGCCCGGGTCTGAATGACTCGTATATATATATATATATATATATATATATATATATATATATATATATATATATAAAATTCTGTAACAATTTGATATATATCAAAAAATTAGACGTTCATCTTTCAAATCATCTTCTATTTTCAAATCAAATCTCACAATTACTACACATTATTTTTTTCATTATTTTTTACTTGAAACATAATTATTAATATCTTTATAGTTTATAGTATTTGTAATTAGATTGAAATGGGACATATTCCATGGATGAAAATCTTATTATAGTTGCCAAATTTAAAAATACCAACTAATATATTTTAAATTCCTCATGTATTTTATATTTAAATCTCGTTACGCGATTGTTTTGCTCAAGAACAAGTATTTATTTTATATTATGAAAATAAACCACACAAAAATTTACGTGGTTCGATTAAATGATCTACGTCCACGGTCGGAGGGATCCAAAACTTCACTAATATATTTTGAGGATGTTTACTGTAACACCCCCAATCCGCTCAGGGATATTACACGCCGTAGAACCTTTCCTCAAGGATCTACCAGGCTGGTAACAACATAGAACAACTCGACAATGCCTTTAAGGCTAAAATGACTAAGTAGACCGATTTGGTCTTTCAATAAATACATACAACTCAAACTCATTAAATGCCCACGCAGGGGTCGAATACAACACACTCCCGTACAACGGGAAAGAATACTGCAGCGGAAAATAAACTATAACTAAACCAATGACATCATACGGATCCTCGTGTGATTAGTATCGTTCATCTTTCATCATCCTTCGTGCCGACCCTGTGTTATGCTCCCAAACCTGAATGCAAAAACAGACATCCACCCCCCGAATACTCGGGGGTTAGCAAAACTCCACTGTTTTGCTAGTGCAAGAACAAAGTGCAAATACGAGCCATACAATTCACATTCCACGAATAACAATAATCAGGAATCCTCAAAGATCCAAACGTAACAAAAAGTACTTCCCGAGGCAAGAGTTTGGTAAACATTTCCAAAACTGAAAGATCACAAATAAAGGGAAACAATTTATAAAACAGTTTTAAAGATGCCATCGAGAGTTTTAATAGAAAACAATTTAGGATTATCAAATCCTTCTCTTTCCAAAATCAACAGGGTCCTCGACCAGTAGGCGGAAAGCAATTTGCAAGAAAGCCACTCAATCAACACAAACGAGTCTTCACAAATATTTCCCACGGGGTTCTCGACCCAATCCAAATAATATCAGCACGAGATCAACATCTCAACATCACACGGGGTCCTCTTCCCAAAACACAGAACGTCAACACAGCCCATCAAAGACACAGCCTCTCGTTCGACCAGTACTGCTCAAGACCCCTGATTAATTAACCCTCGGAGATCTCGTCAAATGTCCTTGGTTAATTAATCCTGATACCAACGTTTAAAACAAGTTGAATCACACTATCAAAAAACACGAATCACGGTCTATATCGAGACCAGCATTATGAAAAGAGTTGAAAGTATTTGAGATACGATAATCATTCGGTAACGGGGTCTTAGCTATCACTCAAATATCCGTAACCAATAAGCCTGCCAGGCACCTCCCTTGCGCACCTATGTACCGGCGTTCACTCCATCATGTTGGCCGCTCATTGAACATGTCACCGCGCCGGCGATCACTCCCGTAAGAGCCGCCCCTTGCGCGCGCATTAGGTAACACCGGCGTTCACCACCCATATGGAGCCGCACATTGCAGCGTACACCAGGCCGGAGTACACGCCCCGCCCTCAGAGGCTCCCGAATATGACGTCTCTCATAACAAGTATTCACATTGTCACAAACATCAAGCACACAGTCAATCGTGTAACAATTATCAAATCAATACACCAATTCACATAATTCATCCGTCAGTCCACGACCACACGAATAAATAACAACACGCTCGTCAACCATAACGCGACGGAAATAAGCAATATACGTACGCACGCATTATCAAGCGAAACATCAACACCAAGTATATCCAAAGGATTCACATAGTCACTTACAACCCACGCAATTTACAAAACACACGCGTTTTGAAAGTGAGCCTTTAACGAGGCTAGCCGAATCTTTTGAAAACTCACTTCAAACAAACAAACAAACATACCCAGACGATCACCAATCATCATATCCACAAAACAAGAAATGTATGGACAAGGTACTTGCCTTGAACAACCACAACGCGGAGAATCGACTGAAGTAGGTTGGCACGAACCGACTACGAACCCGCCGACTCCACCGAACGCCAACTCGCGATAATAAACTACAGAGGACAATAACAACAATGAAAATGAATTCCATAGCATGACTCAAAGCCGTAGAATTCAAAGAACGAACGACGAATGTTCAAGTGTTTTCCCCAAAATGGCCAAGAACACGATTCGTCCTGACAAAACACGAAAACGGAATTCCAAGTTGAAATATGGATATACAATCCATAGAATATGTTTAACAACATCATTTAACCACAATCTATCCAACAAAAACGGATGGAAAACGAGATCGAGAACAAATCCCCCAAAAAGTCGATTTGAAGGAAATCAAGAAATATACTTCGATTCGACGAAGAACAATGGATTAAATGATGTTAAACACAATAATACTACCAAGATTAATCATACCCATCATGAATTAATCAACAACACGGAACGAATCGGACAAAAAATGCAAAAACTCCCAAATTCACGAAATTAGGGTTCTAAGGAAGATTATCTTGATTCGCTGGATCAAATGATGATAACGGATGATTGATTGATGATATAACCTCAATAACTTCGAGGATTTGTTGTTCAACAACATGGCTCCATGATAAGCACACCCTCATCCGCGGAAGAGAAGGAGAAGAAGGAGAAAAATGGCCAAAAACCCGACTGAAGGGCCTTAAATAGGCTGACTGCACAGTGTGCCGCGGCCCAGCCGAAGTGTGCTGCGGCACGGGGCCGAATCTGCCCCCAGTGATCGGCAGTGTGCCGCGGCCCTACCGGCATGTGCTGCGGCACACGGTACAGACGGGTTGGCCAGAACAATTGCAACACGAGTGTGCCGCGGCCCGGACGGGTGTGCCGCGGCAGTGACTCGGTAGTGTGCCGCGTCCCTGCCGGCATGTGCCGCGGCACACGGTACAGGTTGCTCGGCCAAATCTGGAAAATGAGAGTGACTTAGAAAATTCGACCATAACTCCCTCGTCTGGACTCCGATTGACTCACCGTTTGAACCATTGGAAAGCTAACTCGATGCTTTATAATATTGCAAGGATTCAGAATTTTTGGAGTTTCCAAAAATTAATGGTGATATAACAAAGTCGAACTCATACGTGGAAAAGTCGCTAAAGAACACGGAATTCAACAGAACGACACCGAAACAAACTCGGATGACAAAAAGTGCAGAATAAAATATTCCCAGAATGACGAAACGGTCCTAAGTAAGTCGTCGAAACGGACCTCCGCCGGAAAATGAAAATTACCGGAAATCGAAATTGCGGATATTACATTTACAATGGTTCTAACCCTTAAACTTTACCAAGGGTTTTCTATATTACAAGAGGAGAGAAAATGATGGAGAATTCTATAGCTCAAGAATGCTTAGAATTGGTGTGTCTTCCATCTCCCAAAAAATATCAATTTATAGTAAACTTTGGGGTATGAAATGGCAAAATTGTCAACATTCAAAGTCATCAATATATGGCTATGAATGTAGCTCAAAAATAAAGACTTGATAATTTCTCATTTTCACATTTAGATGAAGGCTTTCTTCATTTCACATGAGCATTTCATATTTTATTCATAACACTCCCCCTTGGAATGCTCATTTCAATAGAGTACACAACTTAAATCTAATCTTTGTGCATAAGCTGTCTCGTAAAAAACCTTAAACTGGAAAAACCCAATGGGATAAAAACCAGTCATAAGCGAAAAAGAGTACAACGCATATATTGATTCACTCCCCCTGAAATAAAGAATATATGCCGTCAAACTGATTTATCAATCTTGGTTAAGATTAGCTCTTCTCATGCCTATATCGTATACCATCTTCTCGAATATTGATGTCGGCAATGATTTTGTAAATAAATCAGTGAGATTATGACAGGAGCGAATTTGTTGAACATTTATTTCTCCGTTCTTTTGTAGTTCATGTGTGTAGAAAAACTTCGGTGAAATATGCTTGGTCCGATCACCTTTTATATATTCACCCTCGACTTGTGCTATGCATGCTGCATTGTCTTCATAAATGATTGTGGGAGTGTCTGTGACAAGCTTCAATTGACATTCATTTAGTATATGAGCTATAACTGATCTAAGCCAAACACTTTCTCTACCAGCTTCATAGAGAGAAATTATCTCAGAATGATTAGAAGATGTAGCTACTAATGTTTGTTCGGTCGATCTCCATGATATAGCTGTATCATTATAGCTGAATAAATAATCGGTCTGTGAGCGAGCCTTATGTGGATCGGATTTGTATCCCGCATCAGCATAACCAACTAATCCAGAGTTAGTAGCCTCTTTTGAATAGGATAAACCCAGGTTAATGGTACCATTGAGATAACGAAAAATGTGTTTGAACCATTCCAAGGTTTTCGAGTTGGTTCAGAACTGTATCTTGCAAGTAACTTTACTGCAAAAGAAATATCGGGTCTGGTGCATTGTGCTAAATACATTAGTGCTCCAATAGCATTGAGATAAGACACTTCAGGACCCAAAATTTCCTCATTTGGTTCCTTAGGTCGTAAAAGATTTTTCTTAGGATCTAAATTCCGTACGACCATAGGAGTACTCAGAGGATGAGCCTTGTCCATATTAAATCGTTTGAGCAATCTCTTGGTATAAGCAGATTGGTGGACAAGTATTCCATTATCTTTATGCTCGAGCTCAAGACCAAGACAGGGTTTTGTTATTCCAAGGTCTTTAACCTCAAATTCTTTCTTCAAATATTCAGCAGCATCGGATAACACTTTAGGAGTTCCGATTAAATTTATGTCATCCACACAGACTGCATTATAGCAAATCCAGTATTGGATCTTTTAATAAAAACACATGGGCATTTAAGATCATTTTTATAACCTTCATTAGAAAGGTATTCATTCAATCTATGATACCACATGCGGACGGATTGCTTTAATCCATACAGTGATTTCTGTAGTTTGATCGAGTATAGCTCACGAGGAGTAGCAGATTTTGGCATTTTATATCCATCAGGAATTTTCATATAGATATCAGAATCTAATGAACCATATAGATATGCCGTAACTACATCCATTAGTCGCATGTCCAAACACTCATGGACAACCATAGTGATAAGAAAACGGAAAGTGATTATATCCATCACTGGTGAATACGTTTCGTCATAGTCAATCCCTGGCCATTGGGAGAATCCTTGGGCTACGAGTTGGGCTTTATATCTCGCAATCTCATTTTTCTCATTTCTTTTTCGAACAAACACCCATCTGTAACCAATTGGTTTTATATTATTCGGTGTTCGAGTAATTTACCCAAATACCATTCGTTTTTCTAGGGAAGCTAATTCAGATTCTATTGCTTCCTCCTATTTAGGCCAATCTGACCTTTGACGGCATTCAATTATTGAATGTGGTTCATTATCGTAATCATCGTTCATATTTATTGTGCAATCGAGAAAGCAAATAAATTATTGATTATCATGTTTTTCCGATCCCATATCTCATTGTAATGATTTATGGCATTCTCGGTATTTTTAGAATCCATGATCCCTTCATTATTTGCATTATTATGCTCTACAGATTCATTTGCAGCATGCTCACTAGGATGATCTTGGTTTGTGATCCCATTACTTCTCCCCTTTCTTTTTTGAGGAACAGTGTCCTTCGAACAGGTCTACCACGCTTTTGTCGTGGGGCATCATCATCCATTTTCGTATTTTGACAACGATCCTAGCTAGAGCATTCGCAGCTGGAATATAAGACTTTGTCACTTTACTTGCATCGTTAAATGCGTCAGGAAGTCTATTAGCAATATTTTGTAGATGGATTATTGTCTTCACCTCATTTTCACATTCTGTAGTACGTGGATCTAGGTGGGATAAGCTTTGTACATTCCAGGAGATATCCTCAACTAGTTTTTGTTCATCTTTGTTAAGAACAGTCTTATCCCTGCCAATTGATGGAAACACCGTCTCATCAAAATGACAATCGGCAAACCGAGTGGTAAATAAATCACCCGTTGTTGGTTCTAAATACCGAATTATTGATGGGGAATCAAATCCAACGTATATGCCAAGCCGGCATTGAGCACCTATTTTTGTCCTTTGAGGAGGTGGAATTGGCACATGAACAGCACATCCGAATGTGCGAAGTTGCAAAATATTTGGTTCAAAGCCTAAAGTTAATTACATTGGGGAGTGCATATGATAAGCAGTGGGGCGTAATCTGATGAGTGTTGATGCATGTAATACTGCATGACGCCACACTGCACTAGTGAGCTTTGATCTCATTAATAATGTACGAGCGATGATTTGGACTCGTTTAATCATGGATTCCGCCAATCCATTTTGAGTGTGGACATGTGCTACTGGGTGCTCAACATTAATTCCCACTGCTTCACAATAATCATCAAAAGTCCTTGATGTGAATTCTCCGGCATTATCCATTCTTATATTTTTTTATAGGATATTCAGGAAAATGTGCTCGGAGTTTAATAATTTGGGACAAGAGTCGTGCAAAAGCAACATTTCTGGTAGATAATAAACATATGTGGGACCATCTGGATGATGCATCTATTAAGACCATAAAATATCGGAATGGTCCACTTGCTGGATTTATTGGTCCACAAATATCACCATTAATGCGTTGTAAAAATTATGGTGATTCATAACCAATTTTTTCATAGAAGGTTTAGTAATAAGTTTTTCACGTGAACATGATTCACAGAAATAATCTTTGGACATTAGCATTTTTTTGCCTTTTAATGGATGTCCATGAGTAGTTTCAATAATCCTACGTAACATAGAAGTTCCTGGGTGCCCAAGGCGATCATGCCATAACCCAAATATATCAGGATTCACCAGCTTCCAAGCCATGGTAGCGTAGGCCTCAAAAGCTCGAATAGGGACACAATACAATCCAGAAGTTGTTGCTTCAATTTTCTCGTGGACAAGTCGAGTGTCCATTTTAAAGGATGTGATACATAGATATTCTTTATTATTCTCAATCACTGTTTTCAAGTGATAGCCATTTAGGCGTACATCCTTAAAACTCATTAGATTTCGTTTCGATAGATAATAACGCATTTTTAATGTGTAAAATTGTTCCATTAGGCAACATCACAGTTGCATTCCCGGAGCCATCATTAATCTCTACAGGACCAGATATAGTTGTAACTTGCGTCTTGCATAATTTCATGCTCGATAAATATGCTTTATTTGTAAGGCTAAAATGCTCCTAGGGTCCCTTAACTTAATTTCAGATAACGATTTAGTCTTTTATCTCTTTTTTGTCCCAACTAAGTCCTTTATCTTTCTAATTTTAAGCAAATTTAGCCTTTTCCGTTGGTCTCCGTTAACTGTTGTCCAGGTGGCTGTTAAGTTGCCTACATGGCTATAAATATACTTGCGTGTCAAATCCTGTATATGTGTGTGTGTGTTATATTAAATAAAGGTCAAAGTTGTAACGCCCCCAGAATACATCCGGAAATGTTACACGCCGTAGGCCCTTCTTACAAGGATCTACAAGGATAAACTCTACTAGACTACAAAATGATTGACCGACCAGGGTTAATCTAAATACAACGCAGACCGACGAGGTCATTAAACAATTCAGAAACAAATGAACTTTGCATATCAATGACAAAAATAAACTTGAACACAGAAAAGAACGACAATTCGATTTAATAAATGAAAACTACACCCATGCAAGGGTGAATACTCGAACGACAGAGAAATACCGACCAAAATGACACAAAAGAAAAGACTCTAACTATGGTGTGATTAGTATCATTGTCCTCCATCTCCTTCCCAGCCAATCCTGTGACTGCTCCCGAGCTGCCAAAACCTAAGCGCATAACAGGCACCCACCCCCCGAAACTCGGGGGTTAGGAAACTGGAATTTTGCTAGTGCAAGTACATAATACACGAGATATACGAATAATAATAACACAAAACTCAACAGTCGTGAAACCTTAACATAAACCACACATTCAAATGGTCAACACAGAATAGCATTACATACACAAGGTGAAAGATAATCACATTGTCATATTCTCCGTACAGAACATAACACCAATGAAACTTTTAAACGAGCCCAAGGAGTCAGAGAAATCCCTTTTTATAAAAGGAAAAGTATTTTGATAAGAAAGTTCGAAAACATTAATATTGACTCGGGCCATCTTGGGGTTTTTAAAATCAAATGGAAATACTTTAGGAAATACTTCAAAAGCTCTCGGGTCCTTGACCCAGCATGTGGAAAACAATTTGCAAGAAAACCATTACAACGTTATTCGGGGTCCTCGACCCAAAAGATAAAACACTATCACAAGTGAATCATTACAACATCTCACGGGGTTCTCGGCCCAATCCAAATAATATCATCACGAGATCAAATCTCAACATCTCACGGGGTCCTCGACCCATTACACAGAATAATCAACACAGTACAATCAAAGGCACAGCCTCTCATTCGACAAATCCTGCTCAAGACCCCTGATTAATTAACCCTCGGAGATCTCGTCAAATATCCTTGGTTAATTAACCCTGATACCAACATGTAAAACAAGTTGGAATGAACTCCAAAAACATAATTCGCGGTCTACATCAAGACCATCATTAAAAGCAAGTTGCAAAGATTTAAATTTCGAAAATCATTTGGTAACGGGGTCTTAGCTATCACTCAAATATCCGTTACCAATAAGCCTGCCAGGCGCCTCCCTTGCACACCTATGTACCGGCGTTCACTCCACTATATTGGCCGCCCATTGCACATGTCACCGCGCCGGCGTTCACTCCCACAGGAGCCGCCCCTTGCTCGCGCATTAAGTAACACCGGTGTTCACCAATCATATGGAGCCGCTCATTGCAGCGTACATCAGGCCGGAGTGCACGCCCCGCCCTCAGAGGTACCCGGATACGACGTAATTATAATTCGTATATCAAGGTACTTGCCTTGGTAATCTCTCGCGAATACTCCGGAAATACAGTTGATTGGAACAAATCCGGAACTCCAACGGAAACGACGGTCGGAAAGGCTCAACACTGGATTATCCTAGAAAATTCGTCCTTAATATCCTATCATTAAATAAACAACCAATCACACGAGGAAAAGCATAAAAAGATGGCCGAACCCTAAATGTTCTCTTCGTAACGTACGTTACACACATACGTAACGTACGTTACGTCTGCACGTTAGCGCACGTAAGCTACAAGGATTAGCGCACGCTAAGCATGTATTGGACAGTTCTTCTCAGTTCAGACGACTGCCTTGCCTGAGGGTATAACGTACGTAATGCATAGAGCTTAACGTACGTTATATTCACACATATCTCACTCATGTGAATCAGAATAACCCTATGGTGTTGATGTCTACGAATTCCCGGTTAATCCTCCCATCATAAGACTCACTCCAAATATTGATTATAGATCCTCAAAGGTAGTTCGGAAAATCTGAGGTTGTTACCAACATTAAGTCTATGATCATTATGGAAACACCATACAATATGGTTTATTAATCTCAGAATTTTACCTTACTTGATCATCATAACAAGAGTCGGACTATAACGTTCTTAACTCGGGTAACTAAAGCATGAACATTCCAACTTCCAAAAACATGGTGTTCGGATAAAAATCATCTATGGAGCTTAATAATCCCGGTGGTATGTTCATAACATCCTTAAGAACACGAATTCAAGGTTGAGGTAGCATTAACATACCTTAATATGAAAGAAACGCAGAGACAAGAGGTAGCATCCAACTTCAATTGCTTGAATGTCAATCCAAGATGTTTCGTAACTTAAATGATCGAGTTTATGTGATCTATATGTGTTTTAGAGGGCTGGAGTCCCTCTAGAAATGAAGGAAAACGAAGTACAAGTGAAAAGGACGAAGTGAAATGAAATGGGGTGCTGTCCATATATATAATATCTTGAGGTTTACGTACGTTTGCCTTAGCAATTTACGTACGTAATCGACTTAGCGCACGCTACCCTTCGATCTTAGCGTACGCTATCGTTCACTGATAGCTTACTGTCTCGTTCTGTACTAGCTTACGTACGTTACACCCTATGCATTATGTACGTAAGCTACACATATTAGCGTACGCTAGTTACAAGCCTTAGCGTACGTTAACACCCGTTGACCCCAAAACTGTCCAGGTTCATCCGCGAGAATCTTTCCGAGCCCCACCACCAGCCGTCCATGTGCTAGCCAGCCTGTTCAATTATTGACCTCCTTACGTACGCTACGTCTAGCTCGTAGCGTACGCTATCTCCAGTTCGTAACGTACGTTACGCTTACCTGTTAGCGTGCGTTACGACGTAGTTGCATGTGAAGGATTAAAAGTTGATATTATCATGCATGAGGATACGAATACGGAAACAATCGTACTTCGATTATTGATAACACCAATTCAGGTAATACAGGGTTCAAATACGGACGAAAATACCCAACAATTTATCCGGATATTACATACTATCCCTCTTAAAAGAAGTTTCGTCCAGAAACTTAAAGTAGAGTGGTGGAACAACCAAGGAAAAATAACTACTTGCTCAGTCCCAAAAAATCACGAGCGATGCGAGAATGCAAGGTTCTAAAAATACAATGATTGGACCTAGGAAGTAGCAGGCACGTCAATTGAGGCGATAAATTATACGTGAACACGAGAAGTTATAGTGGAGAAGTAAAAGCTCACAGAATTAAGGAAATTCACCAGCGGCTCAGACGTACTAAAATCCCGTGTCGAGTTCGACCCACCATATTCAGGTTCATAACACATTGGAAATATTAACCGCACGAGTGGGAACAAATAGTTTCGAACAAAATTTTGCAAAGATTAAGTTCAGATGTGAATAGACCACAATAATTCACGGAGTCTAACAAATCGGTTCTGAATTTCGTTCGACTGACAGTAGGTTCAGTAGAACATGGTAGTTTAAAATTGTCAAGAGGGTCACAGATGAATCATCAACAATGAAAGTCTCCCAACACCGAAAATACTAAGAAGAGTATGGGTATTACGTTCCCCCATACTAAGAAGACATTTCAGCCTCGAAACTTAAAACAGCAGGAGTTGGAAATGAAAACCAATTAAAATGAAAAATGATCAAAGTCACGATTTGTTGGAAACGGCAACGACTAGAACACAGCACAAAATCTTCATTCGCCTATGATAGGCTCTTCAGCAGAAGACATAAGGTTTCGGGGCATTCTCCGGCCACTTGTTCTGCTCACCGACAGAGTAGCATTATTTGCCAATTCGGAAATTATCTCACAATGTTTCTCCCGATGGCCTTCACACCCGCACCGATAGCAAGTCAAGAGTGGGGAGGTACAGTTTACACGGATATGTCCCGTACGGTTGCAGTTGAAGCACACTCTCTTCTTACCGGGAGTCACCGATGCTGGCTGGGGATTCCCAATGCTCACTCTCGTCCGCGAAGACGACGTATTCGAACGACGTGGGGGTTTGAGAACCTTAGTCTCATCACCGCCCAAAAATTTTCCAGATGTCCTCGGTCCCTTTTCTCCGCTCGTTGGCTCGGTCACTGAGGAGGTTTCATAGGTTATCGTCTGATCTTGATATTCCTTCACCGTAACATGAATCGTTGTCGTACGAACCACCTCACCGCTTCCGCTTCCTATATCACGTCTACGTCCACCAAGGCTCGTCATGCTAATGCAGATAGTACCGTTTATTGTTATCACATAGTCGGTTGTACGGTATACCACAATTATCAACATAAGGTTTAATTAGCACCCTTAGAATAACGGTAATATCGTAAAGCACGAAATTTTCTGAAATCAACTTCCAGTCCTTCGTCTAGGACGATCATTATGCGTATGCTTTTAAAAAATTTTGAAACAAAAGCCGAATCACGTTGTGCTCAAAACTTGTAAATACTGTCATTTGTTTTGGAAAAGGAAGTTTATACAATGACTCTAAAAAAATTTATTTTCGAGTAATGCCTATAAGAAAATTGAAAATCGAATTGTAACTAATTTGAAATATTTCAAAAGTGTTGAGTCCCAAATACCACAATTTTGAAAATCCTTCCTCTTCTACCAAAGTGTTTATTCGAAAGAACTTTTCACCAAAATACGTGACCATTCGACACGACTACATTAAATCATGAGGTTTACAATGCTAGGAAAATTTCAGAACACTACTTTGAAATGTTCGTAATTCGGCCCGGAAATATTACATGTCAGGGATTCTGTGCCGGAACCTACCAGGCTAAAATCCATTTAAAAATCATTTCAAAATATGCCAAAAGCCGATGACGGTAGCATTTTCCAAAACTTACAAAATCATTTGTAAAATATTAAATACCGTCATAAAAATACCGTTAAATGTGCAAGACTAAAATGCCAAAATGTCAAGAGTCATTTCAAAGTACTCACGTAGCGGATAAAATTAACACTCAAAGATTTATCCTACTGAAATGCAGAAATCGATAAATATGTTCGACTACCGAAGTATACTACATAACCATTCTCACTCGACGCGTATACGCAGGTGATATCGTAAAACAATATAATCTCTAACAAGTTCAAACCCTAGGTTCACGTTAAGCATAATATAATCAAATACGTATATAAGGGGACTTACGATTCGGGAGGCTTACCATCACGGATTGCTTGAAGATGATGTTGGAACCACGATACTAATCACAACTCTGACGCGCGCGACTTACACAAGACATGGACTTGACCCAACGGCCTAGGTTTTTCGCAAACCTAAGCTCTGATACCATATTTGTAACGCCCCCAGAATACATCCGGAAATGTTACACGCCGTAGGCCCTTCTTACAAGGATCTACAAGGCTAAACTCTACTAGACTACAAAATGATTGACCGACCAGGGTTAATCTAAATACAACGCAGACCGACGAGGTCATTAAACAATTCAGAAACAAATGAACTTTACATCTCAATGACAAAAATGAACTTGGACACAGAAAAGAACGACAATTCGATTTAATAAATGAAAACTACACCCATGCAAGGGTGAATACTCGAACGACAGAGAAATACCGATCAAAATGACACAAAAGAAAAGACTCTAACTCTGGTGTGATTAGTATCATTGTCCTCCATCTCCTTCCGGCCTAATCTGTGGATTGCTCCCGAGCTGCCAAAACCTAAGCGCATAACAGGCACCCACCCCCCGAAACTCGGGGGTTAGCAAACTGGAATTTTGCTAGTGCAAGTACATAATACACGAGATATACGAATAATAATAACACAAAACTCAACAGTCGTGAAACCTTAACACAAACCACACATTCAAATGGTCAACACAGAATAGCATTACATACACAAGGTGAAAGATAATCACATTGTCATATTCTCCGTACAGAACATAACACCAATGAAACTTTCAAACGAGCCCAAAGAGTCAGAGAAATCCCTTTTTATAAAAGGAAAAGTATTTTGATAAGAAAGTTCGAAAACATTAATATTGACTCGGGCCATCTTGGGGTTTTGAAAATCAAATGGAAATACTTTAGGAAATACTTCAAAAGCTCTCGGGTCCTTGACCCAGCATGTGGAAAACAATTTGCAAGAAAACCATTACAACGTTATTCGGGGTCCTCGACCCAAAAGATAAAACACTATCACAAGTGAATCATTACAACATCTCACGGGGTTCTCAGCCCAATCCAAATAATATCATCACGAGATCAAATCTCAACATCTCACGGGGTCCTCGACCCATTACACAGAATAATCAACACAAGATAATCAAAGGCACAGCCTCTCATTCGACAAATCCTGCTCAAGACCCCTGATTAATTAACCCTCGGAGATCTCGTCAAATATCCTTGGTTAATTAACCCTGATACCAACATGTAAAACAAGTTGGAACGAACTCCAAAAACATAATTCGCGGTCTACATCAAGACCATCATTAAAAGCAAGTTGCAAAGATTTAAATTTCGAAAATCATTTGGTAACGGGGTCTTAGCTATCACTCAAATATCCGTTACCAATAAGCTCGCCAGCGCCTCCTTGCACACCTATGTACCGGCGTTCACTCCACTATATTGGCCGCCCATTGCACATGTCACCGCGCCGGCGTTCACTCCCACAGAGCCGCCTTGCTCGCGCATTAAGTAACACCGGTGTTCACCAATCATATGGAGCCGCTCATTGCGGCGTACATCGGGCCGGAGTGCACGCCCGCCCTCGAGGTACCGGATTTGACGTCTCTCATAACAAGTATTCACATTATTACAAATACCAAGCACACAGTCAACCGTTGCAACAATTATCAAATCAGTTCATCAATTCACATAATTTATTCGCCAGTACGTAACTACCCAAAAATAAACAATAACTCGCACGTTATTCATCAAGACTTAGCACATTAGGCCTTCAATAATATCAATCAATACTACATAAATATCCTTATATCGTAACTCAACCGAAAATACAAACATTACCATATTACCTCTATAAATATTATTCGTACTTTAGTCTAAGTTGAGTACGTCGACTAATATTGGTATGAATCACCCAACATTTATCTCTATATGTATATTTATATACATACACATATATCTATACATATATCCACACATATCTATATACATATATATAATATAAATACAGATATTCATAACATGATTCATACACTTCAGCAACAATGATTTCACGTAATTATAATTCGTATATCAAGGTACTTGCCTTGGTAATCTCTCGCGAATACTCCGGAAATACAGTTGATTGGAACAAATCCGGAACTCCAACGGAAACGACGGTCGGAAAGGCTCAACACTGGATTATCGTAGGAAATTCGTCCTTAATATCCTATCATTAAATAAACAACCAATCACACGAGGAAAAGCATAAAAAGATGGCCGAACCCTAACTGTTCTCTTCGTAACGTACGTTACACACATACGTAACGTACGTTACGTCTGCACGTTAGCGCACGTAAGCTACAAGGATTAGCGCACGCTAAGCATGCATTGATGATTCTTCTCGATTGCACGATTGCCTTGCACGAGGGTATAACGCACGTAATGCATAGAGCTTAACGTACGTTATATTCACACATATCTCACTCATGTGAATCAGAATAACCCTATGGTGTTGATGTCTACGAATTCCCGGTTAATCCTCCCATCATAAGACTCACTCCAAATATTGATTATAGATCCTCAAAGGTAGTTCGGAAAATCTGAGGTTGTTACCAACATTAAGTCTATGATCATTATGGAAACACCATACAATATGGTTTATTAATCTCAGAATTTTACCTTACTTGATCATCATAACAAGAGTCGGATTATAACGTTTTTAACTCGGGTAACTAAAGCATGAACATTCCAACTTCCAAAAACATGGTGTTCGGATAAAAATCATCTATGGAGCTTAATAATCCCGGTGGTATGTTCATAACATCCTTAAGAACACGAATTCAAGGTTGAGGTAGCATTAACATACCTTAATATGAAAGAAATGTAGAGACAAGAGATAGCATCCAACTTCGATTGCTTGAATGTCAATCCAAGATGTTTCGTAACTTAAATGATCGAGTTTATGTGATCTATATGTGTTTTAGAGGGCTGGAGACCCTCTAGAAATGAAGGAAAACGAAGTACAAGTGAAAAGGACGAAGTGAAATGAAATGGGGTGCTGTCCATATATATAATATCTTGAGGTTTACGTACGTTAGCCTTAGCAATTTACGTACGTAATCGACTTAGCGCACGCTACCCTTCGATCTTAGCGTACGCTATCGTTCACTGATAGCTTACTGTCTCGTTCTGTACTAGCTTACGTACGTTACACCCTATGCATTACGTACGTAAGCTACACATATTAGCGTACGCTAGTTACAAGCCTTAGCGTACGTTAACACCCGTTGACCCCAAAACTGTCCAGGTTCATCCACGGGAATCTTTCCGAGCCCCACCACCAGCCGTCCATGTGCTAGCCAGCCTGTTCAATTATTGACCTCCTTACGTACGCTACGTCTAGCTCGTAGCGTACGCTATATCCAGTTCGTAACGTACGTTACGCTTACCTGTTAGCGTGCGTTACGACGTAGTTGCATGTGAAGGATTAAAAGTTGATATTATCATGCATGAGGATACGAATACGGAAACAATCGTACTTCGATTATTGATAGCACCAATTCAGGTAATACAGGGTTCAAATACGGACGAAAATACCCAACAATTTATCCAGATATTACATATTATCCCTCTTAAAAGAAGTTTCGTCCCGAAACTTAAAGTAGAGTGGTGGAACAACCAAGGAAAAATAACTACTTGCTCAGTCCCAAAAAATCACGAGCGATGCGAGAATGCAAGGTTCTAAAAATACAATGATTGGACCTAGGAAGTAGCAGGCACGTCAATTGAGGCGATAAATTATACGTGAACACGAGAAGTTATAGTGGAGAAGTAAAAGCTCACAGAATTAAGGAAATTCACCAGCGGCTCAGACGTACTAAAATCCCGTGTCGAGTTCGACCCACCATATTCAGGTTCATAACACATTGGAAATATTAACCGCACGAGTGGGAACAAATAGTTTCGAACAAAATTTTGCAAAGATTAAGTTCAGATGTGAATAGACCACAATAATTCACGGAGTCTAACAAATCGGTTCAATTTCGTTCGATCGATGAGGTTCGAGAGAACATGGTAGTTTAAAATTGTCAAGAGGGTCACAGATGAATCATCAACAATGAAAGTCTCCCAACACCGAAAATACTAAGAAGAGTATGGGTATTACGTTCCCCCATACTAAGAAGTTTCAGCCTCGAAACTTAAAACAGCAGGAGTTGGAAATGAAAACCAATTAAAATGAAAAATGATCAAAGTCACAATTTGTTGGAAACGGCAACGACTAGAACACAGCACAAAATCTTCATTCGCCTATGATAGGCTCTTCAGCAGAAGACATAAGGTTTCGGGGCATTCTCCGGCCACTTGTTCTGCTCACCGACAGAGTAGCATTATTTGCCAATTCGGAAATTATCTCACAATGTTTCTCCCGATGGCCTTCACACCCGCACCGATAGCAAGTCAAGAGTGGGGAGGTACAGTTTACACGGATATGTCCCGTACGGTTGCAGTTGAAGCACACTCTCTTCTTACCGGGAGTCACCGATGCTGGCTGGGGATTCCCAATGCTCACTCTCGTCCGCAAAGACGACGTATTCGAACGACGTGGGGGTTTGAGAACCTTAGTCTCATCACCGCCCAAAAATTTTCCAGATGTCCTCGGTCTCTTTTCTCCGCTCGTTGGCTCGGTCACTGAGGAGGTTTCATAGGTTATCGTCTGATCTTGATATTCCTTCACCGTAACATGAATCGTTGTCGTACGAACCACCTCACCGCTTCCGCTTCCTATATCACGTCTACGTCCACCAAGGCTCGTCATGCTAATGCAGATAGTACCGTTTATTGTTATCACATAGTCGGTTGTACGGTATACCACAATTATCAACATAAGGTTTAATTAGCACCCTTAGAATAACGGTAATATCGTAAAGCACGAAATTTTCAAATCAACTTCCAGTCCTTCGTCTAGGACGATCATTATGCGTATGCTTTTAAAAAATTTTGAAACAAAAGCCGAATCACGTTGTGCTCAAAACTTGTAAATACTGTCCTTTGTTTTGGAAAAGGAAGTTTATACAATGACTCTAAAAAAATTTATTTTCGAGTAATGCCTATAAGAAAATTGAAAATCGAATTGTAACTAATTTGAAATATTTCAAAAGTGTTGAGTCCCAAATACCACAATTTTGAAAATCCTTCCTCTTCTACCAAAGTGTTTATTCGAAAGAACTTTTCACCAAAATACGTGACCATTCGACACGACTACATTATATCATGAGGTTTACAATGCTAGGAAAATTTCAAAACACTACTTTGAAATGTTCGTAATTCGGCCCGGAAATATTACATGTCAGGGATTCTGCGCCGGAACCTACCAGGCTAAAATCCATTTAAAAATCATTTCAAAATATGCCAAAAGCCGATGACGGTAGCATTTCCCAAAACTTACAAAATCATTTGTAAAATATTAAATACCGTCATAAAAATACCGTTAAATGTGCAAGACTAAAATGCCAAAATGTCAAGAGTCATTTCAAAGTACTCACGCAGCGGATAAAATTAACACTCAAAGATTTATCCTACTGAAATGCAGAAATCGATAAATATGTTCGACTACCGAAGTATACTACATAACCATTCTCACTCGACGCGTATACGCAGGTGATATCGTAAAACAATATAATCTCTAACAAGTTCAAACCCTAGGTTCACGTTAAGCATAATATAATCAAATACGTATATAAGGGGACTTACGATTCGGGAGGCTTACCATCACGGATTGCTTGAAGATGATGTTGGAACCACGATACTAATCACAACTCTGACGCGCACGACTTACACAAGACATGGACTTGACCCAACGGCCTAGGTTTTTCGCAAACCTAAGCTCTGATACCATATTTGTAACGCCCCCAGAATACATCCGGAAATGTTACACGTCGTAGGCCCTTCTTACAAGGATCTACAAGGCTAAACTCTACTAGACTACAAAATGATTGACCGACTAGGGTTAATCTAAATACAACGCAGACCGACGAGGTCATTAAACAATTCAGAAACAAATGAACTTTACATCTCAATGACAAAAATAAACTTGAACACAGAAAAGAACGACAATTCGATTTAATAAATGAAAACTACACCCTTGCAAGGGTGAATACTCGAACGACAGAGAAATACCGACCAAAATGACACAAAAGAAAAGACTCTAACTCTGGTGTGATTAGTATCATTGTCCTCCATCTCCTTCCCAGCCAATCCTGTGACTGCTCCCGAGCTGCCAAAACCTAAGCGCATAACAGGCACCCACCCCCCGAAACTCGGGGGTTAGCAAACTGGAATTTTGCTAGTGCAAGTACATAATACACGAGATATACGAATAATAATAACACAAAACTCAACAGTCGTGAAACCTTAACACAAACCACACATTCAAATGGTCAACACAGAATAGCATTACATACACAAGGTGAAAGATAATCACATTGTCATATTCTCCGTACAGAACATAACACCAATGAAACTTTTAAACGAGCCCAAGGAGTCAGAGAAATCCCTTTTTATAAAAGGAAAAGTATTTTGATAAGAAAGTTCGAAAACATTAATATTGACTCGGGCCATCTTGGGGTTTTTAAAATCAAATGGAAATACTTTAGGAAATACTTCAAAAGCTCTCGGGTCCTTGACCCAGCATGTGGAAAACAATTTGCAAGAAAACCATTATAACGTTATTCGGGGTCCTTGACCCAAAAGATAAAACACTATCACAAGTGAATCATTACAACATCTCACGGGGTTCTCGGCCCAATCCAAATAATATCATCACGAGATCAAATCTCAACATCTCACGGGGTCCTCGACCCATTACACAGAATAATCAACACAGTACAATCAAAGGCACAGCCTCTCATTCGACAAATCCTGCTCAAGACCCCTGATTAATTAACCCTCGGAGATCTCGTCAAATATCCTTGGTTAATTAACCCTGATACCAACATGTAAAACAAGTTGGAACGAACTCCAAAAACATAATTCGCGGTCTACATCAAGACCAACATTAAAAGCAAGTTGCAAAGATTTAAATTTCGAAAATCATTTGGTAACGGGGTCTTAGCTATCACTCAAATATCCGTTACCAATAAGCCTGCCAGGCGCCTCCCTTGCACACCTATGTACCGGCGTTCACTCCACTATATTGGCCGCCCATTGCACATGTCACCGCGCCGGCGTTCACTCCCACAGGAGCCGCCCCTTGCTCGCGCATTAAGTAACACCGGTGTTCACCAATCATATGAAGCCGCTCATTGCAGCGTACATCAGGCCGGAGTGCACGCCCCGCCCTCAGAGGTACCCGGATATGACGTCTCTCATAACAAGTATTCACATTATTACAAATACCAAGCACACAGTCAACCGTTGCAACAATTATCAAATCAGTTCATCAATTCACATAATTTATTCGCCAGTACGTAACTACCCAAAAATAAACAATAACTCGCACGTTATTCATCAAGACTTAGCACATTAGGCTTTCAATAATATCAATCAATACTACATAAATATTCTTATATCGTAACTCAACCGAAAATACAAACATTACCATATTACCTCTATAAATATTATTCGTACTTTAGTCTAAGTTGAGTACGTCGACTAATATTGGTATGAATCACCCAACATTTATCTCTATATGTATATTTATATACATACACATATATCTATACATATATCCACACATATCTATATACATATATATAATATAAATACAGATATTCATAACATGATTCATACACTTCAGCAACAATGATTTCACGTAATTATAATTCGTATATCAAGGTACTTTCCTTGGTAATCTCTCGCGAATACTCCGGAAATACAGTTGATTGGAATAAATCCGGAACTCCAACGGAAACGACGGTCGGAAAGGCTCAACACTGGATTATCGTAGGAAATTCGTCCTTAATATCCTATCATTAAATAAACAACCAATCACACGAGGAAAAGCATAAAAAGATGGCCGAACCCTAACTGTTCTCTTCGTAACGTACGTTACACACATACGTAACGTACGTTACGTCTGCACGTTAGCGCACGTAAGCTACAAGGATTAGCGCACGCTAAGCATGCATCGATGCTTCTTCTCGGTTCAGATCGCCTTGCTCGAGGTATAACGCACGTAATGCATAGAGCTTAACGACGTTATATTCACACATATCTCACTCATGTGAATCGAATAACCCTATGGTGTTGATGTCTACGAATTCTGTTAATCCACCCATCATAAGACTCACTCCAAATATTGATTATAGATCCTCAAAGGTAGTTCGGAAAATCTGAGGTTGTTACCAACATTAAGTCTATGATCATTATGGAAACACCATACAATATGGTTTATTAATCTCAGAATTTTACCTTACTTGATCATCATAACAAGAGTCGGACTATAACGTTCTTAACTCGGGTAACTAAAGCATGAACATTCCAACTTCCAAAAACATGGTGTTCGGATAAAAATCATCTATGGAGCTTAATAATCCCGGTGGTATGTTCATAACATCCTTAAGAACATGAATTCAAGGTTGAGGTAGCATTAACATACCTTAATATGAAAGAAACGCAGAGACAAGAGATAGCATCCAACTTCGATTGCTTGAATGTCAATCCAAGATGTTTCGTAACTTAAATGATCGAGTTTATGTGATCTATATGTGTTTTAGAGGGCTGGAGACCCTCTAGAAATGAAGGAAAACGAAGTACAAGTGAAAAGGACGAAGTGAAATGAAATGGGGTGCTGTCCATATATATAATATCTTGAGGTTTACGTACGTTAGCCTTAGCAATTTACGTACGTAATCGACTTAGCGCACGCTACCCTTCGATCTTAGCGTACGCTATCGTTCACTGATAGCTTACTGTCTCGTTCTGTACTAGCTTACGTACGTTACACCCTATGCATTACGTACGTAAGCTACACATATTAGCGTACGCTAGTTACAAGCCTTAGCGTACGTTAACACCCGTTGACCCCAAAACTGTCCAGGTTCATCCGCGGGAATCTTTCCGAGCCCCACCACCAGCCGTCCATGTGCTAGCCAGCCTGTTCAATTATTGACCTCCTTACGTACGCTACGTCTAGCTCGTAGCGTACGCTATCTCCAGTTCGTAACGTACGTTACGCTTACCTGTTAGCGTGCGTTACGACGTAGTTGCATGTGAAGGATTAAAAGTTGATATTATCATGCATGAGGATACGAATACGGAAACGATCGTACTTCGATTATTGATAGCACCAATTCAGGTAATACAGGGTTCAAATACGGACGAAAATACCCAACAATTTATCCGGATATTACAAAAGTAACCAAAATGCTAAAATATAAACCGTAAAGAAGCTAAACATCCTGCTCTGAAACTACCTCTGTATCATATCCGACATCAGCAATCCGACTCCAACTCACTCCAGACAACTCCCTCCTTCGTCGAAGCCCTCAACCTCGACGACGCTCGTGTTAAATTCTTAAACTCAAGACTTACCAATAAGAAGAACCCGACACCAACTCATCCTTCCCGTTTAATCGACAGTAAATCCACCAGGGCCCCCCTGAAACCAGGCGAGTCTATCGGCGTGGCCAACTACTACACGGAAATCGGAATCGGAACTCTGACGACCAACCATTCAGTGATCGTGGACTCCGGCAGCTCGTTTTCCTGGATCTAGTGCGAGCCATGTGCCGTCTACTGCCATCCACAAATGGGCTCACGTTTCAATCCCTCATCCTCCTCGACACGGAAATTTAAATGACGCACAAGGATTTATAGAGGTTCGGCTATAAACGAGCCTACGTCCTCTCTCGGTATCTTTTTCTATAGGCTAAAGAAAAACCTCTTCTCCTCTCTTCTATCGGTCGAGGTATAACCGTTACAATCACGTCTTCTATTGGTCCGTGATAAACCACTCGCACTTGTCTTTGTGTCGGTCCAAGTTAAACCGTTTTCCTTTTCGTAGGACAAGGAATCAACCTCTCTAGATTTCTATGGGTACTAGATAAACCTCACTTGATAGCGATTGGGATTCTAATAATGCCGGATCTTTGATCCTAATAACACCGAATCCAATCGTATCTTTTCTTTTACCACTCGTGTATGATTTTGTGTATACCACTCAATCACTCAATGTAAGCTCAATATTATAACAACAATAGTATCAATATGATTCTCAGATGTATGTATCGTTTGCTTGAGTTGTTGTGTATGTAACAATACCATAACCATGGTATTTATAGGCTCCATGATCAAACTAGCCGTTAGCTTCCTGTGCACTGATTACGTACGCTATAGCTCTTACATTACGTACGTAAGTCCCTTTACGTACGTTAACCATCCATGGTTACGTACGTTAGCATCTTCACAAAACAGTTCAGGGGCTTCGTCATTTTTGGTTACGTACGCTAACAGTTTCCTCATTACGTAGGTTAAGCCTTACGTCACTGCTGACGTCATATGTCCGTTGCATGCTTTTATGACTTTGACTCCTCCAACGTTCATCTGGTTTGAACTTGTTTACGTACGTTAAATTCATACTATTACGTACGTTAATTGTCATACATTACGTACGTTAACCTTTCCTTGTTACGTACGTTAGCTTTGTGTTTTTCCAGCTTTTTGCACTTCGTTTCCTTCGATGCTTGGCTTCGCCTCTTCGTTGTTTTGTTTTGTTTGTCAACATTAATCATCAAAACACTTTTAATTTATGTATGGAACAAAATGTTCCAACAATCTCCCCCTTTTTGATGATTACAAAACAACACTTCGTCAATGGGATTTACCTGCAAAAATACAAATATATGTATATGTGTACAGATCAAAGTTTTCGACTTTGTCCGTTTCGTTAGTTTCTTCTCCCATTTCTTTTTCGACTCCTTTTCATTTTTCGATTTTCTCTCCCTTTTAGGGTTAATCCCATTTTCGACTTATTTCTCCATTTTTCTATCTCTCCCCCTTTTTGTATTCATCAAAAAAATGCAATAAAATGCCAATAAAAAAATTCCATAAATATGAAATATGCAAAAATAAATACAAGGGTATTAACTCCCCCTGAAAATATTATCCGTTTAAAAAATTACTCCCCCTGAGTAAAATACCAAAAATCAATATTTGGGGATCCAACCTATAGTTGGTTTTTGTTTAGAAACGTAGACGATATTTGAAACGATTGTTCCTTTAGGAACCCAAATTTTCTTAATTTTTATCGTCCGTCTCGGGATTTTGCAACTTGAAATATGATGCCCGATTTTTAAACACTTTTCGCAATGGAGTATCTTAAAATTGACGGATTCGTTTTTCGAACGTGGTTTGAATCCTAACCCCTCTTTATTTAAAGTATATTTTTGGACACATAACATTTGTTCAAATTTATCGTTGCTGCACGAGAATTTTCTTGTCAAAGATTTTAGTTCATCTTGAACTTTTAAAAGATCATTCTTCAAAATATTTTCATTTTCAATACACTTTGAATGATCGATTTCAACAAATTTTCCCTTCTCGATAATTTTGGAATTTTCAATTTCCAAAGATTTAATTTTAGACTTAAGGGATTTTATTTCCGATAAAGCATTTTGGAAATCCGTATGTAATAACTCAAATGCATCAAAAATTTCGTCACGGGAGGATGTACTTACTTGGCTTTCGACGTCGTTGTCGTCGAACGAACTCCGGGCCATGAGAGCGAGATTATTTTGATTGATGAAATCATCGTCTTCGTTTTCATCGCTCCATGTTGCCACGAGGACCTCCTTTTTGGGTTTAGTACAGCAATGCTTAGCGAAGTGGCCTGGTTTTCCACATAGTCGACAAGAGTTGTCGAATTTCTTCGTTTCGCTTGAAATATCCTTCTTCCTCCGGTTTAATAAAGTTTGGAATTTATTAATATTTTTGGCATAGTATGCCATTTCTTCATCGCTTTCTTCCACCGGGATTTCTTCCTTCTTTCTCGATATCTTAGCCTTCATGGCTAGCGATTTTTCTTTCGGTTTCGGCTTGACACTTCGTGATTTTAACACGATCTCATAATTAATTAGCGAACCAACAAGGGCGCTAAAATCGAGCGTGTTGAGATCTTTGGATTCCATAATTGCGGTCATGGTGCCGTCCCATTCGCTAGGTAGTGATCTTAAGATTTTCTTGACTTTTTCACTACTAGATAATGGTTTGCCAAACGAAGCTAGTCCATTGGTGATGACCAAAAATCGGTCGAGCATATTGGTGATGGACTCTTCACCCTTCATCATGAATAACTCGTAGTCATGGAGAAGCATATTTATCTTCGTCTCCTTGACTTGAGTCGTCCCTTCGTGTGTGATTTCTAGAATTTTCCATATTTCTTTCGCACTCTCATACGATGAGATTCGATTGACCTCTTCCGGATTTAAGGCACAAAATAAGAGTTGAGTAGCCTTACAATTTAGATGGTCATTTTTCCAATCGGCATCGTCGTATTCTTCAAAAGATTTGAGCGTACCGTCGGATTTGAGAGGAATTTTTGGGCCAAGGCAAATGATCTTCCAAATCTCTATATCGTAGGCACGAATAAGGATCGACATCTTTTTCTTCCATGTTAAATAATTTGAGCCATCAAAGAAAGGTGGTCGGTTGAGAGCAAGGCCTTCGACAGGAGCAAATTGAAACGCCATTGGATCTTTTTCTCCTAGGATGTTAAGCCGTGTATTGGAGTACCGCTCCGATACCAATTGTTGGGTACGGGGTCGGATATTGCGCCGTTTGCGGAAGCGTAAATATCAAGTGCGGAAATTTAAATGACGCACAAGGATTTATAGAGGTTCGGATATAAACGAGCCTACGTCCTCTCTCGGTATTTTTTTCTATAGGCTAAAGAAAAACCTCTTCTCCTCTCTTCTATCGGTCGAGGTATAACCGTTACAATCACGTCTTCTATTGGTCCGTGATAAACCACTCGCACTTGTCTTTGTGTCGGTCCAAGTTAAACCGTTTTCCTTTTCGTAGGACAAGGAATCAACCTCTATAGCTTTCTATGGGTACTAGATAAACCTCACTTGATAGCGATTGGGATTCTAATAATGCCGGATCTTTGATCCTAATAACACCGAATCCAATCGTATCTTTTCTTTTACCACTCGTGTATGATTTTGTGTATAACACTCAATCACTCAATGTAAGCTCAATATTACAACAACAATAGTATCAATATGATTCTCAGATGTATGTCTCGTTTGCTTGAGTTGTTGTGTATGTTAAAATACCATAACCATGGTATTTATAGGCTCCATGATCAAACTAGCCGTTAGCTTCCTGTGCACTGATTACGTACGCTATAGCTCTTACATTACGTACGTAAGTCCCTTTACGTACGTTAACCATCCATGGTTACGTACGTTAGCATCTTCACAAAACAGTTCAGGGGCTTCGTCATTTTTGGTTACGTACGCTAACAGTTTCCTCATTACGTACGTTAAGCCTTACGTCACTGCTGACGTCATATGTCCGTTGCATGCTTTTCTGACTTTGACTCCTCCAACGTTCATCTGGTTTGAACTTGTTTACGTACGTTAACTTCATACTATTACGTACGTTAATTGTCATACATTACGTACGTTAACCTTTCCTTGTTACGTACGTTAGCTTTGTGTTTTTCCAGCTTTTTGCACTTCGTTTCCTTCGATGCTTGGCTTCGCCTCTTCGTTGTTTTGTTTTGTTTGTCAACATTAATCATCAAAACACTTTTAATTTATGTATGGAACAAAATGTTCCAACACAGTCCTGGTCAAGATTTTCATCAAATATGTTCCCAGATGTATTGGCCTCAATAACTTTGGATGGCTCGAATGTTTCGGTGGTATGAGCCTGGGCATCTTTGCCTTTATTTTTTATTGATGCCTGATATGGATCCACACGGTGTTGGGAAGTACGACAATATTTAGCCCAATGTCCAGTTATACCACATCTACGACATGGATCATCACCAGAATTTTTCATAGGCATTTTCCCTTATCACGATGCCCGTGAATTGACTGCCTTGGTCTGTCGGAATATTTATTTTGACGGGAATAATGATAATTATCACGATTATTATAGTTACGTCTGCCGCGGTCATTTCTGTAATTATTTTGACGGTAGCCACCACGTCAACCACTTTTCTGGGTTCCACACCCGGGTCTATTTTCACGGCTTTTGAACCGGCCGGCAGCTCTACCACATCTGGTATGTGCTTCAGGTTCGACACGGGACCCAGAGGGTCATAGTGTAATATCCGCAATTTTTGATTTTCGGTAAATTTCTTTTTTTCGGCCGGAGTCCGTTTTGACGACTCTCCCATGACCGTTTCGTCATTCTGAGAATGATTAATTCTACACTTTTTGACATCCGAGTTCGTTTCGGTGTGGTTTTATTGAGTTCCGTGTTCTTTAGCGACTTTTCCACGTATGAGTTCGACTTTATTAGATCACCATTAATTTTTGGAAACTCCAAAAATTCTGAATCTTTGCAATTTTATAAAGCATCGAGTTATCTTTCCAATGGTTCAAACGGTGAGTCAATCGGAGTCCAGACGAGGGAGTTATGGTCGAAATAGCTAAGTCACTCTCATTTTCCAGATTGGCCGGCGGCTGTCTGTGCCGCGGCACATGCCGGCAGGGCCGCGGCACACTGCTGAGTCACTGCCGCGGCACACCCGTCCGGGCCGCGGCACACTCGTGTTGCAATTGTTCTGGCCGACCCGTCTGTACCGTGTGCCGCGGCACATGCCGACAGGGCCGCGGCACACTGCCGATCACTGGGGGCAGAATTCGGCCCTGTGCCGCGGCACACTGTGCAGTCAGCCTATTTAAGGCCCTGCAGTCGGGTTTTTGGCCATTTTTCTCCTTCTTCTCCTTCTCTTCCGCGGCTGAGGGTGTACGTATCATGGAGAGATGTTGTTGGACAATCAATCCATGAAGTCTTGGAGTTCATATCATCAATCATCCATCCTATAATATCCTCCGATCTACCGAATCAAGGTTAGATTTCTTGAAAATCTAGTTTTGGGGAATTTGGGTATTTTGGTTGTTTTCGTCCGATTAATCCGATTTAACTTAGGATTATGATGGATTGATGATTATTTAGATGTATTATATCATTTCCTTTATTATTCCATGGTTGGATAGTATCGATTCGTTGTTTTGGTCGAGTTCTTGATCGACGCCTTGAAGGTGTCCGGTAGAATGTCATAAAGGGGTTTTCGGACATTCTACGATTATTCTTCATCGTATGATCGTTGATTTATTAATTATATGTTATTAGGGTCGAGTTTCTTGCGAAGAAACCGAGTTGAACCCTTCCGTTCGTTGTCATCTTCCTTTTCGATAGCATCGGGCGTTTCGAAGCTTTCCGGTTGAGCCGTGTTCGTCGGGATACTTGCGTGCCGATTTTGAGGCAAGTACCTTGCCCATACTTTTCTTATTTTATGGATATGATGATCGGTGATCGCCTTGGTGTGTTTGTTTGGTTGTTTGAAATGAAGTTTCAAAAGAATTGTTTTGGCCTCGTTAAAGGCTCTCTTTCAAAACGCGTGTGTGTTTTGTGAATGGTGTGTTTTGGGAATTGATTACGGTTTGATTGTTTTGAACGTTGAAGGCTTTGATGATACCCCCTGTTGTTTAAAGTTATGGAATCGTGTATTCCGTATTTAATCTTGTTAATGTGTTTTTGAAGAGTTTGATAATGGTGTCGAGTTAGAGGCCATCTCTAGCGAGTATTCTTAATGAACTTACATTCTTAGCATATTAGTATTGCATGAGTAACGTGTGTGTGTGTATGCTCACTATGGGTTAGATCCGACGGGGTCTCGGTAGGGGTCCACAGAGACGTGGATCCGCGAGCTTGCTTTTAACCACTATGGGTTAGATCCGACGGGGTCTCGGTAGGGGTCCACAGAGACGTGGATCCGCGGTTAATTGTGGTGCATTTTGCAAATGTGTTTTGATATTGGCATTTCCGGAAATGAGTGCTTTTGAATGGTTTTAATGATTGCATGCATCGACTAAGTGTGTAAGAGGTAAGTTGTTCGTTTGTCTTACTTGGATAGGATGGCACTAGAGTATTTTGTTGTTTGTTTTAAATTCTTTATTTGTGGATTTTGATGTTGGGAGACGAACCTTGTTGTCGTTCTCGTGTACTGTGAGTTGATGATATTTGAGGCTAAATCCCAATGGTTTTGTAAAAGTCATTTTACGGATTTGGGGCTAAAATCCCAACGGTTTGGTAAATGTCATTTTTACGGAAAGTAAACCTTTGGGGCGGTGACCCCTTTTGTCTCTTGGGTTTTGAAAAGTAGGATTTGATAATCCTAAATTGTTTTCTATTAAAACTCCCGATGGTATTTCAAATCATTTTATAAATTGTTTCCCTTGATATTTTGATCTTGAAATTTGGGAAGTCTTTACTCAAACTCTTGCCTCGGGAAGTGTTCATCTTGTTGTATTCGAATCTTTGAGGATTCCGAATTATTATCGTTCGTGGAATGTGAATCGTATGGCTCGTATTTGCACTTTGTTCTTGCACTAGCAAAACAGTGGAGTTTTGCTAACCCCCGAGTATTCGGGGGGTGGATGTCTGCTTTTGCATTCAGGTTTGGGAGCATAACACAGGGTCGGCACGAAGGATGATGAAAGATTAACGATACTAATCACACGAGGATCCGTTGATGTCGTATTGGTCTAGTTGTATTTTCTTTTCCGCTGCAGTATCTTTTCCCCGTTGTACGGAAGTTTATTGTACTTTGACCCCTGCGTGGGCATGTAATGAGTTTGAGTTGTATGTATTTATTGAAAGACCAAATCGGTCTACTGAGTCATTTTAGCCTTAAAGGCATTGTTGAGTTGTTCTATGTTGTTACCAGCCTGGTAGATCCTTGAGAAAAGGGTCTACGACGTGTAATATCCCTGAGCGGATTGGGGGTGTTACATAAATGGTATCGGAGATTAGGTTGAGGAAACCTAGGCTGTCGGGTCAAGTCGTGTTGTTTGAGTCTTGTTTCGTCGGATTTTGTCTGACTAAGTCGTGTCGCGACGCGTCGTCTGAGTTTGTTGGTCGTGATTAGTATCGTGGGGCGATCATCATCTTCGTGCGACCTGTGGATGTAAGTCTCCCTTCTTTATGTTGTGCCTCGTGTGACACGAGCTATTTTTATGATTATTTGTTAGGTGATTGAATCCTTCGGTGGATTTTGATTTCACGATTTGTATTTAGTTGACTCTCGTATTTGGCTTATACGAGGAGTATCGTCGCTGCTAATGTCTTTTACTGTTGTTTTTGTCCGTTGCTTATGATTTTCGAATCGATTTGCTCGTTTTACAAGTTCTATTGTGGAAGCTTTGTGCTTATACGCGTTGGACTTGTTCACTAGCCAGTGCGGGAGGGTCCTTAGAGGCCTTGAATGGAGTCAGTGGTTTTGTTCTGAATCCTAGGCGGTCTTCGACTGTGGTCTTTTATCGTTTATTTTTTCGTTAAAAGACATGTATTGTCTTGACTTTAAACGTTTTGATGCGTGTACTAGGAGGTGTTTTAGTGTACGTCGGTATGCGTGAGTTTTGGGTATTCTGGCCTATTGGATTTTTGAAAACCTTGAGTATCTTAGAAAATTAAATTTCGAGACGTACTTTTAAAACGAATTATTTTCTTGCGGTGTTTTCAAGGTGCTTTCTAGTGCCGCAATATATTTCAAAAAAATTCCAGTTGAGGACCAAAAATATTTTGAGATATTTTCAATTATTTAGAAATATTTTGCTTAGACCCGAGGGTCGAATATTCTGAAAGTTTTCACTAAGAGAAAGTGTCCTCATTTTTATCAAATGCGAAATGGTTCTCCAAAGTCTCGATAACGATGTTTCACATTTATATTTTTTTTGAAAGGTGATACTCAAGATCAACTGGTGTTCTTCTAAATTATTTTCAAAATGAGGTTTTTGTTTTTAAAACCTATCCATTCCCATTTGAAGGCTGGGTATGTATGTATAATGTTCGCGTTGTCATTGTGATGTTTGCTCCGGAGTATGATCGAATTGGCGGTGTGAGCGTTGAGTCGTTTTCCACACATTTGTTGTGTTAGCCCTCTGTGAGAGGTGGGATGTTGGTGTTGAATGTTGCCGCCTCATAGTGATTTCTACGTTGTCGTGCATGTGCGAGCTGTTAGAGCTTGGTATGGTATGACCGTGTGCATCGATGATGGTTCCGTTATGTGTCGGTTGTTTAGTGTCTTGTTACCTTGCTCCCGTTTTTGTGAATTTCGTGGACGAGATCGGAGGTAATACCCGTACTATTTTGACTTCTATATTTCCTCTTTCTCCAATCTATCGATTCGCTCATGTTCATTGATACTTTATGAACTTGTTCTATATTTCGGTTTCATCGTCCGAACGAACTGTGATCTTGTTGTGGGTCGATCTGGTTATCGCTGTGACTTTTCCGAATTTGGTTCGATTTTTGTGAACCTTGTTCGGAAGTAACATCTTTTGGTTCTACTAATTCTTTTATTCGAAGTGGATCGGATTTGGAACTCCTGTGTTTTCGACTCTGTCGACTCGTTTATGCTCGTTAACATTTTCTGAACTTTCCCAATCGCTTGCTTTTTTTGATCGAACGAGGGTGGTATTGTTTCGGGATAACTCGTTTGTCGTTATGACTTTTCAATCGCTATTCCCTTTTCTGTGGATCTTATGGGAATGCATGTCTCGTTGTTCACACCAGATCATCCTGGGAGTTGTTGTTTGAATTTTATTAACCTTCGTATTTCGGACATGATTGTTCGATTTTTGTTGTCTCGATCGTTTGTTTGTTCGGTTTTCGTTCTCGTTTCGTGATTGTTGAGCGTTCAGGCTCCTTCCTAATTCCCTTAAGTTCGGAAAATTAGTCTCGTTTTCGATCTTCCAACCCTTGGGCGGTGGAATTCCGTATTTGTTCAGCGATTGGCTCGCGTTTTGATTGAGGTACCGTTGGGTTGGTCAATCGTATTGATTTTCGTTCGTTGTGTTTTGTGATTGTTCGGATAATTGACTTGATCGTATTACCCATTTGATGACGCTTGTCACTTGTTGGTTTTATTATATCCCTAACGGCGACGTTGTGTTGGTCGTCGTGGAGCGTGTTTTCACACCGTATATTCCGTTGCGTTATTTGTAACATTTCGCCGTTGGGCATTAGTTACGCGTTTCTTGCGTATCTCGTTGAGTTTTCCTGACGGGATATTGCTTCTCCCTACTTGTTTTAAGTTTCGGGACGAAACTTCTTTTAAGGAGGGTAGAATGTAATATCCGCAATTTTCGATTTTCGGTAAATTTCTATTTTTCGGCCGGAGTCCGTTTTGACGACTCGCTCATGACCGTTTCGTCATTCTGAGAATGATTAATTCTACACTTTTTGACATCCGAGTTCGTTTCGGTGTCGTTTTGTTGAGTTCCGTGTTCTTTAGCGACTTTTCCACGTATGAGTTCGACTTTGTTAGATCACCATTAATTTTTGGAAACTCCAAAAATTCTGAATCTTTACAATTTTATAAAGCATCGAGTTATATTTCCAATGGTTCAAACGGTGAGTCAATCGGAGTCCATACGAGGGAGTTATGGTCGAAATAGCTAAGTCACTCTCATTTTTCAGATTTGGCGGCGGCATGCCGTGTGCGCGGCACATGCCGGCCGCGGCACACTCTAGAGTCATCGCTTGCACACCACACCGTCGGCCGCGGCACTCGTGTTGCAATTGTTGGCCGACACCGTGCATCCGTGTCTGCGGCACATGCCGACAGGCCGCGGCATCTTGCCCGATCATTGGGGCGAGTCGCTACGTGCCGCGGCACACCGGTCGGGCCGCGGCACACTTCATGATCGGCTATTTAAGGCCCCGCATGATCGGGTTTTTGGCCATTTTTCTCCTTCTTCTCCTTCTCTTCCGCGGCTGAGGGTGTACTTATCATGGAGAGATGTTGTTGGACAATCAATCCATGAAGTCTTGGAGTTCATATCATCAATCATCCATCCTATAACATCCTCCGATCTACCGAATCAAGGTTAGATTTCTTGAAAATCTAGTTTTGGGGAATTTGGGTATTTTGGTTGTTTTCGTCCGATTAATCCGATTTAACTTAGGATTATGATGGATTGATGATTATTTAGATGTCTTATATCATTTCCTTTATTATTCCATGGTTGGATCGTATCGATTCGTTGTTTTGGTCGAGTTCTTGATCGACGCCTTGAAGGTGTTCGGTAGAATGTCATAGAGGGGTTTTCGGACGTTCTACGATTATTCTTCATCGTATGATTGTTGATTTGTTAATTATATGTTATTAGGGTCTAGTTTCTTGCGAAGAAACCGAGTTGAACCCTTCCGTTCGTTGTCGTCTTCCTTTTCGATAGCATCAGGCGTTTCGAAGCTTTCCGGTTGAGCCGTGTTCGTCGGGATACTTGCGTGCCGATTTTGAGGCAAGTACCTTGCCCATACTTTTCTTATTTTATGGATATGATGATCGGTGATCGTCTTGGTGTGTTTGTTTGGTTGTTTGAAATGAAGTTTCAAAAGAATTGTTTTGGCCTCGTTAAAGGCTCTCTTTCAAAACGCGTGTGTTTTGTGAATGGTGTGTTTTGGGAATTGATTACGGTTTGATTGTTTTGAACGATGAAGGCTTTGATGATACCCCCTGTTGTTTAAAGTTATGGAATCGTGTATTCCGTATTTAATCTTGTTAATGTGTTTTGAAGAGTTTGATAATGGTGTCGAGTTAGAGGCCATCTCTAGTGAATATTCTTAATGAACTTACATTCTTAGCATATTAGTATTGCATGAGTAACGTGTGTGTGTGTGTGTATGCTAACTATGGGTTAGATCCGACGGGGTGTCGGTAGGGGTCCACAGAGACGTGGATCCGCGAGCTTGCTTTTAACCACTATGGGTTAGATCCGACGGGGTCTCGGTAGCGGTCCACAGAGATGTGGATCCGCAGTTAATTGTGGTGCATTTTGCAAATGTGTTTTGATATTGGCATTTCCGGAAATGAGTGCTTTTGAATGGTTTTCATGATTGCATGCATCGACTAAGTGTGTAAGAGGTAAGTTGTTCGTTTGACTTACTTGGCTAGGATGGCACTAGAGCATTTTGTTGTTTGTTTTAAATTCTTTATTTGTGGATTTTGATGTTGGGAGACGAACCTTGTTGTCGTTCTCGTGTACTGTGAGTTGATGATATTTGGGGCTAAAATCCCAATGATTTTGTAAAAGTCATTTTACGGATTTGGGGCTAAAATCCCAACGGTTTGGTAAATGTCATTTTTACGGAAAGTAAACCTTTGGGGCGGTGACCCCTTTTGTCTCTTGGGTTTTGAAAAGTAGGATTTGATAATCCTAAATTGTTTTCTATTAAAACTCCCGATGGTATTTCAAATCATTTTATAAATTGTTTCCCTTGATATTTGATCTTGAAATTTGGGAAGTCTTTACTCAAACTCTTGCCTCGGGAAGTGTTCATCTTGTTGTATTCGAATCTTTGAGGATTCCGAATTATTATCGTTCGTGGAATGTGAATCGTATGGCTCGTATTTGCACTTTGTTCTTGCACTAGCAAAACAGTGGAGTTTTGCTAACCCCCGAGTATTCGGGGGGTGGATGTCTGCTTTTGCATTCAGGTTTGGGAGCATAACACAGGGTCGGCACGAAGGATGATGAAAGATTAACGATACTAATCACACGAGGATCCGTTGATGTCGTATTGGTCTAGCTGTATTTTCTTTTCCGCTGCAGTATCTTTTTCCCGTTGTACGGGAGTTTATTGTACTTTGACCCCTGCGTGGGCATGTAATGAGTTTGAGTTGTATGTATTTATTGAAAGACCAAATCGGTCCACTGAGTCATTTTAGCCTTAAAGGCATTGTTGAGTTGTTCTATGTTGTTACCAGCCTGGTAGATCCTTGAGAAAAGGGTCTACGGCGTGTAATATCCCTGAGCGGATTGGGGGTGTTACACATAGTTCATGGTTTTTTAATAATAACTCATTTGTCTTCTCAGCCGTGAGAAGAACTGAAATTAGCTCAGAATATGTTTGAAATTGTCGTTGCCTGTATTGTTGTTGAAGCACCATATTTGAGGAATGCATCGTGATGAATGTTTTTTTCCAACTTATCAGTCTCAGATAGCTGTGTACCGCACAAGGCCAGTCGAGACTCAATTTTGAATAAGGCTGAATTATAATCAGCAACAGATTTAAAATCTTGCAATCTTAGTAGTTGTCATTCATATTGAGCCTGTGGAAATATTACAGTTCTGGTGTGATCAAATCTGTATTTGAGCTTCTTCCAGAGCAAAGAATGCCTTTTAATTTGCATATATTCATTCTTCAGATCCTCAGATAAATGATGGCGCATGAATATCATTGCATTTGCCTCATTTTTAATATCGGCATTAGCAAGTTCCACAGCTTCCAAGGTAGTAGCCAATTCCATACCTTGGAGGTGCAATTTAACATCAAGGCACCATGATAGAAAGTTATTTTCAGTACATCGAGGATTTGGAATTTCTTGTTTTCAATTCCGTCATTTTCTCTACAAGAATAAAAACGAGTTAGTATAAATAAATTCAACCCGAATAATACTAACATTTTTCGAGCAATAACTCGTGCTGATAACGTATTATAAAAAACGAGAATAAATAAACCACACAAGAATTTACGTGGTTCGATAAAATGATCTACGTCCACGGTCGGAGGGATCCGAAACTTCGCTAACATATTTGGAGGATGTTTACAATGATTCTAACTCTTAAACTTTGTAGCAAAGCTACCAAGGGTTTTCTATATTACAAGAGGAGAGAAAATGAGGGAGAATTCTATAGTTCAAGAATGCTTAGAATTGATGTGTCTTCCATCTACTAAAAAACATCTCTTTATAGTAAATTTTGGGGTGTGAAATGGCAAAATTGTCAACCTTCAAAGTCATCAATATATGGCTATGAATGTAGCTCAAAAATGAAAACTTGATAATTTCTCAATTTCACATTTAGATGAAGGCTTTCTTCCTTTCACATGAGCATTTCACAATTTATTCATAATATTTTACTCATTTTTTTATTTCTATTTTTAGTACTATTTTGATTGCGTACGTAGCATTTTTGTGACGTTTTGCTTTACATTTTTTAGTTTTTAATGTCATTTTTTTTTTGGTGAATTTTCTATTTGTTGGAATTTTAAGGTACTTCTATTTGATTTTTAAGCAGTAAACAGAACTGAGTCGTGCATAAAAATAGCCCAGGCCTTCAGAAACAATGAGGAGTAACCGAGCCTCTCTGGAACTACCGGATTCCCACAACACATCTCAGCATCTTTCTCCAGCACTTCTCCGCGCTACTCAGCGCGACTCCTGAGCCAGGCCGGTCCAATAGTTTCGGATGCCCTGTGCGGAGAGGCAAGAATATGTCCCTAATACAATGAACTAAGAACGTACAATTTTTTAACGAATTTGAAGACTAGCCATGTTAGAAGACTCGTTCCCATTCCGCTTATTTAATGAAAAGAAAAAACTTAAAGTGAGTTATAAATCTTGGGTAAAAAAACCCGGGTTATAATTACTGAGGAGAAAAAACGCATCTGGTAGTTCAAATCTGAAATCCACATTTGATTTTGAGTCTCAAACAATAGAGTTTGTGTTTTTAAAGAATAAATGATCATTGCATCAAACACTGTACAGAACTTAAGTAATGACAAACAAAACCATCAAACTTTCAATAGTAATCTATTTCACATCAAACTTTTAATAGTAATTTATTTCTCTCTTGTAGTCTATTCCCCTCTTGAGCTTTGTTTAATCCAAAAAACCATTACTTTTGGTTGGTGAAGAAAATAAAATAAATATTACCTGGTAGATGGTAGGTGAATGCTGAAGCGGTAGTATACTCTATAATTTTTTTTTTTAAAATTAAAAATTGAAGTTAGTATTGGGTATATATGTTATGGGCTTTGATGCCCTGGTGGACTTTCCTGCCCTGGGCGATCGCCCATCGCCCAGCACTAGGGTCGGGCCTGCTTCGAGCACTAATCGGTGCGCTACACATCTGAGTCCCATGCGACCGAATGCGCTGACCAAAGTGCGACCGCCTCCCTGACGGTGGCCTGGACTAACCCATGATCGACCCCCCCTGTTTTGCCCTAGATTTAAGAGATTTTTGTGGAGTTTTTCCTAAATCAATAAAATCAGGGTTTCTCTTTTTAATTTTTGTAATTTCTTTTTTCAATTACCAATTAATTAAACTTTAGATCTAGAATTTAAATTTGCTTGTGTATGCTTTGACATGCTGTTTAAAGTTTCAAGATGTTATTTTTTTTTTTACTTCAAGCTTTCAAGTGCAACCCTTTAATTTTCTTATACTTTTCTTAATTCCTTTGATTAATTGTTCGTGTTTTCTTTCCTCCTTTATTTTCCATGGTCAATTGCTTTCTCTTCATTGCATTTTAGTTCCTTATTAAATGCTCAATTTGATGAAATGTATAAATAAGTTCTTAGGCTAATTTTTGTAGATTTTGGGTATTGGATGACTTGTTCAATTTCCCCATGTTAATTGCAAATCAACCAAGTACTCTAATTGAATTGATTTGCTAGTTAACTGAATGACTCATCGACTTTCAATTATTTTTGGGTGAGAATTATTACCGAGAGGCGATATTTTTATCGGAATGAGTTTAATTAGAGGCTAGACATAATTCAAGTGACATTGTCTAGCTAAGGGGGTGATTTGTTGAAATAATCTCAAAGATCATTTTCTACTTTATGGAATTGCTTGGGAGTTGGGGAATGAAATCCTAACCTCAAACCTTGCATTTTTCTTTCCTTTGGCATCCTCTTTTGCCGGCTTTCATCTATTTTTTCGATTTACTTGTTTTCATTTACTTTCTTGTCTTGTATTTATATTCTTAGTTTATAATCAACCTCCATACTCCGAGTTCTTGTGGGCGAGATCTTAGTAGGACTAAAACCCTTGATACAGGTCACCAATTTTTCATAAATTTTTTTATTGGTTTAGTAGTGATAATTGTTGTTTGGGGACAAGAAAAACGCTATATGTGGGGGAGATTATTTGGTTGATTTTTATTTGTTTTTATGATGTTTGTGTTGTGTTTTGAGTGTATTTTTATGTTTATTCGCATTTCATTAAGTATTTATGGTTTTGTGTCACTTTGCATTATGGAAAATGTTGCATTTATATTGACATGGAATTGTGCCAGAACGGGTCAAAAAACTGACGAAATGGGGTTAGAAAAAAAAATAAAAAAAATCTGCATTATTGATTGACGAAAGTTGCAAATGAGCCGACTGTCACGGCCTAAAGTTGACGAAGAGACATGTGTGCGCAGACGGTCGCACGGGGTGCCGAGAGACAGGCACGAGCAGGACGCCATGGATGGCATCGGGCTGCATGTGGAGGTTCAGCCTTCGGGACGGCGTGATCGGATGAAGAATCACGCGGGAAAACCGTGGGAGGAGCACGGACGCCGCTATGGGAAGCGGATCGCCAAGGGGCATTACGATCGGGACAAGTGCGGGACTGTCCGGCAGCTCATGAGGCGCGCGCAAGGCCGGACGAGCAAAGGTCGTGTGGAACATGGCACGACGACGGGACTAGGCCGAGTCAGGGAACAAGACTCGAGCTGGGCGGCCGGACGCAGACGTGGGATGCCGGGCGCGGCCAAAGTGCGCGAGCGCGCACGCGCGAGATGTAACACCCCCAATCCGCTCAGGGATATTACACACCGTAGAATCTTTCCTCAATGATCTACCAGGCTGGTAACAACATCGAACATCTCAACAATGCCTTTAAGGCTAGAATGACTCAGTAGACCGATTTGGTCTTTTAATAAAAACATACAACTCAATCTCAATATATACCCACGCAGGGGTCAAATACAAAATACTCCCGTACAACGGGAAAAATAATGCAGCGAAAATAACGTACAACTGAACCAATACGACAACATACGGGTCCTCATATAATTAGTATCGATCATCTTTCATCATCCTTCATGTCGACCCTGTGCTATGCTCCCCAAAACCTGAATGCAATACAGACATCCACCCTCTGATTACTCGGGGGTTAGCAAAATTCCACTATTTTGCTAGTGCAAGTACAAAGTGCAAAATACGAGTCATACAATTCACATTCCAAGAATAACAATAATCAGGAATCCTCAAAGATTTAAACATAACAAAAAGTAATTCCCGAGGGAAGAGTTTGAGTAAAACTTTCTAAATTCGAAAGATCACAAATCATGAGAACAATTTGTAAAACAGTTTAAAATGCCCTCGGGAGTTTTATCGGAAAACATTTTAGGATTATCGAATTTTTTCTTTCCAAAATCAACAGGGGTCACGACCCAAAGATTTGCTTTCTCGAATGAAAACCAACAACAATTCACAGGGTTCAAAACCCACGTCACGTGTCCTCGATAGACATAAATATCAGCAGAACATAACCACCCAAGATACAAAATCTCGGTCACACCCAAGGTACTCGACCTGGTCAATACATCCAAATCATATACATAACACTGTGAACACATGCCACGTCATCTCACTGTTGGATCAATCATTTGTTGTCTCCTGACCACATGATCGCATGTCATGTGTCACCGTAGGTTCCATATACCACCGTGATCACTTGCCACGTCATCTCACGGTTGGATCAATCACTTGTTGTCTCCTGACCACATGATCGCAAGCCATGTGTCACTGTAGGTATACCGAGGCTCTCACGGTTGGATCAATCACTTGTTGCATCCTGACCACATGATCACATGTCATGTGTCACCGTAGATCCCACCCATATACACACATTCACACACATAACACAGCACGCCAAGGATATCCAAACAATTCACCCAAAGGCAACAAACACATAGCGCAACACAAGTGTCAAATCACAACACATCGAAATGAGATAATATATGTATTATATATTATCAAAGCACAACAACAACACCAAGCGTATTCACAGGGTTCACTTAACCATTCACGAAACACACCATTCACAAAACACACGCATTTTGAAAGTGAGCCCTTAACGAGGCTAAACTGAATCTTTTGAAAGTTCATTTAAAACAAACAAACAAACAAACATACCAAGACGATCACCAATCATCATATCCACAAAACAAGAAATGTATGAACAAGGTACTTGCCTCGAATAACCACAAACACGGAGAATCGACCGAAGTGAGGAGACTTGAACCGTCTACGAACCCGCCGACTCCGCCGAACGACAACCCGCGATAATAAACTACGAACGACAACAAAAACAATGAAAATGAATTCCATAGCACGACCCAAAGTCGCTGAATTGAAGGAACGAACGACATAAGTTCAAGGGTTTCCCCAAAATGGCCAAGTACACGAACCGACCGACCAAAACATGAAAACGAAATTCCAAACCGAAATATGGATATACAATCCATAGGATATGTTTAACAATATTATTTAACAATAATCGGTTGATCAAAATCGGATAGAAAACGAAATCAAGAACAAAACTCCCAAAAAGTCAACTCTATGGATTCAAGAAAAATACCTTGATTCGGCGAAGAACATTGGATTAGATGATGTTATAATCACCTAGGATGCTCCATAACACCTTTGGATTGAGCAAAATCGTCCAAGATCGCGATCCCTAATCGCCATTGGCTCAACCCCGCGGAGAGGAGGAGAAATGAAGTGGAAATGATATTTCACGACTTATGTCCAGTTTATATACATTGGACAGCTTAGCATACGCTAATCTTTAAGATTAGCGTGCGCTATCGAGGCACCGAAAAAAAAAACTCCCTGTCCAAACTACACTGTTAGCGTGCGCTAACCATAAGTGTTAGCGTGCGCTAACGAGACCTTCAGACCCAGTCCAGTAGCTCCTGGACTGCCCTGAACTACCAGGTAGTGTGCGCTAGCCAGGATAAATAGCGTATGCTAAGCATACGATAGCGTGCGCTATTTACCAGCCTTAATGTGCGCTAACGAGACTCCAGTTACAGTCCAGTAGCTCCTAGATTGCCTCGAACTACCAGTTAGCGTGCGCCACCACAACTGTAGCATGCGCTAACTACAACACCTTAGCACGCGCTAGCCAATAAGCATAGCATGCACTATCGACTCAGAGAGACAGCAACAGTACATCTCAGAAATGGGTATGACGACGGATACTCACAACTTTGGGAAATTACAAAACGGTCCCAAATGTCCGAAAAAATCACGATACAACAACGAATAATCAAACCGAACCTCACAACACGTATAACAACATTAAATGAACTTACGAGAAACCCGAAACAACGATTTCGAACGAGATTCGCAAGAATCAAACTCAAGCGCGGAAAAGTCGCCTAAGAACACGGAACTCAACAAAACGACACCGAAACGAACTCGAACGTCAAAAGTGCAGAATTAAATATTCTCAGAATGACGAAACGTTCACAAGCGAGACGTTAAAATGGACTCCTGCCAAAAAAAGAAATTTACCGAAAATAGAATATCACGGATATTACATATTACCCTCCTTAAAAGAAGTTTCGTCCCGAAACTTAAAATAAGTAGGGAGAAGCAATATCCCGCCAGGAAACACTCAACGAGATACACAAGAACCGAAAACTTGCGCCCAATGGCGAAATATTACAAGCAACGCAAGGAAACATACGGCGTGAAAACACGCTCCACGACGACCATCACAACGCCACAAGTAGATACGTAATAAAACCAACAAGTGACAAGCATTATCAAACAGATAATACAATCAAGTCAATTATCTGAACAATCAAAAAACAGGAGGTACTAATATAAGAACACATGCACAACCAAGAAAATAGAAAATAAACACAAATCCATCCACAAGGACAACCACAAACAATTCGGACTACGCCGAAATCCTCAAAAACCACACTGGGCATCTCCGTGTCCTTTCGGAGCAGAGACGCAACCTTGATCCCCAAATCTCTCAGCTACCGACTCGCAATGCACGGCTCGGTGACCCATCTGGCCACACTCGAACCAGGTGGCTAATGGTGAACGACAATTCTTCGCGGTATGGCCCGCTCGACTATAGTTATAACATGTCTTCGAGCTGCTCACGTTACTCACTGCAGGGGTACTACTCCTCTGATCACGCGATCGAGGAACCATATTGGGATGACGATACGAAGTCCCAGCCTCAGGGGGCCTCTCCCCTGATTTCCTAAAAAGCTCCCAACCGTCTTCTGTTTCTTCGACTCTGACATATGCTCAGTCGATGATATGGATAGCTCGTAGGCTAACGACCTATTCTAATACTCTCTCGACGAAGTACAGGTGAGACCCGCCATGTAGTGACGAATCTATGGCTTCATTCTCCTACTAAAATGATAGATCTTATCTTCTGTCCTTACCTGATCCTGCACATAGCTTTGCTAAAATCAATAATAGCTTAAGACAGCAATACATCTTGCGGTTTCGCCGAAAAGAATTCATTAATCCTCTGATTTCTGATCGGCTCCGGACAAAACTCATCTCTCATGAATCTCTGGAACTCTGCCCACGTGACAATACGATCTCAAGGCTTAAAAGCCTCCCACCAGTTAGCGGCATCCTTATCGAGAACATACTGAGCTATCGGTACCTTACGTTCTTTTGGACAATCAACTACCTCGAATATCTTTTCCAACTGGAAAATCCAACCATCCCAACCCAATGCATCTGCGGCACCAGCAAAACGAGGGGGATTCATGCGAACCACTTCTCGAAGCCACTGATTTGCGCCAATGTTCTGGGTCACATATGTATTACGTTGAACTGCTTGAGCCAACTGAGTCATCTGTGCAGCTACCTACTGCAAAATAGTAGCAACACCGATACCAACACCATCACCGGCAGCATGATCCCGGTCACGCGTCCGGTCGCCACGACCACGATCTCTGCCCCTTGGCATACTGAATAAGCAACCACTCAGCAGAACAGAAAATCATAACACGCAACATATACAACGATTACCATCGTAAAGCAACACACATACAAGCATCACAGTAATGACGGTATCGTTCGGCGATCTCAACAGCCCAAATGATAACCAGCATAATTACAAAACATCATGAAACAATCACACATGTACACAATCATACGAACCCAAGCTCTAACAGCTCGCACAGGTGCGGTAACACACAAATCACCACGAAGCGACAGCATTCAATACCAATATTAAACCTCTCACAGATGGCTAACACAACAACTGTGTGGCGAACGACTCAACGCTCACACCACCCATTCAATCACAATCCGGAGGGCTAACACCCTAACGATAATGCTAACATCGTATAAACTTTCTTTGCCAAAAAAAGGAATTGATAGTTTTCAAAATGAAAATCACCTTTTAAAAATGATTTTGGAAACACCAGTTGATCTTGAGTATCACCCTTCAAAAAGTAGTACGAACATCGTTATCGAGACTTTAAAAACCATCTTGTGTTTGATAAAAATGAGGACACTTTCTTTTAGTGAAAAACTTTCAGAAATATTCGACCCTCGGGTCTAAATAAAGCATTTTCAATTTGCTGAGAATATATCAACTATTTTGGTTCTCAAAGTGGAATAATTTTGAAACATACTGTGGCACCTTGAAAGTACCACGAGAAAATAATTTATTTTAAAAGTACGTCTCGAATTTTTTTTTTAAGATACTCAAGGTTTTCAAAAATCCGATAGGCCAGAATGCCCAAAACTCACACGCATCGACATTCACTTATACACATCATAATACACGCATCAATTCGTTCAAAATCAAGACGATACATGTCTTCTACCGGAAAACAAACAGTCAAAATATCACAGTCATAAGGACATAAATAGCGACAACACCCCTCATATAAACGGAATATGAGAGTCACATAAACACACATCACGAAACCAAGAATCTGCATAAAGATCCCATCACTCAACGACTAATCATACATGTGGCTCGTGCCATACGAGGCACAACACAAAGAAGGGAGACTTACATCCACAGGTCGCACGAAGATGATGATCGTCCCACGATACTAATCACGACCAACAAACTCAGACGACGCGTCGCGACACGACTCAGTCAGACAAAATCCGACAAGACAAAACTCAACAGGCACAACTGACCCGACAGCCTAGGTTTCCACAACCTGGCTCTGACACCATCTATGTAACACCCCCAATCCGCTCAGGGATATTACACGCTGTAGAACCTTTCCTCAAGGATCTACCAGGCTGGTAACAACATCGAACATCTCAACAATACCTTTAAGGCTATAATGACTCAGTAGACCGATTTGGTCTTTCAATAAAAACATACAACTCAATCTCAATACATGCCCACGCAGGGGTCAAATACAAAATACTCCCATACAACGGGGAAAATACTGCAGCGGAAATAATATACAATTGAACCAATAAAACAACGTACGGGTCCTCATGTGATTAGTATCGATCATCTTTCATCATTCTTCATGCCGACCCTGTGCTATGCTCCCCAAAACATGAATGCAATACAGACATCCATCCCCCGATTACCGGGGGGGTTAGCAAAATTCCACTATTTTGCTAGTGCAAGTACGAAGTGCAAAATACGAGCCATACAATTCACATTCCAAGAATAACAATTATCAGGAATCCTCAAAGATTCAAACGTAACAAAAAGTACTTCCCGAGGCAAGAGTTTGAGTAAAACTTTCCAAATTCGAAATATCACAAATCATGAGAACAATTTGTAAAAAAAACAGTTTAAAATGCCCTTGGGAGTTTTATCGGAAAACAGTTTAGGATTATCGAATCCTTTTTTTTCCAAAATCAACAGGGGTCACAGCCTAAGATTTTCTTTCTCGAATGAAAACCAACAATAATTTACAGGGTTCAAAACCCACGTCACGTGTCCTCGATGGACATAAAAATCAGCATAACGTAACCACCCAACGAAATCTCGGTCACACCCAAGGTACTCGACCTGGTCAATACATCCAAATCATATACATAACACCGTGAACACATGCCACGTCATCTCACGGTTGGATCAATCACTTGTTGTCTCCTGACCACATGATCGCATGTCATATGTCACCGTAGGTTCCATATACCACGGTGATCACTTACCACGTCATCTCACGGTTGGATCAATCACTTGTTGTCTCCTAACCACATCATCGCAAGCCATGTGTCACCGTAGGTATCCCGAGGCTCTCACGGTTGGATCAATCACTTGTTGCATCCTAACCACATGATCACATGTCATGTGTCACCGTAGACCCCGCCCATATACACACATTCACACACATAACATAGCACGCCAAGGATATCCAAACAATTCACCCAAAGGCAACAAACACATAGCGCGATACAAGTGTCAAATCAAAACACATCGAAATGAGATAATATATGTATATATATTATCAAAGCACAACAAAAACACCAAGCGTATTCACAGGGTTCACTTAACCATTCACGAAACACACCATTCACAAAACACACGCATTTTGAAAGTGAGCCCTTAACGAGGCTAAACCGAATCTTTTGAAAGATCATTTAAAATAAACAAACAAACATACCAAGACGATCACCAATCATCATATCCACAAAACAAGAAATGTATGAACAAGGTACTTGCCTCGAATAACCACAAACGCGGAGAATCGACCGAAGTGAGGAGACTCGAACCGTCTACGAACTCGCCGAATCCGCCGGACGACAACACGCGATAATAAACTATGAACGACAACAACAACAATGAAAATGAATTCCATAGCACGACCCAAACTGCTGAATTGAAGGAACGAACGACAAAAGTTCAAGGGTTTGCCCAAAATGGCCAAGAACACGAATCGACCGACCAAAACATGAAAACAAAATTCCAAACCGGAATATATATTTACAATCCATAGGATATGTTTAACAACATCATTTAACAACAATCAGTTCATCAAAATTGGATAGAAAACGAAATCAAGAACAAAATCGGAGAAGAACAATGGATTAGATGATGTTATAATCACCTAGGATGCTCCCAAGCACCTTTGGATTGAGCAAAATCGGCCAAGATCGCGATCCCTAGTCGCCCTTGGCTCAACCCCGCGGAGAGGAGGAGAAATGAAGTGGAAATGATATTTCACGACTGTTGTCCAGTTTATATACACTATACAGCTTAGCGTGCACTAATATTTAAGATTAGCGTGCGCTATCGAGGCACCGAAAAAAAACTCCCTGACCAAAATACACTGTTAGCGTGCGCTAACCACAAATGTTAGCATAGGCTAACCACAAGTGTTAGCGTAGGCTAACGAGACCTTCAGACCCAGTCCAATAGCTCTTGGACTGCCCTGAACTACCAGGTAGCGTGCGCTAGCCACGATATATAGCGTGCGCTAAGCAGACGATAGCGTGCGCTATCTACTGAACTACCAGGTAGCATGCGCTAGCCACGATATATAGCGTGCGCTAAGCAGACGATAGCGTGCGCTATCTACCAGCCTTAACGTGCGCTAACGAGACTCCAGTCCCACTCCAGTAGCTCCCGGACTGCCTCGAACTACCAGTTAGCATGCGCCACCACAACTATAGTGTGCGCTAACTACAACACCTTAGCGCGCGCTAGCCAGTAAGCGTAGCGTGCGCTATCGACTCAGAGAGACAGCAATAGTACATCTCAGAAATGGGTATGACGACGGATACCCACAACTTTGGGAAATTACAAAATGGTCCCAAATGTCCGAAAAAATCATTATACGACAATGAATAATCAAATCGAAGCTCACAACACGTATAACAACGTTAAATGAACTTACGAGAAACCCGAAACAACAATTTCGAACGAGCGCGGAAACGTCGCCTAAGAACATGGAACTCAACAAAACGACACCGAAACGAACTCGGACGTCGAAAGTGCAGAATTAAATATTCACAGAATGACAATATGTTCACAAGCGATCCGTTAAAACATGTTGGATCAAAATTGGTATTTGCGCCGTTGGATTTATAGAGGTTCGGCAAACGTGCATACGTCCTCTTTCCTGGTATCTTTTTCTATAGGATGAAGATCAAAACCTCTGCACCTCTCTTCTATTGGTCGAGGGATTACCGTTACAAGCTCGTCTTCTATCGGTCCGAGTAACACTGTTCTCTTACTTGTCTTTTTGTCGGTCCAAGTTAAACCGTTTTACTTTTCTATTGGACAAGTGTTGCTACCCAAAATATTATCCGGAGATAGATATTGCTGGAATGGATGGGATAGCAAACAAATGCAAGAGCACTTCCGAGAGAAAGATAAATAACACAAGGTTTGCCGGGGTTGTTAGTCCCGGGCTTGAATGCTCTCGCGAGATATTATTAATACCAATATTCGGGGATACAAGTACTAATGTAAGAATACAATTACAATGAGTGTAAAGATTCTTGTTATCTTAGCTAGTGAGCGTGTAGATTGCCGGAAGAACCAGATTTGATGCTCTGTGAGTTCTTGTAACAAAGGAGATGAACAGTCGCGGCGGTGAGAGATCGACCGTCTCTCACGGCGAGTATTTAGCTGGATGCTTGGGCTCCTGGGCTTATGAATCCCTTGGAATCTGTCTAGTGGAGACTTGCTGCTTCTGTCGATCGTCTTCTGGACGAGAGATTTAGAGAGAGAAGTCCTGAGATGGATTCCGGTGAGATAGCCGGGAGCTTGATGATACGTATGTTCTTCGGTATTTCCGTGAATGTATCGGAATGTGAGAGAATGAGTTCTGAGCGTAAGTCAGAATGAATTCGGAACCGTTGGTGGAATGAATTTCGAACCGAAGGTTGAGTGAATTCGGAACCGTAAGTTGTGCGAAGTCGGAACCGTAGGTTACGTGAATTGTCAACTCCGAACCTTTTTCCAGTAGGAGGAGGTTCTCTATTTATAGGGCTTGGATACGCCGGGCGATCGCCTTTTCTGCATTATAATAATCGGGCGATCGTCTTTTAGCACATGGGCCTGTCCCCTCAAAGTCTGCAGGAGTTGCTGGCAGTCAACTATGCGGTCCAATGGGGAGCTTACACGCGTCCTGAGTTGCTGACACGGGTGGTCCTACTGACAACTTTCGGCGCGCATGCTGGTAGGTGAGGTAGGTGGCAGGCTGTGGTAAAAGGTCTTGTCTGTCAGCAAAAGATTTTGTCTGCTACGAAGATCTTGTCAGCGCCTTTGGTGGATCTGCACGTGGGTGCTTTTCTGAGATCCAGCTCTTGATGGTTTTGACGGCGATCGTCTCTGCTCGGGGCGTAGGTCGATTGCCCTTAGCCGGTCACTAGAGTAGATCGCCAGCTGCCAAAGGGCGATCGCCTTGGGAGTCGATCGCCATGCATCTGATAGTGGTCTGATATCTTCGACATGGCGAGCTAGCCATGGTTTGACTGATGTTGACTTGGTCGCTCGACCTTATAGTCGATCGCCTGTCGGGATGAATAAATCGTGACACAACAATTGCCCCCCAACTCGCTCATACGTTAAAAACGTGGGGTGAGGTGGCTCTTTTGGCGATCGCTGAACTTTTGGCGAGCGACTTTGTGTTTAACTGAACTGGCGATCGTCTTTGAGCTGATATACTCTGGGTTCGGACGACCTGGTTGGCCGCTGAACTGCGCGGGAAAAAACAATGGGTGTTGAAAAGTCTCCGCGCACGTGTCGGGCTTCTATTGGAGGACGCCAACGGTCATTAATGACTCCTCGGCTGACGCGTCCTTGAAAAGACGCGTACGCGGGTCTCGAGGGGGTCAACTAATGTGTCGTTTGAGATCCGACCCTTGAGGTTTTCCCTTATTGCAAACGGGTCCCTGCCTTCTCCTATAAAAGGGGCGTGGGGCTGCAGTATCACTCACGCGAACTTTTTGGAGAAAGAAGGACTTGCTGCCGAATTTTCTAAGATCTTAGTGCCGATCGTCGTTCAACTTCACCTTAGGGTAAGAAAAATCCTTTTCTCCTTTTCTGCTTCTGAAAATGGCCGGAACCTCATCATCATTTGGAGCGGGTACGAGCTCTGCCGCCGGGACATCGGCTGCCCGGGGAGAAACTTCTCCCGTCTTCCACCTGGAGACGGCGGCTGAAGCCATTCGGGCTGGAATCGACCCGGCTGAAGTTGAGGCTTTCTTCAATGAGGCCGATATTGCTAAGGAGTCGGCTGCTGAGGAGAGACGATCGCAGATCGAGAGAGATCTGGCGATCAGGGCTTACTGGGAGCAACACAGCGTTTTCGGTCGGGCCTATAGGGCCTTTGCTGAAATAATGGAGAGGTTAGCCGGTCCTACTCTGAGATTCGATTTCCGGGGATACTCGGTCGCTTATCCATATGTGCTTCCCAAGCGGTCGCAGTATCGTGCCGCGCAGCGATCGTTGTGGTCGCTCGGCCAAATACGGAGCTCGACGACCAGGAGAGATCTGGCCGTCTGGAGGACAAGATTCCATGTTCCTTCAGATGTGGACATGTTCGCGCCGGCGGAGAATGAACGAGCCGACCAGCCTCCGATGGGTATGGTCGCAGTGAGTGAGGCCGTTATGGAGGTCGGGCTACGCTTCCCTATATCCTTTGCGGTCTCCCATCTGTTGGCCGCTTGGAATGTGGCGTCACTTCAGCTGACGCCGAACGCCTGGCTCCAAATCATCTGCACTCTCACCCTTTTCGGCGGTCACCGCCTGTACCGTCTCCCATCGCCGTTGGAGATGAACCATTTGTTTAAACTGACGGCTCATAGAGGGTTGGTCGGCGGTTACCATATTCAAGGCCGATCTGGTCGGGTGATTCATGGAGTTCCGAATAAGATACGGGGCGATCAGACGAAGTGGTTCTGGGTCGCTGGCAAGTGGAGAGCTTCGGCGAGCGACAATCCCACAGGCGAACTGGAGATCCCCACTGAATTTCGGGAGAGGAATCCCGGTAAGAGTTTAGACTCTCCCTTCGTTTGGATGCGTTTTGGACTGATCTAATTTGATTTCTGTTTTGCAGGTTTTCATATTCCGGCGATCGAGGAGCTGCCTTTCGACTTTCTCGTTGTTTGGGAGCGAATTAGGAGCTTGTCGGACGACGACCTTGACGCCACTCGGATCAACAAGGAGAGTCGCTGGTTGTCGGCTCGACTATTCCATTTCCCGAGACATCTCGCGGTGCCAGGTATGAGTTTCTGCGACCTTCACTTTCTAGGCGATCGCCTTACTTGAGGAAAGTGTCTGACCGTTAGTCGATCGTCTTTAACTGCAGAGGTTCGCTTTCCTCGCTTTTTGGAGCCTCCGGCGGAGATCGCTATGTCGAACCCAGGAGTCCTAGGCCGTCTTCGCCATAAGAGGTCGACTCGGGCCCTTCCCGTTGCATTGCCTATAGTTCCGGAGGCGGAGCCTCGCGTGGAGCCGGAGCCTCGCGTGGAGCCGGTCGTGGTTGAGGAGGAAATTCCGGAGGAGGGGCTTCGGGCAAATCGCAAGAGGCCGAGGCCGGAGGAAACCGCCTCGCCCGGCGATGAAGTACCGATCGCCGCTCCTCCGATCACCATTGTTGCTCCGGAGAGTGAGCCGCCTTCTGCGGCTTTTATGCGGGAGATGGGGATCGCGGATGCAGAGACTCCTCGAGGGAAACCGTTTTTCAGTCGGGATCCCGAGAAGGCTGAGAGGTAGATAGCATTTTTGTGTTGAAAATTGCATCTGCATAGGAGTTGTATTAACTTAGTTGTTTTGATGCAGGATCCGTCGCGCAGATCCGTCTTGTCCACCGATGGTCGTGGATTTCCTGGCGAGCCGATCTTCTCGCCATTCCTGCGACATTCCTCCATATGTTAGCAAAGCTTCTTCCGCTCTGCCGAAGGCGTGGACGACTGATCTGGATGCGATCGCTCGACAGCGATCGGCGAGTTCGATGCATGCTGTTCTCGCCCTTTCTCTTCAGACGGCGACCATGGCCGTCCAGGCTGCTCAGGAGTTTGAGGGGCGGCCCTCCACTATTCGCCTGCAGGAGGATCTCGAGGCGGCTAGGAAAGAGAACGCCGAGTTTGCTGACAAGATCGCGGCGATGGAGAAGGATTCTCTGGAGGCGGCCAAGCGGGCGAGCCATGAGCTTGAGCTGGAGAGGAAGGAGACTGAGAAATATCGAATGGCGGTCGACCGATTTCGGGACCAGATGCAGAGTGTCGTCCAGGCGCGGAACGTTGCTGAAGAGGAGGCCGATCGCCAAAAGGTGACGATCGCTCGGCTGACCAGCGAGCTGACGGAGGCGAGGGAAAAGATTGCTGCGAGGGAGGCCGAGCTCCAGGGGTCGCAACAAGCGATGGCGGAGTTGAAAGGAGAGGTGGAGGCGACCAGGACCGATCCCTTTCAAAACTTGGAGTTTGTCAGCGAGTTCGCCTATTATTTGGCGTTCGCTGACTCGATCCGAGCAGCTAAGAAGGGAGGTTTGGAGGTCGGGCCTTTAGCTGAGAAATTCAAGTCATATGTGTTGTAGCATCCTCTCCATTCAGCTTTCTCTTTGCCGATCTTGGACCTCGCGGAAATCGGTGTGGATTTGAGTTGGTATCCGTCTCCAGCCAATCTTGCTCATCCCGACGCTCCGGAAGATGAGGGGACCGCGCCGAATGCTGATGGCGAAGGCCAGGCAGGGGCCTGAGTCGCTTCATTTTTGACGTTTTTAGCTTACTTGTAGTTTTGTAGCTTTCTTTTGTAGCACTTAGGCTTTCGGGCGACCGTGTACTTTGACCTTCTCAAGCAATGAACTGAATGTTTGATTATCTTCGATTACTTGAATGAATGGTTATTTTTGAGTCTTTGTTTGACTTTGTACAAATGTGTGAGGAGAGATCGTTGCGAGGGTAGTTCCAAATGAATTGATAAACTCATAAAGACAACTTTTTACAACAAATTCGATCGCTGCACTACATCTGAAAAATGACGGTCTCCGCATGTGGTTGAATAGCGACGATCGTCGTGTAGGTAGTCCGCACTCTTATTGCCCCTTGTTTTTATTCACTTAGTGGAAGTAAGGGGATGAAAATAATTCCTTGAGTGAGCGGTCTTCAACTTTGTCGAATCCTCGGGGACGGTCGTCCATCTTGAGGAACCGTGCACGATCGCGGAGTTCGATGGACCGACTCCTTGATCATGTCTTGATGCGCGAAGACATTGAGTGTCTCATGACTCACTTTATTATGAGGGTCCTCTGTTAGGCTGCGCCTCGCCTCGTATTTAAACGAAGGGCGTGCGGTCTCGGTCTAGAGGAGTCCTTGCGCGGGGCAGCGTCGGATGAATCAACTCCGCGCCCGCGGCTTGTTAGCTCTGCTTCCACCTCGGCCAGCCATGGAGATGGACGACCTCGACGGTGTACGTTGAGACGGGGGTTGTGGCGCGTCGCATTGTCCGAGTTCACCATGTTAGATGATGAACCTTTGAGGGTGAGCGATCGTGTCCACTGATTTATTTTGAAGGGCCCTCAGACTACGCCGGCCTCGTATTTAAACGAAGGGCGGACGATCTTGGCCTAAAGGGACCTTGCATGGCCTAAGCAGTCGGTTCCATCGACCACCAGGGCCATGGCTGCACTCTTCCACCTTGGATCGTCATGTAGATGCCGACCTTCGACGGTGTACGTTGTGCGGGGGAGGCGATCTCGTGCCTTAGTCCATCATGTTAGACGGTGAACTGTAGATGGCGATCGAGTTCTCCGGTTCCTTAAATAAGGAGGGAGATCGGGGAAACTTCCGAGGTCTCCTTTTCTTGATTGAAGTATGTAGGGATGGTCGCCGAGGTTGATCCAGGGGTCGGCTCGTATGAGCTTTCCAGCCTGTTTTATGTTTAACTTGGACGATCGTCTATAGAGATAGGTAGGGGCTTCGGCTAAACCAATAAGCTGTCCAACTTGCCCTCCTCGAACAATCTCCAGAGCTGTTTGAGGAGATCGCGACATTTGTTGGTCTTTGTGGCGGACTCTTGTGGTAGGCACAATATTGATTGTTGTCCGTGACCGTGGTCCCTTATCGCCTTTGGCTTTTTGAGCTCTTCGTGCCCCTTGATGGCATAGAAAATATGTGCCGGAGTTACATTGAACGTATGGAGGAGATGGGCTTCCATGTCCTCGAAAGCCTTGAGATCTCCGGGTGTCTTGGCGATCGCCTTCTTTGCTTTGGCGATCGCTATCTTCCGGGCAAGAGGTGGCGTTTCCTCGTCTAAGCGGAGGGTGAGTAGCCTTCGCTGGCCAGGAAGTTGGCGGCTTTAGCGCGGAAGATCGCGTAAGTTGGGGAATATCCTTGGAGAGATGTCTAAACATGGGAGAGTGTCCGTGGAATCCCCATGATCGAATAGAGAGCGAGCTCGTCACCGACGGTTCGCGGTGAGGATGATTTCGTCTACCCGGTCGATGTAATCTGCGTCGGTTCGTCCTTCCCCGCTTGATTTTTATCATGCGGTGGGGACCTTCTGGTCTGGCGACCTTGCCGGCGAAGTATGACGTGAAGTCCTTCGCGATTTCTTAAAAGAGGTGATAGATCGTGGTGGTAGTGAGACGTACCACCTATGGGCCGGCTCGCCCAATGTCGGGAAGATCCGGCACGTTGCATCGATGCCCCACACCTACCATGTAAATTCGGAATTTACTCGGGTGGGTTTCGGGGTCCGATCTCCCCTCATACAGAGGTGTTTTGGGAGGAGCGATCGTTGGTTGTATGGGGGCAACCTCGATGTGGACCGCGAGTGGCTCGGTCGGCCGGCGATCTTCTTCTTGAGTGCTTGCCCTTTCAAGAGTGCTCTCATCTCGCCGAGTCAAGGCGTTGTATGGCGGCCATCGCCGTGGCTCGATGCTAGCGGCTCGCGCTCGGAGCGGAGCCGAGGCGATTGAGTCGACACAGCGATCGGGCGGGAGTCAGATGGCTGACCTGCGTTCGGCTGTGAGGTGGGTAGGCCGAACTTCTGGTGACGGATTCGGATTCTGTCTTTTCGAGGTCGGAAACAGAGTGCCCCGGTCGCCAGGATGGATCGCGCCCCAAGCGATCGAATATGGATCCGTCCGGTCGTGCGAGAGCCTTTCCTCGCGAATTGGGGCTTTCTGACGATCGCTCGTTCAGTAGCCCGCTGAGTTTCCGTTTTCCCATGCGGCGGATGATCGAGGGAGTTATCGCAGGCGACGCACATGCTCTCCGTCGCTCCTCCAGGATGGCCATAGCCTCCTCGATCTGTTCCTCGGTTTGGAACTGATCGAGTGAGAGGTTGGGGCCATCTCTCGGATGCGGGATCGAGAGTCTCGCGTTGCTGCGGCTTCCCCCTGTCGTTGGCTGGGGTTCGGATTGAGCCGGGATATGGTGTCTGGCGGTTCTGAGAGCAGCTTTCTTCGATGGACCGGCGGATGTCATGATTCTGAAGGTTTTCTTTGAAGTGCAGTGAGTGTCACTTCAAGTATATGCCCCGAGAACAGTGAGTGTTCTTCGGGATGGTAGGAATAAAAATGTGAGGGTTAGATCCCCTTCTTCTAGCGCCAATTGTTGCTACCCAAAATATTATCCGGAGATAGATATTGCTGGAATGGATGGGATAGCAAACAAATGCAAGAGCACTTCCGAGAGAAAGATAAATAACACAAGGTTTGCCGGGGTTGTTAGTCCCGGGCTTGAATGCTCTCGCGAGATATTATTAATACCAATATTCGGGGATACAAGTACTAATGTAAGAATACAATTACAATGAGTGTAAAGATTCTTGTTATCTTAGCTAGTGAGCGTGTAGATTGCCGGAAGAACCAGATTTGATGCTCTGTGAGTTCTTGTAACAAAGGAGATGAACAGTCGCGGCGGTGAGAGATCGACCGTCTCTCACGGCGAGTATTTAGCTGGATGCTTGGGCTCCTGGGCTTATGAATCCCTTGGAATATGTCTAGTGGAGACTTGCTGCTTCTGTCGATCGTCTTCTGGACGAGAGATTTAGAGAGAGAAGTCCTGAGATGGATTCCGGTGAGATAGCCGGGAGCTTGATGATACGTATGTTCTTCGGTATTTCCGTGAATGTATCGTAATGTGAGAGAATGAGTTCTGAGCGTAAGTCAGAATGAATTCGGAACCGTTGGTGGAATGAATTTCGAACCGAAGGTTGAGTGAATTCGGAACCGTAAGTTGTGCAAAGTCGGAACCGTAGGTTACGTGAATTGTCAACTCCGAACCTTTTTCCAGTAGGAGGAGGTTCTCTATTTATAGGGCTTGGATACGCCGGGCGATCGCCTTTTCTGCAATATAATAATCGGGCGATCGTCTTTTAGCACATGGGCCTGTCCCCTCAAAGTCTGCAGGAGTTGCTGGCAGTCAACTATGCGGTCCAATGGGGAGCTTACACGCGTCCTGAGTTGCTGACACGGGTGGTCCTACTGACAACTTTCGGCGCGCATGCTGGTAGGTGAGGTAGGTGGCAGGCTGTGGTAAAAGGTCTTGTCTGTCAGCAAAAGATTTTGTCTGCTACAAAGATCTTGTCAGCGCCTTTGGTGGATCTGCACGTGGGTGCTTTTCTGAGATCCAGCTCTTGATGGTTTTGACGGCGATCGTCTCTGCTCGGGGCGTAGGTCGATTGCCCTTAGCCGGTCACTAGAGTAGATCGCCAGCTGCCAAAGGGCGATCGCCTTGGGAGTCGATCGCCAGGCATCTGATAGTGGTCTGATATCTTCGACATGGCGAGCTAGCCATGGTTTGACTGATGTTGACTTGGTCGCTCGGCCTTATAGTCGATCGCCTGTCGGGATGAATAAATCGTGACACAACAACAAGGAATCAACCACTCTACCTTTCTATTAGTACTAGATAAACCTCACTAAGATAGCGATTGCGATTCTAACAATGCCAGATCCTTGATCCTAATAACACCGAATCCAATCGTATCTTTTCTTTTTATCACTCGTGTATGATTTTGTGTATAACACTCAATCACTCTAGTTTTAAGCTCAAGAACAACAACTATAATGTTTATAATGATATCTCAAGTATGTATGCTTTGCTCAATGTTGTTGTGTGGATTGATACCAACTCACTTGGTATTTATAGCCTTCTTCTACAAACTATTCGTTACTACCAGTTGTTATTAGCATGAGCTAGGCTTCTTCCTTAGCGTGCGCTATCGCATGTAGCGTCAGTCCAGTGGCTACTGTCTCTTCCTTAGCGTGCGTTAAGCACTCTTCGTAGCGTGCGCTAACCATGTATCCGTTTGTATGATTTTGTCAAACTGACCGTTTGATTCATTATGACTTTTGTTCAGACTTCTCCCAACGGATTGATTGACTTGAATTCAAACTCCTTAGCATGCGCTATTCCTTGTAAGTAGCATGTGCTATGGCTTACTTCACTGCATACGTCATTCTGTGTTTGAATGTCTTCGCAATGGTAAAATGCCTCGATAGCGTGCGTTAGTAAACATGTGTAGCGTGCGCTATCTTCATCACATGACTTGCCTTCAGGTAACTTCGAACTCGTCTGATCTGCAGCCGGGACCCATTAGCGTGCGCTAACTTATATTTCTAGCGTACGCTAGCTTTGAATTTTGTCCAACTTTTTGCGTCTTCATCTACTTTAATGTTTTGCTTCGCCTCTTTGTAGTTTTGTTTTGTTTAGCAACTTAATCATCAAAAAACTATTTAAGAATATGTGGAATAAATATTCCAAAAAAACATACTCCTACCAAAAATTTTTTATGGAAAATCGAAAATCACAGATATTACACGAGAGACCCCTATAATAGGCTTAGAGAAATATAGCCTTGTGGGGGCAGTGGACATTGAAAAGTTGAGGAGTCACTCAACAGGGAAGACTCGACCGGGAGCATCTAGGAGCGGACCAGCATGGTCCAGGAGGTTCGGGAAGAGTCTAGAACGTGGAAGAGACGGACCTATACAGTCGGGCCGGTGTGGGCTGGTACGGGCTGATGCGGGCCGAGATGGGCCGGGGCGCCCGGATGGAGGAAGAGCCTTCTAGGAACCTCCTAGAAGGGTAAAGCTACATAGGGCCTTGTAGAAAAGTCTAGAAATGTGTTTGTAAGTCTTGTATGTGAGAAGACAAGTATGGATGTTTCAAAAGTATACTTGAATAGTGTAAAGTTGTAGAATGTTCTAGAGGCCTCCAAATGAGGAGGTGGAGATAGAAGATTCTAGGGCCTAGGAGTAGTATAAATAGGCAAGGGGGTGGCTCATTTGCAACCAACCCTCAAGACCCAAAGATTCTTGTACTTGTAAAGTTTCGCTTTGATAGTGAAGTGTTTCTCTCAACTCCCAAGTGTTAAACCCCTTCTTACACACTTAGCGACCGAGTGGGTTAGGCTTATTCTAACAATGCCAGATCCTTGATCCTAATAACACCGAATCGTATCTTTTCTTTTTCTCACTCGTGTATGATTTTGTGTATAACACTCAATCACTCTAGTTTTAAGCTCAAGAACAACAACTATAATGTTTATAATGATATCTCAAGTATGTATGCTTTGCTCAATGTTGTTGTGTGGATTGATACCAACTCACTTGGTATTTATAGCCTTCTTCCACAAACTATCCGTTACTACCAGTTGTTATTAGCGTGAGCTAGGCTTCTTCCTTAGCGTGCGCTATCGCGTGTAGCGTCAGTCCAGTGGCTACTGTCTCTTTCTTAGCGTGCGTTAAGCACTCTTCATAGCGTGCGCTAACCATGTATCCGTTTGTATGATTTTGCCAAACTGACCGTTTGATTCATTATGACTTTTGTTCAGACTTCTCCCAACGGATTGATTGACTTGAATTCAAACTCATTAGCGTGCGCTATTCCTTGTAAGTAGCATGCGCTATGGCTTACTTCACTGCATACGTCATTCTGTGTTTGAATGTCTTCGCAACGGTAAAATGCCTCGATAGCGTGCGTTAGTAAACATGTGTAGTGTGCGCTATCTTCATCACATGACTTGCCTTCAGGTAACTTCGAACTCGTCTGATCTGCAGCCGGGACCCATTAGCGTGCGCTAACTTATATTTCTAGCGTGCGCTAGCTTTGAATTTTGTCCAACTTTTTCTGTCTTCGTCTACTTCAATGTTTTGTTTCGCCTCTTTGTAGTTTTGTTTTGTTTAGCAACTTAATCATCAAAACACTATTTAAGAATATGTGGAATAAATATTCCAAAAAAACAGACTCCTACCAAAAAATTTTTTTACCGAAAATCGAAAATCACAAATATTACACGAGAGAGACCCTCCCCCTATAATAGGCTTAGAGAAATATAGCCTTGTGGGGGCAGTGGACATTGAAAAGTTGAGGAGTCACTCAACAGTGAAGACTCGACCGGGAGCGGCTAGGAGCGGACCAAAGATGGTCCAGGAGGTTCGGGAAGAGTCTAGAACGTGGAAGAGACGGACCTATACAGTGGGTCCGGTGTGGGCTGGTACGGGCTGATGCGGGCCGAGATGGGCCGGGGCGCCCGGATGGAGGAAGAGCCTTCTAGGAACCTCCTAGAAGGGTAAAGCTACATAGGGCCTTGTAGAAAAGTCTAGAAATGTGTTTGTAAGTCTTGTATGTGAGAAGACAAGTATGGATGTTTCAAAAGTATACTTGAATAGTGTAAAGTTGTAGGATGTTCTAGAGGCCTCCAAATGAGGAGGTGGAGATAGAAGATTCTAGGGCCTAGGAGTAGTATAAATAGGCAAGGGGGTGTCTCATTTGCAACCAACCCTCAAGACCCAGCATTCTTGTACTTGTAAAGTTTCGCTTTGATAGTGAAGTGTTTCTCTCAACTCCCAAGTGTTAAACCCCTTCTTACACACTTAGCGACCGAGTGGGTTAGGCTTACTAGCTAGAGATCGACGGGATTCTAGTCTAGTGGCGCACGGGTCTGAGGAGCTTTCGAGTGCTCAGACCCCACCACGTGACATGATGCTTACTTTGCATGGACGCAAGTGAGCCGGTTATCAATCTTGTCCGAACACAGTTTGGCGACCATTACGAGTCAGCATCTAGCCCAGCGCTCACTCACATGTGAGGAGCAAGATAGGAAGAACATTGAGCTGGCGCTTACTTCCAATTCGAAAAATTGAGCCAACACTCAATTGATTGACCTACAGTTTTTGTGCAATTTTTTTTATTTATTTTGGATTCCTCCAACTTATTTCTTAGAACAAATATAAGATACTAAGTAGTCCGATTAAGCATTATTTAGCTCCTATACATCTAGCTTCTATTATTTTTTATATTTTGGAGATCTAACTTGGAGTTTTGAAGATTCAACGTAATTGTTAGGTGGTTGGATATTTTATTTGATTTTCTTCATTTTTAATAGGTTAATATCATTAGTTTTAAAATTGCCCAAAATTAATTAGAGTAGTTGAGAATTATAATTTTTTTTGTTTTTTTTTGTGCATAATATTTATTTTCCTGCTAAGCCTTTTTTGAGATGACAACTTGAGTTTACTCATTGCAACTACAATTGACTTCATACTCTTGTAGGGGCGATCCTAAATTTTTATGAAGTGCATTTTGATCTAGTGATACCTGATAATACCAAAACGTCTTAGATCATCCCTTATCCTAGCAGTTCGGATAATTCCGGCGAATGAACTTCCTAATCGGACCTACACACAAGAAAACACGTGAACTGAGCCGGTGCTTCACCGGCGAAGGCCCTCCAGTGTGAGAGTAAGTATATTGAATATGTGGTGGCAATAAAAGTAATTGACTGTATTGAGAGTCAAGAATTCTGTCTGTACCAGTGTAGGTGGAGGACACCTATTTATAAGCGTGAATATTGCAACCCTCACTTGCGGAGAAAGTCACTGAGTCCGTGTTGATATTGGACTTCTTATATATATGGAAAGTAGAATCCTGATAAGGATTGTGGATGTAGTTTCCTTGTGGAGAAGAGTCCTTATTAGGTAAGGACATCTTTATTTCTCTATCTTGGATTTCGTCAGATTCCGTGTGGTTGAAGGATAGGACCTTCATCTACTGACAAGGAGTGTAGATTTGCTGATCTCGACTTATTCTGTTACTGAACCGAGTCGGTGCAACAATTCGGTTGCCTGAACCAAGTCTTGGATTGAACCGAGTCTGGTCCCGGCTTACAGGTGGCCTCGATGTTTATGCCGAGATAATAAGTTTATTTTTGGGCTCTCTAGGGTCTTGATTTCTGGGCCTTGTTGGGCCTTGCACTCAAGCTCTCCAGATCCATGTAATCAATTCGGTTTATATTGTTCTGTGGCCCCCGAGTTTCTATCTCGGCAGGCCGAGTAGGAACTCAAGTCCGTCCTTTGTGCTTCAGGGTTTTGGTTGCTTCTTTGAAGTCGGCTTCGCTTGGTGTTATGTCGGCCTTGACCTCCTTGGATGTCTCAATGAATTTTAAGGGTCCTGTCATACCAATCGCGTCGTATCCCGTCATATAATTGGTCAGCGAGCGCGTGGGGAGGTGAAGAGAATCTCCTAGAAAACCGCGCCCATTAATGCGGTGCAATTATGACACCCGCGTGCCCTCTATAAAATTAAAAATTTTCTTCATTTTGCGGATTCTGAATCAGAGAGTAGATCTTGTGACAGCCCAGCGATACTTCACCCCATGCCATTTCCTTTCATTTTTCCGACGATTTACTCCGGCCAATTTCTCAAGCGCCGCTTTCCATCTGTTTATCCTTGCTTTTTGAGGTATTTTTCAGCTCCACTTCCCCTTAATTTTTTCGCCATTGTTGAGTTTTCAAATCTTCAAATATCCTTTGTGAAACTTCGCATCTTTAAAATGTCTAAGCGTGGCTATCTGGAAAAGATTCCACTTACGGTTTTTACACTAAGAACTCTTGGATTTACGTTAAATCCAATGGATCGTGGAAGCTCTTATCCCTTGGGGCCATGGGGGAAATGCTATATATGAACAAAACCCCTAGAATGGATGTTAGATATCCCTCTAGGTCCTTTGCGCCTAGGACCGCAGAAGGTGGCGATGCCGATGTATTGACTCTTGATAGTTTGGACGAAGTCCTAGACTGCATCTTTTTGCATTATGTCAAGGGAAAGTCTCAATCTCGGCTTCGTTTTGTGGAGGGATTCTCCTCGGCCGAGGTAGTTGAGACGGGGGATAAAAACACCTCGTCATCTTCACATGGTGAGTCTAATCCCTTGTCTTCTTCTACAGGTATGGCTAGGGAGAGTACTTCTAACAGGACCGTCGGGGAGTTCGCCTCCAAGGTTGTCGGCTCAATACGGAGCCAAGGCAAACACCAGATACCCCTGGGAGGCTCCTCTCGGCCTAAGCATCCCAAGGGGGGACGAGATGCTTGAAGAGCTTTATACCACGTATGAGGTGGATAGGAATGAGTATAGGCTCTACCATAGTTTGGCCACTCCTTTCGCTGATGAGCACGAAGCTAAAATTTTCAATTATAATGATGCCTTCCTCCCGTTTTATTTCAAGCAATTCCACCTCGGCCTGAGGCTGCCCCTGAAACCTTTCATTAATCAATTTTTGGAGGATTGGGAAATTTTCCCAGCCCACCTCAGTGCCAACACGGTCAGGTATCTTACTGCCTTCATTATCTTGTGCCGTGGTCTCGGCTTCGAGACGTGCATGTTTGCCTTCTATCACTTCTTTAATTCGTTTTACAATTCCAAAACCAGAACCATCACCATTAAGTCCGACCCCAACAAACCCAAGCTCATGGCCCCCATTTCAAACACCGTCAATAAGGTCACGGGTTGGAACGGGGACGTGATCAAGGTTGAGAGCCGGCTTGGCTGGGAATTTGCAGCACCTGTTAATTCGCCGCATCGCTCTTCGCGTGTTCACGATCCGGACTGGAATGCGGACTTGATTGCGAAGCTCGAGCAGTTCTCCTCCGTTGCCATTCTTCTGGGCCGAGCTAGAGACTGACTTTCGCTATCATGGTCAGGCCAGCCTGATGAGGGGGCCCATAGCTGGGGTTAGACCTTTGGTCGAGGTCCCAAGAGGGGCTTGGTTTCCTGATTGGGTTGTCCACCCCAATTTTGTCTTCCACGAGGAATCAACCACTCTACCTTTCTATCAGTACTAGATAAACCGTTTTGTCGGTCCACCCCAAGATGCAAAGTTATTGTCGGTCCACCCCAAGATGCAAAGTTATTGTCGGTCCAAGTTAAACCGTTTTCCTTTTCTATTGGACAAGGAATCAACCACTCTACCTTTCTATCAGTACTAGATAAACCTCACTAAGATAGCGATTGCGATTCTAACAATGCCAGATCCTTGATCCTAATAACACCGAATCCAATCGTATCTTTTATTTTTATCACTCGTGTATGATTTTGTGTATAACACTCAATCACTCTAGTTTTAAGCTCAAGAACAACAACTATAATGTTTATAATGATATCTCAAGTATGTATGCTTTGCTCAATGTTGTTGTGTGGATTGATACCAACTCACTTGGTATTTATAGCCTTCTTCCACAAACTATCCGTTACTACCAGTTGTTATTAGCGTGAGCTAGGCTTCTTCCTTAGCGTGCGCTATCGCGTGTAGCGTCAGTCCAGTGGCTACTGTCTCTTCCTTAGCGTGCGTTAAGCACTCTTCGTAGCGTGCGCTAACCATGTATCCGTTTGTATGATTTTGTCAAACTGACCGTTTGATTCATTATGACTTTTGTTCAGACTTCTCCCAACGGATTGATTGACTTGAATTAAAACTCCTTAGCGTGCGCTATTCCTTGTAAGTAGCATGTGCTATGGCTTACTTCACTGCATACGTCATTCTGTGTTTGAATGTCTTCGCAATGGTAAAATGCCTCGATAGCGTGCGTTAGTAAACATGTGTAGCGTGCGCTATCTTCATCACATGACTTGCCTTCAGGTAACTTCGAACTCGTCTGATCTGCAGCCGGGACCCATTAGCGTGCACTAACTTATATTTCTAGCGTGCGCTAGCTTTGAATTTTGTCCAACTTTTTGCGTCTTCGTCTACTTCAATATTTTACTTCGCCTCTTTGTAGTTTTGTTTTGTTTAGCAACTTAATCATCAAAAAACTATTTAAGAATATGTGGAATAAATATTCCAAAAAAACATACTCCTACCAAAATTTTTTTACGGAAAATCGAAAATCACAGATATTACACGAGAGAGACCCTCCCCCCTATAATAGGCTTAGAGAAATATAGCCTTGTGGGGGCAGTGGACATTGAAAAGTTGAGGAGTCACTCAACAGGGAAGACTCGACCGGGAGCAGCTAGGAGCGGACCAGCATGGTCCAGGATGTTCGGGAAGAGTCTAGAACGTGGAAGAGACGGACCTATACAGTCGGTCCGGTCTGGGCTGGTACGGGCTGATGCGGGCCGAGATGGGCCGGGGCGCCCGGATGGAGGAAGAGCCTTCTAGGAACCTCCTAGAAGGGTAAAGCTACATAGGGCCTTGTAGAAAAGTCTAGAAATGTGTTTGTAAGTCTTGTATGTGAGAAGACAAGTATGGATGTTTCAAAAGTATACTTGAATAGTGTAAAGTTGTAGAATGTTCTAGAGGCCTCCAAATGAGGAGGTGGAGATAGAAGATTCTAGGGCCTAGGAGTAGTATAAATAGGCAAGGGGGTGGCTCATTTGCAACCAACCCTCAAGACCCAGCATTCTTGTACTTGTAAAGTTTCGCTTTGATAGTGAAGTGTTTCTCTCAACTCCCAAGTGTTAAACCCCTTCTTACACACTTAGCGACCGAGTGGGTTAGGCTTATTCTAACAATGCCAGATCCTTGATCCTAATAACACCGAATCGTATCTTTTCTTTTTCTCACTCGTGTATGATTTTGTGTATAACACTCAATCACTCTAGTTTTAAGCTCAAGAACAACAACTATAATTTTTATAATGATATCTCAAGTATGTATGCTTTGCTCAATGTTGTTGTGTGGATTGATACCAACTCACTTGGTATTTATAGCCTTCTTCCACAAACTATCCGTTACTACCAGTTGTTATTAGCGTGAGCTAGGCTTCTTCCTTAGCGTGCGCTATCGCGTGTAGCGTCAGTCCAGTGGCTACTGTCTCTTTCTTAGCGTGCGTTAAGCACTCTTCATAGCGTGCGCTAACCATGTATCCGTTTGTATGATTTTGTCAAACTGACCATTTGATTCATTATGACTTTTGTTCAGACTTCTCCCAACGGATTGATTGACTTGAATTCAAACTCCTTAGCGTGCGCTATTCCTTGTAAGTAGCATGCGCTATGGCTTACTTCACTGCATACGTCATTCTGTGTTTGAATGTCTTCACAACGGTAAAATGCCTCGATAGCGTGCGTTAGTAAACATGTGTAGTGTGCGCTATCTTCATCACATGACTTGCCTTCAGGTAACTTCGAACTCGTCTGATCTGCATCCGGGACCCATTAGCGTGCGCTAACTTATATTTCTAGCGTGCGCTAGCTTTGAATTTTGTCCAACTTTTTCTGTCTTCGTCTACTTCAATGTTTTGTTTCGCCTCTTTGTAGTTTTGTTTTGTTTAGCAACTTAATCATCAAAACACTATTTAAGAATATGTGGAATAAATATTCCAAAAAAACAGACTCCTACCAAAAATTTTTTTTACCGAAAATCGAAAATCACAAATATTACACGAGAGAGACCCTCCCCCTATAATAGGCTTAGAGAAATATAGCCTTGTGGGGGCAGTGGACATTGAAAAGTTGAGGAGTCACTCAACAGGGAAGACTCGACCGGGAGCAGCTAGGAGCGGACCAGCATGGTCCAGGAGGTTCGGGAAGAGTCTAGAACGTGGAAGAGACGGACCTATACAGTGGGTCCGGTGTGGGCTGGTACGGGCTGATGCGGGCCGAGATGGGCCGGGGCGCCCGGATGGAGGAAGAGCCTTCTAGGAACCTCCTAGAAGGGTAAAGCTACATAGGGCCTTGTAGAAAAGTCTAGAAATGTGTTTGTAAGTCTTGTATGTGAGAAGACAAGTATGGATGTTTCAAAAGTATACTTGAATAGTGTAAAGTTGTAGGATGTTCTAGAGGCCTCCAAATGAGTAGGTGGAGATAGAATATTCTAGGGCCTAGGATTAGTATAAATAGGCAAGGGGGTGTCTCATTTGCAACCAACCCTCAAGACCCAGCATTCTTGTACTTGTAAAGTTTCGCTTTGATAGTGAAGTGTTTCTATCAACTCGCAAGTGTTAAACCCCTTCTTACACACTTAGCGACCGAGTGGGTTAGGCTTACTAGCTAGAGATCGACGGGATTCTAGTCTAGTGGCGCACGGGTCCGAGGAGCTTTCGAGTGCTCAGACCCCACCACATGACATGATGCTTACTTTGCATGGACGCAAGTGAGCCGGTTATCAATCTTGTCCGAACACAGTTTGGCGACCATTACGAGTCAGCATCTAGCCCAGCGCTCACTCACATGTGAGGAGCAAGATAGGAAGAACATTGAGCTGGCGCTTACTTCCAATTCGAAAAATTGAGCCAACACTCAATTGATTGACCTACAGTTTTTGTGCAATTTTTTTTATTTATTTTGGATTCCTCCAACTTATTTCTTAGAACAAATATAAGATACTAAGTAGTCCGATTAAGCATTATTTAGCTCCTATACATCTAGCTTCTATTATTTTTTATATTTTGGAGATCTAACTTGGAGTTTTGAAGATTCAACGTAATTGTTAGGTGGTTGGATATTTTATTTGATTTTCTTCATTTTTAATAGGTTAATATCATTAGTTTTAAAATTGCCCAAAATTAATTAGAGTAGTTGAGAATTATAATTTTTTTTGTTTTTTTTTTGTGCATAATATTTATTTTCCTGCTAATCCTTTTTTGAGATGACAACTTGAGTTTACTCATTGCAACTACAATTGACTTCATACTCTTGCAGGGGCGATCCTAAGTTTTTATGAAGTGCATTTTGATCTAGTGATACCTGATAATACCAAAACGTCTTAGATCATCCCTTATCCTAACGGTTCGGATAATTCCGGTGAATGAACTGCCTAATCGGACCTACACACAAGAAAACACGTGAACTGAGCCGGTGCTTCACCGGTGAAGGCCCTCCAGTGTGAGAGTAAGTATATTGAATATGTGGTGGAAATAAAAGTAATTGACTGTATTGAGAGTCAAGAATTCTGTCTGTACCAGTGTATGTGGAGGACACCTATTTATAAGCGTGAATATTGCAACCCTCACTTGCGGAGAAAGTCATTGAGTCCGTGTTGATATTGGACTTCTTATATATATGGAAAGTAGAATCCTGATAAGGATTGTGGATGTAGTTTCCTTGTGGAGAAGAGTCCTTATTAGGTAAGGACATCTTTATTTCTCTATCTTGGATTTCATCAGATTCCGTGTGGTTGAAGGATAGGACCTTCATCTACTGACAAGGAGTGTAGATTTGCTGATCTCGACTTATTCTGTTACTGAACCGAGTCGGTGCAACAATTCGGTTGCCTGAACCAAGTCTTGGATTGAACCGAGTCTGGTCCCGGATTACAGGTCGGCCTCGATGTTTATGCCGAGATAATAAGTTTATTTTTGGGCTCTCTAGGGTCTTTATTTCTGGGCCTTGCTGGGCCTTGCACTCAAGCTCTCCAGATCCATGTAATCAATTCGGTTTATGTTGTTCTGTGGCCCCCGAGTTTCTATCTCGGCAGGCCGAGTAGGAACTCAAGTCCGTCCTTTGTGCTTCAGGGTTTTGGTTGCTTCTTTGAAGTCGGCTTCGCTTGGTGTTATGTCGGCCTTGACCTCCTTGGATGTCTCAATGAATTTTAAGGGTCCTGTCATACCAATCGCGTCGTATCCCGTCATATAATTGGTCGGCGAGCGCGTGGGGAGGTGAAGAGAATCTCCTAGAAAACCGCGCCCATTAATGCGGTGCAATTATGACACCCGCGTGCCCTCTATAAAATTAAAAAATTTCTTCATTTTGCGGATTCTGAATCAGAGAGTAGATCTTGTGACAGCCCAGCGATACTTCACCCCATGCCATTTCCTTTCATTTTTCCGACGATTTACTCCGGCCAATTTCTCAAGCGCCGCTTTCCATCTGTTTATCCTTGCTTTTTGAGGTATTTTTCAGCTCCACTTCCCCTTAATTTTTTCGCCATTGTTGAGTTTTCAAATCTTCAAATATCCTTTGTGAAACTTCGCATCTTTAAAATGTCTAAGCGTGGCTATCTGGAAAAGATTCCACTTACGGTTTTTACACTAAGAACTCTTGGATTTACGTTAAATCCAATGGATCGTGGAAGCTCTTATCCCTTGGGGCCATGGGGGAAATGCTATATATGAACAAAACCCCTAGAATGGATGTTAGATATCCCTCTGGGTCCTTTGCGCCTAGGACCGCAGACGGTGGCGATACCGATGTATTGACTCTTGATAGTTTGGACGAAGTCCTAGACTGCATCTTTTTGCATTATGTCAAGGGCAAGTCTCAATCTCGGCTTCGTTTTGTGGAGGGATTCTCCTCGGCCGAGGTAGTTGAGACGGGGGATAAAAACACCTCGTCATCTTCACATGGTGAGTCTAATCCCTTGTCTTCTTCTACAGGTATGGCTAGGGAGAGTACTTCTAACAGGACCGTCGGGGAGTTCGACTCCAAGGTTGTCGGCTCAATACGGAGCCAAGGCAAACACCAGATACCCCTGGGAGGCTCCTCTCGGCCTAAGCATCCCAAGGGGGGACGAGATGCTTGAAGAGCTTTATACCACGTATGAGGTGGATAGGAATGAGTATAGGCTCTACCATAGTTTGGCCACTCCTTTCGCTGATGAGCACGAAGCTAAAATTTTCAATTATAATGATGCCTTCCTCCCGTTTTATTTCAAGCAATTCCACCTCGGCCTGAGGCTGCCCCTGAAACCTTTCATTAATCAATTTTTGGAGGATTGGGAAATTGTCCCAGCCCACCTCAGTGCCAACACGGTCAGGTATCTTACTGCCTTCATTATCTTGTGCCGTGGTCTCGGCTTCGAGACGTGCATGTTTGCCTTCTATCACTTCTTTAATTCGTTTTACAATTCCAAAACCAGAACCATCACCATTAAGTCCGACCCCAACAAACCCAAGCTAATGGCCCCCATTTCAAACACCATCAATAAGGTCACGGGTTGGAACGGGGACGTGATCAAGGTTGAGAGCCGGCTTGGCTGGGAATTTGCAGCACCTGTTAATTCGCCGCATCGCTCTTCGCGTGTTCACGATCCGGACTGGAATGCGGAATTGATTGCGAAGCTCGAGCAGTTCTCCTCCGTTGCCATTCTTCTGGGCCGAGCTAGATACTGACTTTCGCTATCATGGTCAGGCCAGCCTGATGAGGGGGCCCATAGCTGGGGTTAGACCTTTGGTCGAGGTCCCAAGAGGGGCTTGGTTTCCTGATTGGGTTGTCCACCCCAATTTTTTCTTCCACGAGGATTACTTGACCTGTCGTGTTGAGGACGACAGATGATTAAAAGTCGTGGATATCATAGGATGTAATTTTCTTATCTTTCATCGTCGTTTTTTTCTGCCATCTCGTTTTGGTGTTAACATTGTTTTTGCGTAGATCTCTTGATGGAGGACATCAACAAGGTGGATGAGGAGCATATCGACCCCGTGATGGCGGCTCGGATAAAGAAGAGGTTGTCCCGATTGAGGGGAGTCGAAAGTAGGCATGCCGATATGGCGGCTCGGCAAAAAGAGCTACAAGATAAGGGGGAATCGTCGTTTCCCAAGGAGCCGCCTATTATCCAAGCCGGAGCTTCATCTGAACCTGAAGTGGAAGTTGAGAGGGCACCCACTGAGGAAGTTAGCCCTACTCGGACTCGTGCCAGGAGTCAAGGTCGGGGGCACTCTCAAGGACCGGGCCAATATTGTGGGCCGGACTCCGAGGTAGAGAGTCATCAGAGACAGAAAAGGCCGAGGGAAGATGGTGGCCGAGCTCGAGAAGAACCTTCTCAGAACAGAACCATTCCCTCGTCACCTGGTTCCTCCTCGTTCTTTCTGATGCCGAGATCAAAAATTTGGTCGAATCTTTCATTATTCCGCCAATTTTGTCTGGATTTGATTCGACCGTTCGCTCTGGGGACGCCCTGAAGCTTGGGGGGCAGTCATTAAGCGCGCCATGAATACGTCTTATATTGAGCGGCTTGCTGCTGACAAGCCGAGTTCGCTCCAACTCTTCAACAGGAAGGGTTTAATTCTTAGTGAGGTACCCTTTATTCCGTGTTGCTTTCCCATACTTACGCGATTTATTTTCTGCAATTTGATTGAACCGAGTTTATTTTCTTTTTGTAGCTCGCCTCCATAGCTCAGCACGAGTATGCCGTATTCAGGCAGGTGATAGATATGGTGCACAAGAATGAGGCGACGGCCAAGTCGGCTCAGGAATCCACCATCAAGCTCAGTGAGAAGGTTGAAGCCCTGGAGAAGGAGAAGGCTTCTCGCGACGCCATGCTGAACGAGGCCGAATTGAAGGTCGAACAGGCCGAGGTGGCCAGGAAGTCCGTGCTTGAGAATTTTGTGTACTCGTTTTTAGAGTTGAGCAGCCTAGTTGTCAGAACTAGACTCAGATCGTCTTGAGGCAGATGTCTTAATCGTAACTCGGCATGTTGAGTGTTTTGTACTCATTTTATTTTTGAGCAGTCTAGTTGTCAGAACTAGGCTTAGATCGTCTTGAGTTAGAAGTCTTAATCATAACTCTGTATGCTGAGTGTTGTGTACTCGTTTTTAGATTTGAGCAGTCTAGTTGTCATAACTAGGCTCAGATCGTCTTGAGTTATATGTCTTAATCGTAACTCGGCATGTTGAGTGTTGTGTACTCGTTTTTAGATTTGAGATGTATAGTTGTCAGAACTAGGCTCAAATCGTCTTGAGTTAGATGTCTTAATCGTAACTCGGTATGTTGAGTGTTGTGTACTCGTTTTTAGATTTGAGCAGTCTATTAATCGTAACTCGGCATGTTGGTGACCAAGCATGTTATGTATGTTTTAGCCTTTATAGGAACCAGGCTTTCATCTGAATTTGCAAGAGTTGTCTTGCTTTAAATGTTTAAGTCAGGCGTTAGTGCTCCAGACTTGTTTAAATGTTCAGACATTGTTACGTAATGTCTAAGCATGTACAAATTAAGTACTTGACAGAATGCTTGTAAAATCCCAATATTTTATATTATATAAATTATAAAGTAAATACTATTATATGACAATAATTAGTGAAATTATTTATAAAAGTAATATCATGATTTAAATGAATTATTATGGTATTATTACATAATAAATTTTAAAATATATATTTGGACATTTTCTGGGAAGTATCGTGGACAAGTATCAACTTTGAAAAAATCACCAAAGATTTTTGAGAAGTTAAAAAAATTCTGAAAATTAATAGTGTTGTAAATAATTTAGTTAGCTTTCCAATGGTTCAAACGGCGAGTCAATCGGAGTCCGAATGAAAAAGTTATGATCGATTTAGTGGAGACTGCCAACTGCCGAGCACCAGGAAGCTTCCGGGCGGGACCCGCGCACGTGGCTCGGCCAGGGCTGCCGATAGTGACTCGTCAGGTCCCACACGCGTGGCTCGGCCAGGGCTACGTGACGTAGGGCGGCTGGGTCAATTTGACTGGGCAGCTGTTTTGTGTCCTATAAATACAGCCTTTTCCCAATTGATTTATACTAACTTATGTAAGTATATAAAGACGCTCATTATTTATAAATATACGTCTTTTGATTTTCTATCGGAGTCTGTTTTGTCGACAATACGGGGTTATTTTCCGGCGAGTCAGACCAGCTTTCCTGACATACTGACTGGAACATGTCCGATTAAAATCACCAATGAATTTCTGAAATCCAGATCGAGGTGCTATCTTTGAGTTCGATTATCTACCAATCCGTAAGTAGTTCTTGATACATCATTTGTACGTTTTGTATATAAAATACATATTTAAAATCTTAACTTTTGTAATATCATATTAGACATCATGTAGATATGTAAAATGAGTTATTTTGGACAAGTCAAGGGTGATTTTAAGTGTAGAAACGTAACTTAAATCGCGAATAATTTTTGATCCGCAAATTATTCTTCGATTCCGTTTCATACGTTTTTCTGTTAACGTATTTATATATATTTAGTTATTTTTGTTTTAATTTTTGGAAATGATAAAATTTCCGACTCCGTTTCCGTGTTAATTAAACTTAAATAATTTAATGATAAAGACACTATGAATAATCGAACTACGTATCTGCCCATATGACGTACTTAGATTTTTAACGGCAATTTTAAGTATCATTTTCTATATATGCAATTATAAGATAATTAAACCGGAATAAATGAATTTATGTTCTTATATAAAATCTCCAAAATTATTCTAAGGAATATTTGAAATGGAAGAAATGGATTTCTATTTCAATTCAAGTTATTAAATATTACCTTTGGAAATATTTGAGATTAATAAATTGAAATTATTCTCAATGTTACTTTGTTAAATAAATTATAAGGACTATTGTTTGATTTATTACAGCATAAGTAATAGTTAAATTATAAATTATTGAAAATATTTTTAAAATATTCAAAGATGATATCTAAGAGCTATTACCAATGCATTTAATTTTTAGACGATGATTTTGTTGAAATATAAAATAAAGGGCGGGCCATTAAATTAAATTGAGACGTCTTAACAAAATGCTAATAGCATATTATTATTATTATTAGGAGATCGATACCTTATTTAGGAGCGGACGGCCGAACTCTCAAGATTTAATTGGAATCATCTTATCGACAACTCACAAGGCAAATTCGTTCAACTTGCTCGGCCCTAGCATTATTGCAATTTTATGTGTTCAATGTGTATTGATTATATTGTGCCAATTGTGATGATGTGAATCTGTGTATATGTGACGAATGTGAAGAGATGCAAAGTTATGCCGTTTCAGTGGAAACAAAGAGAAATTTATAACGAACGTTCGTTCCGCACCCGGATTTTGGGGGTGTGCACCCGGATATTGGGGGTGGTAGAAATTGCAGTATCCGGAAATTGAGGATAGGTGCTTATGTGTTTTTGTATGTATATGTGATTGTATTGTTAGCTGATACTTTTGGAACTGCAAAATTCGTACATATGAGCATATTGTTGTAATGTGTTATGACTGACCCGGGTATGGGCTGGTATTGTTATACTTGCTAGTTGCAGGAACTTCAGAAATACAGGTGGGAATGCGAAGGGACGGGACATGCTTGAGAACGGCGACTGGATAGAGTTAAATTTTCCTTGGCAATTATTTCGGAAATAAAGAGCATGTATTAAATTTTAAAATCGTGTGTACTTCAACTTTCCTGTTCGTATGATGAAAATTTATTATCAATCCAAATATTATTATTTTTACCAAAAGTTCTTGTGAGGTAAAATGAATAACCTAGCTTGGTGAATCCCATGAGGGATCCACAGCGCTGTAGCTACCCAAGATTTTGGGGATGTTACAATGCTGAAACGAGTTTTCATAGATAAAAGGCCTTTACATCAAAAATAATCGGACAACTCGTCTTAACTCCTATCAATAATATTTTCTCAAGGCATAACATGCTGCAAGTTCCACGGTGTCTCGGCCATTGCCCGGAGGATCTCTTTAGGGGCTCGGCCCTGTAACTTTGGTAGATTTGGTGATGGTGATGTTCTTGTCTAGGGTGTCGATTTCCATATTATGTTTCGTTTTTCTAGATCTCATGACATGTTCCAAGAAGTTTCTGGGAGTCCCCAGGACATATCCTATTCCCGCTGGTGTGGGAAACTTCGCCCTTTGGTGAGGTATGAGGCGACCATGCCGAGTTTTCTTTGACTCGGAGAGCCCAGAATGGCATAATAATCTGATATTAAGTCCACAACAATGAACGTGGTAGTGGCTGAGGTTCGGAAGGGATAGTCTCCAACCTCGAGTATTAAGTCCACGGTCCCTTTCACCTCTACTTTATGGTTTGTGAATCCTTCTAATCTTCCATTGTAAGGAGACAGCATGTTGTCAGGTAGCACCATCTCTTTGAATGTTCTGTAGTGTAAGATATCTTTCGCAGCCCCTGAGTCGATTAGGAGCCTCTCCGATTCGCAGTTATATATCCGCCCTTTGATAACTAGGGGCTGTTCCCTTGTGGCTCTGTTTCCTGCCAACTCATTTGGAGAAAAGCTTATTGTCTCCTCGCCCCTATGGACCCATGGGGGGATGTGATACACCTTATTGAGCTCGTGGATCTGCTCATTCAATTTGATATTTGAGGGGATTTCTTCTCTGATGACGTGCAGTTTGGCCCTGGGTGGCCTCTCTCCTTCCTCCTCTTGCCTATCGTCCCTTAGCCTCTTACCATCTTTTTCCATGACGTACCGATCTAGCTTCCCTTCATCGATCCATTTTTGCACCATTTTTTTCAAGGAGTGCCCATTATCCTTATGGTAGGTGTAGTATTTGTTGGCGTCTTTAGGGTATTTCGGGTTGTCTATGATGGGCTTGGGTGGAGGAAGATCCACCAAGTTGAGTATCTCTGAGATCGGCTTAGTGAGGGGGGTGAAGACCTCGACTTTCTATGTACCTCTGGTTATGTTTTTACCTTTAAATCTTGCGCCGTTTAAGCCTTGGAAATGGGCGCTGTTAGTCGACTTGTTTTCTACGTCCCTATCTCGGTCCCGATCTTCTCTCTCTATCCTCTGCTTCTTCTTTTCTTCAGACAGTCCTGTGGCGCAGGCCATGTGGTATAGGTTTGTCTTTGTCGCTGGCTCCCTTATGAACAGTTCATGGGTGAGGGTTTCAGATCTCTGTCCGTTAGTGAAGCACACGATGATCTCCCTGTCCGTGAGACGCTCTTCTATGGAGTCGGCCAAGGTCCTGAATGTTGTAGAAATCCATGGTCGACTCGTTCTTCCCTTGGATGGTGTTTGCTAAGTCAGACAATCGTTTTTTTCTTGCTCCTGCCTTGGCGAAGTACTCCAAGAATTGTCTTTTCAATTTTGAGAATAAATTGATGCTCCTCTTCTATAGATCCATGAACCAGGACCTGGCCGCCCCAGCTAAGGTGTTGGCGAAAGCTTTACAAAGAATGTCATCTTGGTTAGAGACCAGGGCCATCATGCCTTCAAAGGATTGAAGATGGTCTCTAGCATCAGAAGTGCCCGAGTATTTGTCCATATTGGGGAGCTTAAGATGAGGATTCGGAGTCAAATCGACAATCCACTAAGCAAAGGGGCGCATAACATCATCTCGTTTCTTGGTCTACTCTGTCCCTGCTTGTTTTCCATGTTATCCATGTAATATCCGAATTTATTACTGTGTATTTCATCTGTATTCAGACCCTGTATTATTCGGATTTGTGGTTTTGATTATTGGAGTATGATATTTCTTGCATTGGCATCCTTGTACTTAAGTATAACATCATGCAAATTTTCTCATGCAAACTCGTGATAGCGCACGCTAAGAATGTAGCTTAACGCGCGCTATCGGCTATTACTAGCGCACGCTATGTATAAGAGTTGCGTGCGCTAGACACTGAATTATTGAGGTAGGTGGCTAGCACATGCGCCAGCCGGGACATGGGTCCGAATAAGATTCCCGCGGACGAACCTGGACAGATTTGGAGTCAACGCTCATTAGTGCGCGCTAAGTATGTATTGTAGTGTGCGCTAATTAGCTAAAATGCAGAATATTATAAATGGGACAACAACCCATTTTGGCTTTCATTTCTTTCACCCATTCTTCATTCTTGAGAGGCCAGAGAGATTTAATCATCCCTCTAACACACTTAGAACATATATTAGTGATCCTTGAATATTGGTTATCACTTGTGAGTGATCATTGAAGAGAAGTAACACCTTGGAGTGGCACATAACCAACCGGAGTCGGATTCTACCTTGTGGTTCAGTGATTTCGGCATATTAAGGTATGTTCAACCTATCACCAGTCTTAGATTTGGATTCCAAGGGATAAGATGATCATGTTAACGATATATTGAATTTCATTAGTGAATTATTCAACAACATCATGTTTAGAAGATTGGAATGTCTACAATTACGATATTATTGTTGGAACCTTGAAGTCGGAATCCTAGTACTTCAAATGATGAGAGAAACATTCTGAAGTTAACAATCCGTATGATTTGTGTTATCTTTGTGATCATGAATTGGAGGTGATATTATAAGAACTTAAAGGAAGAATCATCTTAGGAATATTCTTTCGTATAAGTTGGAATTGTTAGTTCACCTCAAGATGAAGTCTGAATATGTATAATGATAGTAGAATCTAATACATCAACCGGAGATCACCAACTTTGCATGAGAATTATAATCAAGATGGATTATGGTGTTATGATGATTATACGTATACTTGCATCTTGAAGTTGTTATTATCCTTGAGATCATTCATAAGGGTTATGAACATAACATGAAGTCGGATAACAAACATCAAATCACTGAGGAATTCGCTTACTTCATCACCATTTGTATAATCTGCTGCCCTCCAGTGAACTGCCATGCACTCTTAGCGTGCGCTAAGCTACGTGAATTAACGTGCGCTATCGTGTATGTTTAGCGTACGCCACATTTGCAACTTAGCGTGCGCTAAGTCATCAGGCGAGTCAGTCGGCTGACCAGTGAGGTACTGACCGTGCATGGTTAGCGTACGCTAGGCTGTGTGTATTGCGTGCGCTAACGAGTAGCATTAACGTACGCTACATAGGATGCGTAGCGTGCGTTAATCTATCCAGATAGATTGCATATTAAGGACTTCCTACCGTAATTATTGAATTGTTAGACGTTCGTACGGCATGAAATGAATTCTGTGCTATTTCTTTTGTTAAGGTTCGAGCTTAACACGTGATTGATCGAAGGGGACGACCTTCGAGTATTTTGATATTCGTGGAAGTTTATTCTTGTCAACGAACCAAGGCAAGTACTCTAATTAGAATTGTCTATATTATGACAAGTATATTGTGATTGTACTGTGTATTATGTGTTGTTATTATACGTCCACCATGCGTTGATCCGACGGGAATCATCATGGGAATCTATAGCTGTGTGCGCTGGATCGTTGGACAGGTAGTTCCACCATGCTTTGGTCCGACGGGATCATCATGGGAATCTATAGCTGTGTGCGCTGGATCGTTGGAATACCATCAGTATATTGAAACTGTTATGATATGATATCTGTTGTGAATATTTCTCATTGGAGAAACTTGTTATGATATAATTATTGATTATATCACTGTTGTATGATTATTGTATTTGTACTAGCATCGTTGTGCTAACCCTTTCGGGGGTGAATATTTGTTTATGTTCAGGATCCAGGAGAGCGGGGAAACAACCACTGGAGATGCATGATGACGAGGGTACAGAGTGATGTTCTGGCCGGGTTCTATTGTCTGTCGTTTATTGGTTATTTCAATGAGTACTCGAGTACGTTGTCAATTTATGATGTTTGGATTTTGATGATGTATTAATAACACTTTATTGGATATTTGTAATCTAGGTATTGAACCAGACTGCTGTATTTTATATCAGTGATTTCATAAGTTGGTATCTATTATTGCCATTTCGTTCTTCAGCCTTGTAAATTCTTATGTAAAGGATTTACGGCGCTGTAATATTCCTGAATATATCAGGGGTGTTACAATCCATTCCCTCTTTCAATTCCCATAAGACGCGAGCTTCCAGCCCTGAGCTATTGCAGGAGCTCCTTTGCTTTTCCGCGCCTCTACCTCGAATGTGCCTTCCTTGGTCGTCTTGTTTCGCCCCTACAACTCGACTCCCCGCCGGACTCGGCAGGGGCCGTACGGGGGAATTGTGATGGGGAGATATCCGCCTAGGAGTTCTCCTCAGGTCGTCCTTAGGCCGCCTCTCTCCCACTATTATGACTTCGGGAGACTCAGCATCTTGCTCTCTTCATCTGTTTAATTGATCCCTCAGATCTTCTCCTCGTCAGTCTCTTCTGTCCCACCGTCCTTTAAACTGACTGGGACGATTTTGAGTTGGTTTTACCGTAGAGGTCCGTCACATCGATTACCCACCAGTGGGGACCTACTATTCTCTTTACGGATTCCTCCCGTTGTCCTAGTTTTGGAGGGTTGAAGGGGATGTGCCATGTAATTATCTGGGTCATATTCGAGAAGGGCCATTTGAGCTTCAGCCAACTGTTGGAGCGTGATTAAATTCTGATGGAGTAAGGTCTTTCTGTCTATTGGAGGCAGCCGTGGTGGGCCATCATCGTTATTTTGGGGCTGGGTCGTTGAGGTTTCCGCTTGTCTCCGATGGCCATGAACAATCGTGGTCGCTGGGGGAGGAAGTCACCGATTGCGCAGGATCATGCCTGCACTGTGGTGCAGTGGCGGAGGAGGTTCCATAACATTATTGGCAATACTGACCTTGTTTTTTGCGACGGAGACCGTGCTTTGTCGATTCGTCTGTTGAGGCGGGTTTTGGTCACCGGAGGTGACGCTGGCCTCTTGTCCGTCTTGTGGAATTTCAGCCATAGTTCGTGGTTGTTTGAAAGTTCTTCGACGTTTCCCGGCAACGGAACCAAACCGATGCTGCCAAAACGTCTCGGATCAGCCCTTATCCTAGCGGTCGGATAATTCCGGCGAATGAACTTCCTGATCGGACCTACACACAAGAAAACACGTGAACTGAGTCGGGGCGTCACCGGCGAAGGCCCTCCGGCGTGAGAGTAAGTATATTGAATATGTAGTGGAAATAAAAGTAATTGACTGTATTGAGAGTCAAGAATTCTGTCTGTACCAGTGTAGGTGGAGGACACCTATTTATAAGCGTGAATATTGCAACCCTAACTTGCGAAAAAAGTCACTGAGTCCGTGTTGATATTGGACTTCTTATATATATGGGAAGTAGAATCCTCGTAAGGATTGTGGATGTAGTTTCCTTGCGGAGAAGAGTCCTTGTTAGGTAAGGACATCTTTATTTCTCTATCTTAGATTTCGTGAGATTCCGTTTGCTTGAAGGATAGGACCTTTATCTACTGACAATGAGTGTAGATTTGCTGATCTCGGCTTATTCTGTCACTGAGCCGAGTCGGCGCAACAATTCGGTTGTCTGAACCAAGTCTTGGCTTGAGCCTGAGCTGAGGCACGCTGAGTATGGTCCCGGCTTACAGGTCGGCCTCGACGTCTATGTCTAGATAATAAGTTTATTTTTGTGCTCTGTAGGGTCTTGATTTTTGGGCCTTCCTGGGCCTTACACTCAAACTCTCCAGATTCATGTAATCAATTCGGTTTATGTCATTCAATACCCATTTTGAAATATTATGAGTATGAAAATTATAATATGTACTTTTGATTGTATTAATTCTTAATAGTTCATGAATCTTATATACTAAAAGCTTAAGTTGTCTTATAAATGCAAAGTGCTCACAATAAATGTTTCATGAATTGAAAGTGAAATGTGAAAGGTTCATGTGTTAGTACATTGATTTAATAGTCATGCATAAGGGTAAGTACATAGGAATCGTGCACAAAAGTCTCAAAGAATACAAACCAAAAATGCCATGAATGCATAAATTAAACACACCAATTAGTGGTTAGTCTTTTTACCTTCCCGTCCATGAGTTACAAATATTTTATCAACTATATAATGTGTCAAAAATTACACACAACAAACCACAACTTCCTCCACACCGCGTGCACATTGAGCTACAACTTATTATGGTGGTAAAGTAAGCATCATATCGTCTTACTTATTTAGCATATTGATTTATATTATTTTATGTAAATTTCATGTGTGTTTTTTGTGTGTAACAATGTAGGACATAAAGATGGTAGCTTAGGAGATTTGGTAGTAACATCATCTTTTCTAATGGTTTAAGAGATCCTACACATCGTTGTCTTATCAATTAAGTGGAACATGCACGAACATTTTTACTTTGATCGAAAATGCAATATATTGATTAACTGTATTTAAGTTACTAACGATCAACTATATCTATTTTTTTGTAGCGCATCAAGAAGCATTAAAGAAAGAGATCGAGAAGTCACAAAAATTATGTCAAGAACAAAACATGCAAAAGGCCAATGAACAACAACGACAAAGACAACAACAACAAAAACAACAACAACAAGATCAACGCTGCGGCCACCGGTGGGATGAATACTTAGCATTCGTATTAATAGTACGTTACAAATTAAACATGCAATATTTTACTTCATGTAATACCGATAAACGGGCTAATACTATTGATTCGTTAGCAAGTAAGTTTATTGAAAATAATGTGACGAGCATTCAATTTTTAGTCAATAATTATTACTACACTTTATTGGTGCATTTTAATATTTTTACTCTTAATGTAGTTTTTTGTCTTGCGTTGTGTTAATGTCACTTTTTTAATTAAACGTCTTGGAATATTGTGTGACTTTGATATTTGATATGACTGTGTAAATTATGTCGATGTTACATATTGCAAATGGTAGTATATAATAAAAATATCTTCACACTATCATCATAACAATGAGAATCTTCTAAATCGAAGAAGTATATAAAGGAGAAGAAAATTGTATTTCAAATGTTATCCACATATCACGAGGTAAGCATTATTCATTTGAGTTTGAGATCATGTGATTCATGTCGTCATACTGTAAATACTTAGAATGAGTTACTAATGAATGCTCCAAATTCGATATTATAGTTTATGGAAAAATGTTGTAATAATGCATTAATTAAAAAATAATTTATGTAAGTTACTCACATTAAAAGATTACATATGAAAAGCCTCATTTAAATATAACATTTTGCAAAAAAACCTCTTCACATTAAAGAAAGAGATTGACAAGTCACGAAAATCGTATCAAGAACAAAACATGCAAAATGCCAATGAACAACAACGACAAAGACAACAAGAACAACAACAACAACAAGAACAACGCCACGACCACCGGTGTCAATATAGATGAATACCTGGCATTCATATTAATAGTATGTTACAAATTAAACATGCAATATTTTACTATACGAATTATAATTTATTATACGAATTATAATTTATACTCTTGAATATACTAATCACTTTAATGTTTTATGTTTTTATAGTTTGGTTAAAAGGAAATTTGTTTTATAGTTCGCTTTTAATAATGTAATTTATTTGAACAACAAAGTCCGTCTCTCACAAAAAAATGAGAGTTTCAAACATGAACGAAAATTAGTCGAACATTACGAAAAAACAATTAGATCCAACCCGAGTGCATCGCATGGGTCTGAGGCGATCCAAACATGTGTGCATTGCACGTGGATGAATATAAAAGGTCTCCAACATTAATGTCATCGCTTCATATTTAAAATAATTTATGTAACTTATACATATTAAAAAATTACATGTCATGAATAGACTCTTTTCAATGTAGCATCTTGAAAAAAATCTCTTCACATATACTCTTTTAATGTCAATAAACTATTTTAAATGTGTGTCATGCTTAGAAATGTGATACCATCACAGCTTAGATATATAATGACGAAAATAAGTTCTGAAGACTACGATATAAAAACTTTCATACAAGTATGCAACTCAATAAAGTATTCTAAGACGTATAAAGCTTAGCAAATGTGTGACACCATGAAAACTTAAATATAAAATGACGAAAATAGATGCGAATATTACGCTATGAAAACTTCTATATAGCCCATGTGCATCACACGTATTTTAAATCTATGAAAACTTCTATACAAAGACATGTGCATCGCACGGGCATCATTGACTATCATAAGAAATAGTTATAACTTAGCCCAATGTATTAATATTAGTTAGTTCCAATTAAAAATGATAGAGTCAATACCAAAATAAATAGACAAAAAATATTACGTAAAAAATACATCTTAAAAGATTATATGTCAATAAACTATTTTAAATACGTATCATGCTACAAAATGTATGCTACCATGACAACTTATATATACAATGACAAAAATGCATCCCGAATATAAAATGACGAAAATAAATGACGGATCCATGATCAAAATGACGAAAATTTGTGCTGAATAATAACAATTTAAATATATAATACCATTATATACAGCCCGGGGCATCGCCCGGGTCTGAATGACTCGTAATTATAATCTTTGAGTTTAAGTAAATGTTCGAATGTTAATTTACTAGATAAACAGTACACTGTGTTGTAAAATTCGGAATTCATCCTAACTAGTTACTCATATATTACAAATTTAAATTTATTCTAGGAATATTCTAACAAATTAATTATATATACAATAACTAGAACTTAATAGGGGCTATTTAGTTAGAAAAATACTTTTAACCAAATAATTAACATAATGGTAATGACGAAATTGAGTTTTGGATAGATTAAATTAACATTTTTAATATACAATATAATTTATTTATTTAATTATTTATTTATTGTGTTTTAACTTAATAATTACAAGTTTTTATATAAATATAGATATAAACTAATTATTTCAATATTGTAATTATGTTAATTGTCTAAACACAATGCGTGATTGATATCTAACTGATTCTAATTACTATATTTATAAACTATATTTATATTATATATATTTTCTAATTGATTGGAGATATTGGTGACATGAAAATTTTAAATTATTTAATTGATCAACTGATAAGTAGGTTTATTTAAATTGCTTCGATCTATTAATATGTGACAATTTGATTTTAAAATTAATATATCGAAAGAGATTAAGATGTTATTTATTCAACAACTATAAAGAAAAAAAAAAACGTGAATTATTCAACTTATTTTCATGTGAAAGGAAACTGCGAGGATGCATGTACAAAATTATGTAGCCCAATTTTTAAAAGATGATAATTATTGGTAAGGAATCACTTTATGTGAACCGAAAGTCAATTCATGTCCACAAGCGTATCTCTTGTCCAAGAAACCGACAGACGATCAATTATTTGCAATCTTAATGTAGAAGATAATATCCACAAAAGGTAGCAGCACAGCTATATGTGTCTCACTATCTCGAGATTCGGGGAGAGGCTATTTCATTGGACGAAAGTAAAACCTAATTATACTACTCTTCTTTTATAATTTTATAAAATTTAAATTTTTATGTTTTTTTTATACCGAGTTTTCAAATTTATACATGATTAGTCTTCGGGACAACAATTCTGGCCACAGGACAGCTATAAGTTAAATTCCGAGATGTGTATCCGGCTCTCAAGTTCTTAAATATCCTTAACTACCGCACATAATGAGTCGTCCCCCAAGTGATTGCTCCATACTGGACCTAGGGGTGTTCAAAACTACCCGACCCGGTTGACCCGACCCAATTACCCGACTATCCGGGAACTTTTTACCAGGTAATTTTTTTTAATTACCCGGATATAGCGGGCCGGGTACCCGACCCGCTAATTATGTGAGTTACCGGGCCGGGTAATGGACCGGCCAAATAAAATTAGGGATAATTACATATACCAGTACATTAAAGAGAAGTATTACATAATTACCGTATATATACAATAATTACATAACTACCGATTTTTATAGTTGTATTATTATATATTTTTATACCTTAAAATTATACACACGTTTCCTTCTTTAATCCATCATCATATCTCCTATATATATGGACTTGTTTTTATTTTTCTTATTTCCTGTGTTCTGTCGTTATTTATAATAGAGAGGAAAGTTTCATTATTATTCAGATTTTCATCGTTTTCAATCGTATATTGTGAAAAAAATGCAGATCTGACAATCCGACGATCGCGCCTTTATTGTCGCTTCCCGCCGTCCTAGCGTCCTCCACAAGAATATTTTTGTCCAGATCGAAAACTTAGTTAGTTACTAGTCTCAATCCATCACTCATATTTTTTTCTCTATATATCTTCATTCGTTTTTGTTTTTTCCCGCTTGCAGATCTGCAATATTTAAAATATTTTTATTTTAAGTCATGTTTTGGAGTTTCTCAACCATGGTGGTTTTGGGTGCGGTTCCGATTCGATACTTTCAAGGTTCACTGGAACCTACTGAATTTGAGGTTGTGCTGGATTTTGACATATATGTCATTATGCAAGTCGGATTCTGAAGGATATATATGGTTACTCGACAGGATTTTGGATAGTGTTTGTCAGCATCTTCTTTTAAACTATTGAAATGAATTTTTATTTTGTAATGTCATGTATACATAATGGACCATATGGTTGTGCAAGTATGGTTGTAATGCCATTGCATTGTTTTTTTTAATTCTTTTATTATTTTATAGTTATTGGAATGTCAATCTATTGCTTGAATCTGGATTGAAGTATAAATAACTCATGGTGGATCTATTCTTTATAGTCTTCCAGATCTATTTGTTAAATATAACTATATCCAAATGTGATATTAAGGTAACCAAAATTTAGCATCACAGTATCCGTAAAAGTGTGGTGTATGGATTGCAAAGGTATATGAATTTACATTCTCATCAGATATCTAAAACTATGTGATGTTTTTTACCGATTATATTTTGAGGGTATCCAAAATTATGTTGTTTGAGTTTGTAGTTTGTAGTTTCTAATTTAGATTGTATTTCACAAGAAAAAAAAATAAGTATCTATTTGTATATATAATATTAAACACACATTATGAATAATGGTAAATATCTGCTCTAAATTACATGGACAATTGAAATTTTCTCATAAAATTTATACATATAGAGCTCGATGTTTAACATTAAAGTCAACCAAATATTTATATTTAAGTAATCAAATATTTACATGAAAATATTCAAATGTACGTTCATCCATTTTTCGTTGTTAGATATTATTAAAAATAATTCCGCATGAAATTAGGTATCGAAATTCAATATTCAAGTAACTGAACTACAACTTGCAAGTATCCACAAACTTGTGAATTTGTACATCTAGTTTTCATTGTTAAGTGAAAAAAATATGGAGCAAAAATAACTGGTATACAATTACAATATTCACGTAACCAAACCACTTTTGATAGTATCTTCAATACTGTACATCTATTTTTTATTATTAAATATAAATTAACAAGTAAGAATAATATATTTATAAATACAATATTCAGGTAACCAAACCACACTTGATATTATCCACAATGTTCATATAATATTTTTTTAGTTGTTGGATATAAATAGATTAACGAGCAATAATACGTGGTATCTAAAATAATATTCATGTATCAACTACACTTTTTTTCATAGTTTTTGTAATTTGTACATATATTTTTCATTGTTAAATAGAAATAAATTTGAGCAACAATAGCTAGTATTGCGAATATTGGGGTAACTCAGAGTAGTAGTTGCAAGTATCCAAGTGAGGATTTTCATAAATTCACCGAACCGAGCCGCCCAAAGCCGAGCCAACCACCATTCACCTTAGTAAGCCGACTATCATGTGCCGTTATACAAAATTTCTCTAGCAAACAATTAATTTCAGTCATGAGGCCTCAAAACTCGAGAAATCTACCACAGCCATGTTGCCATCATTACCTTTCCTTCTCCATGGAAAGCTCCGTACGAGTAACTAATCTCAAAATCCAAACAGAAGCTTTGAGTCGCCGCAAATAGAAACTCCGAGAGAAATTACAGATCTATACAAGAGAAGAAGAAAGTAATGGAGAAAGTGGGATATGGAAAGAGAGAGAGGGAAATAAATGATTTATTAATGTAGTTTTTTTTTTTGGAAATTGAATCCCTCGAATAGTGGCTTCTCTTCTCTCCTCATTATGATGTGGGTAACATTAAATCTGGTGACGGGACTGACTTGTTCCACCACGTGTGCAAGTATGTGTTACCTTTGTAATTATTTTCCTCCTAAGTGATTATTGTAAATAAATTATAAATCTTGTATAGATATGTAAAGTTCCCATAAAATTACCGGGTAACCAGCGACCCGGTAACGTTTTTTATTTTTTTATTTTTTTTTATTTTCTCACTACATATTTTATTTTAATCATTTTAAAAATTATGTATAGAATTAGTATATATTTACTTACATTTTAATAATATTAACATTACAATACCTACGTAAAATTTGGTTCATATTAATCTTATGCTCTAATTTTTTTTTCTTTTCATGAATCATATTTTTTTATAATTTAAATCTCATTAACTATTTTAAATTATGACATCAAAATTACAAATTTGAGTATGTATTAATATATATAGTAGTCTATGTTCAAAGTGAATAAATTAAATATTTCATATAATATCTTAATATGTTAGAACCAATGATAATAAAATGAATGTTATAATTATTGTAAACAATTTTCTTACTTTTAATTTAATTTTCTCTGTAGAATCAATCGAGCAAATAAATTAAATTAAAGTTAAATTTTCTTAATATTTGATTTAATCATAAAGCATGACTTCAAAATTAGAATCGATTCTTGCTAATTTAAAACTAAATATTTTTGTTGAATTAAAAGTTGAAAAAATATAGCAAAAAAATCATATATATATATATATATATAATATATATGATTAAAAAAACTCGGGTACCCGGGTGACCCAACCCGAAAAGTCGGGTACCCGAAAAAGCGGGTACCCGGATTTTATGGGTCGGTCCATGGGCTGCCTAAATAGGTACCCGAAGTTCCGGGTACCCGAAAAAGCCAGGTACCCGCTTAAGAACACCCCTAACTGGACCCTATCAAATCCAACCGCAGGGTTCCACCGAGATCTGGCCACCAACACTGCCGCTTGAAGCCCTCAATATTTAATTGTTCCACCAGCGTACTCCAGAGGCTAAAGTCTCTTTTTTAGTCATAAATTAATAAGTCATAAATCCTTGAAAATTCTTGTCCTCAGAGAGATTTGAACACGAGTCTTCCACTTGAAATGGAAGCCCCGTGGCCATTGGACCAAGACCACTGTTTTGAAATTTTACGTTTATTAATACACAACTACATACAGTTAAACCTCGATAAATGAATGTTCGGTAAACGAATAACATCGCCAAATGAATAATTTTCTCCGGTCCCAACTCTTTATAACATGTTCAAATTTTTTTTCGATAAATGAATAATTCCGCTAAATAAATATTTTTTTCGGTCCCAATCATATTCATTTATCGAGGTTTTACTGTATATTAATATTTTTAATTACTTATTTCTAAAAATTATAAAACTCTTAATCTTCCATACCATTAAATCATAAAAAGAAATCAAAATAAAATATACGAACAGTGTAAAATCAATATGTTGCCGTAAGAGAACATATGAAGTATTGTCTTAGTTTTGAAAAATTCTACCATTCTCTTCTCAACTTAAAATGATACTCTATTAGGGATTATATTCAGATTCGCCTCTTCCCACCCATATGTCTCTCGTAGGAAGTCGATATTTAGGAACTAAAAGACTTAAAATAATAATATCTATAAAAAGTTATTTAAATAGTAAAAATTGGTGTTAATTAGTATAAATCAGTTTTAATAAAGTATATGTGATTTTAGTCAAACGAAAATAATCTAAGTTTAGTAAAAGCCGGTTCAAAAAAACAAGTTGGGAAAAATAATTCTAATTAATAAGAATAGGTTTTGGTTAGTAAAAAGAAGTTTCAATCAACAAAATTAATTTAATAATTTATATTAAATTATTATATACACTTTTAACAATAATACTAACAGTAAAATGATAAATGTGATCTTGATTTCAGTTGCATCTCATCACAAAAGTTAAAATCTTCCGCAGTCTTATTTTTGAATTATTATTTTTTACAGATTTTCTACCATTTATCTGCTTAATTTTCTAGATTTTAAAAATCTTGTAGATTGTTTAAGGAAAAACAATAAATTACAATAAAGAAGACAAGAAATCCAAAGAATTATATTGATATCATTGATAGGAGGGTCTATAGAGAAAATCTTTCATAACTTAGGATTCCTTGCATGGTAGGATCCACTAGATTCTAGAAGGATATAGAATCTATTATCATCTGTGATACTTGCTCTAATAAGTATTAGAGTAAGACACATCACGAAAGGGACAGACCGTATTTTATGGAAAACTCCTCTTGTGTCGAACTAATTCAATCACAGTGCAGATTATGTTGTCTCGATAAAAAATAAGTCAAACAAAACTATGGCCAAAACAAAAGATATTGGTGAATTGAAGTAGATCACGATGCACCAATAATATGTAATGTATACTCTCATGATGTATACACAATGACTCCCCCGGATGAGTGACTCGAGTCATAGGACGGATGATAGGATGTCCTCACAACTATGCGAAGGGAATAACTAGATGAAGAAATACATCTTGAATTAAGTCAAATACAAGTACAACACACCAATGTATGGATTTTCTTATAGGTCGTTGTTGCGGTTTGGGTCTGAATTTCGAACGAACATCGATCAAGAATCATATATACGTAAAAAAATAAATTGCAAGGGGATAAAAAATAGCATACCTTGAGACAAGACTTCAACTACTTTGTGATGTTTGATGAATCTGATTCATAAAAGCTTAAATATCCAATGGCAAACTCGTTTTCATCTTTACATACCACACGCCAGACAGATCGACCAGATCAACCTCCTCTCATAGGTTATGATCGACGGCTAGATCTAAGGAGAAAGCGCTTCCTAAATCTTTCTTTCTATTTCTCTCTCTGTGTGGCTTGAGTAATATTTCCAAAATCTAGCTTAAAAAAATAAGGGAGGGAAGTAGTATATTAATACTACATCTAAAAGTAGAAATAGCCCTCAAACGGCCTATTATACTTCGGCCTTAATGCCCTATTAGTCACCCTACATGGGCTTTGACACGGGCTTGCCCTGGGAATATGGACCAATTTTCATTCTCCCAAATTCTTGACAGCTTCTTTTATTTCTTCAACGTAGCTTTTCATTCGCTCTTTGTTTATTTCAAATTTTCCTCCTACTTGTTGTGTAACCAGATGAGAGTCGGAATAAGTGATAAGTCGTCGTGCGCCTAAATCTATCTCTAGTTGCATTCCGTGGACTAGAGCTTCATACTCGGCTTCATTGTTAGAGGCTTTAAAATCAAATTTCACAGCATACACCAAATGATTCTCTTCCGTGATGGTGGGGATTATACCTGCTCCGGAGCCACCTGTCGTGGCTGATCCATCAACTTGTAAGAGCCACTAACCTTCTGGTAGTGATGGTGTAGCCATTTCTTGAATGAAATCTGCCAAAGCTTGGACCTTGATCGCTATTCTCGGTTCATATTTCATGTCATACTCCCTCATTTCTACTGCCTATTTTACCAGGCGACCTGATGCGTTAGGTCGCCTCAGCATCTCCCTCAAAGGTAAGTTAGTTTGTAGTCTTATGCGATGGACAAGAAAATACGGTCGAAGCCGTCGAGCTATAATTACTAGTGCTAGGGATCCTTTCTCAAATCTTCGGCCCCTTATAAAATTTAGCTAGTGTAGTAGATAGGCTTCTGCTGTCTCGCTTCTTCTCTTAATAGGACCGAGCTGACTTTCCATTTTCGACGGATGGATACAATACTAGCTCATACCTTTGTATTGGTTTGGTGAGCAATGGTAATTCGGCCAAATACTCTTTCAATTTGTCAAATGCTACCTGCGCTTATAGGGTCCATTCGAACTTCTTTCCCTTTCTCTGAAGCTTGAAAAAGGGGATCCTTCTCGGTCGAGCTATAGATAAATCGGCTCAGCATGACTATTCTTCGTGTGAGTATCTGGATATCCTTAATATTTTTTGGCGGGTTCATCTGTAATACTGCTTTTACTTTCTCCGGGTTGACCTCGATCCCCTTCCCTGATCTCACCCTAAAGGAACATTTCGATGGATTTAGTTTCATCCTGCATGTGTGCAGGTTTTCAAAGGTTTCTTATAGATCTTTTATATGTTCCCCCACCTTTACGCTTTTGAGAGCTTGTCATCCACATAAACCTCCATATTTCGACCGACTTGTGATTTAAATATTTCGTTGACCATCATTTGATACGTTGCTCCAGCGTTCTTTAATCCAAAATGCAAACATATGTAATAGAAAGTTCCTTTCGATACTATGAAGCTTACCCTCTTTCTATGTTCGTGTGCTAAGGAGATTTGATGGTATCCTGGGAGGCATCCATGATGCTGAGCAGCTCGCACCCAGAAGTCGAGTCAACCAGTTGATCTATACGAGGCAACGGATAGTGAGCCTTGTGACATGCCTTGTTTAGATCTCATAAAATCCATGCACATTCTCCATTTTCTCTAGCTCTTTCCTACCATGATAGCGTTGGACAACCACTCTGGGAACTGGATTTCAGTTATGTGTCCAGCTCGGAGGAGTTTGTCAACTACTTCTCCAATAATTCCATCCATCTGTGGCCCGAAGTGCCTTCTCTTTTGCTTCACCGACCTCACTATTGCAGAACTAAATTTAATGACATGGCTTTTGCTTACGGAGGTGGCCTCTTCGAACCGGTGATACTTTGTTTTTTGTGTGTGAGCTTTTGTGGCTTGATTAGAACTTATGTCGGTCGGTCCCCCTGATATCATATGAATTATCCCTTTCTTAGCGGTGGGTAGGGGTCCCTTGGGGAGCTTCCCTTTTTATCCCTGTATGTTCTGCCCGCCGTTTCTTTATTGGTACGTGAACTCCATTATGTGCCCTGCTCGAACAAGCCTCTCGATCTCATCCTTGAGGTGCTTACACTTGTCCGTTTTGTGTCTATAATTGTTGTGGAACCGACAGTAGAGCTTTGACTTCGGTTGGGTGGGCCCATTGAAAAGAGATATGGGCCAATCAACAACCCTGCCCATCTTACCTTCTACCGCCTCTAGGACCTGCTCCATTCTCAACTTCAGTGGGCTATATTGATCAAACCTTGGCCATTTCAGATCGGGATTGATTTTATTATTCCTTGGATCAGCGTTTCGATTTACCCTTATATGGAATACCTCTCCCCGAGGAATATTTTCTCGAAAGGTTTATACTTTGTGTTGTACCACCCTACTGGTTCCTCCTTCCCTTTTTCTCGAACTTTTCCTGTGATTCTTCCATGTATTTCTCGGATTCTTAGACGTTGATGTATTTGGAGCATCGAGCTAGGACTTCATCATAGGTTTGGGCTGACTTCTGAGCTAGAGATGTGCGAAGCATACCTGCCTGTAACCCATGTGTCAGGGCACTCGCCTTTACTTCTTCAGATGACGAGGGTACTTCCAAACATGCTTTGTAAACCGAGCTACATAAGCCCTCAACGCCTCTCCGGAGTACTGCTCGATACTGAATAAAGACATGGATATTTTTTTATGAGCTCTGCGCTTGTGAAGTGAGTTAAGAACGCCGAGCTTAAGGCTTGGAAGCTTGTAATCATTCCCGACGGTATCTGGTAGAACCAATCTTGAGCTGATTCTGTCAGTGTAGCTAAGAACGCTCTGGAGCTCATGGGCTCAGAATATCAGTGTAGTACTGCCATGTTTTCGAACCGATCTAAATGTCTAGTAGGACCAGAGTGCCCATCATAGGTGAAGGTGATCATCCTAAATCCATAAGGGAGTTCGGCTTGTAGTATTTCTACTGAGACGGGATGGCCTTAGTGGTTTCCCGAGCCCTTCGCTATGACCTCCTGTCGTAATTCCTCTAACTCGTCATACATGCCAGATATGATGGAATCGAGTGTTTTCTATTGTTTAGATTGCTCCCATGCCATTGGGTGGCCTTCTCCATGTTCTTCCTGTCCGACTTGTCAGAGAGGATAGATATTATCTTTCGAGGCATTCTTTGTTTTTTGGCCTCTTAGCTTTTTTGGATTGCATTAACCATGATGTCGACTAATGCTTCTTTCGTCAATGTGATCGTGTTAGGTGCAGTTTCTTCTCCGGCTGAGGTGGTGGGCGTTTTTTCTAGAATTGTTCTCACACCTGCTAGTGTTACCCGAATCAAAACCAAACATTCGATTCGAACATAAACTGAACTGGCGGTCAACGGTTCTGAAACTGGGAACCAGCGGTCAATGGTGCCAACCGAACCGGGAACCGTATGTAGGCGGTTCGGTTACGGTTTGGAGAAATCTGAACTGTATAGTAATATTAAAGATAATAATAGTATCAGATAACAATATATACAACAATAATAAAATTAGTTATATCACAAAAACAGAAACAATAATAGTAATAATAATAATAAAATAATACACAATTTATATATATATAATACTATTGATAATATTTATATAAATAATAGCAGTAGTGAAATTATTCATAACACTATAAATAATGCATAATACTACTGATAAATATTGGTAACAATAATAATAAAATTAGTCAACAATATATACAATAATAATTATTTATATTATAATAACAAAAATAATAATATTAATAATAATAACTTTATTTAATATTATTGATAATATTAATTAATATCAATAATGATACACCTAGTAATTAATATCATTAGAAAATAATGTATACAACAATAATAATTATTATTTATATTACAAGAATAAAACTAAAAAGTAATTATAATTAAATAAAAAAATTATAATAAGAACTATTATATATAATATTATTGCTAATATAAATGATAATAAAATAAAACATTAATAATAAGTATTATTATATATGATATCATTTATAATACTATATATATAATAATAATTATAGGAATTAATAATATTGATTTTGAAGCTGAACTGAACTGAATTGAATTGAATAGTGTTGAATCGAAATTAATCAATCAGCATCTTGAACTAAAATTAATCGAACTCTACCGAATCAATCTTGTTGAATCAAAATGAATCGAATCGAATCAAATATCTTTGAAATTAAGCCTAAAAGGACAAAGCATATATCAATAACCCATATATTATTATTATTAACCCTATCATGAATCACTTTAAAATTTTAATGTAATCATAAGTATTATGACTATATACAATACAATTTTTTTAATTAGTAAATAATTGATATATTATGTATGTCCCCTTCAAAGTTTTACATTTATATTCTTTTGTTCTTTTAGAATTTTACATTATCACATTTATACAATCAAAGCAAACAATTATTTTTTACTTTTTAATTTCCACCACACACTTACTGTCAATATTTTTTTACCTTTTAACATTTCATATATTTATCATTATTATTTAGGGAAAACAATGCTTTTCGTCCCTGTAATTTGCACGATTTTTGCTTTTAGTCCCGACGAAAGTTAAAATGTTATTTTGATCCCTGTAATTTCTAAAACGTTCTTTTTTAGTCCCTGTCGTTAACCTCCGTTGATTTTTAAAGGAAAAACAATGCTTTTCGTCCCTGTAATTTGCGTGATTTTTGTTTTTAGTCCATACGAAATTAAAATGTTATTTTGATCCCTGTAATTTTTAAAACGTTCTTTTTTAGTCCATGTCATTAATTGTATATGTCCAAATAGCATAATAGTACAGTAACAAATTAATGAGTGCAGTAACCCAAAAATTTAACTTTTGACAATTAGAATATATCCATATAGCATAACAGTGCAGTAACAAAAAAAAAACAGAATTTTGTGGTCTTGTAGTATTAACTAAAAAGGCAAACCACCGCCATCACAAGAGTACTTAAATCAGCCCAAAAAATGCCAAACAGTCTAATATAATGGCAACTACAAAACATCCAAAACAACCCAAGTATTACTATTTGTCAAAAGATGAATTTTCGGGTTACTGTACTCATTAATTTGTTACTGCATTATTATGCTATTTGGATATATACTATTATTCTCAAAAGCCAGTTGTGTCACCATAGTTTTGAAAAATTAACACATTCAATTGACACATGTATTACTGGTAGTAAGCAATAAGCTTACTAATTACGTGGTTTTTAGTTCCAACGAGGTTTTTACAATTGATTACGTTGTTATAGTAATTGGTGACCTAATGGCCTTTGTGTTTGGTAAGTCATTAAAAATAAACTGAGGTTAATAACAGGGACTAAAAAAGAACGTTTTAGAAATTACAGGGATCAAAATGACATTTCAATTTTCGTAGGGACTAAAAGCAAAAATCACGCAATTACAGGGACGAAAATTATTGTTTTTCCTTTAAAAATAAACTGAGGTTAACGGCAGGGACTAAAAAAGAATGTTTTAGAAATTATAGGGATCAAAATAACATTCTAATTTTCGTATGGACTAAAAGCAAAAATCGTGCAGATTACAAGGACGAAAATATTGTTTTCCTATTATTTATACTAATTATTTTTTAAAATACATCAAATATATTCAATGAGAGGAAGCGAGTACACTTGAAGTTGTAACTTGTGAGATTCACAACATGCTGATAACCCTACTCTCATCACACCCTATGGCCCAACAGCACAGTTCATGTGTGTAAGTAGTTGTCGGGTTGTTGGGACTGCCGGGTCTAAGGAGTAATGACCCAGAACTTGCTTCTCCACTTTCTTAAAAACAGAAAGAAAAAAAAAAAGAGAGAGAGAGAGACACCCGTTTTATATATATATATAAATATATATATATATATATAGTGGCGCGTTACATACGTCTGCGATATTAGATGCGATCTTTCTGACTTAATTTATGCATGAGTTTTGTACTAATTACGCATGAAATATATGCATTTCGATCAAAGTTTCAATGCATTAAAATATACGAATATATTTGATGCATATAATTAAGACAAAACTCATGATAAATTAAGATCAGAAAGATCGCATCTAATATCAGACGCATGTAACACGCCACTATATAGAGATGCATTAAAATATTAGATTATATGCATCAAATATATTGCATATTTTAATGTATTGAAATTTTGACGCACGAAATGCATATATTTACGATAATTAAGACAAAACTCATGCATAAATTAAGATCAGAAAGATCGCATCTAATATTACGCATGTGTAACGCGCCCTATATATATATATATATATATATATATATATATATATATATATATATATATATATATATATATATATATATATAATACACACACAACACACACACACCGCACACCCCGCTTTGTAGAGGTTGCACTGCGTAGTAGGGATTGCACTCTTTATGTGTAGTAGGGGCCAGAGTGTGACAACCTCTACTACGCAGGGTACAATCCTTACAAAGCAGTGTGTGTAATTGTGTGTGCAATTATGTATTTGTGTAGCAGCTTTGTATATATATTACCCAGCTCACCTTCGAAAGGTTCTACCACTTGCCACGTTTCCAAGTGTTTTTCTACAGACACAATCAATCCTCTTCATGCTCTTACGAATAATATACAAACATCCATCAAAAGGTCGATTATTAAACACCAAGTCAATTTAATTTTAGTAAAAAAATTTTCTCATTGTTGGATATAGTTAGGGGTGAAAACGGATCGGATACAGGCGGATAGTGCTATTAACGTATCCTAGCTAATCCATATTTTTCTCTCGGATTCGGAGTCGGATACGGGAAAGCCGGATACGGATACGAATTCGGATTATTCGGGATACGAACACGGGACGGATACAAGACGGATTCGGGCCGGATTCGAATAAATATAATCGGATAATATGTGTCATACAAAAATCGTTTGGAAGTGATTGCAGCATATAAAAAAACTACCTACACAATATTTCATAAAAGTTCTAATGCAAACTATAGTAATTTTTTTAAAAATCGTTTCATAATAACGTTCCCTCATTTTTACTTATTCAGTCTCTCCCATAAAAAACATAAGCTCCATACTTAGCAAAGACTAAAGAGTGTTAATTTAATTGTTTTTAACAATTATTATAATATATATAATTGCTCCTCTATTACTTGAATATAGAACATTTCTTTTAAAATACATTTCATATGAAACAAATAGCTTATAAGTTAGTATTAAAGTGTTTGACTAATACATTTCTATTAAAAAATATTTTTTTTTTCAGAAAATAATTTTTTTTCGAAATATAATTTTTTTTATTTTTCGCAAAAAGTATTTTTTTTATTTTTTCAAAAAATATAAAAAATCCAGAAAATAATTTTTTTTTCGAAAAAATAATTTTTCTCCAGAAAATATTTTTTAAATTTTTTTCGAAGAAATAAAAAATTTCCATAAAAATAATGTTTTTTTCGAAAAGATAATTTTTTTCCTAGAAAATATATATTTTTTTTTCGAAAAATAATATATTTTTCCAGAAAATACATTTTTTTTTTAAAGAAATATTTTTTCTTGAAAGTTTGAAAATTTATTACACTGAAGTCCAAAAGTGTTTTATATATATATATATATATATAATAAAGTATATTTAAAATTTAAAAATATGGATATCCGGATTTATTATCCGGATTGGTATCCGGATAATATCCGATAAAATATGGAAAAACTCGGATACGGTCGGATATTGCATTATTCGAATTCGAACCCGTATCCGAATTCAACTATCCGGATTCGTATCCGAATCCGACCGGATACCTATTTTTCATCCCGAATTCGATCCCGATCGGATACGGCTACGGATCGGGCGGGAAATATCCGCCCAGTTTTCACCCATAGATATAGTGTATGCATTTAAATAATCCCATTCACCTACATGAATATTGTTGGAATCATTAATAAATTTAATTTAATTTTGTAAAATTAAATATCATAGGATCGATCTACGTTCCGAGTAAATGATCGTGGTATATTCACTTTCTCTAAACCAATTACCGATGAGTGAGAAATAGTGAATAAAATTTTGCCACTTAATTGTGAATAAATGAGGGATGACTATCCCGTATTGATTAATGAGCTATCACTATTCAAGTTTATAAGGACTCTTCATTATTCATGTATTAATTAATAGCACATGTGAATGGGCTTGAAGTCCACACGCGCGCATACGCGCGCGCCGCCGCCGCCCGCCCGCCTCGCCGCGTGCCGCGTGCCGTGGACCTTGGCCTTGACAATTGGTCTTTGGGCTGTTCTTTGGCTAGGTCTTGGCTTGCTTAAAGAATTTTTTGGACTAGCTCAACAATGTTGTTGGACTCGTATGTGCACATAAGGATGTCCACGTACATCCCTTGAGCATAATGCAACATAAATGCCTGCATTATGACAGCCATTAGTAGCTGTGTTAATTCCCTGCAGAATTAGATGGCCTATAAATAGGCATGCATCTCATTTGCATATGCACTTGAAAAAAAAATCGAACATACACACAAAGTTTTCTGCATACATTTCGTAAGTCGAAGCTCTGTCCTCGCCTTGTTCTAGTTCGCTGGAGCTCGTAGGTTTGTGGTGCTACTACCTTTGAGACGAAGCCGTTTTATCTTTGGGGACGACACGCCTAAACTGAGGGCACTATCGGGGCGTATCTTGTCTTGCAGAAAGAGGCCTTCCTCGACCCGGCTATTTAGTTCATACGGTTTTGTTTTTAGTTTCTTTGTAAGATCACAGAAGGAAGTCAATAGCATACTAGAGTAGAGGGTAGGGGAGAAGGAATTGATTTAGCTTTCAATTACGTGTTATTTTCCGTGTACTCTCATTCTCCTACATTTCTATTTCAGTGTTTTCGTTCGAATTTTGTAATTTCTGATTTTCGAGTTGTACTTTTGTTTTCCAGTTGTAATTTAGTTTCGCCCGGCAATTTTTTTCAGAATAAATTTCCAACAACCGCAAGACGAGAAATCACTTGCCATTTGGAGGAGATCAAGACTGTCCAAATTTAACTTAACAATTTTGAAACCTAAACTTTTGCTTGGAGATGTCGACTGCCGCTTCCACCGACTCGAGCACCACCGCTGCCTCTGCCTCCGCGACCGTCGGCTCGACCATGGCGAACAACATTGGCTCAACCACGTCATCAATTGTCGCCGCAATGGTGTTCAACACCAATGCTTCAACGATGTCAACAACAAGTGGTTGGGTGTTTAACAACCCCTTTGTGACTACTGGTGGATCCACCTCGAGTGGCACCGTTGGTTCCACTTTCAGTGGTACCGTAGGATCCATGTTAGGATCTACTATTGGAGCCTACGGATTCAACACAAGTGGTTCCTTTTTTGGAACAACCTCGGGGCGTAAGATGATGCCTACCGCTGAGAAGCCGCCAAAGTTTGGTGGAGCCGACTTTAAAAGATGGCAACAAAAGATGTTCTATTTGACAACATTGGGCTTTGCAAACTTCCTTAAGGAAGATGGGCCACCAGCGCCAAGTGCACAAGAGACAAGTTTTATTGTCCGAGGTGCCTATGACAACTGGCACAATGGAAATTATCTTTGTAAAAACTTTATTCTAAATTCTTTAGAGGATAGTTTGTACAATGTATACTCTGTTAAACACATCAAAAATGATGTGGGAAGCACTTGAAAAGAATTACCGTAGTGATGATGCAGGTATGAGGAAGTTTGTAGTCGCCAAGTATTTGGACTACAAGATGATTGATTCAAGGCCAATCATGGAACGAGTGCAAGAGTTCCAACTTATTATTCATGACGTTAATGCTGAGGGGATGGCCCTGTCGACACTTTTACTGTTGCAATTGTGATCGAGAAGTTGCCCCCCAATTGGAAAGACTTCAAGAGCTACCTCACGCACAAGCTAAAGAAGATGACTCTTGTAGACTTAATTGTGAAATTGCGCATCGAGTCTGACGTGCGCAAGAATGATCATAAACCAAAAGGCCTAATCGAAGCTAAGGCCAATCTGTTGGAGCAAGGAGGTCCCTCCATCAAACGAGCTCGCACAAATGTCCAAAACAAGAACAAATGGAAGCAACCAACCAAGAAGTTTAATGGTGATTGCTTCAACTGTGGCAAAATGACACGCGGTGAAGGACTGCCGGATGCCGAAGGCCAACAAGAAGAAGAAACATGTTGCCGACATAGTCGAGATTAACGGCGTGTGGAAAGAGGGCGATCTTGCTGTTGTGGTCACCAAAGAGGTCAACTACGTTGAAAACCAAGTTGGTTGGTACGTCGACACCGGTGGGACCGCCCACGTTGGTGCCGATAGGAGCCACTTTAAGAACTATCAAGCTGTTGATGGGAGAAAGCTCAACATGGGGAATCCAGCTTCATCTGAGATTATCGGAGTTGGAGAAGTGTCCCTCGAACTAACGTCCAGACAAACACTCACCTTGAAGAATGTGCTTCATGTTCCTGATATGAGGAAGAACTTGGTCTCGGGCTCTATACTAGTCAATAAGGGGTTTAAACTAGTGTTTGAGTCAGATAGAGTTATATCATAAATAAATTTGATAGGTTTCTTGGTAAGGGTTACCCCACGGAGGGACTCTTTATACTTAATGCTTTGGCTATGCGTCATGTAACCAAGTCTGCTAATGCTAATGAAAATGATACTGCTTCCTCTTATTTGACTGAGTGTTCTGATTTATGGCATTGTAGATTAGGTCATGTGAATCTAAATGCTATAAAAAGATTAGTAAATATAGATTTACTAAAATTAAATGAAGTTAATACTCAAAACAAATGTGAGATTTGTATTGAGGCAAAAATGACGAAGCTACCGTTTCATTCGATAAAACGGAACACAAAAGCCCTTGAATTATTTCACACAAACGTGGGTGATCTAAAATTTGTGCAAACTATGACTGTGAATAACAACAATTGAATCAAGGAATGCTATATTCTTTGAAAATATATATATATATATATATATATCCTTGTAAAGACAGTGATAAAGTTGAGAACAATCTTAGCAATAGAGTTGATGATGAAGCAACAAGTTGAAAATCTGTGGATGTAGATCCAAAGTCACGTAAGCGATCAAGATCTAATCTAGAAGATGTAGAACTAAGACGTGGTAGTAGGGTTAGGACACCAAAGACATTTGGACCTGACTACATAGCATTCTTGTTGGATGAAGAACCAACATCGATCAAAGTAGCTTATGCTAGACCAGACGGGTTGCTCTGGAAAGAAGCTGTTCAAAGTGAAATTGACTCAATTTTACAAAATCAAACTTAGGTTTTAGTTGATTTACCTGAACGTTGTAAGCCCTTAGGATGCAAATGGATCCTTAAAAGAAAGTACAAGGCTGATGGGTCAATTAATAAGTATAAATCTTGTTTAGTAGTCAAAGGTTTCAAGCAGAATGAAGGGTATGGTTTTTTCGATACCTATTCACCTGTAACGAGGATTACATCTATTCGAGTGCTTCTCGCGAGCTGCTTTGCACGATCTTGAGATTCACCAAATGGATGTTAAGATTGCTTTTCTGGACGGTGATCTGGATGAAGAGATCTATATGGAACAACCTGACGGGTTTGTAGTATCTGGATAAGAGAAAAAGGTCTGCAAGCTGGTTAAGTCTCTATATGGATTGAAACAAGCTCCACTACAGTTGCACTTGAAATTTGATAGTGTAATGTTATCAAATGGTTTTAAAATAAACGAGTGTGATAAATATGTTTATATTAAGAACACTAATAACGGCTATGTTATTGTGTGTCTTTATATAGATGACATGTTAATCATGGGTAGCAACATGTAAGTGATTAACGACATTAAGAACATATTAAAAAGAAATTTTGACATGAAAGACATGGGGCTAGCCGATGTGATTCTTGGAATGAAAATTTTGAGAAAATCTGATGGAATCATCTTGACACAATCTCACTATGTCGAGAAAGTTCTCAAGAAGTTTAATGCTTTTGATAGCTTGCCGGCTAAGACCCCAATAGAGTTAAATGTTCACTTGAGCAAAAATCGAGGGGAGCCCGTTGCACAAGAAGAATATGCACGAGTCATTGGGTGTTTAACGTATCTTACAAATTGCACTCGACCCGACTTAGCTTGCGCTGTGAACAAATTGATTCGTTACTTGAGCAATCCAAGCAAAGAGCATTGGAAAGCTCTTGTTAGAGTTTTGAGGTACTTAAGGTACTTAAAGTAAACTCAAAACCTTGGGTTACACTATTCGAGATACCCCCGGTACTTGAAAGGTACTGTGATGCAAATTGGATACCCGATACGAAAAGTTCATTTTCTACAAGTGGCTACGTATTTACCATTGGGGGTGGAGCTGTCTTGTGGAAGTCCTCGAAACAAACATGTATAGCCCGATCCACCATGGAATTGAAATTCATAGCTTTGGACAAAGGTAGTGAAGAAGCCGAGTGGCTCAAAAACTTTCTAAAAGATATTCCATGTTGGTCAAAGCCAGTGCCTGCAGTGATGATCTACTGCGATAGCCAAGCTGCTATTGGTAGGGCAAGAAGTAACGTGTATAATGGAAAGTCTCGACATATTCGTCGACGCCATAATGTCGTGAGATATTTGATCAAAAGTGAGGTTATCTCTATTGACTATGTGGGGTCATTGGATAATCTAGTGGATCCGCTAACCAGAGGGTTAAATAGTAATCAAATGAATAAATTGCTAGAGAGAATGGGTTTAAAATCCACAAATTGAGAATTATCATAGTGGTAACCCAACCAAGATGACTGGATATCCCAAGAACTTGGTTCAATGGAAAAACTAAGCTATGAGAGTTCGTGTGAAACACTCATCTAAGTTTATTCCCTATAGCGCAATTGAGTGTTGAAAGCTTGCATAGTGGGCGAGGTTAAGTTTATGACTTCTAATGATTCCTAAAGACCTCGAAGAGGTAGAGTATAGCAAGATACTCGGTAAAGAATCACCTATATAAGTGAGAAGTGAGGTCCACTTCATGAAATACATTTATGAATCCAAAGGGGTGTCCCAGACCCACAAATGACACAAAACGTGAGAACGAATGAGGTTGAGGTGTTCAAGTATTAGCACTGTTGTCTCGGTGCATGCCATGGGGGTGAATAAATGAGGGATGACTATCCCACATTGATTAATGAGCTATCATTATTCAAGTTTATAAGGAGTCTTCATTATTCATGTATTAATTAATGGCAAATGTGAATGGGCTTGAAGTCCACACGCACGCACATGTGCGCGCCGCCGCCACCGCCTCACCTCGGCCGCGAGCTGCGAGCCGCGTGCCGTGGACCTTAGCCTTGGCATTGGCCTTGATATAGATCTTGATCTTGATCTTGGCAATTGGCCTATGGGTGGTCTTTGTGCTGTTCTTTGGGCCTGGTCGTGGGCTTGGCCTTGGCTAGGCCTTGTCTTGCTTAAAGAATTTTTTGGACTAGCTCAACAATGTTGGGCTCGTATGTGCACATAAGGATGTCCAGGTACATCCCTTGAGCGATTAAGGAGCTGAATACAGTCCAGGTACGTGATGACTGTTCAAATTCAGCCATAACACGGCTTTAACCTCCCAGGGGTAATGAGGAGTAAATGACAAGTTTTGAATTCTGTAACTCCTGCCATTTTTTGAATTTCGAAACTCCTGAGCATAATGCAACATAAATGCCTGCATTATGACAGCCATTAGTAGCTGTGTTAATTCCCTGCAGAGTGAGATGGCCTATAAATAGTCATGCATCTCATTTGCATCTGCACTTGAAAAAAAATCGAACATACACACAAAATTTTCTGCATACATTTCATAAGTCGAAACTCTGTCCTCGCCTTGTTCTAGTTCGCTGGAGCTCGTAGGTTTGTGGTGCTACTACCTTTGAGACGAAGTTGTTTTATCTTTGAGGACGACACGCCTAAACCGAGAGCACTATCGGGGCGTATCTTGTCTTGCGGAAAGAGGTCTTCCTCGACTCGGCTATTTAGTTCATACGGTTTTGTTTTTAGTTTCTTTGTAATTTCAATTACGTGTTACTTTCCGTGTACTCTCATTCTCCTACATTTCTATTTCCCTGTTTTCATTCGAGTTTTGTAATTTTTGATTTTCGAGTTGTACTTTTGTTTTTCAGTTGTAATTTAGTTTCGCCCGGCAAATTTTTTACGAATAAATTTCCAACAAATATATGCATATAAATGGTGATTTTACCTCATCCTACCTGCCGCTTTTTATCCCCCTTGTGTAGAACTTGATGTTGAACAATTCAATAACACCTCAAAATTCTGAAGGATAATTATAGTACCATAAATCCCATTCTAAAATTAACCAAGCCAACACACGATACAAGATATGTTCAAAACGACCAGGTTTGGGAAAATATCCAAACAACCAGGAAAAGTAAAATTGTACCAATTTTATTTGTTATACAACCAAATATTCAAGTACCAATTACACAAGTACAGCAAACGCTTCATGAAGACTTAGACAACCACTTTGGTAACTGGCATCATGCTCGACTACCACTGCTTCCTCGCCATCTGTGAGATGGCTATCCAACATTAGTTACAGTACCCGTATCTACACGTATGAAAGGTGTACAACCCAACAGGAGTTAGGTTGGAATAGTTAGTGCAAATACAAGAATACAAATGCTATAACTCAAATTGCAACATACCTCGAAACACAATCTCAGATAAATATATAAATATATAGACATCAAATAATTCAAATATACGCTGCGCTCAAGACTCTACGGAACACTAGAGGCCTCAAAAATTCTTCCCTAATTGGATTATAAATCTCGATCTCGTAACTCAATTCTCAAATCTCATATCTTATATCTTATATCTCATTTTCTCGTTATTAAATCAATTGTTCGCTGCACTCTTGCCTCTACAGAACAATAGGTGCTTCAAATGGTCTTCTTTAGTCACACTTAATTCTCAAACACAATCACAACCAGTAGTCAATAAAATCGCATTAACAATCATTCAACCAAAATATTTCAAATTACGATTTAAATATGCATATGAATTATAACAAAAGTACTCGAAATACTTACCTAAATCAACAATGATTGAAATTAGGGCTGTCAAATTCAGTTCCGAATTTTTTTTGCAGGAACTGAACCCGAACCAAATTGTGTATTTTGGGTTTGGTTCTATATTTTTCTTTCATTCGGAACTGAACACAACCCGAACCGAAATTTTCGGTTTGGTTCCAACAATATTTTGGTTTCATTTTTTCATGTATATATGAATCTATTCACCTGCTTCAATCTAAGAAACTCAATTTAAACAACAATAGTTCATTTAAAAGCAAGATTTGGCTCCATTTTAAATTTCTAAACAACAATAGTCTCATTAGGAACAAGATATTGAAGGTACGAAGTTGAATGTCCAGTTGATACAATCAAAATATCAATCAAAATGAAGCGGCAAAAGAGTAACTTGAACTTCAATAAATTAAGTAAGGCAGTATACTTCTAGGATTTTTTTTATTTTTCTTTATAAATTAATCAATATTAATAAAAAAATAGGTAAATAGGCAATTTTGGGTTTTTATGATTTCTTTGGCAGGAACCGAACCCGAACCGAATTTTGAAATTCGGGTTCGGTTCCAAAAAAATGCATAATTTCAACATTAGGAACCGAACCGAACCGAATCGAAAACTTCGGTTCGATTCCGTCCGATTCCATAGATTTTGGGTTGAAAATTCCCAGCCCTAATTGAAATTCTGACGATTATCTCTTTCTCAACTGTCTCACAGCAATAACTCACTATTAATTAAATAAAGTAACACAACTTTAATTAATAATTTATGAAATTGAGGGCAAGAGAAGATCCTCATCTCGACTCAATTATTACTACGAATAATTCATTATCCTAAGATCCATCCTTTGTAGTTTCTAAGATGATCTCAATCTCGTTATAATCATCTCTCTATGTTCATCAATTTTTCAAGATTCACAATCACAATCCGAAGTCATATTCATCCGAATTACGAATAAAAAGCATTGCTCAAGATTAATGTGACAAAGCTTCCACAACATATGATTCAAGTTTCCTCAAGACTAACTATGGTATGAAATGTACAATTCATCAACCTTATGGTTTTCTCAAATTATGATCTAAAATATACATGTCATAATCTCTTCAATACTGTGATTGTGTGCTCGATTGTCTACTGTCCAATCTGCACTCAAACAACTCCTTTCGACATAATAAATTCCCAAACTTGGAACTTTATAAGTGGAAGATTGTTATGATTGTATACTGCAAAGTATACTTTATACTTGTATTACCTTATTTCCCTGTAACTACCTATAAGAATATTAATTACATTTTATCACAGGTTTTGCATATTTATTCACGTTGTGGTTATTTAATTAACTGTTCTCCTTTCCTTCATGGTAAGTTTTTTGCTATTTACAATGTTCAAAATTTTCTTCCAATTTGTGTGGCAATGATTTATATCCATGTCGGAAATTGTTGCCCTAATATAGCATTTAGAGAGAAAAAAGATTGGATGAAATTTATTGTTAGATTTTGGGGATCTTACACTGTATCCAACCTCTTCATTTCAAATACTCCCTCCGTCCCAGCCAAAGGTTGACAGAGGGTGTATATTTGGTGTATTTTAGGTAATGATTGGTATAAGAAATGATGATTAAATGCGTGGTGGAGATTAAAAAGTAAAAAGTATTGATGATGAATGAGTGGTGGAGATTAAAAAGTAAAAGGTGATTGTTTGATTTGATTGTAAAAAGTGATATATGTAAACTTACTAAAGGGACTACTTTTTGATAGAAATATAAACCTTTGGGTGGGACGGAGGTAGTACTGCATTAAAGATGACATCTTAATTTGCCAATTATATCTTTTTTCTCCCGAAAATGGTATTATAAAGTGACCATACAATTCACAAACCAAAGGGATTCAAGCCTCCAACATCTGTTCCACCAGTAGTCTCTAATAACACTTATGTCAAGTCTCATGATGTTTTGATCTCGCGCGCGCCTATATATATGATCAAATAAAAATGATTCTTATCCTGCGAATTGCGAATACGCATTTTGTCAGACTAATTACGCATTTAAATATACGCATTTCGCAGATCAAAATCAGAACGCATTAAAATATGCAGTATATACATAAAAATATCGATGCATTAAAATATTGCATTATATGCATCAAATTTTTGTGAGAATAAATTTAGGTCTTCCATTTATCAAGATTTATAGATGAAATTAATTCTTATTTCTTAACTTAAATTTTATTTTCACCTAAATCCATCCTTATATATATGTGTGTGTATATATATATATTGTGAATCATACCTTAGTACGAGAACTCATAATTATTGTGAGTCATTAATTTAACTTATGTGGACGGATAAAATGAATGAAGATTAATGAGATCACTTGTGGTGCGTGGCATTCATGTTTAATAAGAAGGGTATTGTTGTCTCTACACAAACAAATTTTATTTTGTTTGAAGTAAAATAATTTACTCATTTGTTATCTGATTTTGATATAAAGAGATTAAATTAATCATATCTTCATGATATAAAGTTTAAGATGCACCTTTTATGAATAAGAAAAATGAAAAGAGCAGTATATTACAATAATAAAAGCAATATACAAAATAAAAATAATGTACAATAAAGTAAATATAACAAAAGAAAAATTAGTGTAATAATAATAATAATAATGATAATAAAGATAATAAACAAGAACAACAAAAGCATTGTAACAAGAATAATGTAAGTGGTATAACAAGAATAATAAAAATAATGTAACATAAGTTCAAATATATGTTAAGTATAGTGCTTCAATATATGTCTGAATAGTGATTTTTTAATTTTTTAGATATGCTTTTATATACATTTAGTATGCTGCTTATGTATTCATATTGCAATACTGTTTATTACACATCTGTACCGCTTTAAGATGCACAAATGTATTTTTCCTAAAACAATTTTTTTTTTTTTTTACAATTTTAGGTATGTTTCTATATGTGAGTATATATTGCCTATGTAGACATATTATCATGTTGTTTATAATACAAATATATTGCTTTAAAATGCCCATGCGTATCCTTTTTCCCCAAAAAATACTATTTTTTTTATATTTTTATGTTTGCTTTTATATATTGAGCATAGTGCCTATCTAGACATATTACATTGATATTTATCAAACATATATACTACTTTAAATGCCAATGCATATTTTTTTTTTCCTAAAACAAATACGAATTGTTTTTCATATTTTTATGTGTGCTTATACTGCTTGTGTTGATATATTACACTGTTATTTATTACACAAATGTCTTACTTGTCAAACCCGTGTATTTCGGCAAGTATTTTTGTTCAACATTTTAAGAATGTGTATGCCGTGTATTTGCACTGCTCCAATACACGTCGATGTTCAATATTGTAATACATAGTCTTCATTGATTATCATGTTTTGATCGTCGTATTGGACCCCTGTATACTTTCTTAAGAAAATTTATGGATCGGACAACGGCTACAGAACCACCAACATATGCTTAACACTGCTACAAAATATACTTTTTACGACGCTCAATTTATATCGGTTTAACGAAAACCGATGTAAAAATTAAAAATACGGTCAATTTACATCGGTTATCAAATAAAACCGATGTAAAAAATAAAATTTTGGTCAATTTACATCGGTTGTTCAAATAACCGATGTAAAATTATTATATATTTACATCGGTTGTCCAAATAACCGATGTAAAAACTAAAATTACTATATTTTACATCGGTTGTTAAAATAACCGATGTAAAAAATTATATATTTACATCGGTTGTCCAAATAACCGATGTAAAATTAAAATTACTATATTTACATCGGTTGTTATAATAACCGATGTAAAATTATTATATTTTTACATCGGTTGTTCAAATAACTGATGTAAAATTATTATACTTTACATCGGTTGTTCAAATAACCGATGTAAAAACTAAAATTACTATTTTTACATCGGTTGTACAAATAACCGATGTAAAATTATTATATTTTTACATCGATTGTTCAAATAACCGATGTAAAATTTATATATTTACATCGGTTGTCCAAATAACCGATCTAAAAATTAAAATTACTATTTTTACATCGGTTGTTATAATAACCGATGTAAAATTATTATATTTTTACATCGATTGTTCAAATAACCGATGTAAAATTTATATATTTACATCGGTTGTCAAATCAACCGAGGTAAAAACTAAAATTACTATTTTTACATCATTGTTCAAATAACCGATGTAAAATTATTATTCTTTTACATCGCTTATACAAACAACCGATGTAAAATTTTAAATATTGTAATTTACATAAGTTATTCCAATTTCGATATGAAATAAAGTATTAATTTTACATCGGTTATAGAATAACCGATGTAAAAATTAAAAATACGATAAATTTACACGAGTTATTCCAAAATCGATGTAATTAATACTTTTTACATCGGTTTTGGAATAAAAAATAAAAATGGTAAATTTTACATCGGTTTCTCTAAAACGGTCATAAAATTCTTTTTTTAAAAACATGTATTTTTATTTATGATGATTATTTAAAAATTAAAAGAAATTAAATATAAAAAATAAAAATAAAAAATCATTTTTTCGAAATAATACAAAAAAGAATAAAATTGATAATTCAAAACCGATGTATAAAATAGTAATTTTACATTGATTTTGAATAACTGATGTAAAAATTAAAATTAGGTTAATTTACATTAGTTATTCCAAAAACAATGTAAAATTAATACTTTTTTATCAATTTTAGAATAACCCATGTAAATTATAAAAAGGGGAAAAACTTTACATCGATTCTTCTAAAACCGTCATAAAATCCTTTTCTTAAAAATATGTATTTTTATTTACGATGATTCTTTAAAATATAAAATAAATGAAAAATAAAAAACAATCTAAAAAAATCATTTTTTCCAAAATAATACAAAAAGAATCAAATTAATTTTTTAATTTTATTTAAAAGGTAGATACCAAAATGTATTTAAATATAATATAAATATAAAGTGTTCAAACAAATAACTATAGCCTAGTGGTAGGGACTTGACTCCCCAACCCCAAGGTCGAGGGTTCGAATCATTATGGTGACAAAGTGCAATATATTGTTATTTCAGGTGCGGGTTCGTGTCGGGTCGGGTCTGAGAGGGTTTCGGGTTGGGCCTTGAAGGATTCGGGTTGGGGTCGGGGTGCCAAACCTTCCATAAAACATAAGACATTTTACATCGGTTCTTTTTAAAACCGATGTACATTTAAGACATTTTACATCGGTGTTGAAAAGAACCGATGTAAATATAAGACATTTTACATCGGTTCGTATCAAAACCGATGTACAATGTAAATATTTTTACATCGGTTTTAAAAAGAACCGATGTAAAATGTGAATGTTTTATGACGGTTTTGGAAGAACCGATCAAAACCGATGTACAATGTAAATATTTTTACATCGGTTTTAAAAAGAACCGATGTAAAATGTGAATGTTTTATGACGGTTTTGGAAGAACCGATGTAAATGTATATTTTTTATGACGGTTTTGGAAGAACCGATGTAAAACGTGAAACGACGGTGGATTTTACGACGGTTCCAAAATCGTCGTAGAAACCCTTCCAGAACCGTCGTTAAAACCCCTTTTTGTAGTAGTGTAAGTGTAGATAGCACCCACACACGTTAACTAGGAAGTTAATGTATGCTATATATCAACATTTTACGTATGTAACATAGTAAGGATTACATACATTATCAGCATACAAGCAATGGTGTTTTGGATGCGGAATCTTGCCAACTAGATGGACCCCGATGGCTCGTGTGTTCATGTAAAAAGCAAGTCAAAATAGTGTTAGGCACGTAACATAGCTGAGTTAACTTACATTGTCTAAGCAGTTAACGTACGCTACTATTTTATCAACGTATGTAAGAAGGCCCGTCAGAGAGTACTGAACCCTCAAAATCAATAACGTATGCTAGTGTGGAGCGACAGCATACGTTAACATGCATTATGTACGTCGTATGTATGTCTTACGTATGTAATCCTTATGCAGCCCATAAATAAGAGGGTCTCTTCTTTTATTTTTCTCCCATTTTCGGTCTTCGTCAACTTAAGGTTGGTTAAACTCAACCCCCTTCCTTTTTTGTTATGTATTGGTTGTGTTGGACTTGGACGTTCAGTCTTGATGATATGTGAATTGGTCTCCTGAAGCATATATTACGGTTGTTAGGGTGGTGGCAGTCGCTGGCGGCATCACCAACGGTATGGCCATACCGCCGGTGAACACCGCCGCCACCTCGGCGGTATGGCCAGCGGTTTGGTTTCGGAGGCATGGAATGCTTCGGAGGTTTGGAGAAGGCATGAAGAAAAAGAGACGTTGGAAAGTGTAATTTTCGACCGTTTGTCCCTTTCTATTGTGTTTGTGGGTTGTGTTTGTGCTTGCTCTTTTTTTTTTTTCTTTTTGTTGCAGGTAGGCATGGACAACAGGAGAAGAAGAAGATGAAAATATGAGATCTATATTTTTGGTCACTTTTGCATTTTACATCCTTTTGGTTGCTTACCTTTCCATTTTACACCCAATAGATAAGCTAGTGTGTCTTTGAGCACTTGTGACAATTATTAATCTCTATTTTAAATGTTTCAATTATGTGGTTTTTTTTTTTAGGTATTATGTAATTTTCTTTTAGTTATTAATGAAATATTTATGTTTTTATTAAATTGTTTGATATAATTTATGAAAATAAAAAATAAAAAAATTAAATTAGTTGGCAGGTATGAAAAAGGCATGGTTGCCACTAAAAAGAGGTTGAGAGGTATGAAAAAAGTATGAATGAGGTGAAATGAGGTGGAATGATATTATTGGTGGATTTAAGAGGTATGGATAATTTCGAAAGCATGACTGCCACCATCCTTAAGATTATCAAGTTCTTAAGAAATATATGCTCGTAGATGTCTGATAATATTGTTATACAATAGTGTTATACAACCGTTGTTAACTGTAACACCCCCAAGACGTTCAGGGCATATTACAGCGCCGTGGACCCCACACTGTGGAATCCACCAGGCTATCATAACAACAAGACATTCGACAACGAAAAACTATCCTTAATAAAACGACAATTCAAATAAAAGACTACAAACCGACCATTAAATTCTGACATCAAATCCATTTCCCAAAACGGGAACACAACATTAACAATTTCAAACAGGAAGTACTCGAGTACTTAAACCAATTTTATAATACATAAATCCCAAAATCAGACATCAATAGTAACCGATGCACATAACATCGAAAATCAAATCTTGGACAATATCATGCTTGACCATAATACTCATACGTCCCTAGTGCTCGTTTATCCCCACGATCAATACCTGAAATACAAAAAGTATTTCCCCCATTTAAGGGGTTAGCGACAACTGCTAGTGCAAGTACAATCCATTTGAACTACATTCTAATCAGATGAATATATGCGCCAAAAAGTCATTTTAGAAAACATTTTATATTCCTAATATTTACGATCACAAAACACATTATCTCCAACAAATCACAATTCAAAGTTAACCGTTGGTACGAGACTCACGCCACCGTACTCCGCAGAGTCCCGTCGGACATCCCCGGGTGGCTAACCACGGTTCGCGATACGCACACTCACGCAATACGTATCCCTAGAGGCCCCGCTTGACCGTCCCTAGGTGAACATACACATAACCATCCACAACAACCACGATATGACCCATAATTCAAATACTAGAACATGTAAACAAATGTAAAGTACTTGCCTTTGAGACATTCTTCAAGAATCGGAAGTGAAAATGACTACGATGATCCGAATGGAAAACGACGGTTCCTAAACGAAGAATTAGCATAACTTCGATCCCAACGGACATCAATAATCGAAAGGAATACTCCCAAAACTCCGATTACAATTAACGACAAAAGACGTTCAATCAATACGGGTGAGGGTTTATGCAAAATCTCCCGTATTGATAATTCACGATTAAAATCAAGGAAACTGGATTTGGAATCATTCAATAATCACAATCGGTGAAGAATATCGTAATATATATGAACAATTGAATTAAACCCTAAAATCCCAAATCCCCCAAAAACGAAAAAATTAGGGTTCCCGAGGAATTACCGATTCGATCGATGGAAGATGTGAATGTTGTAGATTAATCTCCCTTGGTACACAATAATCAATCTCTAAAGGAAATCCACGATTGTTACGGACAAATCGCTCCAAATGCACTCAAGAACACTCACGTCGCGAGTAGGGTTGAATTAGAATGAAAAGAAACTGACCGAGGTGAAGTCGTTTAAAAACGCCGACAATGCGTTACGCACGTTAACACAAGCCGTTAACGCACGTTATGATGGTTACGTCGTAACCCAATGCCGGTTAACGACGTAACCAAATGTCTGTACTAAATTGTGAAGGGTCATAACGACGTTATGGATCATGCATAACGACGTTATGCACGTAATGCACTTAGTTACAACACCAATTCTCGCATCGATTCGATTTACCTAACTACAACACGAGGATAGAATCAAAAGTGTAAATACGAGGTATTCATAACAAGGAAGTTGAGTGCTCGAAAGTAAATGCACTCCCAACTACCGAGGAATCCAAAATACGACGAGGAGATAAATTTCCCTAAATTTATAGGAAATTACGAAAATGACCCAAGCGTCCGAAAATCTCGATACGACGTCGGATTTACAAACCGGAAGTCTCAACATGACCAACTCAACCATAAGGACTTGTACAAACCAAGAAACAACGGAAACGAACGAGTTTTACGAGAATCGAACGTTCATACGGCAAAACATATCATAAAATGAGATTACGTGAAAACATCATCAAAACTCGTCCAAATGGAAAAACTCTAAGAACAAAGTAGATTCGAAATGTCGAAACGGTTACAAGCGAGTCGATAAAAATAGACATACACCAAAAATGGAAACTGCTAAAAATGGAAAATTTACGGATATTACATTAACAATAATAAAAGCATATAATAACAAAAGTGTTGAATTTAAAACTTAATAATAATATTAAAAATTGGTTTGGTCAACAACAATATATTTTAAAAAATAGTCATAGAATATTAAATTAAATTAAAGGACAATTAAATTTCAAAAAAAAAAAATCTTTCTCATGGGGATCTCCGACGGGCCTCCGGTTGACCAGTTTTTCCAGTTGGGATGTAATCGGCAGACCTCTAGCGGTCGGCCAGTTTTATTTTCTTTTTTTATTGTCTGGCCCATCGGTCTGCATTCCGGCGGGCCACCGTTAGCGCCATCCATTTTTTTTACGCTAGATTGACGGCCTGCTTTTCTGCGGGACACCGTCGACAGCCGGCGGACCTCCAGCGACTGGATATTTGTTTATTCTTTTATTTTATTTTTTTTACGCTACATCGCTGGTCTATTTTCCGGTGGGCCGCCGATGGCCGAAAAAACTCCATCGACGGGCCATTTTTTAAACGTCACGCTACCGACATGTTTTTTGAATTTAATAATAATATCCAATGTTCAACAAAATTTTTAAAAAATACCTATAAAATATTAGATTAAATTAAATGGACAACTAATCTACAAAAGAAGGACTCTGATGGACCTCCGCCTGATCAGTTTTTTCGACGCGCCACCACCGGTCGTCGGTCATTTTTATCCGACGGCTGCCATCAGTCAGTTTTGCCCCCTAGGCCTGGTTTTCGATGTTCTTTGGTCGTAGTTCGCACCAAAAAATACTACTTATCCCTACCATTCCCTCTATGTTGAATTTAATAATATAATAATAATAAAAAATATAATGTTAAATATTCAACAATAATATATTTTAAAAAAATACCTTTAGATTATTACATTTGATTAAAGGGACAATTAATTTTCCAAAAAAAAAAAAATATTTCCCAACGGGAATCTCCGAGGGGCCTCTCGCAGACCAGTTTTTTCAGCAGGCCATCGTGGGGCCGCGGTAGATCTACGGCGGCTGGCCAAATCTTTTTTCTTTTTCTAATTTCGCCCCAGGCCGCCTGCCTACTTTTCGGACGGTAGCCCTCCGGTGACCAACCATTTCTTTCTTGCCAAACTAGCCGGCCTGCCTTCGGTCGGCCACCTCCGGTGGTCGGTCAATCTTTTTCTTAATCAGGCTCGCAGGCCTACTTTCCGGTTGACGGTCAGTTTTTTTTTTTTACCCCAGGTCCGTGGCGACCAGCAAACCTCTGACGATCGGCCATTTTTTTTCACGTCAGGCCCGTCGGTCTGCTTTCCATTGGGCCACCGCCGGCCGGCCATTTTTGTACCCCAGGCCATTTTTTTACTACGCCAGACCTGCCGACCAGCTTTCCAACGGAGACTGCCGATGGTTGGATTTTTTTTTTTTTCGCTAGGCCCGCTTGTCTGTTTCCGGCAAGCCACCTCCGGCGATGCAGGTTATCCTTAAAAAAAGTTTCACGAGAAGGCAGTCATTTTTTTTATGCCAGGCCTGCCAGTCTGCTTTTCGCTGGGCCCCGCTGTCGATAGACCCCCCACGACGGCCAATTTTCTCTTAACAGCAAGCTTGCAGGCCTACTTTCCGTATTACATCACTTTTACTAAAAAAAGGCATAAGATGGGGGGAAGGTAATTGGTGATATATTTAGATTGTGTTTTATTATTGACAGCGTCAATATAAAGATATTATCCGAGAGAGCCTATACAGAGGGTGTCATTGACCCAAATGATGCCTCCAACACTCGTGTGCCATTTGAGGGCAAAGATTGGGACGCTGCTATAGTCGCTGACCCTCAAGGAAAGAGAATTGAAAGGGGAAATAAAATATTTGGGTTTGGGAATGGTGGAAGACTCATGCTTAAATTACCAACCAATCGCACATATGCATCCTTAATTTGTCAAGCGACTACTCAAGATAGTTCCAAATCCATAAGGGAACTAAAACTAGATTCAGAGATGGGTGATTTAAAGGAAACGGTGAAACAGTTGAAGGAGAAACAAGAGAAGGAGCGACAAGATCGGGAGCTGGAACGACAGGAGCGTGAGCGACAAAATCAATGGCTCATGCAACTATTTAACCCGCAGCAGCAAAGGGTCCCTTGGAGGATGGCAATGGGGCGGGGCGGGTCCGGGTATTGCTTACCTGCACCCGACCCGCTGCTAAAAATCGCCCTGCACTCCCCCTGCACCCGCCCCGGCTTCAGGTACCAACGGTACCGCGGATTAATTTTTTTTCTCGAATTAATATTATGTACATAATATATTACTAATTTAAATTTCTTACTAATTTAATATATATAAAATATATTACTAATTTAATTACTAATATATATTTAATTTATTAAGTATTAACATTATATATATATTATATATATAATATATATTACTAATTTAAATTTATTACTAATGTAATATATATAATATATTACTAATTTAATTACTAATATATATATATTTAATTTATTAAGTATTAATATTATATATATATATATCGGGGCGGGTTCGGGGTGGGTACCCCATACCCCGGAACCGAACCGGACCCGAACTTATTTTTCTCTAACCGCCTGCACTGCACTCGGACCAATTTTGTTACTCCGACCGACCCATTCGGGTAAAAACCCGCGGGTACCCGAACCCGTGGTTTTTTTTGCCATCCCTAAACCAGTGGACTCCTGGTATGTCAGTAACTTCTATTTTATTCCCATGCCATATTCCATTTGAGTAACTTTCGTTTAATTCCATGCCAATCGATGAGATTAAAGAAAGTTTATGCCTTTTTTTATGAACTTATAGGTTATTGTGATGATTCTTCCATGCCTCAAAATCTGGAAAAAAAATGTGTTTATTGTGGTATATGTAATATCCGCATTTTTCCTCTTTCCGGTATTTCTATTTTGGCATAATTTTCGTTCCTAGTGACTCACTTGTAACCGTAAGAGTATTTTGAGAATATGTAATATTAAACTCCTCATCATCCGAGCTTGTTTCGAACTTGTTTTACTCATTTCCGTGTTGGATGTCATTTTTGTCGCCGTTGAGTTCAATTCTCGTAATCACTGTTTGGAACCGCCCTTTGGGGTTCCCGCAAATCCATCTCATGTTATTATGGATGTTGTGGCAGCAGACCATTTTTTTGGCCTAGCAGCTTGTTTTTTGGTGGTCTGTTAATTTTATATTTCTTTTTTTTTACGTCAGTCCCGTCGGCCATCGAAAGAATATTGAGAATCAATTTTTTTAAGAATAATCTGATAATTTAATTATTTAAATATAATTTCACCGATACTAGTATTATGACATAAATTTTTAAAATGCTTAAGAAACTAATTTGAAAGCAATTGGTTAACTAAATTCTGGTAGCTAGTTAATCTGCAGAAAACTGACATTGAAATTATGTGAAACTAATTGATAATGAATCGATTTTAGTGTAGGTGTTAAAGAAATTAAATTATTTAAATAAATTAGATTTTGTCAAATAGCATAAAATGGCATTACTTTTTTTTATTTTAAACTTCCTCATCATATTATTAGTCCATATTATTATAAAATAAAAGTACAACATTTTTTCTCAAATCATTCAAATAGGTATTCAATGTACTTTAAAGAGAGCAGTTGTATTAATCATTATACTAATTTGCGAAGAAGTAGACAATAACAAAAGATATAATAAAGGTTTCACCAATATAAAAGATGAGTCGAGATACAAAATTCATGACCGGTCGTTTCGTATGTTTATATTTAGGTCAGGGGTATTTTTGAAATGGCAAAGATAAGAAAGAGCTTTTTAAAAAAAAAAATAACTTTCATAAATTTCTCAACTAATGTTTTTTCAATAAATTTGGTTTCATGTACGATTCACGTAACGAGTTTTTTATCAGTCAACGGTCAAAGAAGCTTTACACAATTATTGTACATGTATAAAGCCTTGTCTCAAATTATTGTGCGAAAGTGAAACAAGTCAGAACACTCATTTACATCCATATATTACATCCATATATGATATATATGCATGCACACTTCGAACTGTCCAAATAAAAATTCATTTAACCCCACCAAGGGCAATAAATGATGTACGTCAGGCTTTCCAATAGTAACATCTGAATTATACAATCAAACTTAATTCATAATAAATAAAACGAAAAGAATGTGAAATATATGCTACCTCCATTGAATTATAATATTATAAAGGAAATGTAATACAAACTATTATTTAAAGACAAATTCAATAATGTTTTGAACAATAGGGTTGGGAGTTGGGACTTAAAACCCAAAAAGCCTACCCGAACATTGGGATTGGGCCGGGTTGTAATTTTTTTGCTTTGGTTTTTCTTTATTTCGCGTTTTGCTTTCTTTTTTTCTCTCCAAAAAATCGAAGAACTCGAAGAACTCGATCCTAATAAACAAGTATGAATGTGTATTTTATATATGTTCGAACCGCGAACCAAGAACCCGAATACCCCAACCTAAAAAATACACTTTGGATTTGGGTTTTGGTTCTGACGGGTTCTATCGAATTCTGCAACGAACCCGATCCGAAAAATACATTTCGGGTTCGAATTCTGATTTTTTTCCTCAAATTTCAACCCGATCTCAGACCTATTACATACGTCACGTCTAAGTTTATTATATGAATAGTGCATAATAATTAACTGTTGTAAGTAAAAAAAAGTAGGAAAATACATCGCTCATCCTTTTTAAGATCGAACTTTAATCATTTATTTTTTATATATTATATCTATAAATATAAAAGTTAAATATTTGTATTTGTTCTTAATATTTTTTATAACTATTCCTTAATAATTTTTTTTTTATACTTAAACTTAGGGGTGTTCAAAAATATCCGATATCCGATATCCGATCCGAAATATCGGAAAATCCGAAGTTCTGGATATTCGAAATTCGGATATCCGAAAGTTCGGATATCCGGAACTTCGGATTCGGATATCGGATAGTACTTTTCAGAAAAATCCGATATTCGGATATCCGAAAATCCTAAAAATTTTATTTTTTTATATTTTAAATAATAGAAGGTATTCGGATATTCGGATATCCGATATCTATATCCGAAGTTTTTTTCGGATATTCGGATATCCGATATCCAAATCCGAATATTTTTTCGAATATAAGGATATCCGGATATAATTTATATTTTTTTCCGGATATTCGGATATCCGATATCCGTATCCGAAATTTCGGATATCCAAAAATCGGATACGGATATCGGATATGAAAATCTACTATCCGAATTTTCGGATATTTGAAATTTCGAATATCCAAAACTCCGAATATCCGATTTTAAACACCCCTACTTAAACTTATGGTTACAATAAAAAAAAAAAAAAGGAGAGAACGACCCGCAATTACTGTTTATAAATTTTACCACGTAATAACTCATCCATGTATAGAAAAGGCGTATCATTGCACTCCATATTACTGTCCAGTGAAAAAACCACAATCAGGGAAAAAAAATATCAAAGGCAAAAAGCGAAAATGGAACAATGGAATAAGAGCCAAGAAAAGGACAAATCAAAAAGTCCCCAGTCCCTGAGTCTGTAATTTCCAGGCGGGTCAGAATCTGAGGAACCGATGATTCGGTTTGTTTTATAGTGGTTCACTCCGTGATTTTTATTAAATTTTTAAAAAGAAACCGTAGGAACCGTATGAATCGAAGGGACCGACAGAATCGAAGGAACCGAAAGGAGTCGGTAGATATTATGAATTTAACTATAACTTATAATAGAAATTTATGTCAGAACCGCATCGCTGAACCGATTTGAGTCGTGTAAGAAGTGAAAAAACCGAACGAAACCAAAAGGAACCGCCTGAAACCGAACTTAGAATCGACTCGTGGACATTTTTTCCAGATCACACAGAATTGAAGAACAGCCTGGAACTGCTAGTTTTTTACGGTTCGATTTCAGGGCGGCTCCAACAAAAAAAATTCATGAAACGGAACCGACTTTTTGCAGCGGCTCAATTCTGATTTTTTTTTTTTGTTAACTTTTGTGCAGCGGAATCGAATTGTCCGAGCCTAGTAATTTCATCGAAACAAACCGGGTCAGATTAGTACCATCCCGCCAATACAACCTGTCAGCTGTCACCCACAAGTCTACAGGCTGGCAACAGTGCCCCACTAACCTCAAATGCATAAATCATTTGTTATTCGGCCTTTTCGAGTCGTGTAGATACTGTTTGAGAAAAACCGCCAATTCTCTTTTTCCTTCTCTTTTTTTATTCTTTTTCTTGCTGACGTGTCCACACCATTATCACCCCCTCCATTCTAAAGGTCACTCCGATACACACAGTGACAGACATCTCTCTCTCTCTCTCTCTCTCTCTCTATATATATATATATATATATATATATATATATATATATATATATATCTACACACACATACTCTCAAAATTCTCTCCAGTAATCAGTATTCAATCCACCATTCATTTGAAGAGGAAAAAAGTTAAAAAAAAAAGGAAATGGGTATATGCAGTTCGTGCGAATCAAAAACCTCTGTAGCTACGGCTAAATTAATACTGGACGATGGGAGATTACAGGAGTATCCTTATCCTGTTAAAGTCTCCTACGTGCTACAGAAGAATCCGGCCTATTTCATATGTAACTCCGATGAAATGGATTTCGGCGACGTCGTTTCGGCGGTGAGTGATGACGAGGAGCTTCAGCCAGGCCAGATCTACTTCGCGCTGCCGCTGAACCAGCTCAGGCATCGGCTTCAGGCTGAGGAGATGGCCGCATTAGCCGTGAAGGCCAGCTCGGCTTTGACGAAAAGCGGCGGCGAGAAATGCGGATGTCGCCGGAATATCCTGGTGTTTCCGGCGGATAATAGTGTGGGCCAATCGAGAAAGGCGGCGGGCGGAAACAATGCTGGAGAGGCCGGATCTGGAAGGCGGAGGATCGGCGGCGCCGGACGAAGAGGAAAAACCAAGGCGCGATTGAGTTCGATACCCGAGTAGCTCATTCCTTTTTTTTTTTCGTTTTGAATTAATGGGAAATATTTTTTGTAAATATAGTGTATAATGAGTTAATTTAATTTCTATATTTTCTTTCTTAACCAAATCACGAGTTGAGGACATGAATGATGATAACAGGAGATATTTCTAGGGTCGGGAAAAATACCGAAAATATCGAAATACTAAAAATATCGTATCGAAAAATATTGAAAATATCGAAATTTTTGGTATACCGATTTTTTCGGTACGGTATGATACCGTTACCGGTATTTTCGCTACGGTAACGGTACGAGCTTTTGAAATTTTCGATATACTGAGGTATACCGAAAATTTTCGGTATATGGAATTTTTTTCGACATATATCGAAAATTTTCGATATGCCGAAAAATTATCGGTATATCGAAATTTTTCAGTATACCAAACTCTGTATAGTATATTGATTTTTTTTATATATCTTAAAATTTTCGATATACCACAGAAGTTTCGATATACCAAAAAATTAACGGTATACCGACTTGATTTCGGTATACCGACATTTCGGAACAATAACGGTATGTAAATATTTCATATCGAAATTTTCGGTATACCGAAATTTTCTGTATGGTAACGGTGTGATTTTTGTTCTACCGAAAATTTCAATACGGTATACAGTATGGATGATAATTTTCGGTATACCCTACCGAACCACCCCTAGATATTTCTTATTTCCAAAAAAATAGTAAATGAAAAAAATATTATGTGCTGTTCAGATCGGCATATATTCTTTTTGGCTTTTTTTTTGTTTTTTGAGTTGGAACTTTGATTTTGTTACCAATGAGAGAGAACAGTAAGTGTACCGTGTTGGCTTTGTCCCTTGGGCCTAACAAAGCTTAATAAGAGTGATTTGAGATTTCTTATATAATAGAAGAAATTAATATCATATTTAGTACGATATGTTAAATTCTTTTCAAAATATAAATATTATGGAAGTTTATTAAATTTATTAGTTACGATATTGTTTAATACCACTTCTTAGATGGAATATTTAATACCAAAAATCAATATTATTTACATGGATCCGAATTTTATTAAAGACCCTATACTTTATACCAAACAAAATATAAAAATATATTAGATATATTATACAGCTAAACTACGCAGACAAACCCCTTAATGTGGGGTGGGATCTCGCAGCTGCACTACGTCACAGACCGCCGTCTGCTTTGACAAAGACACACACACACACACCTGGTGTGCAGAATCGGAGGCAGAGAATCACGGCCACAGACTGTAGTGATCCCTGCCCCTTAATGTGTTAGTTATCATGCTTTGATTGATTCATTAAATACAACTAACATTTTCTGTTTGGATTTGACCCTCGAATAAACAAACATTTTACTTATTCGGGAGGTCAATTCGAGTCGCAAGAAGAGTATGAGTTTTTTTTTCCAATGATAAAATAAGTTTTTTATATGAATATTATTAATTTTTATATTTTAAATTATTCGATTTAATAATTTGATGTATTTGTACTGAGAGGTTATTTTTGTTTGTTTGCGCCTCACACATATTTTCTCCCAAAAATATAATTTTCAACTATGGTCCTGTTCTTTTGCACTTATTTTTCAGTTTTTCAATTGATTGGGCCTGATTCATTCAAATTTCTTCTTATTATTATTATTAATCTTAATTATTATTATTGTTATTATTACTAATAATATTACTATTATCGTTGTTGTTAATTACTATTATTATTATTTACCATTATTATTATTATTATTCTTTACCCTTAATATATATTTGATTCGATTCGATTCAATTCCATTGATTCGATTTAGTTGATTCGATCCATTCAGTTTAGATTCGATTGATTACTTGATTCATTCGATTCGAAAAGAATGTTCTATATCCACTTTGGGATATCATTATCACTGTTTATTGATTGGGATATTAATTTTGATTCGGTTCGCCGCATAACGTTATTTTCGCCCGTTTTTGTTCCGGGGCGTTATTTTCTATTATCTTCATCTATCGGACATTATTTTTAACCCCTTTCGCCACAAAGTGTCTTTTCGACCTGTTTCGCCTCGGGACGACATTGCCGACCTTTTTCTCTTCAAAAAATTCGATTCACCTCGGGAAATCATTTTCGACGATTTTCAGTCTATGATATTATTTTGTACCTGTTTTCGCGTTGTTTTCGCCCGTCTATTATTTTCGACCCATTTTGACCCAGAACGTCATTTTCCACTGGTTTTGCTCTGGGACATTGCTTTCGACCTGTCTCGCCACATAGTGTTATTTTCGACCCATTTCGTCTCGGTATATTATTTTCGACGCGTATAGCTCCGAGTCATCATTTTCAATTGCTTTTAATACGAGATAATTTTTCGACCTATTTCGCCCGGGGCGTAAATTTTTACTGCTTTAGGTCGAGTACATTATTTTCGACAATATTTTATCCTGGGACATCATTTTTCGATTGTTTTCATCATAAGTGTTATTTTTTCGACCCATTTTGCCCGAACATTAATTTCTAATGTTTCGGTCTGGGGTATTATTTTCGGCCTATTTCGCGACATGGTGTTACTTTCGACCTGTTTTGCACGCAACCGTCACTTTCAACTATTTTTATCCAAGGACATTATTTTCGACCCGTTTCGCCATATAGTGTTATTTGGCTTGTTTTGCTCCGAGATGCATTTTCAGTTATTTCCGCCCTTTTACATTATTTTCACTTGTTTTGCTACACAATGTCATTTTCGAATGTTCTCAGTCTAGATATTATTTCCGACTCTTCCTATTGGACCGACTGTTTTCGCCCAGGAACAATATTTTCATCTTGTTTCGTACAAAATATATTGAAAAATGATATCCCAAGTGAACAGGTCGAAAATTATATATCGGGGCGAAAATAGTCAAAATGGCATCCCAGGATGAAATAGGGCAAAAATAATATCCCCAAAAGTAGCCGAAAATAATATCTTGAACTGAAAAGCTGACGAAAAACATGTCGGCCGGTCGAAACAGGTTGAAAGTAATTTCTTAGAGCAAAAACAATCGAAAATGACGTCTCAGGGCGAAACGTGACGAAATAATATCTCGGGCCGAAAATACTTGAAAGGTGATGGTTTGGGCAAAGAAGTTCAAAATAATATTTGAGGGCGAAAACACTGAAAAATGAGGCTTCGGGGTGAAACAGGACAAGAGTAACACTATACAACGAAACGTGCCGAAAATAATATCTCGGACCAAAAATAATTGAAAATAAAGTCCCATGGCAAACACGTATGAAATAACACTCCGTGGGCGAAAAAGGTCAAAAAAATATCCAATACATTACTTTTGTAGTTATTTTCTTTATATTAAATTGTGTAATTAATTTATAAATATTGTATAAATATATAAAGAACCCATTAACCTTCGGAATAACGAGCTTCGTTATTTTAAGGTATTCTTGGAATAATATTGTTTCTATGCAAATGGACCCGCAATGCCCCGCAAACGTGTGGTGGGTCAATCCACCCGCCCTGTTCACTGTATTTGGGTTTCAGATGCCCGTCCCAATCTGTCCCATTACTTTGTATTTATTGGGCTTCCCAGCTTCGTGGATGGTAGTGGTAGGTTGGGGCTTGGGGGGATGGGCCAAATTAAAAGAAAAAAAAAAAAAAAAAACCAAATCAAACATACCCACTATATCCCGCTCAGAATAGGATCTGGGGAGGGTAAGATGTACGCAGACCATGCCCCTACTTATTACGGTAGAGAGGCTGTTTCCGTGAAGACCCCAACTTAGTGCACAGCAGAATCTTGTGTGATAAAAAGAAAAGAAAACATATGATTCGAAAAATCTCGAGACCATACCTGACCCCATGGCTTAATCCACATGGGACTTACCTAAGAGGGATTTCGCCACTTCACTCCCGATGCACGCTGCTCTAACAAAAGAGATGTTGACTCTGCGGACATCTCCCTCGGCAACAGTGCTTTTACAGCTGGAGCCACGTAATGCAGGGGAGTACACTGCCATATGCATGGGCGAAAACCCAGAAAAGATACGCTTTAATGTCACAGATTTTGCAGAAGGCTAATTAATCATGCATCCATTTCTCGATCATGCCAGGACTCAACTACCGAGTCACTGAGTCCCACACTCCAAACAATTGTGGTCAATAGATAGAATGAAAATTAGGTGGGGAATAGCTTGTTTAGCCCTCTTGCATATAATATTATTATTTTGTTCTTTAAGTTTAGTAGCAATTATTTTGATACTTAAATTGTTGTAATTGATCTTTATTCTGCTTTTTTGGATCGAATGAATCTAAACCGAATCGAATCGAATCAATCGAATCGAATCAATCGAATCAAATATATATTAAGGGTAAATAAGAATAATAATAATAGTAAATAATAATAATAATAGTAATTAACAACAACAACGATAATAGTAATATTATTAGTAATAATAACAATAATAATAATTAAGATTAATAATAGTAATAATAAGAAGAAGAACTGAGCTGAACTGAACTGAACTGAACTGAAAAATAAGTCCAAAAGAACAGGGCCATATTGCATTTTCGAGTAACATAATTTCGAGTCAACTTCAAAAGATATACAATATTGAGTAAGGTTGCCAATCGGGTAACACAAATTAGACCATCGAGTTACCCGAATTCGAGTTACCCGATACGAACTCGAGTTACCCGATTTGAATTCGTGTTACCCGAATTCGAGTAACTCGCAGAACTCGAGTTACCCGATACGAATTCGTGTTACCCGAATTCGAACTCGAGTTACCCGAATTCGAACTCGTGTTACCAGAATTCGAGTTACTCGGTATATTCTCGAGTGACTCGACTCGAGTTAATCGGTGAAAAATCGTGATACTCGTTTGTCTAATTCGTGTTACCCGATTGTCAACCTTCCTCAATATTGTATATTTTTGAAGTTCACTCGAAATTATATTACTCGAAAATACAATATATGACTCGAATGTATTCGAGTAAAGGTCAATTTCGATAATTTGAGTATCAAAAAAGTTGTTGCTAAACTTGGGATAAGAAAAAATAATACTAAATGTAAAAGGGCAAAACAAATTTTCGCTCATTACACACGCTGAGTACTAATTATAGTTTGATTACAAAATTAAATTTGGAAATAGAAACTAGAAAAGAGAACAATTGTAAAATATATGCAGACATCGGAAACGAGAAGATTTTTCGGCAACCCAATACTAGGGATGAGAATCCATATTCATTTTCACCCAATATCTTATATACTAAAAGCTTAAGTTGTCTTATAAATGCAAAGTGCTCACAATAAATGTTTCATGAATTGAAAGTGAAATGTGAAAGCTTCATGTGTTAGTACATTGATTTAATAGTCATGCATAAGCAAGACATTAATCATGCACATTAAACACAAAGAATACAAACCAAAAATGCCATGAATGCATAAATTAAACACACCAATTAGTGGTTGGTCTTTTTACCTTCTCGTCCATGAGTTACAAATATTTTATCAACTATATAATGTGTCAAAAATCACACACAACAAACCACAACTTCCTCCACACCGCGTGCACACGCCACAACTTATTATGGTGGTAAAGTAAGCATCATATCATCTTACTTATTTAGCATATTGATTTATATTATTTTATGTAAATTTCACGTGTGTTTTTTGTGTGTAACAATGTAGGACATAAAGATGGTAGCTTAGGAGATTTGTTAGTAACATCATCTTTTCTAATGGTTTAAGAGATCCTACACATCGTTGCCTTATCAATTAAGTGGAACATGCACGAATATTTTTATTTTGATCGAAAATACAATATATTGATTAACTATATTTAAGTTACTAACGATCAACTATATCTATTTTTTTTGTAGCGCATCAAGAAGCATTAAAGAAAGAGATCGATAAGTCACAAAAATTATGTCAAGAACAAAACATGCAAAAGGCCAATGAACAACAACGACAAAGACAACAACAACAAAAACAACAACAACAACAAGATCAACGCCGTGGCCACCGGTGTGATGAATACTTAGCATTCGTATTAATAGTACGTTACAAATTAAACATGCAATATTTTACTTCATGTAATACCGATAAACGGGCTAATACTATTGATTCGTTAGCAAGTAAGTTTATTGAAAATAATGTGACGAGCATTCAATTTTTAGTCAATAATTATTACTACACTTTGTTGGTGCATTTTAATATTTTTGCTCTTAATGTAGTTTTTTGTCTTGCGTTGTGTTAATGTCACTTTTTTAATTAAACGTCTTGGAATATTGTGTGACTTTGATATTTAATATGACTGTGTAAATTATGTCGATGTTACATATTGCAAATGGTAGTATATTATATAAATATAATAAAAATATCTTCTCACTATCATCATAATAATGAGAATCTTCTAAATCGAAGAAGTATATAAAGGAGAAGAAAATTGTATTTCAAATGTTATCCACATATCACGAGGTAAGCATTATTCATTTGAGTTTGAGATCATGTGATTCATGTCATTACATCGTAAATACTTAGAATGAGTTACTAATGAATGCTCCAAATTCGATATTATAGTTTATGGAAAAATGTTGTAATAATGCATTAATCAAAAAATAATTTATGTAAGTTACTCACATTAAAAGATTACATATGAAAAGCCTCATTTAAATATAACATTTTGCAAAAAACCTCTTCACATTAAAGAAAAAGATTGACAAGTCACGAAAATTGTATCAAGAACAAAACATGCAAAATGCCAATGAACAACAACGACAAAGACAACAAGAAGAACAACAACAACAAGAGCAACGCCACTGGCCACCTGTCAATATAGATGAATACCTGGCTTTCATATTAATAGTACGTTACAAATTAAACATGCAATATTTTACTATACGAATTATAATTTATTATACGAATTATAATTTATACTCTTGAATATACTAATCACTTTAATGTTTTATGTTTTTATAGTTTTGCTAAAAAGGAAATTTGTTTTATAGTTCGCTTTTAATAATGTAATTTATTTGAACAACGAAGTCCGTCTTTCACAAAAAAATGAGAGTTTCAAACATGAACCGAAAATTAGTCCCGAACATTACGAAAAAAACAATTAGATCCAACCCGAGTGCATCGCATGGGTCCCGATAGCCCAAAACTCGTGCATTGCACGTGAATGAATATAAAAGGTCTCCAACATTATTGTAATCGCTTCATTTTTAATATAATTTATGTAACTTATAAATATTTAAAAATTACATGTGAATAGACTCTTTTCAATTTAACATCTTGAAAAAATCTCTTCACATATACTCTTTTAATGTCAATAAACTATTTTAAATGTGTGTCATGCTTAGAAATGTGATACCATCACAACTTAGATATATAATGACGAAAATAAGTTCAAGATTACGATATAAAAACCGATATACATCCATGTGCAACTCAATAAAGTATTCTAAGACGTATAAAGCTTGAAGAAATGTGTGACACCATGAAAACTTAAATATAAAATGACGAAAATAAATGTCGAATATTACGCTATGAAAACTTCTATATAGCCCATGTGCATAAGACGTATTTTAAATATATGAAAACTTCTATACAAATGCATCGCATCGCATCATTGACTATCATAAGAAATAGTTATAACTTAGCCCAATGTATTAATATTAGTTAGTTCCAATTAAAAATGATAGAGTCAATACCAAAATAAATAGACAAAAAATATTACGTAAAAAATACATCTTAAAAGATTACATGTCAATAAACTATTTTAAATACGTATCATGCTACAAAATGTATGCTACCATGACAACTTATATATACAATGACAAAAATACGTCCCGAATATAAAATGAAGAAAATAAATGACGGATCCATGATCAAAATGACGAAAATTTGTGCTGAACAATAACAATTTAAATATATAATACCATCATATATAGCCCGGGGCATCGCCCGGGTCTGAATGACTCGTTTTCATATATGTTCTTGTGGCACCATTCATGATGATTATAAAATTTAAATTTATTTCCATCCATTCGGATACCTTTAAAGTCTCAACTCGACTTGCCACCTACTTAAATCTCTATACCCGTCGAAGACTCGCCTACTTGCCCGGTTGCCCCATCAGTGCACACATAAAAAGGAACTTTAATTGAAAATAATACTGATACTTGTGAATTAAACCACATCCATGTGATTTTAGCTAAATCTACATGCACTAATATAAATAGAATTCAATTGTAAGTGAGTCAATTGACGGCGAGAAATAAATTAAGTGTATTAAATTAGGATTTGACAACTGATAAATTGCTAATTGATAAATTAATGATATATTAAAACATACGGTGTATATTGTGGTGTTGAGCGGGTATGTGGTAATCAGGCGGGGAGGGGATGGGGACGGGTATAACTTAATATCTACATCTGCTCCATCAACCATGATGGGAACAATTTTTTTCCTTATCCCCCTCCTATCAACATCAAATCTTCCAATCCCTGCTTCACTCGGACGGACACGGGGCAGGTCTCCACCAAAATCCGCTCCATTAACACTCTATAAATATATTTTGTATAGTGATGATGGATCAAGCGTGTCTTTCACAAATATACGACGACTTTTGTATTTAAAGTTGTACTTTATATTTCAAAACTCAAATGAGCTGAAATTATGCGATAACGGGGCAAAATTTTATATAACAAGAGTTATGAGGTTTATGGGTGCCGAATGCTATGATGCTTGTATGCTTTTTGTTAGATCTTCACACTTGATTTTGAAGTTAGATTAATGATGGTTGTTTTCTAAATATTTTTGTAGATCCAAATAAATTTTATACAATTTCAATTTTACAATTAAATGATCACTTGTAAAAATAAAATGGTATTTTTCATCGAAATATTTCTAAAAATATTAATAAATATTTGAAACAATTATAGTTTAAGCACATTTTTTTGGAAATAAAGTTTAAATAAATATATGAAATCTATTTGATTTTAGTTTTTAGAAGTATTCTAAATTTTATCTAGGAGTATTTTAAACTCTCATTCTAAAAACTTATATGTTTAAGTTCTAAAATAATATTTTGATTTTTACATTAAGATTTCACATTTTATTTTAAATTTTTGTGGAAAGTGCAAATTTGGTCTATATCCTTCTCTTTTTATTTTCTGAAAGTTATCACGGTTGTAATTTCGGGATCAAAAATTTGGGTTCTGATCAAGAAAATATGGGACCCAGAACCCAGATCCCTTTAGTTTTAAAAAAAAACAAGGCTTTTTATTTATGCAAGTCGCTCTATTTACTAACTACACTCTATTCTATTTGAATATAATAAACTCGGGCCGAATTTTATCCGAAAGCAAGACCAAAAAAATCCAAAATTACAGGTATTGCAAATTATTTTAAACATGTGCTCAAACGAGCCGGAAAAAGTCTAAACAATCCGAAACAACCCAAAAATTTGAAAAAAACAAAGTTTATAAATTGTGTGACATTTTCCAAATATGTCAGTGTAGGGCTGGGATAGTTCGGTGTTTTGAAAAAAAAAAAGGAGGAACTGAAGTTCAAAATTTATTATGTAATTCAGGTTCGATTCCTGACTTTTTTCTCCATGAACCGAATTTCTAGGAACCGAAGTAATTTCACCAAAAATCGAACCGAAATTTACAGTTCAAAATTTTAATAAGTAACCGGAAAATCCGAAATTTTTTCCGTTACTTCAGTTAATTTGATTATGTTGATATGATTACCTTTCTTTTTCCTTTTTAAGAGAAAAGAACAATTAACTTAAAGAGACAATTCCCATACAACCTGAGCAAAGTTTATTAGCAGTAAACTCGAGGTTAAATCAAATTACAGTAAAGTATGAAATTGGGAAAAACAAAGATAATCATAAATTCGATTGTTTTTAGTTGCCAACTTCAAATTTAATCAAATAACGAACTTTTCAAAAGTTCCAGAAATTAAATAACCACATAGTACTATTTATCGAGAAACCAAACAATCAAACTTTCATAAATTCAATTTCAAACTTTTAAACATCCAACAATTCATCAAAATCCAAGAATATGTTATATATAGATAGTCCAAGACTCCAAGGCAAAGTTCAAAAAATCTGAAAAGGTAGCAAACTTAAAACTTAAAAGTCTAAAATTTTGAGGCACGATTTCAGATAAGTTGAGAAATTGAATCTAGTCTTTCATAATTTTAAGCCTTCAAGCATTCAATTCCTTCACGCCTACACCAACAAAAGGAACAAATAGTGATTAGCAAAATCTGTTACAACTATTAATCATAAACGAGTCATCTAAATATAAAAAGACAACACCAACAAGGGCTGCCTACAACCATACCTGAATTCACTCAACGTATTATCTGAAAAACACAGGGCATAATATTATAATCAGAAGCAAAACGAAAAGAAAACTGTGCTCCAGTGCATATTACAATGAAATTAATAATACAAAAAGTGTGTAGATCTCATTCAAAGTTTTACAATTCCAACGGAAGCAGCAACATATGGTATTAACAAAATCTATGCTGCTTATAAAATCTCCTATTAAGTAAAATCCCAATTTTGTGAAAGCCAATGGCAACTCAAATTTGTAAAATCCTGAATTTTATCCATGGTCTGTGCTAACTAAGTGGGTGCATGTGTCAGTGGTTGTACTGTCTACAAATATATCCAGAAACACGTAAATAGAAGAGGCACTCCCCACACATGGTAGATTTTATTAACAAAACACAGGGCACAATTTATGAAAAAAATATTTAGAAAAGCAGCATTTCAGCACTAGGAGACGAACCTTTATAGTTTACAGTTCTTCTTTCGAAACACTGTCTTCCTCTCAGCAGTTTTGAGTTTTAGAGTATTCTTGGAAGCTTTAGGAGGTTGTGCACGTGAAGCAGATGCATTAGTCTCCCGATCTTTCTAGCTCTAGGAATGACCTTCGGATCCTCACTCAAGGCAATGACAGCTACAATTCCATCATTCTTCTTGCTCCACTCTTCTTGTTGCTCTGCAATTTTACAAAAGAAAAAACATCCTAACTCAATAACAATACAAACTACAAAATACAAAGTACAAACATTCAAATAAGTTAGAAACATAATAAATTAACAATTGGAACCAGAAAGTAGTCAAGGACTCAAACTCAAAGTACTTTTCTCAATAGTTTCATAGAATTCAACCTCTTCAATGGTTTAAAAATACTCCAACCCAATGATGCTATCACTCTTTAGCCAATTCTGAAAGCAGAGAAGTGCCTCCATTGCTTTTGGAGTCATAGAACTTCGACAAGGGTCAATAACTCTTTTACCAGTGCTGAAGCACGATTCACTTGCCATCTTCAACACTCGAATGGCTAGAATATCCCTTGCTAGGGCCTGCAAGCTAGGGTACTTGTCATCATTAGTTCTCCACCAATCACAAATATCAAACTTTGAACCTTGTGACTTCTCAATAGGGTCAAGCAAATATCGATCCACTTCGTATCCAACAACCAATTCTTCACTTTTTTCTAGCTTTTTCTCCCAATCCTCTAACATTTCCTTCTTCTTTCCAGATACACTAAACCGTCCTTTAACCTTGTTGCCAATCCTTTTAGCCTTGCCGCCACTAACATCACCAGGTGAAGAAGATAACATTGACTTATGCGATGAGTTAGCACTAATTGTAATGCCATACAAGTCACAAAGGTTCACAAGAAGATTCTTTAGGTCATAAGACCTATTCCTAACCTCAATTTTCTCCAAACCCATCATAATTTCAGCTTGCCTCTCAAAATACTTGAGCTTGTAATGAGGATCCAACACTAGAGCAACTAACAGGAAGTTGTTGATGTCATCCAAACTACCATAGTACTTCTGGAACTTCTTCCTCATCTTTTCTGCCATCTCATATAGGATAAGATCAACCTCTATGCTTGACTCATCCATAGGCCTGTCGTGAAGCTCATCAAGCTCTGCCTTGACACTAACAATATCATGGAAGGCACTATGAGCAGTAGGAGTGATAGAGGCACTAACCTTGATCGTTAGTTGGTAGAACGCTCGAAGAAAATTCACAAAACACTCAGCCTTCTCCCAATCAATATCCTTAGGTGGCCCTACTCATTTCCTTCCGCACCTCCCTTCACGGTCAAGTTCATCTTCTTCATTAAATTCATCTTCTTCATCAAAGTAGTTGTTGTAGTTCAAAGAGTCAGCATCTGCCATTCTCTGAAAAGCCTTCCGCAACTCTAGAGCAATATCCAACATCATATAGGTGGAGTTCCACCTAGTTGGAACATCGAGAATGCAAATTTTCTTGCATTCTATCTTGTCCTTCTCAACACACTTCTTGAAAACTTCTGCTCTTGCAGCTGAACTTCTGACAAAATGATTTGCATTTATAATTGCCGCAATGGACTTATCCATTTCCTTTAGACCTGCTTCCACTACCAAATTCATAGTATGTGCGTAGCACCTAACATGAGAGAACATCCCTGTACATATTGGTTTTTTCTCCCAACCCATCATTCTCTTCCTAGGATAGTCAATCCCTATCTTGTTTGAAGCTGCATTATCCACTGAAATGGTGAGAACCTTCTCTATCTCCCACTCAATCAATGCATCCTCCAAAATCTTTCTTATGCTGCTACCGTTATGGTTAGGAATAACACAAAGCTTAAGAATGGGTTTGTGCATCTTCCAACCACAATCGATAAAGTGTGGAGTAATCACCATGTAGTTGATGTTCTGGCAGCTAGTCCAAGTGTCGGTGGTTAAACACACTTGATGTAACTGCAACTCACTTTTAAGCTCCACCTTCATTTCCTTATACATTCTCCAAAAAATCTTAACTATTATCTTCCTACATGGCGGAATAAACCTAAGAACTGCAACATCACAGAAATGCCTGAATCCAGGCCTTTCAAATGCGTTGAACGGAAGCTCATCGATTACTATCATCTTAGTAGCAGCATCTATGCAAGATTCCTGAGACCAAACTCTAGTAGTCAACCTCTTAAATCCATTAACCAAATCAGAGCTCATATGAGTTTGATTCCCATCCTCCTTGTGCTCATAATTCAAACTACTCGAATAAGCTACACAATGACAATCCAAATGCTTCTTAAGAGAAGAAGTACCACCTCTTGAATCTCCAACCAGGGAGGTATGGTAGTACTTGCATTCAGCTCTCTTGTAGCTGCCAACTTGAGTTAATGCGCCATCCACTTTCTCCATTAGAGGCTCATCATACTTTTCGAAATGCTCCCATACGATCGAACGCAGAGATGTGGCCTTCATTTCCCTCTTCCTCTTTGTAAGAGGAGCATTATTCTTCACCTTCTTCCATGTTGTTCTGTCTTGAGCTGCCGTGGTTTGGTCACTTTGACTTGAATAAGAGTCTGAACCAAAATACAGAAAATATACACTAAATTATCAATGCATGCAGTTTCAAGCAGTAAAAACTAAAAAACAGTTGACAACTAATATAATATGAGAAACCATAAATGATTAAAAAAATATGATGAGAAATATTTAAAAAAAAAAGACAAGTAAACCTGGAACTTGGAAACGGTATAATCTTAATGACATTTTTTCAAATTATGCATTATGAGAGTCAGTTTATAATGGAAATCTTCAATAAAAAGAGTCACTTTCTGAGCAACCAATCTAAACTTCACATAACATAGCACATAAGAACTAATTTGTTGAGGCAAATTGTCAAATACCCAAAACCAAACTTAATCAGTAATGCTCCTAAAACAACTGGAAGAGAAAAATGAAGGAACTCTAAAAATATTACAAGAAAAAAGTGAAAGAACTCTAGAAAATACTAACCACCACCAACTAACAACACTTCAAAAAAAAAATACTACACTTCTTAAAACCAAAAACCATCAAATAGAAAGATGAAAGAACTCATTTTGGTTCTCAGGAATACTTGAATCTGATTCGGAGTGCTCTTCGGTTTCGGGAGGAGTTGAAGTTGAAACCATCACAAACAGAGTAGAAGAGAAGATATTGAGGTGTTCTTCAATTTGGGGATATTTTCAAATCAGTTTGGGGATATTGAAGTGTTCTTCAATCGACTGAGTAGAAAAGAAGGAGAAAAGATAGTCGCAGAGGAAAAAAGAAGACTATGAGAGAATGAAGAAGAGCGGCGACTGAGTATGTTAGGTTATGGGTTTTTTAGTTTATATAGTATATAGAAACATATAAATAAAATAATTATGGGTGGTACGGTTATTATAGGTTTTAATTTTTTGTTCGGGTATTATGGGTTTTAATTTTTTATTGGGGTATTGACACTAATTTCGGGTAGTACGGTTATTGAAATTTTGAAATTACAGTAACCGAACCCGAACCCAAAATTTATTTCAGGACTCGAAATCGGAATTTATAAACAATTTTTTTTCTTAAAATCGGAACCGAACCGAGCCGAAATTGGCTTTTCGGTTCGGATATTGGGTTATTCGGGTCGTAAGTCCCAACCGAAATTGGCATAATGCCACTGACGCTTTTCGCTGAACAAAAACCAAAAAACGTGAATTTAAAGTTAAATATGGATTATGACGTAGAACATAAACGTAAAAAAATCCTAATTCGGATTTTTTTGACTAAAGGTCGTTTTTTTGATTAATAATCAACTGCAAATAATAAACCCTAGTCCTTATATTTATAGGGTACAAAGGAATTCTAATACGAAAATGATTATGGAATTCTAATACGAAAAGGACTCTAGAATTCTAATACAAAAGGAAACAAATCCTAACAATTCTTAATGGAAAACAATACTAAAATTATAAAATAAAGCCTGTAAAATAGAAAAAATGCCAATTTGACCCCCTAAACGACCCCGAATGGCTAAAATTCCAGAATTTTCCAGCAACGCCCAAAATCTTGATCGTTTGGCCGTTTACATCAACCATGCGGATTTCGTACAATTCCGAGTCAGAAAAATCAATTCGGCATTTTTGAATGATAATGTGATCAAATCTCCATTCCTACTGGTGATGACATCATCATGACATCACCTACATTTTCTTCTTCTTTCCCTGTTTCTTATGCTCCATTTGCTCCATATACGCGTCGGTTAACTCATTAATCTTGTCTTCATTGTTAGAATTCAAACTCAATTCAAACTTTACTTTCTAGAAGGTAGGAAGTCATCAAAGGCAGCAGCTATTCAGGAAAATGAGTATTCAACTATGAAGGCTTTGAATAAGTTTTTGGGTGGGCTACTATATGAGGTATGCCGTGATGTAATATAATAAATCTATAGCCTATAAATAGAGTCCTTTGTTTCATTTGCAAGATACACAGCAAAGAGAAAAAGAAAAGGAGATTTGAGAGAGAAAGAAAAGGCTGTAGCTTGTGTCAAGAAAAAAAAACATCCTTGTGTAAGAAAAAGAAAGCTGTAGCTTTGTGTTTGTGAGAAATATATAAGTGTTGTATATTCTCTGTATCAATATTTATTATAAATATATATTGTGTGTTTATTTCATATCAAGTTGAAATATCAAGGTGTAAGCCCGCTACGTTTCCAATAAGTGGTATCGGAGCCAAGGTTCCGTTCGTGAAAAAAAATGGCGAATATGATGCAACCACAAATTCCGAAATTGACGAGTACAAATTATGGAAATTGGAGTATCCAAATGAAGGTGTTACTCGGTTCCTACGATAATTGGGATATTATCGAAAACGGGTATGACGAACCCGTAGATGCAACTGCAGAAGCAACACTTTCGAATGCCGAGAAGACGGCGTTAAAAGAGTCCCGGAAAAAAGATAAAAAAGCTTTGTTTACTATTTTTCAAGGTGTTGATGAATCAACATTTGAAAAAATTTCGGAAGCAAAAACAGCAAAAGATGCGTGGGAGATTTTGCAAAAATCATTCCAAGGTGTCGAGAAAGTCAAAAGGGTGTGGCTCCAAGTACTCCGTGGTGAGTTTGAAAATATCAAAATGAAAAATTCAGAAAATATCGGTGAATATGTTACGCGTTTGAAAACAGTAACAAATGAGATGAAAAGAAACGGCGAGAGTCTCGATGATGTTCGGGTCATGGAAAAACTCCTTCGCTCGTTGGTAAGAAAATTTGACTATGTTGTTACGTCAATCGAAGAGTCAAAAGATTTGTCCACAATTTCTATTGATGAGCTCGTGGGTTCACTACAAGCACATGAGCAACGAATGAATCAGTACGATGATACAAACCATTTAGAAAAAGCGTTGCAAAGCAAGGCGACTATTGATGACAGTCCAGGCAGTAGTAATTATGTACGTGGAAGAGGTGGCTATAGAGGTGGCTACCGAGGTGGACGAGGACGAGGAAGACAATCTTTCAACAGGGACCAGAAAAATGAAGGCTATCAGCCATCTGGTCGTGGTCAAAATTTCAGAGGCCGAGGAAGAGGCAGATTTCAACAACGAGGTGACAAGTCTCATTTTCAATGTTATAATTGCAACAAGTATGGCCATTTCAGTTACGAGTGTAGAGCTCCAAAGGCGGAAGAAAAGAATCACTTTGCTGCCGCAAAAGAAGACGAGGATGTGGGGACTGCTGTATTCCTCACATACAAAGAAAATGAAGAAGGCAAGAAAAATACCTGGTATCTTGACTCAGGCGCCAGTAATCACATGTCCGGCCAAAAAGAGCTATTTACAGAGATAGACGATACCATCTACGGAGAAGTTACTTTTGGTGACTCGTCAAAGGCTCCAATCAAAGGGAAAGGTATTATTATGATCATCTCAAAGAATGGTGATAAAAAGTATATCAATGATGTCTATTATATACCTGCTTTGAAAAGTAATATCATCAGCCTTGGTCAACTTGTGGAGAAAGGATATGACATACGAATGAGGGACAACTCTCTCGTACTCAGAAATCGAGTTCAGGAATTGATTGCTAATGTGAAGATGACAAAGAACCGTCTGTTTATACTTGATATGCAGACAGAGGTGCACAAGTGCTTAAAGTCCGTCATTAAAAATGACTCATGGTTATGGCATTTAAGATTTGGTCATCTTGGATTTACTGGCCTGAAATTATTATCAAAAACAAAGATGGTGGACGGCTTGCCAGAAATCAACGACCCAAATCAATTATGTGAAGCATGTATCAAAGGAAAGCAACACAGGCAGAGTTTTCCTGTTGGAAAGTCATGGAGAGCTAGGAGGCCATTGGAGATTGTTCACACTGACATAGCTGGTCCGTTTGATATCGCATCACTTGGCAAGAACAGGTACTACCTAACATTTATTGATGATTTTAGCAGAAAGAGTTGGGTATACATTCTTAAAGAAAAGACAGAGGCTCTTGATAAATTCAAGGAGTTCAAAGCAATGGCAGAAAAACAAAGTGGCCAGTACTTGAAGATACTCAGATCAGACAGAGGAGGCGAGTATACTTCAAATTTGTTCAATGATTTCTGCATAGCACATGGAATCAATCACCAGTTGACATCATCATATACTCCACAACAAAACGGCGTTGCTGAAAGAAAGAATCGTACAATTCTTGATATGGCAAGAAGTATGGTGAAGGGAAAGCACATGCCAAGAAGTTTTTGGGCTGAAGCCGTGCTATGTGCTGTTTATTTGCTAAATCGTTGTCCAACAAAGAGTGTCAGATTCAAAACACCAAATGAAGCATGGAGTGGTAGCAAACCAAAGATTGGACATCTCAGAATTTTTGGATGCATTGCATATGCTCATGTTCCTGATCAAAAGAGAAAGAAGCTAGATGACAAAGGTGAAAAGTGTATCTTCATCGGATATGACAAAAGCAGCAAGGCCTACAGACTCTATAATCCATTGACAAAGAAGGTAATCATTTCACGAGATGTTGAATTTGATGAAACAGATTACTGGAGATGGAGCGCGGAAGAAAGAAAAGTTGCAGGTTTATTTTTTGAAGAAGACGATGGTGATGACTCAAATAATGAAGGTGATGAAAATGATGATCCAACTCCTCCACCAAGTCCAAATCAACAAACTCCTGCATCGACACCATCGACGTCAGGAAGCAACAATTCAGGGGGAGCACCAAGAAAAATGCGGAGTCTATATGATATCTACGATGCAACAAGTCCAGTACAAACAACATTTGATTATTCATTATTTTGCTTGATGGCTGAGTGTGATCCAGTAACATTTGAGGAAGCTTCTGAAGAAAGTAAGTGGAACAAAGCCATGGATGAAGAAATCGGTGCAATCAAGAAGAATGATGCATGGGAGCTCACAGATCTTCCAGACGGACACAAAGCAATTGGTGTCAAATGGGTTTACAAGACAAAGACCAATCAAGATGGAGAAGTGGAGAAATACAAGGCAAGACTAGTTGCTAAAGGCTACAAGCAGAAATACGGGATTGACTATGATGAGGTATTTGCTCCGGTTGCAAGAGTTGATACTATACGACTTCTTACAGCAATTGCAGCACAGAATCGGTGGAAAATTTATCAGATGGATGTCAAGTCAGCATTCCTAAATGGTTATCTCGAAGAAGAAGTCTATATTGACCAACCACCTGGATATGTCCAAAGAGGCCAGGAAGATAAAGTCTACAAATTGAAGAAAGCTTTGTACGGGTTGAAGCAAGCTCCGAGAGCTTGGAACACAAGGGTTGATGAATATTTTCAGAAGAATGGTTTTGTGAAAAGTCCATACGAGCATGCACTCTACACAAAAACAAATTCAGGGGGAGATATCATGATAGTATGCTTGTACGTGGATGATATGATTTTCACTGGCAACAATCCTCGTATGTTCGATGATTTTAAGAAAGTTATGACTAACGAATTTGAGATGACAGATATTGGTCAAATGTCTTACTTTCTTGGAGTCGAGGTGAAGCAAATCAAAGATGGGATCTTTATGTCACAGAAAAAATATGCGGAACAGATTTTAAAGAAATTCAGAATGGAAGAATGTAAGTCGGTGAGCACACCAGCAGACATAAAGCTGAGAGTTGACTCAACCAGAGAGTCGGTAAATCCGACATTATTCAAAAGTTTGGTTGGAAGTTTGAGGTACCTAACTTTCACTCGTCCCGATATTATGTACGCAGTTGGACTGGTTAGTAGGTACATGGAGAAGCCGAAGCAAGATCACTTCATGGCAGCTAAAAGAATTTTGAGATACATTAAAGGTACACTTGATCATGGTTTATTTTACACGCACTCTCAAGATTCAAAATTAGTTGGCTACTCAGACAGTGATTATGGTGGCGATTTGGATGACGGGAAAAGCACTTCGGGATATGTTTTTCACATCGGTTCGGCGATATTTTCGTGGTCATCGAAGAAGCAACAAACAGTTGCTCTCTCAACATGTGAGGCAGAATACATCGCAGCAGCAGCGTGCGCATGTCAAGCTATGTGGCTAGGCTACATATTGAGCGAGTTAAATCTTGCAAAGGAAGATCCGATTTCCATTTACGTGGATAATAAATCCGCTATTTCACTTGCAAAAAATCCAGTGTCACACAGTCGAAGCAAGCACATCAACATAAAATATCATTTTATTCGAGAACAGGTGAATGATAAAATCGTGGAGCTGGTGCACTGCAGGACCGAAGAAAATTTAGCGGATATATTTACGAAGCCTTTGAAGCCGGAAATATTCCACAAAATGAAAGAGAAACTCGGAATGCAAAATTGAGTTTGAGGGGGAGTGTTAGAATTCAAACTCAATTCAAACTTTACTTTCTAGAAGGTAGGAAGTCATCAAAGGCAGCAGCTATTCAGGAAAATGAGTATTCAACTATGAAGGCTTTGAATAAGTTTTTGGGTGGGCTACTATATGAGGTATGCCGTGATGTAATATAATAAATCTATAGCCTATAAATAGAGTCCTTAGTTTCATTTGCAAGATACACAGCAAAGAGAAAAAGAAAAGGAGATTTGAGAGAGAAAGAAAAAGGCTGTAGCTTGTGTCAAGAAAAAAAAAAAATCCTTGTGTAAGAAAAAGAAAGCTGTAACTTTGTGTTTGTGAGAAATATATAAGTGTTGTATATTCTCTGTATCAATATTTATTATAAATATATATTGTGTGTTTATTTCATATCAAGTTGAAATATCAAGGTGTAAGCCCGCTACGTTTCCAACATTCATCATATTCGACCAAAAAAAAAATATGAATGAGCCGAGCTCACTTTGGATTTTGAAATTTCACATTAAGCGAATATGAATATTATCATTATGCCTTCAAAAAACATACTCATTTTATTTGAGTCGGTTATGGACTATGTCATCCTTTCATTTTCAAATGCTACAAGTTAACTCGCCTCCGCACGTGATTGATTTAAAGTTGGTGAGTTTCTTCTTCTCTCTCAATTGACCGGTTTGCATGGTAACATCACGACTGATCTTTATACGTATCCATGCACGTGAACGGTTACAACGGGGTCTCTATGATCAATGAATGTGTGGACGAGTCAATTGTTTTGGTTCATTGGCCACCATCATAATTACTCATAAGGTTGTGTGTAGGATGAAAGTTAGGAGTTCAAATTATACCTTCTTCCAAAATGTTTTACGGAATATTTGTAGAATTAACCTCGTACCGAATACCATCCGTGTGCGTTCACTTTTAAGAAGTACTATTGTTCTTTTTATATGGGAGAACATGATTGTACGTCAGCAAAAACCGACAAGATATTGACCTGTAATGAGGAGCCAGCGTTGTCTCCCTCATGCATAGTTAGGCATAAGCGAAGATGAATTATCAAGAAAATATTGAATGTGCCGACAACAATCATTAATTAATAAATGGTAGTAAATTATTAATTTCGCACTTAAACTTAGATTATAACTAAAACGCAATATCAGGTAACTCCCGATTTTTCCGCACACCTCTAGATTTTAACATAAACACTGTTTATTCCTGCATCCAAATATATATCCACATTAGATCTTTTCACCTTTTAGACAATCCATGAAGATTGATCTCATTCGATTTGAAGAGAGGTCTAGGTGCATGCATTTAGTAATCCTTGGGGGTCATTATTTCACTTTGCTTCCTAAATTGGTAAATTTATGCCTACATTTGAAGATTAGATCACCCTAAGGTTGTCTGCACTTTGTAGTGAAATAAATTGACTCGCGAGATTTGAAGGATATTATTCTATCTAATCATCAAATCGGTAAAGCACTCGGTGAGCTGGAAAATTCAGTCCAGTTGTTCATTACCTAGAGAAGATAAAAATCACATATATTGTGATGAAGAACAACTCTTAAAAGGCATGCATGATATGTTATTTGATGTTGAAGCCTTAATACTATATTGAAAAATAGGGCCGGCTATGTGTTTTCTTAGGCCTAACTCGAGTTCGTATTATGTGTTGGAATAAACCAGTTTTAATTAATTTTTTAATGGTTAAAATATTTAATTTATGTGAAATTAAATAATTCAGGATTAATCTACGTTCGGAGCAGATAATCATAGTATATCTAATTTCTCAAAACTGATTTTTAGTTAGTGTGAAATTAATAAATGAAATTAGCCATTTGAAAGGGCATTTGGAAATGAATGGGAATATGAAAAATCTCATCCCACATTGGATATGTGATGTAGTTTAATACACTTAATAAAGTAAGAGAGTTGGATGATGTACAATATGACCAAGACTATGCACCTAGACTTGAAGTTTTATGGACATTAAAGGTCATAAAACCTGTATTTATGCAGCAGTTTATGGACATTAAGCATGTCATAAAATTTGCAATTTCGCCTGAATTTAAACTCATCATGATGCCTATATATACCAGTGCATAATAGGTTTATTTAATAATATTTTTTTGATAAGATTATTTCGATTTATTTAATTGATTAGGACTTCGAGTACTTTTTAATTATATATATTCAACACTTCTTTTACAATACTCCTAAGCATCTTTCATTTCAGTTGATATTTATTTGATGGGTTAATGACGCTAAAATCCACAACCTTTCATCCGACTTTCATTTTTTCCACAACCTTTTCAAAAATCCTGTAAATCCACAACCTTTGGCACTTGTTCGATTTTTCCATAATTTTGATTTAGCCCCAAATTCGGTCCTACGTTGATCCTACGTGGACGCCGGGAGTGTGTCGCCGCCGAAAATTCAAATCAGGCTGCTTTAAGCTTATGGTTAATAATGCCAAAATACACAACCTTTGATGCCCCTTTCATTTTTTCCACAACCTTAGGCACTTGTTCGATTTTTCCATTAGCAGCATCTAAAAAGTTGAAAAATATTTTCAATTTTTAGTTTTTTTGCACAATTTTAAGGACGACTTTATAATGTAGTTCTATTTTTTTTGGGGGGGGGGAGGGGTTTCCAAAAAAAAAAATCCGTTTGTAGAGTTTTTCTTTTTAGATTTTGATTAGTTAGTTTTCCAATTAGTATATCATGATCTTAAAACAATATACTTCCTAAAAGCGAAAGCTAAGAACCCCTCCCCAACAAAAAAAAACAGTTCAAATATGGGGAACACACAGATTATATTACATAAGTGCAAATAATTAAGGAAAACATTCTTGTCTATTTATTGCCATGAAACCAAATCACCTTACAAACAAACAATTGACATCCGAAAAACCCACACACACAAGAAAAAAAACACTAATTATGTTGAGATGCAAACAAACAAATGAGTGTTTTAATATTATCTGAAACTCTTTAAAACTAACTAGTCAAAATCTAAAAAGAGGAACTTTACAAACTGATTTTTATTTTTTTTGGAAAACCAAAAAAAAAAAAAATAGAACTACATTATAAAGCAGCCCTTAAAATTGTGCAAAAAAACTAAAAATTGAAAATATTTTTCAACTTTTAAGATGTTGCTAATGGAAAAATCGAACAAGTGCCAAAGGTTGTGGAAAAAATGAAAGAGACATCAAAGGTTGTGTATTTTGGCATTATCAATTCTAAGTTTAAAACGATGCAGTTTGAATTTTCGGCGGCGACAGGGTCCACGTAGGATCCACGTAAGACCAAATTTGGGGCTAAATCAAAATTATGGAAAAATCGAACAAGTGCCAAAGGTTGTGGATTTACAAGATTTTTGAAAAGGTTGTGGAAAAAATGAAAGTCGGATGAAAGGTTGTGGATTTTGGCGTCATTAACCCTTATTTGATTGATACTAATTATAGTGACTAACTAATATAAACTAATTAATTAGAAATATATAATATTCCCGCGAGATTTTATGTTTAAATTTTTAATATATAATGCACACAGCTATATTAAATTTCTTTTTATTTGGGATTTATATTTTTTAATTGATGAAAACGTAAAATATTTCTGTAAATATAATCAATTTCTATTTATTCGTGATTCATATTCCTTAATTCGTAAAAAATAATAAGGTAGGTATGAGTTATTTGAGGCATAATTATAATATAATTAATGCAATGATGATTATGTCATTGATTGATTATGTGTCAGCTGAAGCATGAGAGACTGACACATAAGCACACGAAGGACCAGCAGAAGACATGTGGCAGCCGAAGCATGAGAATCTGCCATTTAGGTTTAACGTATTCTGCATTAGTATACATGAGAGAGGAGAGATATTGCAAAATGCTTATAAAGATCCGTATGCTTTCAAGAGAAGGAGAACTTCATTTAATTTCTTTCTATTTTATATACTATAATTAAATTAAAAATGAGAACACTGCGAGATTACTGATAAATACTCCTCTCGTTCCGCTCGAAGATTTATATTTCTCTCAAAAAAACTATCCCTTTAGTATGTTTATAACATCATTTTTCAGAATCAAATCAAATAATCACCTTTTAATCTCCACTACACATTTTACCAATATTTTTACTTTTTAGTTACACCATATATTTACCATCACTGCATATATCAATTATTATATAAAATACACTAAATATACACATTCTGTCAACCGTTGATTAAGAAAAAGGAGTATATAATTTGAGTATTTCATATTTGATTTAGGGGATAAAAAATATGGCCTTTCAAACTTTTGGGCTTAAGATTTTAAAACCTACCTAAAATTTTTAATTATATGCCTACATTTTTTTTTATCATTTTTTTGGGGGGTGGTGCTGGTGGCGGCGCCGACTTACTTGCCCGAGTTCTTTGCATATATCAGAAGAGGTTTTAGCAACAAACGGATTTTTTTTCTTTTTTGAAAACACAAACGGAATGTCATAAATCGGCGCTCGTTTTTTTTGCATCGAATGAATTTGAATCAATCAATCAAATGAATCAATTGAATCAACCGAATGAATCAATTGAATCGAATCGAATCGAATGGACCTAAATCGAATCAATTGAATCGAATCGAATCAAATATATATTAAGGGTAAATAATTATAATAATAATAATGGTAAATAATAATAGTAATCAACAACAACAATGATAATAGTAATATTATTAGTAATAATAACAACATTAATAATAATTAAGATTAATAATAATAATAATAATAATAAGAAGAAGAAGAAGAAGAATCGAATCAATCGAATCGAATCGAATCAATCGAATGGACTCGAATCGAATCAAGTGAATGGAATCGAATCGAATTGAATCGAATGGACTCGAATCAATTGAATCAACTAAATCGAAAATCAAAAATTAATCCAAAAGAACAGGAACATCCATCCTTCAAAAAAAAAAAAAAAAGAACATCCAGTTAAAATATATTGAATTGAACATTCATTTAAAAAATACTTGGCCATCCAGTTGAATTTTCAGTAAAAAATAATGGATATTCTCTTAAAAATAGAACATTTAAGTTACAAACGTAGAACATTAAGTTAAAGAATGATTTCAGTAAAAGAAATGCATGAAGTTAAGAATTTTCAACCACCTGAAAAAAAAAAACATGAACATTATACTATAATTAAAATAGAGTCGCGACATGTGTTATATTTTTTTAAATTTTTTTTTGATCTTTTCTTAAAAAATATAGTTTATATCAGAAAAAAATTCTAAATATATTTTGAGTTATTTCACAACTTACACTCATCTATCAATAAAATATTTCTTTATTTTTAGCTTAAAATTCTAAATATTTATAATTTTTTGTATCGAGTCCAGTAAAAATATATATTGATTCCTATTTAACGATCTTCAATTATGCAACCATATTGAATATAATAAATTTGATGGATTTACATTAATAGTCGATTGCGCAATAAAAATTATATTAAAAGAAATTGTTTTCAATGAAATTTGTTGATGCAAAACAAAAATAGAATTAACTCACTTCTAAGAAATTGGATTTGAGACTTATAATGCTTACATAAATTTTTTTATGATATTTTGTTAACTATAATAAAAGACACACTGCACACACGTACACATGTATTAGGACTTAATCACATAATACTTCCGTCCTCCAAATTTATTCGTATGATGGACAATGGACACCAATTAACTAACACCACGTTAATCTGACACTCTTTCCGTCATTACATTACACTTCATAATACTCTCAACAATTTTTCTATTACATCCCCTCCGGGGCAGGCTCCTACATTTTCTCCAAATTTTGGGGGCGCATTTGGCACAGATGATTTTGACAGGCCTGGGTTTGAGGAAAGGCCCAATATCTAGGTCCACCTCTGCTGTTGAAATTACTTTGTGTGGGTTGAGCCTTACATCACTGTCTATTGGTGGTCTAAAGAAACATCTAATATATTAACTTTATATATATATATATATATATTGTAATTAATGTATGAATGACATTTATGTCCCCTAAACCCTAATTGTGTACCTATAAATAAAGGTCTTTGGCCATCATAATAAGACACGCCATTCTTCTTCTCTTTTATTTTCCTCTTTTTTCTCTCAAGTTCATAACACGTTATCCGCACGATCTCTCTCAAAAAAAATTTTTTTTCTTACTCATTAGCGCACGTACTCTATTTTCACAGAAAGGTAGAATTGCGTTCTGATTTTCTTTTATCTTCTTTGTCTTTTATTCTCGATCTGTATTCTTATGACTATGGCTACAGATCTGTATTCTTCTTCTTCCAAAAAAAAAAGAGTACAGCTACTCCCCCTGAAATCGGTTGACGCATTCCGATCTTGTGTACTAGTCTTCTGAATGTTGATATCGGCAACGCCTTTGTGAATAAGTTCGCCGACTAATCACTTAAGTGAATATTTGATGTATCTACCTTTTGTTGGAACAATTTGTTCCATACATAAATTAAAAGTGTTTTGATGATTAATGGCGATAAACAAAACAAAACAAGACGAAGCAAGAATCGAAGAAAACGAAGTTGTAAAAAGGCATTCTGGACAGCCTTAACGTACGTAATGTGGAACGATTAACGTACGTAATATTATAAGACTTACGTACGTAATGAAGGGTTATTAACGTACGTAAATGAGTTCAAACAAGTGAACGTTGGAGGAGTCAAAGTCAGAAAAGCATGCAACGGACATATGAAGTCATCAGTGATGTAATGTTAATGTACGTAACGATGTCTACACTAACGTACGTAACCCAAAATGACGAAACCGCCAGAACTGATTTGTGCAGAGGCTAACGTACGTAACCATTCAAGGTTAACGTACGTAAACGACCTTACGTACGTAATAGAATGTATATAGCGTACGTAATGAGCAGTCTGGCAGCTAACGGCTAGTTTGATGATGGAGCCTATAAATACCATACTTATGGTATTGATCAAGTACAACAACTTCAAGCATACTACATATTCATCTGAGATTGATATTCATTGTATTGTTGTTGTAATATTGAGCTTACATTGAGTGATTGAGTGTTATACACAAAATCATACACGAGTGGTAAAAGAAAAGATACGATTGGATTCGGTGTTATTAGGACCAAAGATCCGGCATTGTTAGAATCGCAATCGGTATCTTCGTGAGGTTTATCTAGTACCCATAGAAAGCTAGATAGGTTGATTCCTTGTCCTACGAAAAGGAAAACAGTTTAACTTGGACCGACGCAAAGGCAAGTACGAGTGGTTTATCACGGACCAATAGAAGACGTGATTGTAACGGTTATAACTCGATCGATAGAAGAGAGGCGAAGAGGTTGCTATCTTTAACCTATTGAAAAAGATAAAGAGAGGACATAAGCTCGTTTATAGTCAAACCTCTATAAATCCTCGTGTCCTTTATTTTCCGCACTTTTTATCTACGCTTCCGCAAACGGCGCAAATATCCGATCCCGTACCCAACAATTGGTATCGGAGCAGTACTCCAATACGCGGCTTAGCATCCGAGGAAACGATCCAATGGCATTTCAATTTGCTCCTGTCAAAGGCCTTGCTCTCAACCGACCACCATTCTTTGATGGCTCAAATTATTTGACATGGAAGAAAAAGATGTCAATCTTTATTCGTGCCTACGATATAGAGATTTGGAAGATTATTTGTCTCGGCCCAAAAGTTCCTATCAAATCCGACGGTGCGCTTAAATCTTTTGAAGAATACGACGATGCCGATTGGAAAAATGACCATCTAAATTGTAAGGCCACCCAACTTTTATTTTGTGCCTTAAATCCCGAGGAGGTCAATCGAATCTCGTCGTGTGAAAGTGCGAAAGAAATATGGAAAATTATTGAAATCACACACGAAGGGACGACTCAAGTCACGGAGACGAAAATCAATATGCTTCTCCATGATTACGAGTTATTCATGATGAAAGGTGACGAGTCCATCACCAATATGCTCGACCGATTCTCGGTCATCACAAATGGACTTGCTTCGTTTGGTAAACCATTATCTAGTAGTGAAAAAGTGAAGAAAATTTTAAGATCACTACCTAGCGAATGGGACGGCACCGTGACCGCGATTATAGAATCTAAAGATCTCAACACGCTCGATTTTAGTGCCCTTGTTGGTTCACTAATCAATTATGAGATCGTATTAAAATCACGAAGTGTCAAGCCGAAGCCGAAGGAACGATCGTTAGCCATGAAGGCTAAGATATCGAGGAAGAAAGAAGAAATCCCGGTGGAGGAAAGCGACGAAGAAGCGGCATACTATGCCAAGAATATTAATAAATTCCAAACTTTATTAAACCGGAGGAAGAAGGATATCTCGAGCGAAACGAAGAAATTCGACAACTCTTGTCGACAATGTGGAAAACCAGGCCACTTCGCTAAGCATTGCGGAGCTAAACCCAAGAAAGAGGTTCTCGTGGCAACTTGGAGCGATGAAGACGAAGATGACGAATTTATCGATCAAAATAATCTCGCTCTCATGGCCCGAAGTTCGTTCGACGACAGCGACGTTGAAAGCCAAGTAAGTACATCCTCCCGTGATGAACTTTTTGATGCATTTGAATTACTTCATACGGATTTTCAAAATGCATTATCGAAAATCAAATCCCTTAAGTCTAAAATTAAATCTTTGGAAATTGAAAATTCCAAAATTCTCGAGAAGGGAAAATTTGTTGAAATCGATCATTCAAAGTGTATTGAAAATGAAAATATTTTGAAGAATGATCTCGATAAAATTCAAACCGAGCTTAAATCTTTGACAAAGAAATTCTCGTGTGGAAACGAGAAATTTGAATAAATGCCTGGTGTTCAAAAATTTACTTTGAATAAAGAGGGGTTAGGATTCAAAACTCGTTCGAAAAATGAATCCGTTAATTTTAAAATACCCCATTGCGAAAAGTGTTTAAAAATCGGGCATCATATTTCAAGTTGCAAAAGCCCGAGACGGACGATAAAAATTAAGAAAATTTGGGTTCCTAAAGGAACAATCGTTTCAAATATCGTCTACGTTTCTAAACAAAAACCAACTGTAGGATGGATCCCCAAACATTGATTTTTGGTATTTTACTTAGGGGGAGTAATTTTTTTAAAACGAATAATATTTTCAGGGGGAGTTAATACCCTTGTATTTATTTTTTGCATATTTCATATTTATTGAATTTCTTTATTGGCATTTTATTGCATTTTTTTGATGAATACAAAAAGGGGGAGAGATAGGAGAAAAATGTCGATAGCATACAAAAATAATTCAAAAATGAAGGAGTTAAACAAAAATAAGGAGAAGTCGAAAATGAAGGAAAAGAAAAATGAGGAGACGTCGAAAAAACGATGAAAAATTAAAAATGAGAAAAGAAAAGGAGAAAGAAGGTGTCGAAAAAGAAATGGGAGAAGAAACTAACGAAACGGACAAAGTCGAAAACTTTGATCTGTACACACACACACACACACACACACACACATATATATATATATTTGTATTTTTTTTGCAGGAAAATCCCATTGACGAAGTGTTGTTTTGTAATCATCAAAAAGGGGGAGATTGTTGGAATAATTTGTTCCATACATAAATTAAAAGTGTTTTGATGATTAATGGCGATAAACAAAACAAAACAACGAAGAGACGAAGCAAGAATCGAAGAAAACGAAGTTGCAAAAAGGCATTCTGGACAGCCTTAACGTACGTAACGTGGAACGATTAACATACGTAATATTATAAGACTTACGTACGTAATGAAGGGTTATTAACGTACGTAAAGGAGTTCAAACAAGTGAACGTTGGAGGAGTCAAAGTCAGAAAAGCATGCAACGGACATATGACGTCATCAGTGATGTATTGTTAACGTACGTAACGATGTCTACACTAACGTACGTAACCCAAAATGACGAAACCGCCAGAACTGATTTGTGCAGAGGCTAACGTACGTAACCATTCAAGGTTAACGTACGTAAACGACCTTACGTACGTAATGGAATGTATATAGCGTACGTAATGAGCAGTCTGGCAGCTAACGGCTAGTTTGATGATGGAGCCTATAAATACCATACTTATGGTATTGATCAAGTACAACAACTTCAAGCATACTACATATTCATCTGAGATTGATATTCATTGTATTGTTGTTGTAATATTGAGCTTACATTGAGTGATTGAGTGTTATACACAAAATCATACACGAGTGGTAAAAGAAAAGATACGATTGGATTCGGTGTTATTAGGACCAAAGATCCGGCATTGTTAGAATCGCAATCGGTATCTTCGTGAGTCTTATCTAGTACCCATAGAAAGCTAGATAGGTTGATTCCTTGTCCTACGAAAAGGAAAACAGTTTAACTTGGACCGACGCAAAGGCAAGTACGAGTGGTTTATCACGGACCAATAGAAGACGTGATTGTAACGGTTATAACTCGATCGATAGAAGAGAGGCGAAGAGGTTGCTATCTTTAACCTATTGAAAAAGATAAAGAGAGGACATAAGCTCGTTTATAGTCGAACCTCTATAAATCCTCGTGTCCTTTATTTTCCGCACTTTTTATCTACGCTTCCGCAAACGGCGCAAATATCCGATCCCATACCCAACAATTGGTATCGGAGCAGTACTCCAATACGCGGCTTAGCATCCGAGGAGACGATCCAATGGCATTTCAATTTGCTCCTGTCAAAGGCCTTGCTCTCAACCAACCACCATTCTTTGATGGCTCAAATTATTTGACATGGAAGAAAAAGATGTCGATCTTTATTCGTGCCTACGATATAGAGATTTGGAAGATTATTTGTCTCGGCCCAAAAGTTCCTATCAAATCCGACGGTACGCTTAAATCTTTTGAAGAATACGACGATGCCGATTGGAAAAATGACCATCTAAATTGTAAGGCCACCCAACTTTTATTTTGTGCCTTAAATCTCGAGGAGGTCAATCGAATCTCGTCGTGTGAAAGTGCGAAAGAAATATAGAAAATTCTTGAAATCACACACGAAGGGACGACTCAAGTCAAGGAGACGAAAATCAATATGCTTCTCCATGATTACGAGTTATTCATGATGAAAGGTGACGAGTCCATCACCAATATGCTCGACCGATTCTCGATCATCACAAATGGACTTGCTTCGTTTGGTAAACTATTATCTAGTAGTGAAAAAGTGAAGAAAATTTTAACATCACTACCTAGAGAATGGGACGGCACCGTGACCGCGATTATAGAATCTAAAGATCTCAACACGCTCGATTTTAGTGCCCTTGTTGGTTCACTAATCAATTATGAGATCGTATTAAAATCACGAAGTGTCAAGCCGAAGCCGAAGGAACGATCGTTAGCCATGAAGGCTAAGATATCGAGGAAGAAAGAAGAAATCCCGGTGGAGGAAAGCGACGAAGAAGCGGCATACTATGCCAAGAATATTAATAAATTCCAAACTTTATTAAACCGGAGGAAGAAGGATATCTCGAGCGAAACGAAGAAATTCGACAACTCTTGTCGACAATGTGGAAAACCAAGCCACTTCGCTAAGCATTGCGGAGCTAAACCCAAGAAAGAGGTTCTCGTGGCAACTTGGAGCGATGAAGACGAAGATGACGAATTTATCGATCAAAATAATCTCGCTCTCATGGCCCGAAGTTCGTCCGACGACAGCGGCGTTGAAAGCCAAGTAAGTACATCCTCCCGTGATGAACTTTTTGATGCATTTGAATTACTTCATACGGATTTTCAAAATGCATTATCGAAAATCAAATCCCTTAAGTCTAAAATTAAATCTTTGGAAATTGAAAATTCCAAAATTCTCGAGATGGGAAAATTTGTTGAAATCGATCATTCAAAGTGTATTGAAAATGAAAATATTTTGAAGAATGATCTCGCTAAAATTCAAACCGAGCTTAAATCTTTGACAAAGAAATTCTCGTGTGGAAACGAGAAATTTGAACAAATGCCTGGTGTTCAAAAATTTACTTTGAATAAAGAGGGATTAGGATTCAAAACTCGTTCGAAAAATGAATCCGTTAATTTTAAAATACCCCATTGCGAAAAGTGTTTAAAAATCGGGCATCATATTTCAAGTTGCAAAAGCCCGAGACGGACGATAAAAATTAAGAAAATTTGGGTTCCTAAAGGAACAATCGTTTCAAATATCGTCTACGTTTCTAAACAAAAACCAACTATAGGATGGATCCCCAAACATTGATTTTTGGTATTTTACTTAGGGGGAGTAATTTTTTTAAAACGAATAATATTTTCAGGGGGAGTTAATACCCTTGTATTTATTTTTTGCATATTTCATATTTATTGAATTTCTTTATTGGCATTTTATTGCATTTAGAAATGAGAAAAGAAAAGGAGAAAGAAGGTGTCGAAAAAGAAATGGGAGAAGAAACTAACGAAACGGACAAAGTCGAAAACTTTGGTCTGTACACACACACACAGACACACATATATATATATATATATATGTATTTTTTTTGCAGGAAAATCCCATTGACGAAGTGTTGTTTTGTAATCATCAAAAAGGGGGAGATTGTTGGAATAATTTGTTCCATACATAAATTAAAAGTGTTTTGATGATTAATGGCGATAAACAAAACAAAACAACGAAGAGACGAAGCAAGAATCGAAGAAAACGAAGTTGCAAAAAGGCATTCTGGACAGCCTTAACGTACGTAACGTGGAACGATTAACGTACGTAATATTATAAGACTTACGTACGTAATGAAGGGTTATTAACGTACGTAAAGGAGTTCAAACAAGTGAACGTTGGAGGAGTCAAAGTCAGAAAAGCATGCAACAGACATATGACGTCATCAGTGATGTAATGTTAACGTACGTAACGATGTCTACACTAACGTACGTAACCCAAAATGACGAAACCGCCAGAACTGATTTGTGCAGAGGCTAACGTACGTAACCATTCAAGGTTAACGTACGTAAACGACCTTACGTACGTAATGGAATGTATATAGCGTACGTAATGAGCAGTCTGGCAGCTAACGGCTAGTTTGATGATGGAGCCTATAAATACCATACTTATGGTATTGATCAAGTACAACAACTTCAAGCATACTACATATTCATCTGAGATTGATATTCATTGTATTGTTGTTGTAATATTGAGTTTACATTGAGTGATTGAGTGTTATACACAAAATCATACACGAGTGGTAAAAGAAAAGATACGATTGGATTCGGTGTTATTAGGACAAAAGATCCGGCATTGTTAGAATCGCAATCGGTATCTTCGTGAGGTTTATCTAGTACCCATAGAAAGCTAGATAGGTTGATTCCTTATCCTACGAATAGGAAAACAGTTTAACTTGGACCGACGCAAAGGCAAGTACGAGTGGTTTATCACGGACCAATAGAAGACGTGATTGTAACGGTTATACCTCGACCGATAGAAGAGAGGCGAAGAGGTTGCTATCTTTAACCTATTGAAAAAGATAAAGAGAGGACGTAGGCTCGTTTATAGCCGAACCTCTATAAATCTTCGTGTCCTTTATTTTCCGCACTTTTTATCTACGCTTCCGCAAACGGCGCAAATATCCGATCCCGTACTCAACACCTTTGAGATACAAGTGACGTTGTCTTCATACAATATTTTCTCTTGAATATTATGATGTTCATGCTTCATCAAAACTCCTTCGGAAAAACCCTGTGGGGAAAAACTGATAGAGGAAAAGAGTACATAGTATAAATTTGCTCATGTGTTGCATTGGTTGCCTCGTTAAAAACCTTAACTAAGAAAACCCGGTGGGAAAAAACTTAGAAAGGGAAAAAGAGTACAACCATTTGGTCTTGAGGACCTTTTGACCTTCAGGGTCGACATAATGTTCAAACTAATTTAAAAGTTATCACTTCTCCCCCTCAAGATAACAATCTTGCACTCCAATACCATGAATATAATTTTCAGACATGGAGAGATTTAGTGAATAAATCTGCTAGAATTATCATTATTGCTCTTCTGAAGCTCATGTGGAATAAATTTCACCTTACTTGCCCAAATATTATATGCAACACATAAATGGAGAATATTTCTCATCATAATAAATAGGCAGTATGTCAACAAATATGAGATCATAATACCCTAATAGCCACCAATATCGAATCTCGATCTCTTTCATGTAATAGACCAATATGGTTAACACAATTCCACATTCTCCTTCCTGGAGAAATATTAAATTTTGCTAGCATGTTAATTTCAAATTGTATATCAGGCCTGATAATGTAATGCTTCAATGGCATACAAGTACGGAACTTCTGGTCCTCTTATATCTTTGTTATTTTCTTGAGATCTATATGAGTCAGTATCCACTTCAAGTGGTAAGACAACCTTTAGGTAGCTAATTGGATAAAAATTTTCCATCATATATGCTCGATCTACAAGTCGAGACAATACTAATACTTAGTTTTATCTAAGTTTTTCATTTTGAACTCGTCTTTAGACAAGAGTTCAAATAATTCACATATATCCTCTTCAGGAGGAATTCACTTAGTCGGTTGATCCACCAGACTATTTCAAAATGTATAAATATTTATAACTCATAATAGTACATGTTGCGAATTTCATGTTCCTATTACTTTAGGAACCTCAAGTCCGTCAGGGACTTTCATGTAGATATTCGCGTCCAATGACCCATAGAAAAATGTGGTGATGACGTCACTAATTGAATATCTATATTCATAATAATTGTCATATGTATATTAAATGACGAGATGTAGTGCCAACGGGAGAATATGTTTTGGGTATGCGCTTAAACTCTTGATATGCTAATCTCGCTTATCATTCACCACTTTATTTATTTTGCGAGTTAAGCTCTGTCTCAATTACTTATATTTTATTTAGTGCTTCAGGCACTCCACTAGCAATTGTTGAGACACAAAGTGTTGTCGACAAGTATCATTCTTATAAACAATTCTCCCATATTCACAAAGTTCATGACAACTTCAACAAAATCAAATATTCATCCCATAACATTTGATTTGGTCGTCCCATAATCCCAATATTATAATTATTCCGTGCACGTGCAAATTAAGGTATTGGGATTCTCGTCTTCGAGATGATCCTCTTCAGGAGGTTTTTGAAGTGATGTTATTAGTTTAATCAATTTATATTCCGCGGATTTTATCTTTAATACCAATAAAGAATATGTCTCTCACGCTTCTGGCGTCGAGGAGTATCAACAAATATATTTCATTCACATTCGACTTTAATTCTTTATGGTACATATACAACTGGTATATGAGATTTCATCACTCCTTTGGCAATCATAACTTGTTGAACTTCGAGTTCATAGTGCGTAAATTTAAATATCCAACCCAATGAGAATTTTCCGACTTTCTCTTATTTATATTTCATATCTCCCCCTAATGTCGGGGATATTGAGTTAGATTATAAAATCAGCGTATCAAATGATCAATTGACCCCAATTTTAGGCTCTAGATATGTATTTTGACAAAGTATACATGTATTTTTCATGTAGCCCATATAGATACGTGAAATTATCATATGAGAAATCCTCTTCCGGTGGTATTTTAATCACGCACTAATTACATATTGATCCAAATATTCATGCCTTGGTAATAATTTAGATCCTTGAATTATAAATTCATCGCAACATGGTCATTTGATGCAAAATACATCATGTAATTATTTGATACTCATTGTAGAATCAATATATAACTAGTTTGATACTCGTCGAAGGATTAATGAAGCTCTTCGAGAGATAATAATAAGAATATTATCATTTGAATTCTACCAATCCTTCAGGGATTGTTTTAATAAGATATTATAAATCAATTTCAATATCATTCCACAAATAAGATTGATCAAATCAATTTAATATGACATATTATATTTTTTTTCATTGGAGATAAACATATCACCTAAAATATTAAAATAATATAAGGATAATGATTAAAATAATTAAATAATGAGAATGGAAGATAACAATGCTTGAAATAAAGTATAGAAAATTACAATCTCAATATTTTAATATTCTTCAGGAATACTAAATTTATTTGACGTGATCATCATAAACTCATTATAAAATTATGATGAGATATCGTTGTGTTGTTCTTCAGGAACTTCAACCATTTATTTTTAATTATCTTCAAGATTATTGAGATTGCAAATTTGTGTTTCTTCAAGAAACTAGTTAGAGGGATAAAATATATCACCTACAATATAAATTATTCTTCGAGAATTTGTAATATTCATCAGGAATATTTATTGTGTTACTTCAGGAGCAACAATTTAAATCAATATAATGATAACTATAAAAATAATTCAATAACGAGAAGGAGTACAAATGCTCAAAGTAAAGTTCAAAAAATTGCAACCCCAATATTTAATATTCTTCAAGAATATTAAATAACTTATTTAATGTGTTCATCATAAACACATTGTTTTTAGTATGATAAGATATTGATGTGTTCATTAAGAACATCAACTATTTATTTATTAATAATCTTCAAGATTATTAAGAATATTGTAATTTACGTTTCTTCTAGAAACTATAAAATTAGTGCAATATAATCGATTGCATAATTAAATCATATAGCAACAGAAATACACGCATTATAAAAAAATTTATAATAATCAAAACATGTCGATGCAATTGAGCAAATCACAATTTCTGCACAAGTAATAAAATACTTCTATTTTAATATCATGATTTGCAGTTTATGAAATGTATATATTATTAATAATAGTTTTTATATCCATTGATTTTTTTTCTAGAATGACACAGCATACTTTAATAGTAGAATCATAAGAAAATGGATCAATTGAATCTGTCATATTTTAAGTCATTCATAGATAATTGTTCAAGCACTGAACCAAAATATTCATATCATATTTTAAATTTTACAGTATGTCTAATCCACAATTATTCAATCAAAATATCACCAAAAGTTATTTTTGAAAAATTCTTTCAATTTTCGTAACTTTCGATCGGTAATAATGTTAATACAATATCAAATTTAAATCTATAGCTTCATACCTCTAGGAAGTCGATCCACCAAAAGAATGGAGAATGTAGAACCGTAGATCCAAAAAGAATTAGATAATATGAGGTAGAACTGTCGTGAATAAATATGTGAAAAAGCTCAAGATAATCGTGCTACTTCGGGAGCAACGATGTGTAATCTTTATGATTATGATAAATCGTAACCATATATCAATCCTGCTACTTCGAGTTAATAGTTGAAACATAATGTTATGCTTCTAATTTGTAATGTGTTTTCGTTATGAAACTTCGAGTTTCAATAATATAATATTCGATACTTCTCAACTTTAAGTTCAAGAATTTTGATATGAAACTTCTGGTTTCAAATCATTATTAAGAAGAACGTCGTGTCCTTCAATTAAACTATGTAAAACTGCAAGTTCATATTTAAATGGTGAATATTATGTAGAACTTTAGGTTCTTATCATGTGAAAGCGAAACTACAAGTTTCTGTATAAAGATCTTTAATATTTGACATATCACATGGTCATACTAATATTGAAACTTCAAGTTTCAGAATTTATTCGCGAGATACTTATAAGACAAATGAAACTTCGGGTTTCAAATTTATTCACGTAATGTTTGTAAAGCATATGAAACTTCGGGTGTCATTTATCTAGATGTGTATAATTGACATATAACTTAATGTGCTTTACTAATGAAACAGCAAGTGTCAATATAGTTAATAGAAATATCATCAGCTACTTGAGGAGCGGATAACATGTTATTTGTACCACTTCGGGAGTACAAATTTTGTAAGAATATTATTTGAATAATTCAGAATCTAAAAAAAAAAGTTCTGATTATATGTAGATTTAGACTTAATTATATAATTGTTATTTTAATGTAGATTATATTCATATTTCATATATTCTCTACTAATTATTCTGATTTCACTATCATCATACATAAATAATATATATGATGATCTAAGAAATCTATTATAAATCGATAAATTGTTGTTTCCTGAAGAAACAAGATCTAACAATTCTTAATAGTCCAGAAGATTATTAAGTTAAAAGATTCTTGAACAAATACAATATTATTTCGTCATATCCTAGTTGAATATGATGTGTTCTTGAAGAACACTACGAGATCTAAATTTTTCTTATGTAAATTCCTGATGAAGAACACAAAATAATATTCCTGAAGAATATTATCTGGGCTCTTGAAGAAACACTACGAGTAGCTGTACTCTTTTTCCTTCGATCGGGTTTTTTCCCACTGGGTTTTTCCGACAAGGTTTTAATGAGGCAGCATGTATTAAAGGTCATTCAAGGGGGAGTGTTGTAATTAATGTATGAATGACCTTTATGTCCCCTAAACCCTAATTGTGTACCTATAAATAAAGGTCTTTGGCCATCATAATAAGACACGACATTCTTCTTCTCTTTTATTTTCCTCTTTTTCCTCTCAAGTTCATAACAATATCATATTTATAGTAGTTTATAGGATTAAAAAATTCAAAAAAAAGTGAGAATATATAATCTAAAAAGCTGTATATTTATTAAAGTAACTACAGATATAAAATTGTGTTCATCAAAGCGAATTTTGAAGTGAGACGGAAAGAATATTTATTAATCTTCATTAAATATTTTGCTACTTGTTGATTAATACTTGCTATTTTTTATTACGATGTTAATTAGTTTTATTGTGGATTATTTATTTTTTAGTTGTTTATTGGTTTTGCAAAAGATTCAAAATTGAATGTTCACTATTCTTTAATTGAATGTTCGTTAGTTTTTAAATGTATATTAATTATTAATGTGAGAATCAATTTTTTAATACCAAACCATAAAATTGAAAAGTTATATATCCTCATTCATAGGAGTGTAAGTTATTGATACCATTTTTTGCTAAAAAGGACTAAAATGTCCTCCAAAAAGGTGTTGATGTTGACTTTCCTTTTTTTACTTTTTAGTGATAGATTTAAGGGTATTAATATCTTTTGGTATCAAAAACTTATACTCTTATAAATGAGGATATATAACTTATTACTTTTATGATTTGGTATTATAAAAGATAGAACCCTTAATTAATTTATTTCTCAGTGAAGGTTCATTTTGATAGTGGAGTACCTAACTCGAGAGGGGAAAAGATTTAGTACTTAAGCTTCCATGTTTAAGGATTTGGAGTACTTCAACTTTTATATGTTTGGATAAATGAGTACTCCACATTTATATATTCCATCAAATGAATACAGTACTTATATATCCAACTAAATAAATATTACTGTACTTATACAATATATAATAGATTTTTTACTAACACTAATATGTATAAGGGCACGAGTACTCATACACTCGACCAAAAAAATACACAAATACATATGTACTCGATCATATAGGCACACGAATACTCATGTAATCAGGTCAAATATGAGTATTTATGTATTTGGTAAAATGAGTACAATAGTATTCATATAGCTATCCTAATACTCCATTATTCTTTAATCAAGATATATAAATATTAAAGAATATCCTAACTTTCGCTCCTGTGATTAAGTGTGTGGAGGGCTTATCAGGAAAAAAAAACAATTGTCAAAAAACAAACTTCTTCTTGTATGTATTATATGTATTATATGAAACCTATAGACAACCCCAAATTGAATTCATAATGCTATCTAATGACTTCTTTCATGTACTGAAAAAGAATTTTAACATATAAAATCTCAGTTTTTTTAACAACCAATCAAATTATATGTACTCTATTATTATTATTATTATTATTGTTATTATTAATAATAGGCCATACGGCAATTACATATAATGAAAAACAGGCCGACATCTGGTGAAATAAATTGGTCGTCTGTTGGAGAATGGCTAGAAAAGAATACGTTGACCAGCAGCTGAAAAAACAAGAAATTGCCCGACCATCGGAAATACGTTGGTGAACGGCAGGCGACGAAGAACGGCCAGAAAAAATGTGGTATTCAGGAGGTTCTCTGACGGCCAATTGTGATGGTGGTAGGAGGAACGGGTCCGTTTTTTTAAAAAAATTGAAGAATTGAAATCGGAACCAATCGACTATATCTGATTCATTTCTTATATTTTTTTTCTTTGAGAACCTTTTAAGAACTGAATCAAACCGCAAAAAGCGGTTCAATTTTTCTTGTTTTTTTAGTTAACCGGAACGGAGCAAAAAAAAAACTAATAAATCGATTATAATCGAAAACCGACCGAAACCTCCCAAAATGACAGCTCACAATCAATTTTAACATGGAGTTCAAAGTTCAAAAGAAAAAAACCAGTTCGATTCATGTGTTTATTAACTAGTTCAATCTGGTTCGGTTTTATGGTTCTTGGTTAAAAAATCCCACCCTTAGGTGGTGGTTGGGGGAATGGTGCGAAGAATAGCTGTCTATTTGATTTAATATTACAAATGTACTTTTATTCTTTATTTTGGAACATTCGATATTAAGTTCAATGCAAAATAAAAGATTACGAAATTATTTCTGTAACATTACAACTATTGAATCGCATTACTAAATTTTCGAAGATCATGAGCGATTTGTTCGTGATTCAATGATCAAATAGAGCATACTTGTACATAGATAAATATGATGCTACCTGCAAATAGAGAAATCCAAATTTTAGACCTTACTTCGGTCGATTGTAAGTTAACGTAAAGTATTCTCAACTCGACTCTCTTAAATAATTGTTTTGATGCTATTATGCATTAGTTTGGCCAGCTAAATAAAGATTTTATTTGTCATGTACTAGAATAAAAGTTATAATTCATAATTGTTATAATTTTGGCCCAACCCGGCCCGTTATAACATTTAATTAATCCAGCCCAAACCCGGCCCATAGCCCTTGGCAGCCCTCCTAATAGGAGCCGTCCGATCGAGATAACTACACCTAATCTCGACCGTCCGATTACTCCTTAAATAAACCTAAACCTAAACCTACTCCCTCATTTTCTCCCTTCACCTGCTGCCTCCCTCTTTCTTCTCTTCTCTCCCGTGAGCTTACCTACCTTGGCCAAACTCCACCTGCCGCGATTTTTGCTCCCGATTCTCCCCCGTGAGCGATTGAATATCACAATAGGGAATCCCGTGACATCCTCCGATTCCCTCCTTGTGTGTATAAAAGGCGCGGCTGGGGGCTGGAGTTTAGATGAGGAGAAATACACCGAAATATCCAAGTGAATCGAGTGAATAGAAGTACCCTTACTCTTTCTGTGTGAGCCGTGAGTCGGGTTGTGAGTAAGAGATTCGGGTTCGTGAGGTTCTGGGTTTTGAAGGTGCTACCAGGCTTTGTGGCCGGACGGCGGTGGTTTGGCATTCCTCCTATGTGGAAACGTATTCTTGGTGTCAATTGCTACGGTTTCGGAAGCTCTGAGCCTACACATCACGTTCCGAAAAGGGGGTTTTCTTGATCCTAATTTATCTCCGTTTATATTGTTTTTCTTGGTGATTTTGTGCAATATATTATACATATATATATATATATTTGTTATATATATATTTTCAGGAACTTATACATATATATTATATATATTTGTTATATATATAAATATATATTATCTGCAGTATACTTTATATTATATATATATATATTTTTGTTATATATATTTTCGGTATATTATATATATATTATATATATATTTGTTATATATATATATTCATACGTATATTTGTTATATATATATATATTCATACGTCCAGTAGCCTATATATATTATATTATATTATATATATATATATATATATTAGTTATATATATATATACACTTATATATAATATATACTAGTTTTCGTATTCCGATAGTTTGGTTATTATCATTATCATTGCTAACCTGGAATCGGATATTTGTGTTTCAGATTTGTTCTGGACGTTGTGATATATCGGCTGCATTTGTTCGGGTTTATAGGATACTTATATTGGATATATTTATAGGTTCATTTGTTGGCCTGTAATCCTTAACCCCTATCCCGTAGAATATAATTGTAATAGTTATATTCGTTTTAATCCGCTTGTATTAACGATCCTGTCTTTAGCCATTGGTAGACCCGATACCCAACAGTGGTATCGGAGCTCGTTTTGTCGGGTGTCGGGTCCTGTGGCGTCTTGGTGATACGGAATAACCATCCGGGTTTTCCGCTCTGGTATTTTGGCTGAACTCCACTCTTTTACTGTTTTCGTGGATACCGCTTGCTGTGGTTGATTATTGTGCGTTCTTAATCTGTGTGATTGATCAGTGTGTATTAATCTGTGTGATTAATCTGGGCACATTGCTTACTATCGGTTTGCTTGCCGCGGCCTATCTCTGTGTTATCTGGTTGGATTCAGTTTTTCGGGCGACTCTTGTTTCCCTATTAATTAAAATTCAAACAAATTAAAACCTTAAAATCCAAAACAACACTAATCTTGCGCTGCCAGGACCGAAAGTGTCCCTCGGATCTTTGTCAAGAGCTTGAGGATCCCGATTTTTATTTAAACGGGTTTTAATCTCAAAAATCAAATTGAGTCCCTGAATTTTGATTCCCATCAGCTGTGTGCTTCCTTTTCTTTGTGATTTGTGGTTGTGATTACCTTATACTGTGTATTTTTTCTGCAATCAGAGTTTTTTTTCTGGGAGGAGTGCTGTACGTTTTTCCAACTCCTTGCGTATAAACCCTCCTGCCTGGACCGTTTAGAGCCCTTGGATCTTGTAGGGACTTGGGGTTGTAATCTACAGACTCGGTTGTGATATTTTAAAAAAAAAAACTCCGTTGTATAGTGCAGTGTGATTTTACTGTTTTTTGTACTAGTGCAGTGTGTGCTTTGTGTTGCTGTTGGTTTTACTGCTATTGGGTTAAACTTTGTGTTTTCAAAATGGGCATGACTTCTACATTTTACTTGGCCCCGTTTGATGGAAAATCGGATTTTCAAATATGGCAGCAAAAATTGAAAGGTATTTTAATACATCAAAAAGTTTTTAAAGCCATTGATCAAACTTTTGCCACCGATACTACGACCGACAAAAAGGCTGAATTGGATGAGTTTGCTTACTCGTCTATTATCTTGGACTTGTCTGACTCTGTGATAAGAAAAGTTGGTAAACAAAATTCGGCTAAGGAACTTTGGGAAAAATTGGAAGAATTATATGTTGAAACCTCTTTGCCAAATAAACTGTTTTTGCTTGAAAAATTCTTTGGTTTTCAACTTGATTTGAATAAAAGTCTTGATGAAAACCTTGATGTGTTTACCAAGTTAGTTCAAGATATTAAAAATTCCGGTGATAAACATATTGATGATTACTCTGTTATTGTACTTTTAAATGCTATTCCAAAGTCTTATGGTGATGTTAAATCTGCTATTAAGTATGGTAGAGATATCATATCTTTAGATATTGTTGTGTCTGGTCTAAAGAGTAAGGAATTAGACTTAAAAAACAATGTGAGTAATAATTTGAATTTTGATTCAGTTTCGATGGTTAGGAATGAAAATTGCTATGAATATTTCACTAAGAAGGATGGTCAAAATTCTAATTTTCGACGGAACTCAAGGAATTGCTATAGTTGTGGTAAAAAGTGTCATATTGCAAGTAATTGTCCTAATAGGAACAAAAAGGGTAAAAATCATCTTGATGATAAGGCTAACTTAGCTACGTCTGATATCAATCGTAGTGATGTATGTTAGTTGACCCTTGTGGTTTTTTAGTTCTTAGTGGGCTGTGGAGTGTCTTTGTGACTTGTTCTTAGTGGGCTGTGGAGTGTGTGTGTGACTTGTCCTTAGTGGGCTGTGGAGTGTCTTTGTGACTTGTCCTTAGTGGGCTGTGGAGTGTCTTTGTGACTTGTCCTTAGTGGGCTGTGGAGCGTCTTTGTGACTTGTGTCTGATTTATATGTCTGTGTGACTTATATAAATCACTCGTGGTTCTATTCCTTTGTGGATGTAAGTAGTATAATCTCTGTGATTGTTTTTCCCTTGATCTTTGTGTTCTTTGTTCTGGCTGTGGTGTTGTGGTTCGGTCGACCAACCTCTTGTGTTTTGCAGCTTTCATGTGTTGGCGTTTTTGTGTAAAACCCCGTCCCGTTTTCAGGTGGAGCAACATGATTAGTACTTTGCGTTTGAGGTGGAGTGGTGTCCCCTCAAATCTATGTGTTGCTTATATCATTTCCCTTAATGTGTTTGTGTTTTTTGAATATTATGGTATTTGTGTGTTTTGTACAATTTTAGCTTATTGCTAAAATATTTGCTGTGCTAACTGTGTATTTTTAGGGGGATCTCTTTGTGAGTTAGTCTTCTTTGTGAATACTTTACCTTATCTATTGTGTGTGAGTGCAGGTAACCCCGGAGTTAGGCGATGATAAATTTTCTCCGAAACCCGAAAATGTAATTTGACTGGTTGGTCCAAAAGGTGGAGAATGTTATAATTTTGGCCCAACCCGGCCCGTTATAACATTTAATTAATCCAGCCCAAACCCGGCCCATAGCCCTTGGCAGCCCTCCTAATAGGAGCCGTCCGATCGAGATAACTACACCTAATCTCGACCGTCCGATTACTCCTTAAATAAACCTAAACCTAAACCTACTCCCTCATTTTCTCCCTTCACTGCGCCGTCTCCCTCTTTTCTTCTCTTCTCTCCCGTGAGCTTACCTACCCGGTCAAACTCCACCCTGCTGCGATTTTTTGCTCCCGATTCTCCCCCGTGAGCGATTGAATATCACAATAGGGAATCCCGTGACATCCTCCGATTCCCTCCTTGTGTGTATAAAAGGCGCGGCTGGGGGCTGGAGTTTAGATGAGGAGAAATACACCGAAATATCCAAGTGAATCGAGTGAATAGAAGTACCCTTACTCTTTCTGTGTGAGCCGTGAGTCGGGTTGTGAGTAAGGGATTCGGGTTCGTGAGGTTTTGGGTTTTGAAGGTTCTACCGGGCTTTGTGGCCGGACGGCGGTGGTTTGGCATTCCTCCTATGTGGAAACGTATTCTTGGTGTCAATTGCTAGGGTTTCGGAAGATCTGAGCCTACACATCACGTTCCGAAAAGCGGGTTTTCTTGATCCTAATTTATCTCCGTTTATATTGTTTTTCTTGGTGATTTTGTGCAATATATTATACATATATATATATATTTGTTATATATATATTTTCAGGAACTTATACATATATATTATATATATTTGTTATATATATAAATATATATTATCTGCAGTATACTTTATATTATATATATATATTTTTGTTATATATATTTTCGGTATATTATATATATATTATATATATATATTTGTTATATATATATATTCATACGTATATTTGTTATATATATATATATTCATACGTCCAGTAGCCTATATATATTATATATTATATATATATTAGTTATATATATATATATATATTTATACTTATATATAATATATACCAGTTTTCGTATTCTGATAGTTTGGTTATTATCATTATCATTGCTAACCTGGAATCGGATATTTGTGTTTCAGATTTGTTCTGGACGTTGTGATATATATCGGCTGCATTTGTTCGGGTTTATAGGATACTTATATTGGATATATTTATAGGTTCATTTGTTGGCCTGTAATCCTTAACCCCTATCCCGTAGAATATAATTGTAATAGTTATATTCGTTTTAATCCGCTTGTATTAACGATCCTGTTTTTAGCCATTGGTAGACCCGATACCCAACAATAATTATTATAGTTCTAAGTTCGAAAGGGCAACAATTATTCTTTAATTGCTTGGTTAATACAAAATTAGGATATATTTGGTCAAGTTTGTGAACTTACTATTTTATCTATTACATCATTTTGTTTTGCATTTACTGAATTATATTAAAGCTTGTTTTTAGTCGGTCGGCTCCATCGATTCAGTTTAGAACTTATTTTAATTTAATTTATGTACGAAAACAGAACTTATTGTTGGCGCTTGGATAAAATTTGAATGTAATGGAGAAGATAGAGGCATTACATTATCAATTAATCGTCTCTTTTTGGGATCGATCATTGCTTATCACTGGTAAAAATTAGTGATTGTTGTAAGTCGTTTTAGGGGAAATTCTTTTTTCTAAGCTGAGCATTAATTTGCGAGGTTTAGGACATCAACTGTATTTACTTTCGCTTAACTAGCACCGCAAACGAGCCGAGCGGCTCACGAGCAGCTCGAGTCAAAGTTCGACTCGAGCTCGAGCTGCTTAAACTGATAAATGAATCGAGCTCGAGCATTTTGCTAGTGAGATCGTGGGCTGAACGAACTGCTCGATTATATATGAATTTAATGAAACACTAGTATATTACAATTTACTTGCGATAATAACCACAAGATTTGTATATGTTTCATCACCACAAATTCCAGCCAAACTCGAGCTTTTGTCGAGTATGTATTAATCGATCATTGTCAGGTATATCTCAAGAATGTTTATTTATTTTCTTATCGAATAGAGCCCGGGTAGTATTTTGCTTGACTTGTCGAGATCGAGACGAGGCAAGTGAAAAAAGAAAAAAAAGAAAAAAATCAATCATGCTCCATATAATGAATGCTCGACTAGCATCCCCTATGTACGAATGTATCACAATTGAAGCACGCATTTCCCAGAAAAAACAAAACAAAATGCTACTATTACTCGAATGTATCTCATCAGCATTATTTACTGCTCTACTCCTACTCACATGGCAATGTTCAGCCCAACCCACTAGACCTCCGCCGGCAGCCGGATCCACCCCAGCGATGCCGCCGGCTCCGCCATCCATCGACTCCCAAGAATACTTAGAAGCACACAACCAAGCAAGATTCGAGGTCGGCGTGACCCCCCTCCGGTGGAGCTCTGCGCTGGCCAGATCCGCCAGCCTGACGGTGAGGCTTCAGAGGGACAAACAAAACTGCAGCTTCGCGAACTTAAGTAAGAGTAGATACGGCGGCAATCAGCTCTGGGCCGGCGGTATTAGGGCGTCACCACGCGCCGCCGTGGAAGCGTGGGTGGCGGAGAAGAAGTTTTATGACTATGAGAGGAACTCTTGCGAGCCGGACCACCGTTGCGGGACCTACACGCAGGTGGTGTGGAAGCAGTCGGCGGAGGTGGGCTGCGCACAGGCAGCGTGTTTGAAGGAACAGTCTAGTTTGACTGTATGTGTCTATAATCCGCCGGGAAATGTCGTCGGCGAGAAACCTTACTAGAGAATATATGTGTTTGTAATAAATGCTGGCCGCTGGGTTTCCGGATCGGAGTATGCCCTTTTCTATGTCTAAATTATTATATCGCCTTTTTTTTTTTTTTTTTGTATTATATGCTTCCTTTTTATTTTTCACTCAATATGTTGTTGTGCACTAAGGTGAAGATCTTCACGGAAACAGCCTCCCTACCGTAATAAGTAGGGACATAGTTTGCGTACATTTTACCCTCCCCGGACGCTGCTCTAAGCGGGACATACTGGATATTTTTGGTTTGATTTTTTCTCATTGAGTTTGGTAATAATTGATGTTTTATTTTTTATGTTCTGAGCACAATTATCTCATAAAAATTAATTTTGAAATATACAAAAATTATATTGTTACGTTCACATTAACAATATATTTATAGCGTATTTTTTAATAATTTTTGCCATTATTTTTTAATAAATAATCTATAGTCAAAGTTCAAATTGAAAAAATAAAATAAAATAAAATATCAATTAATTTAAAATGGAGGAAGTAAATAACCAAGATTCTCCAGATTTCATTTCTAGTGGGGCAATTTCTAGAAAACTAAGAAAATTAGGTGTTAAATACTAAAACAAAGACAAAGAACTTTATGTTAAAACTACACATATTTTATGCTAGATAATAAAGGTAATTTCTTATCAGTTACCATGTAGAGCTGGCAAATAAATCGGTTTGGGTCTCGCTCGACTCAACTCAATTCAACTCATTTTTTGGATCGTAATGAGTCGGTTTGGAGTCGGAGGAGGGCTGAATGCAGACAAGAAGGCACTGGTCGCAGGTTTCAAAATTAGAACTTCCTTCCCCGTGATTCGGCTTGAACCGGACTCGGCTCGACCGTGGACGATGCGAGCATTCTTCCACATTTAGTGAGCTCGTCTAATCACCTCGCCGACTCGTAAATGGAGTCGAATCGGCTCGTCAAACCATATCTATATTTTATATTTTGTAATGTGTAACAAGTTTGATTTCTTTCGTTTCGTTAGAATCATCTAGTTTTATATTTTTTGGTAAAATAACATATCACGTAGTTTGAGTTTTTAAATTTCTTTAATTTTAATAAAAAAAGTGATTATTTTTTTCTAATTAACTTTTGTAAGTGAACAAGTTGGCTCGTACTTTATCGGGCGATGCAAGCACGATCCAATTTTTGGAATTGAGTCGGCTCGCATTTGAATAAGTCGAGCTTGATTCCAGTGACTCAGCTCCACGAATCGGCTCGGAATCGCCCCGGCTCGCTTCGTTAGCAGCTTTAATTACCAGGAGTAAAGAAACGGAGCCCTGTGGATCAAAACTTGATGAATGATAATTGACATTACCTAGAATGTGCACCAGAATTAGGATTAATTAAATAAAAATATTCTTGAAATTTAGTCTAAATACATGTTAAAATTACAAATTTCCCCTGTTTATGTTTATGTTTCTATTTTACAAAATATAGAAAAGGACATTAAATTTTTCCCAATATAATTACAACTATATATCAAGATCCAAGCCATCTTTCTTTGCAGCTGAAAATTCTATTCCTTTACAATAAAAAAAAATATTGTTCTGGAAAATAAATATGGAAAGAACTAAGGCAATGTGATTGGCAACTCGCAAAAAAACTAACCACGGCACGATATTTACTTCATTATAACATACCTGAAAGCAAAATTATGCGGCACCCATTCGATTTTCTTCTTGTTCTTCGTCTGCTGACATTTCATAATGCTTTTCCTCAGAGAATCGGGTAGAGATTGCTGGATTATCTCCAATATGCCGGCTTGACATATACCCGATTCCGTAGCGAATGAATCTATAATCTTTGGAAGAATGATTTTGTCATCCTTCCGGACACCGAAAGTGGCTCTAACATAATCTACTTTTGCTGCTTCCAGCTCTTGAAATATCCTCTTGGGCGTGAAAATGCGAACCTGAGAGCAAACGAAACACGGAAAAACCGTGTCTGGACCATTTAAAGTTCAATGATGTTGGTTTCGTTTATTATAAAAACTACCCTTTAAATTTAGTCTAATTACAAACAGATACAACTTATCTTTCAAACTGATAAACATTAAACAAATTCAAACCTCAAGTGTCTATGTATATAATATAATAGTACCTTAAGGAGTGTATTTGTTATTTTGAAAGATAAATGGAGCTTATTGTAATTAGGTTATATTCCAGGGGTGGTTAATGTAATTTATTCTTTTCTTTGAGTCTAAACTTGAATCACTAAATTGATTTACCGCAGGATCAGAATGGCTTCCGGATGAAAGCGCAAAGTAGAGAAGGGGCTCGGGCCGTGTAATTCTATATGCTTGCCGTTTATCACTAGCTTGGAATTTTGTTTTGGACGAAAATAGCAACCTAAGCCACTACAACATAAAGCCAATTAATGAGGGAAACATATATATAGGGTTGGGTTCGTGTAGGAACCTTTTTTCCCATAGGAACATGGGAACCTGCTAGTAAATGTGTATATATCGGGGACATTTAGAACCTGCTAGTAAACGTTTAATAGCAGGTTATTACTTTCTTTGGTACATTTCATATTACATTTAGTCATTTAGAATTTGTACCTCCCCGGGACGAGACATTCGGCATCCCAAGATCGAACTTTGTATAACATCTGCGCTTATTATTTGACATCCAACATTATAGGCAGCCTGAGAAAACAAAAAAATGTTGGAAATAATTTTTTTTTTCAAAAAAAAATTATACTGTGAGGAAGTGTTTTTTCTTTCACCTTCAAGAGTAGTAACATTCTCTTCATATTGTTCGGTGGGATACCATATGCCAAAAATGCCTGTTTACACGGAATATTATGTCAGCCCCACGACCCAGACAGATTTAATTATCACATCAAAAAGTTGCATGAAAATTGTTTAATGCAGATATATATTTACATGCATCACTAAAGCATTGTGAACATTGATCCAAAATGCCAACTTTTCGTCACGCGTCATCTTTCTCGGGTCTATCTCCTCCAATCGAGATATGAGAGACCTGCAAAAATGTAAAATTTAATAGTATCAGCATTATGTAATGTCAAACATAAGTGCTTTTTCCCTTTTTTTTTTTAAAATAATATCTCACCTAAAGTTTGTTAACAGGTATTCAATTTTGCCTAATCTCCGACTATCTCTGTATATACAATGTACTTCAACCATCGAGCTGTAAGGTCCGCTAAAATCTTTCAGCCCTTCGACGAGGAAAGGATTATCCAACCGAGTATCAAAAGAAGAATCGTGTCTGAAGCCCGGGCTCCACATGTCGCATTGATCTAATGCACTGCTTATAGATATAGAGGACAATGACGAAGCTGGGGACATGAGGCGATGACTTGGCAATGGGGGATCAGACAGCTTGCAATAGATATCGCACATGCACTTAACCATGTCCTCGGAGAGCTTGTTAGGTGTTTCTTGAATACGACCCGGAATACGGGTTCGAAGATGCTCGGCCAAACTGATCACATGTGATGATGAGTTCTGCACATACCGTAAGAGCACCAAAACTTCAGCAAAGTAGTAAAAAGGGGGTTTATTACAAAACTGCCCCTGAGTTTCAACCTAATTACCAAAAATAAAAAAGGTTATAAAAACCAATTTTTGTTTCTATTTTACCAAAACCTCGTGTTTTTAACTACAAATGAACACCCATTTTTGTTTCTATTTTACAAATTGCACCCCCTTACTCTAATAAAACGCCCAAGGGGGTGTTTTTTAACACTCTAAAGGGTACTTGTAAGTTGTACTTTTGAAACACGAGGGGAGTTCTTATAGCTAGGCTAAAGTTTAAGGGTAATTTTTATAATTATTCCTTAAAACTTATATTAGAAATTTGGCTAAATAGCACTTTTGGTCCTTTATCTTTGCTCTAGATTTCGCTTTGGTCCTTTATCTTTTTTTGTCCATTTTGGTCCCTCATGTTTCATTTTTGTTTCACTTTGGTCCCTGCCGTCTGTTTTTGCTAACGGACGCCACGCTGGCAGTTAACTGCTGTCGTGGCGTCCTCATTTCATTAAATGACGTGGCAAATATATTGTTTTTTAATGGTTACTTATTTTACACATCAGTATTACATAATTTTAATTGTTTAAACTGATTTAACTAATCTGAATGAAAAAACAGAAATGAATTAAAACAAAAAACATAAGTAATCAACAAAAACTGAAATCGAAACAAGAAATCTGAGAATCTTGAAGAACACCATGAACAGGGCCCCCTTTTAAAACCCTATGTTCATCTTCTCCACCACATCCCCCAATTTGAGTCACGTAAACCCTAAATTAAATAGTGTCCTCTCCATCTTCCCATTCGAATGGCTAATGGCATCTTCCAATTCGAACAACTACCTATCATTTGGTCCATCATTCAAATTTGGAATGGCATCTTCACCTGAATGTTTGTGTGGGGAAAAATGTTTTGTTCGAACTGTGAAGAAAGAAACCCCAAACAAGGGAAGGAAGTTCTGGGGCTGTAGGCATTTCGTGGTAAGTTCCAGATCTGAGTTTTCGCCATTGTTGCAGATATGCGTTCCATCTGGGTTTGCTGTTGATGCTTGTTTGTTTCACTTTAGTCCTCTCTGTTTTTCCTTTGTTTCACTTTGGTCCCTCGTGTTGTTTAAGCTTGTTTGTTTAATTGATTTAAGTTTTTTGTTGATTACTTATGTTTTCTGTTTTAATTCATTTATGTTTATTCATTTAAATTAGTTAAAATCAGTTTAAACAATTAAAATTATGTAATACTAATGTGTAAAATAAGTAACCATTAAAAACAATATATTTGCAACGTCATTTAATGAAATGAGGACGCCACATCAGCAGTTAACGGCCAGCGTGGCGTCTGCTAGCAAAAACAGAAGGCGGGGACCAAAGTGAAACAAAAATGAAACATGAGGGACCAAAACGGACAAAAAGAAAAAGGACCAAAGTGAAATCTAGAGCAAAGATAAATGACCAAAAGTGCTATTTAGCCTAGAAATTTCTAGCCTAACACTAATATATACGAAGATAAGACAACTTTTTCTCCACAAAAATGCAACTCACTATCTTAGCTTACTACATCCTAGCATAAGAATTCACCATGAGAGCGCACACACACACACACACATATATATATATATATATACACACACACATACATACATGCACAAACACACACACAGATATATTAATAATATATATATATAGATATCATGCTAGGATTAAGATACCTCCATCATGGATAATGGTTGAGAATGACAAGCACGAACAGCCTTGCTGCCAAAGGCTTCTTCGGGAGGAGATGTTCTGTTCGGGAGAGATGTACGTTCGGATAGTGACGAATGGGAGCGTTGGACACTCGAATCTAAGAACTTCTCTTCCTTTATTGAGTCAGAAGACAAAATCTGAGTATCATCTTTAGTAGCACATTCCACTGTTGTCGAGAAATCCAGGCGCCTTCTCCTTGGAGTTGTTAAGGGAAATTTTGATCGTCCATTCTCCTTGATCGGAGACAGACGAGAGATTTGTTGGTCGAATGCTTTCCTATAGAGTGAGAGAAGATACTGTTCCAAATGGCCAACCTCTAGTTCCAATACCGCGATTTCTCTTATCAGTTGTGTGGCTGGCTGGAAAATAACTTGTATATTAATAATTAACATACTCACTCCGTCCCAAAATTTCCGTCCGTCTCCAATTATAGCCCACTTTCCTTTTAAATTTGAAGTTAAAATACTAATTGTCTTATATACCCTCATTAAATGTACATTGTTATCACCAATTTAGATCAGTTTAACTAAAAACAACTAAAAATTGAAGGGATATATTAGGAAAATAATATTAAGTTTTATTTTCCCAACACCATTAACCAACATTTGTCTTAATCTTTTTGAAAATAGAAATGGGATATAAATTTTGGGACGGAGGTAGTACATCTGTACATGTCTACTTAACAAAGGTAGAGACTGATTTTGGAAGAGAGAGGATGCAACCTTAGGAGTAGTGGCTTCATTGTTAATATCACATGATGAAGTCTTATAACCGAGTGCCTTTTCTAGAGCAAAACGAACACAAACTTGATCCTGTAATCTCTTTTCGAGCTTCAATATCTGCGTAGGTGAGTGAAGAAAAAAAGTAACTTGTAATATATACTCGTCGTAAATATTACGGTTGCCTTCTTAAATTCAGTCGAAATCAAACCACGGGGTTTTTCTACATTTGTCCAAATACCTCTTGTCTCAAAGAATTTCCCACATCGACATTTGATGATGGTTTCTTCTTGCAGTGGCTGATCTCCTGGCGGGAAAGAAACCGACGATTGTTTATCAAACTATACAGTCTACATACTAGTTGAGTTCATTACACTCCTTTCCAGGTTGCTGTAATTAGGAAAAATGTGATTTTTTTTTTGTGTGTGAGATGACAATGGATTACAATCATGAGTACGATAAGCTCAAGGTAACATAGAATTTCCCGTTACTTTCAGTTACACGAGCTAAAAAGGTCACAACAGAGGTTCTCACCAACTTTTGCTGATGATGAGATTCTTCAGCCAAGTTATTTTCCTCAGGTACTCGTCTGTTATCTGGGAAGCTGACATTACAATATATTATTAAGAAAATGATCTTGAAACTCAGATTAAGCTTAGATCAATAGCTAAGGAACTCGTAAAAAAATCTTTGTATGTTTCCAAAAACGCATTAGCTAAAACATACCAAGGGAGTGTTTGCAAGCTCCAAAAAATAAGTGATTCTCAACTTCCGGATGAACAAAATGTTGGAAAGATTTGTTATGGTTTTCTTAGAAATAGGCAAAATAGCGAGACAGAGAATTAAAGTCGAGGCCTGTGTTTGACATAATCTCCATAAGACGAAATTGCTACCGTATACAAAGTGCTAACAGCGTTCGACAATCGTCCCTAAAATACAATGATTTTCGATTCGTCTGTTGCAGCCCTTGCAAGAAACGAACCTTCGACAAACTACTCTGTCTCCGGAACTTCCAAGATAGAAATAAGAATATGACAAATGCAACAATATGCAAGTGAACTCATTTATGGTACAAAATCATGTCCTCTTATATATATGTGTACGTCTAGTCTCTCTCTCTTTACATCTTCATTCAACAAGGTGGACATCTATATATAGATAGGCAAAGACAACATATCTGTTCGGACAAATCTTTTCACTATATGGATTGGATTCAGACACATGAGTTGATTTAGACTAGAACAACACACAACTCTTCCTACAACTCACCATTTGTGTCATAGTAGAGTCTACCCATTGCACACAAAAACATCACATTTGTGTGAAACCTTTTGCTTTTGCAGCTTCATAAGGTAGTTTGTAGTACCTGTCCGTATTTTTGGTGATATAAAATCACTTATCGTCAATATGGATAACATTTCTCATGAATTTAAGCATGATTTTGTTATCTGAACATGCATTTGACTCAAACTGTATTGAATCCTTTGAAGTTTGTTAAAATCTGTTAGATAGAGTTTAATAGCATTGGTGTGTGTTCTGATTAGGCCTCCTTTAATCCATCGAAATACCATACTTTTACTTGTATTCAAACCTGTAGCTAGATATCTTAGTGTTGATCTATCTATGAATTCAATGTTCTTCACTGCATCTTCATCAAATATGCATTTTTTCTTTTGTGGTACTCCAAACCTTGTAGATTTCAATGAAATCGGTTTACCTTGTTCAATTTATTTTTTGTTGCAGCCCAAATGGAGGTTATGGTCCGTCGAGACACTCCGAATAAATGGACAGCGTCTACCATCTTGCCTCTCTCAGGTACGCCACCAATGCTCTCTTCAAGTAGGAATTGAGCCAATTTATTTTTATCTTCAATTGTTAAATATTTGTGGGATGAAGACATGCTAATTTATGTTTCTGTTGGGGTTTTTTGTAGGATGTTGGTTGGGTAATTAAGGCTGAGTTGGTATTTAAAGGACGGGCTCTTTCAAATTGGAGGAAATTTTAAGATTTTTTTGGATCTATTTTGGAGGGAAAATTGAATAGATATGTACTGTAGCAATTAAAGGAGGGAATTTCGTGTATTGTAGCACCCTCCTAAACTGAACAGAATTGATTTTGGCAGCTGAAATGGGGCTATGTAATGTGCACTGTACTTTTTGTACTGTTTTAACTTTTTGAACTAATCCATACTTAATGAAAAGCACATTTTAAGTACAATTTTAGATTTCCATTATTACCCCTCTTAAAATATCACTTTGTTACACACAATACTATTAAACAACTCTAACATTAATACCCGCGCCCATAAAAGGTAGCAATTAAGTCCGGGATGAAGGGGGTATTATTTTTAGAGAAAAATATTAATATTTTAATGAAATGAATATGTAGTATATAAAATAAACTCATGGCGTGTTTGACCTTTTCCAAAAGATAAAGTTATTTATGGTACACAATTTCATTCCAACCAATTTACATACCAACCGTACCAATTAAATTGATATACCAGTAAAGTCGGTACACGGTACATGGTACACTGTACCGTACCAACTTCAAAACATGGTATGGTAGATGGTACAATATTTTGGTGTACCACAGTATACCGCACCGTATCGAAATTTTATATGAAAAAATATTATTTTTAGTTTTTATATATTTTTATATATATGCTTAATAATACCTTCAATCTCAACCCTCAATATAACTTAATTAATTCTGAGTCATTCGAAAATAATTAAACCAACCCTATCGACCAGCACCTCACAGTACACTTCCTCTCACATCTTTCTCTGGTTCACCGCTCGGAGAGATCAACCATCCCACTTCTTTGACGAGAGGGATGGATTTAGAGCTCTATGCAATGAGTTGGAACCACAATGGGCTGTTTTGAACAGAAAGCAAGTTGCTAAGAGTTGGAAACAACGGGAGGGGTTTGCTACTTTTTTTATTTTAATTTATATTAATGCTAACATAATGCAAATAATGTACCAAATGTAGGGTAAATACACAGAAAAACTCAAACACACAATCCTGTAATTTCTGGAGCACCTTGAGAAAATCACAAACCTCAAAAGAGCCATTTCTTTTACATACGGATATATAACCACTTTCAAGGTTCTGAGTTTTAATGTTTGCATAAGACGAAAGAAAGTACTTGTCCATGTTGATAATTGCTCTCAATGTTCTGATATAATTGCTCTCAATGTTCTTATATTGCAAATTTTGATTTCATTTTTGTGTATATTGAGTTATGATGTATAATACTTAATAAATTGTCTTTTATGTAGAGAATGCTTTTGTGCAAAGCTTTGGGGAAGGAAGGAGCAATCCAAGTGCAAGCTTTGTTTAAATAAATGTTTAGACACGAGGTTTTACACGTTTATAGTTATTAGTTATTTTTTTCAATTGTTTTGAGAATTTGTACACTTTGCGACTCGTATTCTGTAAGTTTGGAGTTTGGACTGATTCGATACCAGTGGAGACTACGTGTGATGTTGTTTTTTCTTGGGAAAAACAGAATGAGAAAATTTATTTAAACTGATTCGATACCAGTGGAGACTACGTGTGATGTTGTTTTTTCTTGGGAAAAACAGAATGAGAAAATTTATTTGGCCATAATTATCTTGGTAGAAATTCAAGTACCAACCGTACCTACCAATTAAGTACCAACCGTACCAACTAATTGGTATACCAACTTTAGGTAGAAATAGCTTGTTTTGCCCTTTTAGATATAGTAATATTCTTTTCTGTCCCAAGTTTAGTAACAACTCTTTTGATACCCAAATTGTCGAAATTGACCTTTACTCGAATAAAATTCGAGTCATATATTGTAATTTCGAGTAACATAATTTCGAGGCAACTTAAAAAAAACAATATTGAGGAAGGTTGAAAATATGGGTTACCGGAGTCCAAAAATTCGGGTTACACGAGACCAATTCGTGTCACCCGAATACAATTCGTGTTACACTAAATTCATTCGTGTAACCAAAAAAAAAAATGTTTCACGACATGTGCAGTGAGAGTGTAAGAGTGTCTTACACGATTTTTTTTTTTTTTACATGTCCCCCGAATGAATTCGGGAGACCTTTTTTTTTATATATATATTTTACATGTCCCCGAATGAATTCGGGAGACCCTTTTTCTTTCTTTTTTTTTACATCTCCCGAATGAATTCGGGAGACTTTTTTTTTATTTTTTTATTTACATGTCCCGAATTGTATTCGGGTGACACGAATTGGTCTCGTGTAACCCGAAATTTTGGACTCCAGTAACCCATATTTTCAACATTTCTCAATATTGTTTTTTTTTAAGTTGACTCGAAATTATGTTACTCGAAATTACAATATATGACTCGAATTTTATTCGAGTAAAGGTCAATTTCGACAATTTGGGTATCAAAAGAAATTACTTAAACTCGGCATGAAAGTTAATATTCTTATATGCGAAAAGGCAAAACAAGTTTTCTCCCCAACTTTATTGGTTGGTACAAATGGTGGATTTCTTCTACCAATTATATGTTGGTTGGTACTGTGAAAACAAAATTGGTATACCTACCAATCCAGCCCTAGTCTCCAGTCCGATCTTTCCTATTGTCACTTAGATCTAGAGGTGTTCGGCGGTTCAAAACCGCCGATTTTTTGAACCGCCGGTTCTGGTTTGCCAAAAATCGAAATCGGAACCGAACCGCCTTATAGCGGTTCACGGTTACGGTTTTGAACCGTGAACCGCCGGTTCCGAACCGAAACCGAACCGCCGGTTCGGCGGTTCGGCGGTTTTTTTTTTTTTAATTTTTAAATTTTAATTTTAGAAAAAAATATGGTGTAAAATTGGACTTGAGCTTAAGTCAGATATTAAAGTCTAAACTTGAATTTTGTAATTTTAAATCTTTGAATTAAGCGCCTACGTATTTGTAAAATTGGACTTGAGCTTAATTCAGATATTAAAGTCTAAACTTGAATTTTGTAATTTTAAATCTTTGAATTAAGCGCCTACGTATTTGATATCCGTAACTTTAGAGTTTAGGAATCAAAATCAAAGTCCTCGTAGTTCATTTTTAAATTTGGTGGGGGGAAGGAAAAAAAATAAAATGGACTTGAGCTTAATTCAAATATTCAAAGTTAAAATTAAGAATTTCAACTTTAAATATTTGGATTAAGTTGCCTACGTATCCCCTTACCTTAGGAATCAAAGTCCTCGTAGTTCACTTACCTTATACTTACCTTAGGAAGCGGAGGTGGAGGCGGAGAGGAGATGATTCAATCACCCAAGTCAACCAAATCATTGCTAGATCTGGTATCATATGTATCACTGTCTTCTTGTTCATTATAATTTGGTTATTGTTGGCGTAACTTGGCTTTCACCAAATCATTCAATAATGCTTGGGCTTCAAGATTTTGAGGCGTCAATCGAGATCGTCGTTCATCCAGAATGTATCCTCCTACACTGAAGGCTTGTTCAACAGAAACTGTTGAGGCGGGGACAGCTAGTATTTCCTTCGCAATCGTGGCAACTACAGGAAATATTGTAGATCTTTTTGCCCACCACTTAAGAAGATTGTTATTTCCATCCGAACCACGTTCTAAAGCTCCCAATTCACAAGTAGTTAAATAATTTTCAAGCTCTTGATAAGTATTACTTTGGTACCTTGTTCGTTTTCGGGATAAATCTTCTTGATAGGCATTCCATTCACTAAGATCCGGAATAGCAAAACCAAAAGAAGATGTACTACTACTAGAAGGAATGTGAACAGGAGAAGAAGAACCCGTACCAAGATCAAGACTACCACTATAACTACAAGCATATTCGCGATAAAGAGTAGATAATAAATTTTTTGCATTTTGAACTAAATCGCTAGGATTTGGAGGAATAAAATTAGCAATATGATTAGGAAATAAAGCATTATAGTAAAGTGAAAGTAATTTTAGCAAACCTTCCTCTCTAACTTGAGGATCTAAAAGTTGCAACTAAAAAAACCGGAGGAATGTAGGCGAAATATTTAATCTATTTGTCTCTCATTTCTTTTATACAATTAAATAACTCGGGAACTTTAATTAAAGACTTGAATACAAGTACAATTTTAACACAATGTTCAACAACAAGTGTAGAAGTAGGATAATAAACACCGGACAAAGATTCAGTTGCCTCTTTAAAGATTTTTAAAAGTGCCATTAAACTAGAGCACTTATCCCATTGAGTTGGCAATAAGCAAACAGGTACTTGTTCTTCGTTATGGTTGCTCTTATCCATTCAGTTTCCTTTAAAAGTGCCATTAAACTAGAGTACTTATCCCATTCAGTTTCCTTTGTTTTGGTTTTGTTGGTTTCTCTTGCTCATCATCTTCATGAGTCGATTTTGAGGCTTCAAACATTTCGTTGATTTGTTCCTCGCTTAATATATCAGGAACATAATCTCCAAAATTCGGACTTGGTATAAAATGAGAACTCGGAGTATGAGTATGAGGAGGAGTACTACCACTAGCACCGCCTCTTCCACGTCCAGGAATGCCGGTGATAGCATTTCCCTTTCCCCGATTGAATTGACCACTTGACATTTTTTTGAATTAAAAGTATACTTGAGATAATAGAAATTAGAGAGAAAGTAGATAGTTGGTGTGAGAAAAATGAAGGATGTGAGGGGGGTATTTATAGGTGTAAAAATGTAAAAAAAAAAAAAAAAAATTGAAAATGTGACCGTTGAACCGCTGGTTCACAACGGTCACTTTTTTGAATTTTTGAATTTTTGAATTTTTTTTTTTGAAACCGGCGGTTGAACCGCCGGTTCGCGGTTCGTCATTTTGACGAACCGGAACCGAACCGTCTAAAAACGGTTCACGGTTTCGGTTTTGAACCGAACCGCGGTCAACGGTTCAAAACCGGCGGTTCGGCGGTTCGAACCGGAACCGTGAACACCTCTACTTAGACCCACCTTAATAGTGGGGTTGTTGAAAAAACTGGAAAAAAAAAATAGAAAATCTACCGCTTAGAGCAGCGGACAGCGGACTGGGTATATATCGTAGTAGATCGATTTAAATTCTCATTTTTGCGAACCGAGCGTTATCCAAATCGGTCTACCTATAAGGATATTTTTTGTACGAATAGATAAAAGAACTCTTATTTGCTTTAATTTGTTACTGTGTTATTGTTGATTGGAGATATGATAAAAAATTGAATTTTAATTTCAACTATCAACATGTTAATATTTTAGAAAAACATATAAAACTTAGTGATATTTTATATTTTCTACTTTATTTTTTATTTAAAACAAATATTTTTATTATGATGGGCCGGGTCACGTACCCGACTTACCTGAATCGATTTTGTGGGTGACCATGAAAGTTTGGTATTCATTCTATATTGACTGGTTCATAGTTTGACTTTTGCCAAATCAATACAAACAAGTATATTCATAGAAATTCGATCATGGATCGAGTATCCGATCTAGAAACACCCCCTACTTATTGAGACAATTGTTTTTACAGTTGCTAATGGGAGTCGGGAGAATGGAGAATATATGGTATGAGTGGTTATAGTTATTGTTGCAGTTAATGCATAATTCACTTAATTAAATTGATCCTGCCACGTGTGATTTGTCGCACGTTACTATTTCATCAATTATATTTTGCACCCACAAGCATTTAATAAAGTTCTCATCTTACTACATATGCAAAGAGTACTATATATAGGTATGTATCGAGAGTGTAAAAATGTATATAACTTTTAATGTGGCAAGATCAACATCTGTGTGGCGCCAAATTTGACCAAAATCGGTCAATCTATGAATATACTTGTTTCTATGAATATAGGATTTGATCTCGGCCTACTCACAATTATCAATTAAAAGTTAGCTCTTAACATTTTCTCTAATTCCCTCTTTTATACATGACTTCGATTTATATATTTTCTACTTATAAAACAGTATACATTGTTGTTAACCAAACAAGTATCAACAACTTTTCTGATATTTAGTAATTTGTAATTAAAGATATTAACGTCTGGATTTATACGTTGCATTGCATATTTTTTCTCTATGCAACTTGTATTTAGAAACAAATGAAAATTTTGTAAGACGGAATGTACGGGTTTGATTTAAAGTATTTGCTGTCAATTTCATTGCTGGAGAGTACGTACTTTGTTTTGATAGTATAAAACCTCGAGAAACTCTAAGGTAGATACTATACCCGTGATTTTAGACCAATAATTCGTTGCCACATCATTAAGAAAACTAACAATACTCCAAAATTCATTTAATCATTAGTAATTATTCGAAGGCACTCAATGATGGATAAATAGTTGCGGTATAATACTCATAAGGATACCGTAGATGTTCTCTAAAACTACATGTTATGGAGTACCGTAAGCTGGTCGTATCCATGTGAACCGAACAAAACCGGTCATGTCACACATGATACCAAGAAACTTCTGTTTTATCTTTTTATGCCAAATGTTTTCAATACAATATGGTCCTCTTAGCAATTTGTTAGAAATATTATATACTCTTTTTTTTTTGGCATAAATAATTATTTTGGAGGGAGTGCAGCATGGCCGGTCCAATAGTTTCGGATGCCCTGGACGAAGGGCGAAAAATATGCCCCTTAATTTAAGAAACTAATAACACAATTTTTTGAAGGGGTTTGGAACCTAGTCAAGCTAGGCGGCTCATCCCCACGCCGATTATTATTAAAAATAAAAGTTATAATGTCATAAACCAAAATCCTGAAAAACAAAACAAACATAATATCACCTAAAACGATGTCTTTTTGCATTTCGTGAAGCAAAATCTTCAATTAATCTCTCATAGTCAACATTCGCTAAAAACTTACTTTCGATGCTCAAAATTGCTAACCCGTTAAGCCTCTCTTGACTCATGGTAGTCCGTAAATATGACTTCAATAGCTTTAATTTTGAAAAACTTCGTTCGGCAGATGCTACCGTGACTGGTATGGTTAACAAAATCTTGTAGGCAAGCAACACGTGTGGGAACATATCCACCTTCCTTACAAACTCCATAACTTGAATAGACGTCCAAGGTTTTTCTTCCTCGTATGCTTCAGATGGTATCATGCCCTGCAAAATTTATAACTCTGTAAAGAGATACTTCCCATCAATGTCAACATCGTCACCATGTGTCAAAGCAACCTCAAGATTCAAACAACATTTCTTTAATTCATCATCTTTTAATTTGACCAATTGTGACACATTAAACAAGATATTTTTTTCTACAAGCATAACGTTTTAGAGGAAATTCGGGTTCAACTCCAATGTTTTCTGCAATTTCTTTAGCCTCAATAATAGCTGAGTCAAATCCATTGTCCCTATATTTTTCAAAATAAACAACCAATCCTTCCAAGTTTTTTACCGCAACATCTAGAAGCATATCTTTTGATTGTAATTTTTTACTAACCAAGTTGATTCGATATAAAATTTCATGCCAAATGACCAAACTTAAAACAAATTCAAAACTTGAAAGTTCACCATTTATCAAAGATTCAGCATCTCTACACACTTTTCCGTCTTCACATACGTTGGCTAATTTTATTAAGGCATCTTTTATTTGGCCAAGTTGAGATTTTATTGCTCTAACACTTTCAACATGACTTTCCCAACGAGTAGCACATAAAGACTTTAAAGTCAAGTCATCAATATATTCAAGTAAAACGCTCCACCGTTTTGTAGAATTAGAGAATACAGTATAAATCGTTTGACATGTACCAAAAAAAGTTTTGCTTTGTGACAAGAGTTTGCCATATCGCACAAAACTAAATTAAGACAGTGGCATCCACATGGTATGTAAAAAGCTCTAGGATTTATATCAAGTAATCTTCTTTGAACACCTTGATGCTTTCCTTTCATATTAGCCCCATTATCATAACCCTGTCCCCGTACGCAATCAATATCCAAATCAAGAGATTTCAAAACATCTTGTAGCACATCAAAGAGACCTTTACCGGATGTATCTTCTACAACTAAAAACTCTAAAAAAAATTCTTCTACTTTAATAGGAACACTCAAGACATCAACACATCTTACAATCAAAGTCATTTGTTCTTTATGACTTGCATCAGGAGTACAATCAAGAATGACAGAAAAATATTTTGCCTCTTTAATTTTTGAAATAATTGCACATTTTACATTGGATGCCAATATTTCAATCAACTCATTTTGAATTTTATGACTAAGATAATGATGATGAGTTTATTTTTCTTTAATCATATGAAAATAGTGTTGCATGACGGGATCAAACTCAGCAATCATTTGAAGAACACCTAAAAAGTTACCATTTGACTCTTTATAAAGCTTTTCATTTGTTCCACGAAAAGCCAAATTATATTGTGCCAAACATTTCACAACAACAATTATGCGTTTCAGAACTTGTTTCCAATGAACGGTGTCTTTCTTGATTAACTCTTGCAAGTCCTTATCAATAGTTTGGTTCTTGTCTAACCTCATTTTCAACTCAGACCATGCTCTCAAGTTAATCCAATGTTCAGAACTATTTTCATGTAATGATAATGCATAACTAAGATGTTTCCAATCATTAAGTCCCTCACTTGCTAATTGACTTTTTGATCTAGCAACTTTGAACAATTTGCAAAAAACAAAAAACTTTATCCAAATCGTTGGAATAAACCAACCATTTTCGATCATAGGATTCACCATTTCGTAGCTTCCGAATGTAATGAGTACAAGAAAAATATCTATTTTGTTCATCTTTTGGAAAAACAACATTTGAATCTCTAATAGGCCCATTTTCTTTAAGCAAATCTTTCATGTTTGAACTCATATCATCCCAAACACTCAGCTAAAAATATTCAAATCTATTTTATCAACATGAGGCTCATCAAAGTCATTAGAGTTAGGAATACGAACAACTTCTTCATCAATAAGATTTTCCACAAAATCATTAGAATTGGGATCACCAACAAGTTCTTCATCAACAAGATTTTCCACATTGTCATTAGGATCACCAATAAGTTCTTCGTCAACATGATTTTCCATATTGTCATTAGGATTTTCAATGGGTTTTTCTTGTCTAACAAAAAATCTATTTAATGATCCATGTAAAGATTGAGCAATTTCTTGTTGTTTTTTATTTCTTTTTCGATTTTGAGCTCCGGATGGTTGTGATCTAGGAAACATTTTTCAACAAGTAATCAAGCAACTAAGCAAAAATACCAAATAATACCAAGTAATACGGTCCTACTAATACCAAGCAAATAAGAAAATAATACCAAGTAATTTAGCAAATAATACCAAGAAATAAAATAAAAAATTTACTTGAAAGGAAAAAAAATTGAAAGAAAACACCTGAGGTTGGGGATTGCCCTGGCCGATTGGACCGCGTGGTGGTGTCAGGTGTGGTATCGCCGTGTGGGTCAGCTGGAACTGCTACTACAGGGGAAAGAAACGAAACAACGAACAACTCTCCTTGGATTCGACGACCTCCTTCGGACCCTCTATCTTTTCATTTCATTAAGATCTGCTAGCTTCGGATCATCCGACCGATCAAACACAGGGTTTTTGAAGGCGACGACTAATTCCAAATCAGACGAGCAGACGAGTGATAGAGAGAGTCAGAGAGAGAGGGGAAATCGAGAGAGAGGCAGAGGCGAGAGAGGAGGGTTTTAAAAAAAAAAACTAAGTATACTACTACTACTAGGTGGGTCGGGCGATGATGCCCCTTGGGCTGTTGCTGCCCTGGGCGGAGGCCCATTTGGCCCACTATGTGGGCCGGCCCTGGAGTGCAGCTCCGAATTTTCTTGTCAAGCTCACAGTCACAGACATACTTTACAAGTGGTGAATTATAAGAAGAAACGGGCATCCCCAACGTTGTTTACTCAAATCATCAGCACGATTCCAGGATAGTGTGCTACGATTCCAGGATAGTTTTGTTGGAAAAAATGAAGGAAAATGGGCGGTTTTGAGCAGCCCACTTGAGAGGAAATTTTGAGTGGGCTCGACTACGAGTTAAAGTCGGGACTTAGTTGGAATACGTAGTACTTCGTACGAGGTTTTCAAAACATGTAAGAACACTCAAAATGATTGAGGTATGAATGAGATATAATGTTCCAAAGTGAACCCTTTAGAAATGGGTTTGGGATGTTATCGCACATTGGAAGAAGGGAAAAATTGTAAGTATAAAAGGAGATATGGACAAACTCTTGTTCAAAATGAGACATGAGTGGATGTGTGACTAGGCGCTCCTCGCGCACACACACGCGCGCCGCCGCCGTCCGTCCGATCGGTCGGTCGAAGGGTGAAATGTCTCGGCGTCTCGAAGTTATTTTTTTACTGTAATTTTATTCGGTAAAAATTTATTTTACTGAAACACCTCAATTATAAATTCTGAATTTTTCGGATCCAGATAAATATCAATTTAATTGATAATTATCGAATTAAACAGACCTGGATAAGTATTGAGATACCATTCCTGATCAGTTTAGAGTTCCTCTAGCACATGACTTCCTCCAGTCTTCACCTATTTATATTCGACTTGAGAGGGTCAGATTTTTCACATTTTCCATACGATTTTCATATCACTTTTTCGGTCCAATTTTTTTCCTACGTTTTTCGTCTTCTTTGAGTCGGTGATAGTATACAGAGTTGTTCTTGTTCGTTGAGGGTGCAAGGGATCATCGGTTCACTGTATCGAGCTGCTGCGACAGACGTCATACACCGTGGTGAGGGCGAATATGCTTTAAGGAGACAGATATTCTGGACTCAACAGCAACTCTTTCCATTCGTTTACGTGATCGGCAAATTTCTGTTTTGCTAACAATTTTTTTTGCAGGATTTAGATAAATAATAATTTTCATTCAATGTTCTGTTTTATTTCAAGTAATCGTTTTCAAATATAATTTCAACAAGTTTGCTACTACCTTTGTCCCGTCAAAAATTGTCAAAAGATGTATTTTCACGGACTTTAGGAAAAAATGTGAATGTGATAGATTGATAGGTTTTATAAATATTGATGGTGAGTGTGTGATTGAAATTAAAAAGTGATATCGATGGTTAGTATCTAATGGAGATTAAGTCGCTGATTGTGACGATTTAATCTGATTGTGCAAATAAAACACATTTGCGCAACTAAAACATGCATTATGAAATAAATTTTATCTCCAAACAGGACTAGTATTAAGGGACGGGGTGAGTATGACATTGCAAATTACAAGATCACTCTTGGACCAGAATATTGAAAGACACTTTTGACTAGTCTTGCCACCAGGTCCCCGTGTGACCCCGTCGAGTCAACCCCGGTGAGAGTACCCGAGAACAACCTTACAACTCTCATCAATTCACATTTCCAAAACCATAATTCTCAAAAGTCAATCACAATATATATATATAGTCGAGATATTTTGCTAGAATGGCCAAATTATCTAACACATACTCACGACCCATAGCTAATACAACCAACAAAGAAGCACACCATCTAAACAGCATCGGACGGCACAACCAGTATCACACAAGCTCACATATTCACACACAACCGCACGACTCCACGCACAATCTTAACAAAATGATTGAACTTTTAATTTACCGACGACATAATCACACATAATGGCATCATCCGAAAGTAAAGCGATCATATACTCGACACTAACACACATAGTCAATTTAGAATTTGGTTTAGTCCAACATCGCCTTCCCTAAACCAAAATTCCTTTGAACTAGGGGTGTATTTCGAACCGAACGTTCGTGAAAATTTCACGAAAATGTTCGGTCAACGTTCAGTTCGTGTTTGGTTCGGTCAAATTCGAACAGTTCGTGAACATGTTCGTTACATACACGAACCGAACACGAACAAAATAATATATGTTCGTTAGTTCACGAACAGTTCGCGAACAAAGGTTTTTTATATATTTATTAATAATTTTACAATAATTAATAAATATAATTAATAATTTTATAATATTTAATAAATATAAATACAAAATAAAACCTACCTTTCCAAAATCCTTAATTTCTAAATCTATCTTCTCTTTTTATTTTATTAATTATTATTGTTTGTACTTTAGTTTTTTTTTCTTTTTTAGAACACAAACGAACAAACGAACGATCAAAACGAACGAACAATCGAATGCTAACGAACGAATACGAAATATGTGAAATTTTAACGAACCGAACACGAACAAGTGGTTTGCAATTTTACTGAACACGAACACGAACCGAACGAACTGAATTCTTAACGAACGAACGTTCGTTAAAGTCACCGTTCGGTTCGTTCGGTTCGAAATACACCTCTACTTTGAACTCATAATGCAGCAACCAGCAACATTTTTCGTGAGAATGTAGGACGTCCAAGTGGCTTGGTGAAGGTATCAGCAATTTGTTCTTCACTTCGACATATTGAAGGTCGATTTCTACTTCACCGACAAGTTCCCTTAGAAAGTGAAATCGCAAACGAATATGCTTCGTTTTTCCATGCGAAACTGGTCCTTTTGACACTTAAATAGTAGAACTGTTGTCACAATATAGGATTGTAGGATCTTATTGTTGGAAATAAAACGCAACGGAAGCGAAATTGATAAACTTTGAGTAAGACGTTTTATGCATCCACGATCAAAAAATCTATTTAGGCATGTTAATTAATTAACTACTAAGATCAATAAGTAATTTAAATACTATCTATTATTTATTAAATAATATTGTTGGTGAATTCAATATACTAATCGAGATCAAAAGATCATATGTTATTTACCTCTTGAAGCGTAGTGGTTGATATTTTTGATCTCTTCCTCAAAACTTTCTAGAGTATGATCTCGCTTTAATCCGGACGTTGCGTGAGCAACGAGCTACCGAGTCTTGCTTGACCATGGAGATAGAGGTGCCCAAAACGACCCAACCCGCCGGGTCGACCCGCCGACCCGGACCCGGCTGACCCGTGCAAGACCCGGACCCGGCCGACCCGTGTGACCCGCCGACCCGGACCCATGGTATACACGGGTGGGGTCCGGGTCGAGCTTCTCCCAACCCGTCGACCCGGCGGAAATATATAAAAAAAAAAATAAATTCAAAAAATGGCCGTTGGACCCGGCGGGTCGGACCCGTGACCCGGCGGGACTAACGACTAGTCCGATTTTTAAAACTGGTTTTGATAATGCTAGTTCTAATACTGCAAGTGTACCAGCATTAATACAAGCTTGCAATCCTGTTTTAGCGGGTCGATTATTTCATACTAGATGTATATGTCATATTCTAAATTTATGTGTACAAGATGCATTAAAATTTGTAGATGAGGCAATAGAACCAATTAGAAAATGTGTCTTGTTTTTACATAATCGCACTAAGTTAGCTAGACAATGAGTAAAATTTTTAAAGTCAAAACAAATGCAACCCAAATTTTTTACTCCAGATGTCAAACATAGATGGAACTCAACTTATGAGATGTTAAATTCAACTAATGAATATAAAGAATTATTGTGTGAATTTTTTGATACGTATTTTCACGTAGAAGGATTTTATTTATTGCCAACATATTGGGATGAAACTAAAGATTTAATAAAACTATTAAGGGTTTTTGAAAATGCAACTAAAGATTTAAGTGGTTGTTATTATCCCACGTCTCCTAAAGTTTTATTTCATTGTTTTTTATTGTATCTGAAATGGATGCTTGTAGTAAATCCGAAAGATTATCGAATGCTATTTACAATATGTGTTTAAAATGGCTAAAATACTTTAATCGTATTCATGATGTTTTCTTGATTAGTGCTGTTTTATCTCCCGATTTGAATTTAGCTCAAGTAGAACAATTACTTGAAATATATTATAATATTCTTAAAAATTTGGGTTTTCCTAATATTGAGGATACTGTTGAAAGTCAAACTTTATTTGAAAATATTCTGACGTTGAACAAGTAAAAATTCATTTGAAAAATAGTTTAGAAACTGTTTTTTCGAATATTCTTCTAAATATGGTGATAAGATTCAAACTCAAAAACAAGAACTAAGACTACAAATACATTTAACATGGAATTAAATGAACTCCCACTAACCCATTTCAACAACAACTCTATAATATAGCAAGAAATAGGGGTGGTAGTAACGTCGGTCACAAAGAAATGACCTTAGTAGATATTATGCAACTAGTTTTGTCTTGGGAGGATGACAATGCAGTACCTTTGATCATTGGATTGGTGGAAAAGAAGGGGAACCGAATTTCCCATACTTTCCATTATGGCACAAGAAATTCTTGCAGTGCCCGCATCCACAGTCCCCGTTGAGAGTGCTTTTAGTGAAGGAGGCTATATGTTGGACGAGCGGAGATCCCGAATGACGCCAAAAAATCTCGAGGCTCAAATGATACTTAAAGACGCAACAAAAGCCGAGTTACGAGATCAAGAAAATAAATGGGATGACCTATTAGCGGACCAAGATGCCTATCAAGAAGGCACTACCGAAGGAGAGTCTAGTCAAATGAGTCAAACCGATGATCAAGACGACGACGACATCGACTTCGACTAAAGGTAAGTAAGGTAAGTCAGGTAAGTAAAGAACTACGTAGGGCTTTGATTCCTCACGAGGATACGTAGGCAATTTAATTTTAAGTGAAAACTTAAAATTAAATACAAGCCCATTTTTTTTAACTCTTCTCAAGTAAAAGAACTACGTGGAGCTTTGATTCCTCACGGATATTAGGCAATTTAATTTTAAGTAAAAACTTAAAATTAAATACAAGCTAATTTTTTCAAATGATTTCCTTTTTCACTTATAGTTATTTTTCGTGTATAAAATGATAATAAATAAAAGTTTTATATACATTTTAAAAAAAAAAAAAGAAAAAAAAAATAGACAGGTCGACCCGTGACCCGGCGGGTCGAACCCGGACCCGGACCCGTGGCCGACCCGTCGACCCGCCAACCCGTACATTTCATATGTACGGGTGGGGTCCGGGTCCTGTCCTGCCGACCCGGCGACCCGGCGGGTCCGACCCGGACCCGGACCCGTGGTTGGGCACCTCTACATGGAGATGGATCGGCCGAACCTATTATTCACAACTCCCAATTTTTCTTTTCTTCAAGAATCAAAGACACAAGTCAAGATTCACAATAAAACACTTTGAATAAAAAATCGAAATCCTTGTAGATGTGATAATTCGGCCGAACACCCCTCCACATGTCCTATTTATAGACTTTTGAGCTACTCTAGAGAAGGATTAGTGTTAGGACTCTTAGTATAATCCAATCTTTCATATTAAGCTTTTTCTAATATGGTTGAGTTCACTAATATCAATTCAATCCACTAAAGAATTAATATTGCACTTTCATCCCAAATCTCAATTTACGAAATCGCGCTCCTTATTTAAATATATTATTTCCCGTATTTAAGATATCGAATGCCCATTAATTAATTAATTTAAACTACTGACAGCTTTAATTAATTAACTTCTTATCCAAGAGTAGTACCACTTTATAACATTATCATTATTAGGCCTTACAATTATTATTATTGATATTGAATATTACCTATAATATTATACATAATTATTACTATTATTATTATCAATCTTATTATTGTTATTTATGTTTGTTCTAATATATAATAATAATTATCGTTGTTATATATATTGTTATATAATTTTTTATATTATTGATATTAATATTATCTATAATATTATACAATTTTTATTATTATCATTAATCCTATTATTATTGTTGTTGTATATATATAATTATTATTGTTGTTGTCGTATATGTATTTTTGTCTCATATTATTATTAGTTACTATTATTAATATTATTACGATTTATTTAATTTACTTCACTTAACTTCATTTTATTTTAATAATTCATCAAAATTCAATTCAATCTACCTCAATAAAATTCAGTAAGCAAAATTTAATTTATTTTAATTAACTTGATCAACTTTATATCCGTTCGTCTGGCTAGTGCATAATATTTTATACTTGGGATAAATTTTTTTTTTTTTTTTGCACTCTCTAACAAACAACATAAAAAGACAACTGTGGAACAAGATTTTTCTTTTTTTTTTAATAAGGCTGAAATGAAAACTCCCCAAATATGAATCAGAATCGTGCTCTTGTTTTTTTTCCCCTTACCGTAAGTATATGTGTACACATATGTGTACATATAACATGACTCATTGTGTCTCGAGGCACACCGCAAGTGCAAAGCATGTTATAACAAAAAATCAAAAATTTAACTTTCCAATAAGATTTGGACAGAAAGCAAGTCAAGGCCAATGATATTTGTGGAGGCAAAAGGGCTTCTATACGAGGACTGATTGGGCAACACCCTCAACTACACCTCTCATATACACCCCGTAATTTATGAGTGTTGTACCGCATGCTTTACAGATAAAATATCCATAATAATTTTATAATAAAATTAATAATAAAGCACGCGGTACAACCACTCATAAAATACGAATGTGTTTGAGGGTGTAGGGTTTTGTCCTATCATTTCTCACCTCTCCCCACAAAAGCATCATCATGCAATAACAAACTAAAATATTTGGGTTATTGTTGAGGGGTTAACTTTATAAAGCACGAGGCATTCGGACCCGTGCGATGCACCGGTCTTGTTTTTCGATAAAAGTTAAATTTTTGCTTATGTCTAAAACTCAAATTTTTTAAACAATCAATATTTTCTTGTAAAAGCACATATTAATATTGTAATTTAGGCTTGATATTTGTTGCTAAAAAGTTAGACAAAAAAATTAACCGACTTAAGAATTGGCATTTGGTAGTATAGGTCTTTTATGTAGTCAAGTGATTTTATTCTTTATATGCAGGCTTAACTTAATTTCTTATAATATGATGATATCAAAGACATAACTCGGATGATATCGCATGAAAGCAAAACATTGTATGCATATATACAAATTGCTACAAAGTAGCTATTTGTAGCATCAAACAATCATAGCTTACCTTGTAATAAGTTCATGCATCATTGTTGAGATAATAAATACGAAATAATGTTGATTTCAAGTAATAGAGTTTTCACATGTTATTATCTTTTGACACTCAGTGGAAATTGGGTTACACTTAAATCTAAAGACGAAATAAAGATTCTAATTCATTATAACATTACTAACTCTTAATATTTTGCTAGTAAAAAATTTCACTCACGCTATTCAAAGACAAATGATCTAACTTGTAATATGCAACTGAGAGTCACGATAGAAGGTAGATCGACACTCTTACTTGAAAAATTATCACTTGTTTCCAAAATCTTCATCCCTGAAAAAAGAGTCTCAGTCTTCATCCTCAAAAAAGAAAAAGAATAAATGTAAATGGAGTTACTGCAAATAAATTTTTTAATCAGATATTAAAGAAAAGCTAACTGACATTAACATACATTGTTACAAATACAATTACAAATGAAGCACCATTCCTAGTTGTATATATAATGACGTCCTATCCTTCAAAGAAACAATACAAATAAACCACGTATACATGTTTTACTCTATAATTTAATCCTCATTTAAAGAGGCTACTTAACTTCACGTCTTTTCAATTATCCATCCACCTCATTTAAAAGGGCTACTGAACTTCACGTCTTTTAAATTATCCATCCATAACCAGTTTTGTACATTTTCCACTCTATTTAAATTAAATACATCCTTTTGTTTTTAATTGTCAATAACGTACTTTGTCAATTTAACATCAAATGAATTGAGTGGTAAACCGTTGAATAAGACACAATTGCACATAATTGATTTTATAATTTAATATTATTGCATTTAATCTCAATCTATTTTATAATTTTATTTATCTTATATAAAAATTAAGTCATTAAGACTCCACAATTAATTATTGAAAAAAGAATAATGAAGCTAATGTAAATGGAGTTACTGCAAATAATTTTTTTTAATCAGATATTAAAGAAAAGCTAACTGACATTAACATACATTGTTACAAATACAATTACAAATGAAGCACCATTCCTAGTTGTATATATAATGACGTCCTATCCTTCAAAGAAACAATACAAATAAACCACGTATACATGTTTTACTCTATAATTTAATCCTCATTTAAAGAGGCTACTTAACTTCACGTCTTTTCAATTATCCATCCACCTCATTTAAAAGGGCTACTGAACTTCACGTCTTTTAAATTATCCATCCATAACCAGTTTTGTACATTTTCCACTCTATTTAAATTAAATACATCCTTTTGTTTTTAATTGTCAATAACGTACTTTGTCAATTTAACATCAAATGAATTGAGTGGTAAACCGTTGAATAAGACACAATTGCACATAATTGATTTTATAATTTAATATTATTGCATTTAATCTCAATCTATTTTATAATTTTATTTATCTTATATAAAAATTAAGTCATTAAGACTCCACAATTAATTATTGAAAAAAGAATAATGAAGCTAATGTAAATGGAGTTACTGCAAATAATTTTTTTTAATCAGATATTAAAGAAAAGCTAACTGACATTAACATACATTGTCACAAATACAATTACAAATGAAGCACCATTCCTAGTTGTATATATAATGGCGTCTTATCCTTCAAAGAAACAATACAATTAATAAACCACACATATATGTTTTACTCTATAATTTAATCCCCATTTAAAGAGGCTACTGGACTTCACGTCTTTTCAATTATCCATTCACCTCATTTAAAGAAGCTACTGAACTTCACGTCTTTTCAATTATCCATCCATAACCAGCTTGGTACATTTTCCACTCTATTTAAATTAAATGCATTATTTTATTTTTAATTGTCAATATCGTACTTTGTCAATTTAACATCAAATGAATTGAGTGGTAAACCATTGAATAAGACTCAATTGCACATAATTGATTTTATAATTTTATATTATTGTATTTAATCTCAATCTATTTTATAATTTTTATCTTATATAAAAATTAAGTCATCAAGACTTCACAATTAATGATTGGACTCAATCTTTATATATATATATATGTTCCACCACATATGTTGAGACTTTTGAAAATATTAATAACCATATATATATATATATATATATATATATGGCTATAGCAATTATCTGAACTAAAGCTGTAAATGAGTCGAGTTTTGACCTTAACGAGCGATACTTGCTACTATTCAATCGAGCTCGAGCTGCAAAATTCGAACTCGAGCTCGACTCGAGCGATATTTCAAGCGCTCTCGAGTATTTTATTACTCCTTCCGTCCCACAAGAGTGCTCAATTTGCTATTTTCGTCCGTCCCACAAGAATGTGCTCATTCCATTTATAGAAAATATCTCGTATACTTTTACTCTACATTTTCAACTTATTTACAACAATACCAAGGATGGCTCCCACCTTTTATCCTTTACTTAATCAACAATAATAATCAACATACTCATACAACAAAAAGTGAGACCCTTTATCCACTCAAATCTACCACTACCTAACTCTTATGGGATGAAGGGAGTATTATCTTTAAATTTTTTAATTTTTTTCACTTGTTTCAATTTTGTATGTTTTGTTAAAAATAATAAAAAAATATAATCATTATTATATTAATATATAATTAAATATTAAATATTATGGATACTTATACATATATAGCAAAAAATTTAAAAAATAATACAAATGCTCGCGAGCTCACGAGCTCAAGCCGAGTTTGGTCAACTCGAGCTCGAGTCAAGTTTTGACTGAGCATATTCGCGAATGCTCGAGAGCAGCTCAGATATTTTGCAACCGTAATCTCAACCCAACACCATTTCACAGTATATTCCACTGAACCGAAAAAGTTTATCATAATGTATTTTTCCAAATTTCATCTGATTTTTCCATCCTACAAAAGTTGCAATACAAAAGGCATCCGACACAAAAATTTGATACATCGCTTTGTGCATGACCTTGGAGTGTTAACTAATCTTCATGCCACTGAACATCCAACATAACATAGTTAAGATTAAGGCAAGGATGAGCCAAATTCCGATGATAGATACGATATTTCAAAAAATCATGTTCTTGCTAGTGCGAAGTACTCGCGCTCTACTCCTCGTTACAGGACCACTACGTTCTAAATCCTTTAAGTTACTACGGGTCCTCGGTTTCTGCTCGTAGTTCATTTTCTTATGATCCAAAAATGTTTCATCAGGTGTAGAAGGAGAATCCGTACTTTTTGCCATCGGAGAATTTTCTTTCTTTTCACTCGACGCTTCACTGCAGTGTAAAGCATCATCGTGATTTGTACGCAGTATGTCGTCGAATATATCCCTGACTATCATATTGGCACCATGATCTTCTTCACCATCAGAAATGGCAGCAAATTCATCCCAGTAATATGGAAACCCAATCTGAAAGTTTTCGCACACCTGACCAAAATAGAAAGACAGTAAATTATCAACTTATTCAACGAAGAATGTATTTTATGTAAATGACGAGCGAATGAGGTCGGCGAGGACTTCACAAAGGGAGAACTTTACCCTAATAGACCTTTGACAAAAAAAGCATAAATACCTGAAGGAATACAATCCGTCCGCGAGACAGTCCAAATCTTAGATTTTCATTTTTCTTCGTCCAGTTTTTAGTTGTTTTTTTACTTTTTTAGTTCTTTTAGTTTTTCACAAGGTGCTTGCAATTTTGTAGATTTTCTTAGATTTTTTTACATTTTTTTAATGTAGTTTGAGGGGAAGATCCGCTTCTGACAAGAGCGCGCCTCATAATATAATATACCTCACTAGAGAAGCCATTTTCTAATGTGCGAGGCCTGTTGAGATATCCATGGACTAAAACTGTTATGCCATCAACCGTTTTAAGAGTAACAGCATCATGTCTCATGACTATGGGTGCAGAGCAGAAACTTCTTATCCCTTGTCTCCTGCATTTACCCAAAATCAACAGACCGGAATATGTATACAAAATAAACTAACATCTACTGAAGGGATATGAGGGAAAAGGTAATATAGACATCGACTTTGTATCTGTACTCCAATATTAACCAAAGGTAAAATGAATATGTCAAAATAATGCAAGGCACAGGATTCTGAATATTTATAATAGAGTACTCCAGTAGATGCAAAATCCCTGGATGTTGCAAATCTGAAATTTTTTTATCAGTGTTGAAGCTACTGAACAATGACCCTGTAGAAACACAATCACGGGCCATTGCAAATATACTTTTTAAATTTCAACTTTGTGAAATTGGGCTCGCATCTTTGTTCAAATGGCATAGTATTATTATAAACCTCGACAAAAAGCCTTTGAGGCTTTGTTCTTAGGAACATGAGTCAATTAATTCATTCAACTAATTTGGATGATATTATGCCACAAGTCAAATCCTCCAAAATCATTTAAACTGTTAAATGAAGCCAATGCATGGTCTAAGTGTGAAGGCTTCGGTAGTACTGATCCGTTCTTCTTGCAAGTGTCTTCCCGCCCTTAATTCCAATAGAAGAAGTAAATCCGGAAGTAAATGTCGCCTCTAAATGAAGTTGATCAAACGCTTGCCTAAACCCAATGGTCTTTCAACCGTAGCTAAGACGAAGATCCCCTCTCACTCCCGTTGAGCGGAAAGGATGATTCAATTGGATCAGCATGAGGGCGTCTTCAATACCATCGGGAAAGGCCGAAACAGCAGACCACAACCTCTTTGATAAAATAGGATCTGTCGTCTTCTTTCCTTGATTCGTCTTAGAGTTGAGAGGAGACTTCGAGTAAGTGCGTTGAACCTCTAGGGACCACGCGGTGCTACTTCCCGTATGAACTCTTCCCGGCCCTTCCGCGAGCCATTATTATAATGCCGACGTAAGACCTGACCTGCTTACACTGCACTGCTTCTTCCACATGTATAGTCGTGGTGACTCCACGCGGGGTCTAGTGCTGGGCGAGACAGACGAGTGATTTCCCTCTGGCTCGGCCTAAGGAGTCCCTATTTTTCCAAGGGCCAGGTCCCCCCGCCCAAGGGCATCCAAGACAAAATTGGAAGGCCCCCGTGAGGTTCTGTAAGACCAGCGAATGAGTGAACTCGCTTACAAGTCCATTTCCCAGTCGGCTTACCATTAGTCGCTGCTTTTAGGGCTGAAAAGCTTCCAGAAAAAAGGCTTTCGCTCGCTAAGGAGAGGTTTCTTTCTAATTGAAAGGTCACTATAGATTGCACTCAGATGAAGAGTTTGGGATCTATACATTTGAAATCTCTTACTACTCAGTTAAACCAATTTTGTTTTCTGTCTATATCCTTGTGGTGGATTTTGACATCCACTTAACATTGGAGTCTCAATCACTTGAAATCCCTCTCCAAATCAATCCCTTCAAATTTCTCAACCCAAACAACCTTTATATAAACTTTAAGTGCCGGTTTGGTTGACCAACCCATCATTTGGATTATTGGAACCAAATGGGCTTTTGGGGTGATACGATGGACATGGGTCAATTATATTAATATGTGTGGTTGGGTGGTTTACTTGGGTTTGAGCAAATAGTGCCAAGTAAAAAATATGTTTGGTTCGTTGGTTTAATTGGGCTAAGAATGGTTAAAGAGGCTTTACCGGGCTTATTTAAAACCAGGACTGTGAACCACTCAACCAATGTTTTAAAATTCGCGACTCGTATTTGAGGCGTTTTGCACAAATGAGGCGAGGCGTACGCCTCAACTTTGTTGAAACGAAAAAATTAAAAAAAAATATAAAAAATTATCTAAAACAAAATTCAAAAACAAATACTTAATACTACTGCTACTGTAACAAAAAACTAGAATAAAAACATCAAAGCCAATACATAGTTCATCGTTAAACCGATAGAAACAACACAAAAGAAGCGTCTTTGAACCAAAAGTCGAGACAAGAACAAAATAGCACAATCAAATTTCCCTAGTAGCCTATTTAAATAAGGAATCATCCGTGCCCAATGGTTTGAAAAACTCATCAAATTCTTCATTTCCGTCTTCATCACCACTCAAAAGATCATTTATGGAGTCGTCATATCTAATCACTCTATCACCCTCCTCTTCCGAATCAAGATCCTCCCATTCACTTTCTTCATCCAACAGTCTCTTTCCTTTATGCATAATAAAATGAAAAAGTTTATAAATTAGCATATAGTTTTGTTGGTAAGTAGATTATATAATTTTTTTAGAGCTGTTTACCAAAAAAAAAAAGAGCTGTTTAGGAAAAAAGTTAGAGCTGATTAGCAGAAAAAAAAACGAGCTGTTTACCAAAAAAAAAAAAAAAACGAGCTGTTTAGGAAAAAATTTTAGAGCTGATTACCAGGAAAAAAAAACGAGTTGTTTATGAAAATTTTTTAGAGCTGTTTAACAAAACAAATCTAATTAATAAGCTAAAAATGTTTTTAGAAAAAGTCAGAAATTAAGAAAATAAAAGCAATAGATTTTAACAAAGTTAGATTCTAAATTTAAAAAAAAAAAGATGCATTGTTCGGCGATAATCAGAACTGGATGAGTGGGAAAAGAAAAACAAAAATAAACACATACCTGAAGAGAGATGTGTCCGACTCCGACGGGAGAAAAGGGAGGTGCGGCAAAGGGAGTCGCGGCAGGCGAGAGACAGAGAGAGTCGAGTTTGGGATCGGTCACAGAGAGAGATAGAAAAGAGAGGACGGGAAAAGACAGAAAATAGAGGACAGGAAGTCAAAAAACTAATAAAATAAAAAAAGGGACAGACTCGGCCGCCTCAAGCGAGTCGACTCGCATCGAGTCGACTCGTCCGTCTCAGTCAAAAGACTCGGGCGATTTGCAAAAAACGAAGACTCGTACGCCCTAACTCGCCGGGCGTCCGCCTCGAGTCGACTCTTACGAGTCTTCCGTTTTTTAAAACACTGCACTCAACCAAACCATGTATTAGCCTGGTTTTATAATTTAATACACCCCAACCAAACAGGACCTTATAATTACATTAAATGCTAAAGTCATTTAGAACCTTTCATCATCACCATCATCATCATCATCATCATCATATGCATCTTAATCGGAATTATGTTGGGTCGGTGACATAAAAAATACAGTGTCAATTAATGATCCAACATAAATTAACACTATAAAATCATGCAAAGAAGCAAAGTAGCACAGCATTACGCAGGATTTCCGATATAGTTGGGAACCATAAAGAACAAAATAGTTTTTTCAGTCTTTCAGATAGAAGAAAGTTAAACTCAAGAACCATAAATACAAATCCTTACGTTTTCACAAGATACACTTTTTATATGACTAGTAAATTGTTTCAAACTTCAATTGAATTTTGCTAGAACTCTCTCCACTCCCGTATTCCTTTTATTATTAAAGGAGTAACACGTCCAAATAGACACACCAAGAAATAACAAGAGAAGGAAAACTTTACCCTTTGGAAGTGAAACCCCCAATGCCTAAACGTTTTCCATGACAATCTGACTCGCATTTGATCAGCCACCAATCGTGCAATAAAACCTGCTAGAAAGACCACTATTAGGAGTGAAGGAACATTTGTCCAAACTATCACAATGAAAAATGACAAACATAATAGAAAAGAAGAGGGAACAGATGCAAACTTGTTTCAGGGAGGAAGAGTATATCGTGGTGCGGGGGGTCATGGAAGGAGCTGATGGTGATTCCTTGGGACGGTTGGGACAGATAAAAGCTTCTTTCGGTGTCGCCATGAAATTTTCCATCCGCGTTTTGGATGGACTGAGTGAGGGCTTTTTCTTCGCTTGACTCGCGAGTATTATTTGTGCTTTCATTTCCCTATTCTTTTCCCTGAAACACAAAGCTTTTCAAGTTAATGCGCTGTGTGTGTGTGCGTGTGATTCTGATAAATGGAATTGGGACTTTTGATTTTTATTTAACAGAACGGGGTAAAACATTGTCCTCCATAAATGTAAACAGAGAAGGAGCTTTCAGTCCCTACTGTTATCCCCCAAATCCCCAAATCTCAGATCAATCTACTTCACTCGGCGAAAAAAAAAATATATAAAATAAACTAAATCCAACTTCTGGAACTCAAAGTTAGTCAAAATTCATGATTTCTAACAGATCGGAGAACACTATTTGCCAGAAACCTGATTACATAAGCATATCACTGTTATCAGTACCTTTACACGTGGATATAACCGTGTTTCCTTCCACCGGAGAAAATATAACCCTTGCCATTCTAAAAACATGGAAAAATTTTGAACGTGCAACAAAGAAGAAGAAGAAGAAGTACTAACCGTCGTTGATAAGCCGATAATCATTCGAAAAGGGCTTGGGATGTGACATGAATGCACGAGTTTGGGAGTGGGCGGTGAACACCCAAACACAGGCAGCTAGGTCGTGGCTAGTCAAAATGTGCTCCCACAAGTGGAACTTCCTATTTTTTTCAATAATTAGAATTTGTTAAAAGTAATAATACCTATATGTGCGTGTTAGTTTACAGGCTTTCTTAATTAGGGTAGAATTAAGTCTGCTTGTATGTATTTTTCTCTATTTAAAGGGATGTCATCAATGGAATAATACACACTTTTGTCCTACTTTCTGTCTTAGTTATTTTCCCTTCAACACGTTATCAGCACGTAGTCTCCCAACTGAGCAAAAAAAAATCCCATTTTTTTTTTTAAAATTCCGAAAAAATGGCCAAAATTTTCTGCAAATCCAAGAAAAAAAAAGAGAAAAAAAAAATCAAAATCGGAAACCCTAAACTGTATTTCGTCGCATGACCATCGTCTTCCCCGACTCGCCCGCTGTCATCATCCTCCCGTCGCCGTCACGGATCGTGACACATCAGTTTTCATACCTCCAATTTCCAGCCCCTGCGACCTACTGGAAATCTGACCGCAAACCACCCGCGCTACCAAGCCGCCGTTCGCCTGCTCATCTTCAGGCTTTGCACCACTCTGGGTGATAACACTCATTTTTACACATACTTTTATAAGGTTTTTCTGGATTTTAAGATCCTAAAAGGTGTAGAATTGTGTCGTTTGTACTCATATTGTGTTTGTTGGACTCGATCACGCTTGGGTACGTTTTATTTGATTTTATAGGTGTTTTAAGAACATTATCAAGCAAGACCAAAGTCTCAATCCCCAATACATATCAAGCAATGCAGAAACGAGAGAACGAGGCCTAAAACGATGAAGATTGAAGCACTACCTGTCGTATTTTCTAATTTCCAGATTCATTACTTCGAATCAGGATGTGTGCAATATATGTATGGATTCCTCATGAAATCAGCTTCGCAACGGTATATCATACGCTAAATTCCGAGGTGTATTGAGTGAGATATGGCTTCTAGACCACGACTTCACAGTCCAGACTCCACATGGGCCGTGTCACATGACACGGCCGGGTCTATTGTCCAGAAAGTTTTTGCATTTTCTGGGACAGTATGACACGGGCCGTGTCACATCACATGACACGGCCAGGTCTGCTGTCCAGAAAGTTTTTGTATTTTCTGGGACAGTATGACACGGGCCGTGTCAGTGACACGAGTCGTGTCACTTTTCGGTGGAAAAATCACTTTTTGATATTTTTGCGAGATTTGAGCAAAGAAAATGATATTTTTGACTTTATAAAAAGGGATCTTTGGCTAGACTTGAGATATGCTGAACATTGGAGTGATTGGACAGAGAGAAACACAAGATTTGAGAGCTTTTCATCCAAAAAGAAGGAGATTTGAAAGAAATTCTTGAAGAACACTTCAAGAACATTTGAAGGATTAAACTGAGATCAATCAAGACACCATCCGAGTTTTATCTTCTTCCTATCTTTTATTCATTTTGTTGTTTTATTTAGCATGAACGTGATAAACATGATGATTATTAATCTTTCTTTCATTACCATGTCCGGCTAAACTCGTTAGATTTCGGGCATTGGAGTACGTTGATTTGCTATGGTTTTGAGGGATTGATGATTATATATATATATATCTAGTGTGATTTCTTTATCAAATACTTGATTTTAATTCATGTTTAGACACTTGATCAATGTTTTTACATGTTTAACTTAATTGCTCATAATTTGAGAGAAGAGGGCATTAATAGGTTTCGAGTATTTGACGTAATAAATTACAAGATTGAGAAATCGGTGATAAGCTATGATGGTGTTTAAATCTTATGAATATTTTGGAGTTAGATAATTTATAGTAAACGGAGACGTTGTTATAGGTTGTTTAATCTACGTTTTAATGCATCTCGAGAGGGACTTTAGAATATTATTGTGATTATCATTTTGGAAATGCACTTAGAACTTTTGGAACCAATCCCGACTAAACTTAGTGATCAACGGAAACCGAGCCTTGGAATCTTTCTTTCTAAACCCTTACAATTCTCCTTAATTCGGATATTTTCTTTTATTGTCATCATTTTATTTTATTTCGTTAACCATCCATTCAACTTTCGATCGTCTAGATAAAATCGGAATCATTATAATCTAGTACTCAACACAATAGGAATATTTAGCCTCTGTGGAATACGACCTTGCTCGCCGCTTTCTACACTTACTCCGTACACTTGTGGATTGTTTAAAAATATAGCGAACACCGGGCCGCCGGCCCTAACCATCTCAGATCTGCTCTCAAGCCTGGAAGCTCGAATCCATATCTCATCAGAAGCTTACGACTACAAACCAAACCGACGACCCATGAGCTCAAGCTGCTGGAACCCCTCTTGACGGCAAAGCATAAAAACCCGAAACCCCCGATCTGAAATCGCCTGCCGAATCCGACCTGAAATTCCTACACCTGGAGTTTCGTGAATCCAAACCCGTCAAACCAGCCTGACCCAGTCAAAGGCAGTCCAGATCTAGCTCGACCCGGCCCGCTGCAGCCTGACCCGACCCAGTTGCTGATCCGACCCGACCCGCCAGGAGCCTGACCAACCCGACAATCCAATTTTCAAACCGTTTTCTGCCTCTATTCACGAAGTAAGGTATACGATATGAACCCTACTATATGCACTATGAATTTTACATACTTTCAATTGCCTTTGACTGCATATATATTCCGAAATTTATTTATGCTTAATTAAACCAATTAAAAGCATAATGCATTAATAATTTTAATTAAATCAAAGTAAATTATTAAAAGCAATTTGAATTAAAGTAAATTCACATTGAATTATAGTTATATTGCGGCATAAGAAACCTACTTGATTGCATAGTATGTATATAGATATATTTCTAGGATTATATGTCTAGATCTATAAATATACATATATTTTGCATGCATATATAGATATCGCATGTAATTAGGATCATGAGTAGAAGACTTTAATTATATATTTTCTACTACATATCATAAATTGAACCATGATAAAGAAATTTCATGGGTAATTCTCGAATAGCATCGAAAGTAGTTTTGACCATATCTTGGTTCCGAAAAATAATAACGCTCTCATTATTGAAAATTTTATCATGGAAAGTACTCATGGTAAACTGTGAAAAATCATTTTTTTTTCTTGTATTAAGATAGCTTATCCAACTCGCCTCAAATTTGATATCTTGGACTCAAAAGAGCTTGAGTACCATAGATGGGTCTCCTACGTCGAGCCCATATTTATCACTAAATAATATAGTGGTACGCTCCTTAACACTACAGACCAAGTACCGTCTGATAAGATAAAAGCGAGTGCACTTATATTCCTTAGGTGACACATCGAACCCAGCCTGAGATAGGAATATCTACAGTGAAATTCCCTAAAGAACTGTGGGATGCCCTTAAGGGCCAATTTGGGAATATTCACAAACTTTGCTCCCAGAGTTGTCTGTGCAGTGGAATGAAATCCGCTTGATTGATTATAAACGGATCAACGACTTCAACAAAGATATTCTCCACCTCAAGGCACGCCTAAATTTCTGTGGGAAGGACATCACAAAAGATGACATGATACAGAAAACTTTTTTTCACCTTCCCTACTTCCGCTCTTATACTAACGAACCAGTATAGGTTGGAGTATGATAATAAATGCATCACTACATTCAGTAAACTCATCAACCTACTGCAAGTGGATGAGAGACATAAGGAAGTGCTAGTGAGCAATAATGTCAGGCCGGTTGGGACAAAGAATATTCCTGAGGCCAATTATGGCAAAGTAAAAGGCGGAAAGAACCCCAATGTACAGGGGACTGGTCATGGCAACCCCAAACCACAACGTGGTAAAGGGCATCGTGGTCAAGGACATGGGTGTCTTTCCAATGTATTGCGAAGACTTGGTGCTTCCGGCTCTGCTCGCCAAGGAAACCAAAAAGCACCTACCCATCCTATCCCCTCTAAGGCTCGAGTTGGCAATGAACCGTGCTATCATTGTGGAGATGTTGGACATGGTACAAGAACTGCCATGCAAGCAAGCAAGCCGCATCTCACTATAAGAAATATAGAGAGTCCAAAGAAAGGAGAACTCACTATATGGAAGAATATGATCTAGACAAGTCCCCCTATGTCAATTTCACAGTCACTAATCGTCGAATTGAGTCATACGAGCCACAATCAATAGACTGAATCTTAGTATTATGTTTAATTTCTCGTTTACATTTGGTATAGTTGCCTCAAGACGACTGTGTTGGTGTTTTATTTTCAATAATGGCCTGATGCAACGTTGTTTCACGAACAAAATATTAATATTGCTTACGTTAGATTATTAGCTTTATTTCGAAGTACTATGTAACACCCCAAACTAGGCGGATATTACAGTGCCGTGGACCCGACTAGGACCCACCAGGCGAATGAAAATTAATGATTTACACAATACAAATAGAGTACCGAACCACATTACATCATCAATTTCTCCGATGAGGAGTTTCAAATACAACACACCCAGGGAACACTGAATACATGTATATTTTATATGAAGATAAAATATACAACACTGAACAAATGACAATCCAAAAGGAAGTGCACTGGAAAGTACATAACAAGGAAACATGAATGAAATGAAGAGACTGGGGCCCCCTACTAGTATCACTGGGACTCCTCGCCGTCAACGTTCTCTTCCCGTGCTTTTGCTTTGCCATGACATAAAAAACAATATCCCCAACGGGGTCAGTTACACAAAACAACAATCTTCAAGAGTTGAACAATATACAACAATCACACGAATGAATTAAGAAATAGAGTTGAATGATGGGCATCATAGTACGCCCGAATAGAATGTGCAAGTGCACAAGTAGCCGAGTGTCCGGAGTCCCGCATATACACCCGCAACTTGGCCTAATTAGTCTTACGGAGGTACTTTATCGTGCGCACAGTCTAATGTGTCTGGAGTCCCGCATGTATACATGACCATAGTGTGCCCGACTAAAAATTCCACACATACGCCACCCGGCCACGCAATACAATCCCGGAAGGTCACAAGAAAAAAATGACCAAGATGAAAGATAATGAATAAAATCCGATAAGGATCAAGAACGACTCACCGAGATGAAATAATGATACAACGAGTGATAGCTTCAATGAAATGATTTGGAACCACCGTTCCTCGTGAGTTACATGATTAGTTGATAATTACAATTCTCGACATGAATGATATATTATGAGTGAATTACATGTATGAATGAACAACAACGTAAGGAATGAATATCCCTTTAACCGAGTAAGAATTAACTTACACAACACCGATGACGAAATGTATTCTCACGAACAAACGTCCTATGTGAAAATACCGATCGCTCGAACAACCTTGAATAACATAATTACCAACAAATGCTCAATATACGTATTTAGCACGATTATCACCAACTTAAAAGTCGTTACAACAATAACCAAAACTCATTGGGGCATTCTAACGGATACGTTGCAAACATTCTCCCGTTGATTACAACTATTCCCCAAAAACACATCCAGAACCAAGCTCCAAAAGTAATTCAATCTAACAAAACTTTATTAATGACATTAATGATCCAATAGGAAACCACAACTCAAGATTACGACAACACCAGTCGGAACCCCCCAAAATATCCAAAGTCAAACCCCAAGGGTTCTTGAATAATTCCCCAAATATTCATCAAATCCGCAATATACACCAATAAATCCATAAGAATACATGTATTCAAGGTAGATAATCCATATCTAACATCTTAAAACATCATAGCAAGCTCACAAGAAGAGAGCGGAAGGAAAACACTCGAACTCCGAGATTCTAGATTCAAGAAATGATTACATTGATTTGATGTGTTGGAGAGGATTAGGTGATGATTAATCCGACTTAGAAGCTTGAAGATGATGATAGGTGGGTGCAGCTCGAAAAGATCTCTCCAAATCGCCTAAAATCGCCCGAAAATGCCGAAGAACGAAGTGAGGAATGAAAATGACGAAACTAGACTGGACTGTCCAATTTATACTGATCCAGTTTAGCGCATGCTATGTCCTGATATGGAGCATGCGCTAGCGGGTTAACCGAACAGTCCAGTAAGCTCTGACTGCCTCGATAGCATACACTACGAACTTGGTAGCGTGCGCTAACGTCTTCCCGATAGCGTGTGTTAATCCAAAATGTTAGCGGGCGCTAACTGATGTTTGATGCCCAGTAACTGAAGTCCAGAACCTACTGTCCTCTGGCCTGGTTAAGCCTTACCGCGTGCTAGCCTATTATTAGTGTGCGCTACCAACTAACCCTTGCGTACACTATGCACACTCTTAGCGTACGCTACGAATTATTTCAACTCAGTCCAGTACCCACTGGACTGTCTGTTCCAATACGCTAGCGCGCGCTGATGGATCTCGATAGCATGCGCTACACACATCATTAACATACGTTATACTCCAATTGTAACGTGCGTTATGAATCTCACTAATCCAGTCCAGTGCCTTCTGGACTGTCTGCCCATATGCATTAGCGTGCGCTAATACGAAGAGGTTGGCATGCGCTACCTGTACTCAATTAGCGCGCGCTAAAAAGAGTATGTAGCGTGCGCTACTCCTCATGCACAGTCCACCACAAAGATGACGATGAAGATAAACTCGGCTCAAATCTCAAACAAGGTAGAAAGATGAATGATAACTGATCCAGGATTCCAAGTACGTCAAACAGTGAACACGATGAACGAACATGAATGATGAATGATTATTACTGAGTGAAATATTACTGAATGAAAATTAACTGAATGATAATGAATGAATTTACAATCGGGTATTACATACTCCCCTCTTAAAAATAGTTTCGTCCTCGAAAATATGGGTCAAACAAATCGGGATAACTTTCTTGCATACTATCCTCGGTTTCCCAAGTAGCCTCTTCGACTCCGTGTCTAGACCACTGAATCTTAACCAAAGGAATCGTCTTGTTCCTCAACTGTTTGATTCGCCGCTCTAAGATTCGTACAGGACGCTCCTCGTACGTATGATCATCCGCGATCTCAATCTCGTCGAACTGAAGTATGTGACTCGGGTCGCAACATACTTCTGCAGCCGAGAGACGTGAAACACATTATGAATCCGGCTCAACGCCAGAGGTAAGACCAATCGATAAGCCAGACTGCCTACTCGATCCAAAATCTCAAACGGTCCAATGAATCTCGGACTCAATTTCTCCCGTTTCCCGTAATGGAAGATACCTCAACTCGGGGATACCTTGACCAAAACGTGATCACCTGTCTCGAACTCCAAGGGTCGACGACGGTTATCGGCATATGATTTTTGTCGACTATGAGTGGTCAACAAACGACTCCTGATCAAAGCTACCTTTTCATGGGCAGCTATAAGCATATCGGGCTCGGTGCTGATTGATTCTGATAAGTCATCCCAGCATAGGGGAGATCGACAATGACGACCGTATAAGGCCTCGTAAGGTGCAATCTGAGTTGAAGCGTGCCAACTGTTATTATACGTGAACTCGATCAACGGTAGTTGGGCATCCCAATCATCTTTCCAATCGAGGACGCATGCCCTCAACATGTCCTTCAACGTCTGAATAGTTCTCTCTGATTGTCCGTCAGACTGAGGGTGAAAAGCCGTGCTGAAGTTGAGCTGAGTTCCCATGGCACGATGAACTGATTTCCAAAAATGTGACACGAATCAGAAACGATACTCTTAGGAGTACCGTTAATCTCACTATCTCTTTTATGAACAACTGGGCAAGTCTCTCGGGACCCCACGTATCCTTAATCTAAAGAAAATGGCTGACTTAGTTAAACGGTCCACAATCACCCAAATTGTATTCATGCCCCGCCGACTCGTCGGCAAACTCGTGATGAAATCCATTGAAATATCCTCCCACTTTCATTCTATGATAGGAAGCAGTTTCAGCATGCCCGCTGGTTGCTGATGTTCTATCTTGACTTGTTGGCAGGTGAGACATCTCGAAACAAACTCTGCGACTTCTCGCTTCATATTACTCCACCAGTAATTTTGTTTCAAGTCTTTGTACATCTTGCTAGACCCCAGATGAATAGAATAAGGGGTAGCATTGGCCTCTCTCAAAATCGAGTGTTTCAACTCATCATCCACCGGAACACATAACTGGTTCTTAAATCGCAAAAGTCCATCCCCGTGGATCACAAATCTAGGGGCTTTCCCCTGAGTCACATCATCTCGAATGCGCAACAAAAATGGTCTGAACCCTATTTTAGTCTGATCGCCTCCTCAAGTGGCGATGAAATCTCCAGCATGCAAAGCTGTCCTTGTACACACTGTAACCAAACCTCGATCCCATGCCTAAGGAATTCCTGCTGGATTTCCTTCTGAACAGTTATACGAGCAAGCATCTGCTCTTGAGCGGACTTACGGCTCAAGGCATCGGCGACAACATTCGCCTTACCCTGGTGATATTGTATCTCGATATCATAGTCCTTAATCAGTTCTAACCACCGTCCCTGACGCATATTTAACTCCTTTTGAGTAAATATATACTTCAAGCTCTTATGATCGGTGGAAATATGACAGGTGACGCCATAAAGATAATGACGTTAAATCTTCAATGCGAAGACCACGACTGCTAGCTCCAGGTCATGGGTCGGATAATTGACCTCATAAGGCCTCAGTTGCCGCGAAGCATAGGCAATCACTTTCCCGTTCTGCATTAGTACACATCCGAGACCCTGCCACGACGCGTCACTATAAACTACGAAGACCTCCGTCCCTTGCGGTAAGGAAAGGACATGCGCTGAAATTAAACGGCTCTTGAGTTCCTCAAAACTCCACTGACACGCGTCAGTCCACTTGTATTTCTTATCCTTCCGCAAAAGGTTCGTCAAGGGTTGAGCGATTTTAGAAAATCCCTCCACAAATCGCTGGTAATAGCCAGCTAATCCGAGAAAGCTTCGGATTTCCTTAACATTCTTCAGAGGTTGCCAATCTCGGATAGCCTCCATCTTCTGTGGGTCGACACGTACTCCGTCTGCTGATATTACATGTCCGATAAATGTCACCTCGGACATCCAGAATTCACACTTGGAAAACTTCCCATTAGGGCTGTTATCGGGTCGGTCCGGTCCGGATTTTGACTTACCCGGTTCCGACCCGATAAGCTTATCGGATAAACCCGAACCGAACCGATAAGTCTATCGGTCAAAATTTCAAACCCGAGACCGAACCGGTAGTTACCGGGCGGGTATCCTGTCTAGCCCGATAAGAAAAATCAGTTTGGAACCGGACCGGATACCCGAACCCGAAACCCAAAATCTGGACAAAATAAAACTTGAAAATTCTGCAATTTGCAATAAAAATAAAACAAGACCTAATTTTTTTTCCCATTCATTCTTTAAATTTATTAAAAAGCTCAAATGATTTCTCACGTACAAGTAAACTCTAGAAATTTAAGCAAGAACTCGGAACTGCTAATAATTATGGACAACCGACAGGAAGGAGGCGGCGGGTGGGAGTAAATGAAGAGATTAGGGTTTCCAAACCTATATATATATATATATATATCATATGTCTAAGGGGCTGTTTGGTGGTATGTATAATTAAAACAAAAAATTACCGGGTATTTTTTCGGGTTAGCGGTTCGATTTCTTATCGGTTTCGGTTTCAATTTCATTTTCCGTATCCATCCCATTAACTTCTGGGTGAGTCCCGGTTTCGGGTTTTTTCGGTCCGTTATCGGGTGGGTCTCGGATTTATCCGGCCCAGTAACAGCCCTACTTCCCATAGAGCTACTCTCGTCTCAACACGTCGAGAACCCGATGAAGGTGAAATTCGTGCTCCTCTCGGTCAGGCGAATAAATCAAGATGTCATCTATAAATACAACCACAAATTGATCCAAATAGTTGATGAAAACTCAATTCATTAATTCCATGAACACCGCAGGTGCATTAGTTAACCCAAACGGCGTTACCACAAACTCATAATGACCATAGCGTGTTCGAAACGCCGTCCTTGCAATATCCGACCCTCGAATTCGAAACTGATGATACCCAGATCTTAAATCGATCTTGGAAAATACTGAAGCTCCCTAAAGTTGATCCAAAAGATCATCGATACGGGGTAGGGGATATTTATTCTTGATCGTCACCCTGTTCAGCTCTCGATAATCAATAAACAAGCAAAAGGAACCATCCTTCTTCTTGACGAATAACACTGGTGCTCCCCACGGGGACGCACTCGGCCGGATATAACCCTTCTCGATCAGTTCCTCCAACTGATTCTTCAGTTCCTGCATTTCAGTCGGGGCCATACGATATGGTGCCTTTGATAATGGAGATGTACCAGGTTCCAACTCAATCGTGAATTCCACATCTCTCTGCGGAGGCAAACCAGGTAACTCGTCCAGAAATACATCGGCGTATTCCCTCACTACTGGAATGTCCTCCAATGACACCGATGATTTATCGATTTTGGTCATACAGCACTAATAACCAACACACCCTTGATTGAGTAATTTCACCGCTTTCATCATATTGATAACTTTTCCGGAACAGTTGGGGTTACTCCCCTGGAATACATATTCGACTCCATCGTCTGAAACAATAGTGACCATACGCTTACGGACACTAAGGATGGCATTGTGACGATCCATCCAATCAATACCCAAAATGACGTCGTCTCTAGGTAAATCCACCACGATCAGGTCTGCCAACCAATCACGGCCATGAAGCTGAATCGGACAATTATTAATCTCACGATCTTCGATAATTCTCCTACCGTCAGGTAGTCCAATGATATAAGGCTCACAATGTAATATCCGACGGAAATTCTTGCTTACTGTTGTATTATTCGGATAATTTAATATTGTTGTAGTCTTGTTGCATTTGTTTAATGTTTATTGATGTTGGAATATATCATAATAGACTTAATAAAAACTATCACTCGCACTATGATTGAATTTTCAGCGTTGTATAGATAAGTGCATTTTTGGGCTAGTAATTCCGTACTTAACGTACGCTAACCCTTTTAGCATAACGTACGTTATAGTGTGAGATTTACATACGTAAGGAGGTGCCTTTTACGTACGTAATACTTCTAGTCGTATCCGATCTCAACTTTCGGCGTGTGGGGTCGGGCGTGATTCGTATATCTGATCTTTTGGAGGCAACTTGTTAGGCGTATTTTTATACGCTTATTTGTCATTATTTTGTATTATTTTGGAGAGTGAATTTGATAAAATGAGCCTTTAATGCCTTAATTTTGTATATTTGTCAGGAAATTGAAGTCCGGAAGCTAAAACGAGGCAAAACGGGCGAAAACGGCAAATCTGGACTATGAGCCGCGGCACAAGGAAGCAGGGCCGCGGCACAGGAAGACACCCAGCCAAAGGCAGAGTAAACTGTACTCTGTGCCGCGGCACAGCCCAGGTGAGCCGCGGCACAGAAGAAATTAAGGACGCCCAGGCATCCAGCTGAAGGCCCTATGCCGCGGCACAGGTTTAGTGCTTTGCGGCACACTTGGCGGTTTTTGGTTGTCCGCGCGGATTAGGGCCGTTTCGAAGCCAGTTTTCGACCTACGGATACGGACGCGATTTGGAGGATATGCTGAGCTATAAATAGGGTTTAAGACCCTAATTAATTATTTTTGGATCTTTTATCTTTTGGAGCTTAAGCTTGGAGACGGCAGAAGAAGAGGGAAGCAAAAGACTTTAAAGGCAGAGGGCGGAAGCTGAAGAACGGAGGAATCCGATCTTCATCTGTGTTTGATTTTTATGCTTTTATTTATTTATTCTGTATTTTCAATTATTAGTATGTCAGGCTAAAGCCCTAATCTAGGGTTTTTGATGAAACCTAAGTTTTGACGAATTGCTTGAGATTATCCAATTAATTACCTTTTTGTTGAGTTTTCCCAATTGTGTTTAATGCTTGCAATTATCTGGCCAATAGTTGTATTGATTTAATCATTCAATTCGAATCGGGAGAGGAGAATTGGTGAGGAACTATTGGTGAGGACCGTTTTATTCTGTGAGATAGGAATATACTCATAGGAACTACGTGGCCTTTGGGAGATTTTATGCTTTTCGCCTATTGACGAATTAATTCACCTAGGGATAGAGTGCGTTATTCGCCTTTAGATAAATCTATTGACCTCGGGAGAGGCGGTAGAATATATTAGCAATCTCCGCCTTCAATAAATTGGGAAAATTATTTATTACGGATAATCGAGAGTAAATTCGGATAAACTGAGGTGGATTCAGAATCCTAGACTTATTCATCATTTGATTTCTTTTATTCAAGCTATCGTTTTCTACTGTTTAGTCTTTTAGTAATTCTTTTAGTTATTAATTGCAAAACCCAAATTCGATTGTTCAAATAAAATTGGAATACACAAAAATCGGTAGTTAGAGATTCAGTCCTCGTGGGAACGATACTCTACTTATCACTTTATTACTTGTAAACGATGACGTGCACTTGGGTGTAAGAAATATCGCAACAAGTTTTTGGCGCCGTTGCCGGGGACTAATTTTTCGCTAATATCAATACCAAGCGACTCTAATTTTAATTTGAAGTTTCTTCTTTAGTTTCTATATTTTTATTTTTTTCATTATGTTTTCCTATGAGTATCGTGGCCCTTGGCATTTCATAAATCCCAATGTTCTTAATAATTCGCCAAATAGGGTCAGTCAGCCCCCTCCCCCAAAACAAAAGACCATGCTTGAACAATGTGTAGACGTTCTTAAAAATCCTGATAGTACCCTTTTTGAGCTAGAATGTGCACGTCGTGGTCTTGAAGTTCACTACGGTTATTTTCCATCTCATATATTTAGTAGTGAAGTTGAGGGGGAGGTTGAGAAGAACGACATGTTGAGCTTTAGGGTCGATCCCCCAGCACCTAATGATTTCATAAAGTGTGATGAGCCTAGAGAAGAAGTTATCATTGATGATGTTTCCAAAGAAATTCCATTAAATTGTCATCAAACTTCGACTAATAAGGTGAACACTTATGTGCCTAAAATTTTATTAACGGTGCCGCGCATAATCTTTCCTAAATCCATAATGGGAGAGATTGACCCCATTACTTCTGATTTTGTTGAGGCTGATTCTTCGAGTTCTAATGAGGTTGTGCACGATAATTCTTTATTATTTACCCATTTGAACTCTGCTTATTTTTTCATGCCTTATCATTATTATATTCTTCCATCATTTTTTGGTTGTCCGCATAATTATTCTTATTCATTATTTTTGGCAACCGGGCATGAGCCAAAGCCTCCCTTGTGGAATAAGAGGCTTATTGATTGCAAGAAGGGGGCATTTGGCAATCTCCCTAGAAAGAAACCACGTTAGATTTTTTTCGCCACGTCGTGCTCAAGACGTAAAATAGAGCGCTGGATGGGAGGCAACCCATCATTTTTACTTGCTTTTTAGTTAGTTGTTTTTTTTTGTTTTTTTTTTATTATTTTTCGTTTTGAATTTTTCTTTGTTTTGTTATTTCATTTGGATTCGTGTATTCTTGTTGGCCCTTATTTCTCTGATATTTCTTTATAACCCCTATGAGTTATTATTCTTCATATTCTAGTCTTTCTTGATTTAATGTCTATTGTTATCTCATGACTAGAGACTAAGTTTGGGGGTCCCTCGTGATGTTGGGCGTTATTTGAAGTATGGATTGACCGACGTTTCTACTCAGACATGTGCGGGTGTTCAAGAAGACATTTGGAATAAGTTTCACTTTTCCTTATCTCTTTTATTTTCACATGAGTTTTATTATTGATAATGTTATGTGTAGTGGACTTTATTTTGCATGCTATTGATGGTTTTTGCAAGCTTGAATTTTTCGTGAATTTTTCGTGCTTCCATGTGTAAAACTGATGTTACGATACTGATTTCTCTTGGAAGAAACGGTTGACTTTTGGTCGAGTTGCAGTCAGCGATATTTGCTTCTATTGAGTATTCAATTAGGTCCGAAATTTTATCGTTTTTATAGAAATTTTAGTAGATAAGAAAGGAGACATACGTGTTTTCAAATCACCGTTTATACGTTTGGTTAAACTTTTCGCGTAGCTAGTCGTCCAGTAATATGAGTCTTGTTGGCACTTGGATTGAGTTTAGAGAGTGACAGTTTTTCCCAAGAAAAAGTTGAGATATTAATTGTTTTATGATGGGAAGTTTAGTAACCGGGGGTATTCACGTGACCCGTTGTTTACTCTCGCGTAAAACGACGACCCCGAATAGATTAATAATTTAGAAATATCGCATTACCGATGATGGGAAGCCTAGTAACCGGGGGTATTCACGTGACCCGTTGTTTACTCTCGAGTAAAACAGCAACCTTGACATGCGGGAATTGCTATTCGAGTTTTTCTCACATTTGTAGAGGGGGCTTAGTAACTAGAAGCATCCATGTGCCCCATGAGTGTCTTTACGTCAAACGGTTCCCGATACATGAGAATGGAAATCCACCCTAGGATCATCCCGATGAAATATCCCGAGAGCCGAAAACCTAGTGGTTAACTCGAATCATATTATTGATCATACATAAGGGAGTCTTTGTCTAGGCGTAATTTTGATAATGAAACTCTTGAAATTTTTGCCACTAGATGTGGGGCTAGGCGAATTAGCTTGTTTATTTCAACCCTTCATATCGTGGTCGGTTAAATTCACGCTTGTTAATCTTTGAGCTTGATTTTCTCCATGAGCGATTGATTAGAATTTGAAATTAGTTACTTAGTGGAATCGATGTCAGGACGTGACTCACTATTACCATAGGTGTATGATTCTTTGTGATTTTCAGGGTAGGATGGATTAAGTGGAGGACTATGGATTTGCATGATTTTTCACGATACATTTTGTTTAAAATTGAAAATTGTTTGCTTGAGGACAAGCAAAGGCTCAGTTGGGAGTATTTGTTAGGCGTATTTTTATGCGCTTTTATATCATTATTTTATATCCATCTTGGCTAAATCAGCGTAAATGAAACTTTTAATGCATTATTTTTATATGTTTTGCACGAAATCGAGTCGAGCCAAACGATGAAAAAGCAGGCGAAAATAGCGATTTTAGTCGTAATGCAGCCTGTGCAGTGAGCCGCAGACACGAGACAACCAATGAACGAAAGCATGATCTTGTGTCTTGGCAAGACACCAAGTGAGCCGTGGCACAGAAAGCGCAAGGAAAAACGCCACTGGGAAGAGAACTTGGGCCGCAGGGACTTTTTTTTTCTTTGGTGGGCCGTGATTAGACTACTGGAGGGAGGAAGGATATTATTTTCCTTGGTAAAAAGACAACCTACTGGGGGATATAAAAAGACAAAAGGGGAGGAGAGAACCAGGGAGTTTTCGGTGGAAAAGAATTAAAGGAGAACAGAAGGTGTAGATTTCGGGGCAACGACAAGACCACGGATCCCTATGGTTTTTCTGCATCTTAGTTTTTAGATTTATTTGAGTAGGATTTTGATTGTAGCCAATTTCATGACGGTTTGATTATTTATTATTATTTCGATTTACTCGTTATTCTATTGAATCGGATTCTTCTTACTGTTCTTAATGCTTTTTAATTGTCTGGCCAACAGTTAATTTGTTTTGAATGTCTTTATGGATTCGGGAGATGAAATTTAGGCATAGTTCTTGTTAGACGAATCATAATTTTCGTGAGATAGGGATATACTCATGCGAATTGTGAAGCCCGTTATTGTGGGAATTCTTGAACTATTTTAGCTATTAATTATCTGATTCGAATAGGGATATATCGAGTTAGTAATTCGTAGTATTTTCTATCGACCTTGGGAAAGGCTTTAGAATAATTTAGGAATTCCTGGCTTACAATCAACTGAATAACAGTGAATTGAATCGAATAAATATCATTCCCGATTGTTTGAGGTGAAAATCATAATCCTACCCCTTATTAGTATTATTATTATTAGTACTATTATTTACTTTCTGCAATTAGTTTAGATTTAAACTCTATTTAATTGTTCTTCAAATAAAATTGTGAGTTGACTAAATTTTGGTACTTAGTGAAATCAGTCCTCGAGGGAACGATACTTTACTTATCACTTTATTACTTGTTGACACCGTGCACTTGCGGCATATTGTGAGGGATTTTCCGACAACACTATGGCCGAGGCACACTCGCTTTTGGAAGCTATGGCCGCAAATGCATATCAATGGCCATCGGAAAGATTGACACCGAAGAGGGTTATGGAAGTTTCTAGCAATGATCCGATTTACACATTGTCAGCTCAAGTCGCCGCTTTGACCCAACAGCTCCAAGCATTTTCGCACGCACCTTCCCCCGTTATCATAGAGACATGCAATTGGTGTAACGGATCACACCCGAGCGCAGAGTGTCAAGTTGGAAACCCGTTCGAGCAACATCAGATGGAGCAGGCTCAATTCGTGGGAAATGGAAATCGGCAGAATAACCCGTACTCCAACACTTATAATCCGGGGTGGCGCAATCATCCCAACTTTTCGTGGAGAAACGGACAGAACTCAAACCAGCCCGTTCGCTCGGAATCAACGGCAGCCCCCCTCCCGCTCCCAAAGTTTCTCTCGAGGAAGCACTTGCAAAATTGGCGGCAAATACGAGTCAATTTATGACCGTCTTGAAGCGACATTGCAAAATCATTCCGCTTCTATTCGAACTTGGAGGTCAGTGGGCCAAATTGCTAATGTGTTGACGGCTCGCGGGAGGGAGCATTGCCGAGTACAACAGAGACAAATCTAGAGAGAGTCTAAACGCAATCGGCTTGAGAAGCGGGAAAGAGGTGTTGGACCGGCCGGCGGTGTGAAAAGAAGAATGAAGTTGAGGAAAAGAATGATTTAGAGCCGGAGGAGTCGCAAGATTTGAAACCTTCAATAACGTTGCTTAGGATAACCCGAAGACATGTGTGCCCCGTCCGTTTCATGAGAGATTACAGCAGAAAAAGGCGGACAAACAATTTTCTAAGTTCCTTGACGTGTTTAAAAAGCTTCACATAAACATTCCGTTTGCCGACACGTTGGAACAAATGCCGAGCTACGCTAAATTCATGAAAGAGATATTGTCGAAGAAAAGAAAACTTGAGGAGTTTGAAACTGTCGCCTTGACGTAGGAATGCAGCGCAATTCTTCAAAAGAAGCTCCCACCTAAATTGAAAGATCCGGGAAGCTTCAACATACCGTGCACCATGGGGAATCACTCTTTTAATAAGGCACTGTGCGATCTCGGCGCTAGTATTAACCTCATGCCTCTTTCGATTTTTAAGAAGCTGGAAATTGGAGAAGCAAAGCCGACGACGGTCTCCTTGCAGTTGGCGGATCGATCCATCAAATACCCAAGGGGAGTGATTGAGGACGTATTAGTCAAAGTTGATAAGTTCATCTTTCCGGCCGATTTCATCGTACTCGACATGGAGGAAGATGAAGATATTCCAATCATCTTGGGACGACCATTTTTAGCGGGGCGAACCCTTATAGGCGTGGAAAAAGGGGAGTTAACTCGAGGGTCCAGGCAGGCAAGTTGCTTTTCAAGTATTCAAATCATTTCCATGTCCCGGAAGTGTTGATAAAAGGTCACAAATTGAAAGTGTAGATGTCGTTGAAAGAGGAAAGCACCAAAAAAATCGTCGGTTGGAAAATTCAGATGTTGTGTTAAATGGTCCAATTTTTAAGAAGGATGTAGAACAAGTAGCATTTCTCGAGCATGCGGACAAATCTGCTGCAGTCTTGGGTGCGTTCGTGAAGGAGGAGAGTAAGCCGGAAGCCCAGCGGACATATAGTCATGGAAAAAATGGGTGTTTCGGGAAGTTGTTCACGTCGAAACCTTTCCGCAAACAACATTTGATGACCGAACCGAAAGTCGAATCGCTAACGACCAATGGTCATAATTTTAACAAATATATGAACGGTTCGATGAACGGGGAGGAAACCAAATGGAGTTTGCGAAAAGCGAACTAATGTTTTCCAATAGGTCCGGCTGAAGACTATAAACTTAGCGCTTCTCGGGAGGCAACCCGAGTTCGTAGTTGTAGATTTTTGCGTTTCTTTATTTTTCTTGCATCCTTGATTTTTATTTTTCTTCATTTTTGTGCTTCAATTTGCTTCTGCCTCTCGCTTTTAACGTGTTCTTCTCAAAATTCTGTGCAGAAAAGTCCCAGGGAAGAAACTGAAGTGTGAGCCGCGGCACAAGTATTGTGAGCCGCGGCACACACAAATCGAAGGAGATAAGCTAAACCCACTGTACCTTGTGCCGCGGCACGGCATAAATGAGCCGCGGCACACTTGAGCACTGAGCCGCGGCACACGAAATCTGTGCCGCGGCACACGACGAAACGAGCAAGCAGGTAAAAGGAGTGCACCTGTGCATTGCTCACTTTAGTCGTGCCAAGACACCTGTCTGTGCGAATTTGAAAGGCCCAGGTAGCTTATAACACGCATTCGGCCGGCATTTCCAGGTACGCCTTCTTCCCTTCTCTTTCCCTCCCCAGCACGCGAATCGGCCGAAACAATCTTCAAATTTTTTGTTTCTTGCGATTTCTTCTTGCACTCTTCACAAAACCAAAAGGTATGTTCCAATCTTTAATCTCTACTTGTTTATGGTTTAGATTTGAAGTTGTTTATGCTTTGGATGGATTGAACATGTTATTTTCCTTCAAAAAGTTCTAGGATGGTTTAGGGGATAACATAGTAGTTTTAATCGAATTTTCATGGTTAAATCGGAATATGAATGAATTAAGTGCGTTGTGTTGATGATGAATGAATTGTGTTTCTGTTCTTGGGGGTTGAATCGAGCTATAGCCATGTTTATTCTTCAAGTAAACTCGTGCCCTTAAGGTGTTTGATAAAATGTCTAAGTGAAAAATTTTCTTTGTTAAAGCAATCTTTTGAATCTTCGTGCAACGTGTTCGTTCTGAATTTACAGCAAGCCCAACCCTTACATCATGTTAAACTTGAGAGCTCGTACTTAACTTCCTTTTTGATGATGCCAGCTCATTTATTCACACTCCGCATGATGTAGTCAAGAAGCGTGCAAGCTCACCGGATGATGCCGGCACCAGCTCGTGAGCGGACTAGAGGGGAGTACTTGACCTTTTACTTTTATTGCATATCATTTTTTGTCCATTGAGGTCAATGTATGTCCTAAGTTTGGGGGGGTTTTACTTTCCGTCGCTACATTCATTGATGTACTGATTTTGTTGCACTTTTCATTGCTTTGCGTTTTTTTTCTTTTCGATAGCCTTGCTTGTCTTAATTTTTCTCTATTCGTGAATTTTTAGTGCTTCTATTTGTGTGATACTGATGTTACGACACTGTTTTTCTCTCTGAAGAAACGGTCGAGTTCTAGTCGCGTTGTAGTCAGTAATTTACATTCGCTTAGTATTCATTTAGGTCAGAAATTTTTCGTGATTGTAGAGGTCTTGGCGAGATAAGAGAGGATACATACTTGTTTTAAAATCACCGTCAATACGTTTGGTTACATTTTTCGGTTAGTTAGTCGTCCAGTTATATTAGTCGTGTTGGCACTTAGATTGAGTTTAGAGTCGGTCAGTTTTTCCCAAAAGTCGAGTTAATGTTGTTCTATGAAGGGAAGTCTAGTAACCGGGGGCATTCGCGTGACCATTGTTTACTCTCGCGTAAAACGACGACCACCGATTAGACTAGTGATTTAGAGGTTTCACATGTGCCGATGTTAGGGAGCCTAGTGCTTAGGGGTATTCGCGTGACCATTGTTTACTCTCGCGTAAAACGGCAACCTTGATTCGGACATGCGGAATATATATATTCGAGTTGTTCCTCCGCTGTAGACGGGAACTTAGTAACTAGAAGCATCCATGTGCCCCATGAGTGTCTTTTACGTCAAACGGTTTCCCAATACATGAGAATGGAAGTTCCACCCTAGGATTATCCCGATGAAACATCCCGAGATCCTAACCTAGTGGTCAACTCGAATCAAATTCTTGAACATATATATAAGGGGATCTTGTGAGGTTTATTTGTTATGAAACTCGTGAAAATTGTGCCATTAGACTTTGGAGCAGACGAACTAGCTTGTTTATTTTAGCCTTTCATATTGTGGTCGATTTGACTCACATTTTGTTAATCTTTGGTTTGGATTTTCTTCATGAACGAGTGATTAGGGTGAACTTGATTACTTTGCGAAATCATTATTCTGAGTGCAGCTCGCTATTATGACACTCGTATTATTTAGAGAGAATTACAGGATAGTATTGATTAGGTTGAACACTATGAGTTGCACGATGATTCACGACATTCTTTTATTGAATTTAATTCTTTTTGCTTGAGAACAAGCAAAGGCTTAAGTTTGGGGGTATTTGTTAGGCGTATTTTTATACGCTTATTTGTCATTATTTTGTATTATTTTGGAGAGTGAATTTGATAAAATGAGCCTTTAATGCCTTAATTTTGTATATTTGTCAGGAAATTGAAGTCCAGAAGCTAAAACGAGGCAAAGCGGTAGCGGCAAATCTGGACTATGAGCCGCGGCACAAGGAAGCGAGGCGCGGCACGGGAAGACACCCGACCAAAGGCGAGTAAATCGTACTCTGTGCGCGGCCTGCCCAGTGAGCCGCGGCGAGAAGAAATTAAGGACGCCTGAGCATCCAGTGAAGGCCCCGTGCCGCGGCATAGGTTTAGTGCGCGCTTTGCTTGGCGGTTTTGGTTGTCCGCGCGGATTAGGGCCGTTTGAAGCTTGATTTTCGACCTACGGATACGGACGCGATTTGGAGGATATCTTGAGCTATAAATATGGTTTAAGACCCTAATTAATTATTTTGGATCTTTTATCTTTTGGAGCTTAAGCTTGGAGACGGCGAAGAAGAGGGAAGCGAAGACTTCAAAGGCGAGGCGGAAGGCGAAGACGGAGGAATCCGAGCTTCATATGCGTTTGATTTTTATGCTTTCATTTATTTATTCTATTTTCAATTATTAGTATGTCGAGGCTAAAGCCCTAATCTAAGGTTTTGATGAAACCTAAGTTTTGACAATTGCTTGAGATTATCGATTAATTACCTTTTTGTTGAGTTTTCCCAATTGTGTTTAATGCTTGCAATTATCTGGCCAATAGTTGTATTGATTTAATCATTCAATTCGAATCGGGAGAGGAGAATTGGTGAGGAACTATTGGTGAGGACCGTTTTATTCTGTGAGATAGGAATATACTCATAGGAACTACGTGGCCTTTGGGAGATTTTATGCTTTTCGCATATTGACGAATTAATTCACCTAGGGATAGAGTGCGTTATTCGCCTTTAGATAAATCTATTGACCTCGGGAGAGGCGGTAGAATATATTAGCAATCTCCACCTTCAATAAATTGGGAAAATTATTTATTACGGATAATCGAGAGTAAATTCGGATAAACTGAGGTGGATTCAGAATCCTAGACTTATTCATCATTTGATTTCTTTTATTCAAGCTATCGTTTTCTACTGTTTAGTCTTTTAGTAATTCTTTTAGTTATTAATTGCAAAACCCAAATTCGATTGTTAAAATAAAATTGGAATACACAAAAATCGGTAGTTAGAGATTCAGTCCTCGTGGGAACGATACTCTACTTATCACTTTATTACTTGTAAACGATGACGTGCACTTGCGTGTAAGAAATATCGCAACACAACCTAGTTGACCTACATTACGTACGTAATGCTCCAAGCGATAACGTACGTAATGATGTTCATATTTTAGTCCAGTAACCTCTCGAATTAGCTTACGTACGTAACACTTTTTGTGTAGGGTACGTAAAGCTGTTAACGTACGTTAACCTTTGGTGTATAACGTACGTAACGAACTGTGCTGTTATAAAAAGACAACTTGTGTCTTTCATTTTGCACGTTCAACTTCATTCATTCTCCAGTATAAGCATCCCCCTGCCTCCCTAGATCACTTCTACCTTCTTTCCACTTGTGTTTGAGCTATACATCTTGGTTTGGAGCTTGTTGATTGGAAGTTTGGACTCATTCTTGAAGCTTAGAGTGTGTTCTTGTGATTTTGGTGTAGTGTTCTTCATTTTTGAAGGTATGTTATACAAATTCACTCTATAATTTTGTAGTTATAATGTTAGTGATAATATATACTCCACCTAATGCTAAATCAATCAAGATAAATATGGTTGTAGTTAAGTTTTTCAACAACTTAATGATGAATATGGAGAACAAGGTTTGATATGGTGAATTCTTGATATTTTAAATGGTAGTAATCATGGCTAATAGAAACTCACTCTCCTTGCTGAACTATTAACATTACTAAGATGATAATAATTATTAATTTCATTTTAGATAGGTTAATTCATTTTATTGAATCAACTATCATGTTTAGAGAGATTTTGAACTAGATGAACTTAGGTTCCTCATTAGAATTGGTTGAACCTTGGATTTCATCAACATAAGATTATAGTTCAGAGATGTTAATTCACCTTGATGAAGATTTCGTAATGATCTTGTGATGAATAACTCAACTATATCACTAAACTAACTTGATGAACTCATAATCGATGAACATAGTATTAATATTACAAACTCATGATTCGTTGAGCAATGATAATCACCGAGTAACCTTCGTTTTAATCAATGTTTTATGAACGTAGTTGTTCGGATTATATCTTTCAAAATATTGATGTTGATTTTAAGAAATTCTATCGGCATATCCGTTTTAGCAAGTTCTCCTTGAGGATTGTCCTTGACAAATGCTTATTCATTTGAACCACATGAGTGATTTGAGAGCATCTTGAATGATAACCAATAATAAGTATAAATTGAAGTTAGTATGAATCTTTGAAATGGAATTAATGCAAAGATAGTCGAATTTAGGATATCAATTCGCTGAACTAGACATCGATAGTTATGAAAATGTGTTATTGAATGGATTGTATCCCTTAAAAGGTTGATTGTTCGAGTAACCGATATTAAGTCGAGGACCGTTCGTTCGTTTGTCAAGGAAGGACTATTCTCGCCTCCATATTGAGACAAGTTATCTTGCTTGGTTATAATGATGTTTGGATTCTTGTGATGATTATGCATTTCGTGTATATGAAACACTTATGAAATTGTGATCCGTGAATTGATATTATTTGATGATGTTCCGTTTTCATCATGGGATTGCATTCCCATGTTCGTCATTTTGAACAATTGATGTCATTGATCCTTATTGTCATTTCGGTGAGTTTCTTGATTCTTAATCGGATATGTGATTTATTGAATTCATTGTCATGTTGTATCGTGACATATCCGGAATCATATCTGCGTTCCGATTGGTTATTGTGTAGGATTTTTAGCCAGACACATATATAGTCATGCGTGGATGTTTTCGTATTGGACTGTGCACACGAGACGTAGTTCTTGAGGCTAATTAGGTACATTGTCCCACATATATCCTGGATTCCGTATACGTGGTGGACATGTGCACGGACACATTTCCGGATCGGGCGTACTGTGATGTCCATCTTGAGCCGTACTATCTTAGTCATTCATAGTCCATTTATATATTTGGATGTGTTCGACGTTTTGTGACTAAGCGTTCATACGCCCGAGGGGTATTTTTGTTAGTCGGGTTATTTTCCTTGAAATCTTATATATGTGAATTGTATAATATCTTTAGAAACCATTTATCATGTATATCTGACCCTGTGTTGGGCGAAATACTTGTGTTGTATTTTAGGTCGAGGGAAAGGCAAGGCACGGGAAGATCATGGTGATGGCGAAGGGTTCGAAGGATACTAGTTCGGGGGGCCCAAGTCTTTTGTTGTCCGGTCATGTTCGTACTGTATAATGTTATCTTTCTGCTTTATTTTAATTATGGACAAATGTATTGTTATTTAAAGTATATTCTATCTCCATATGGGTTTACTTATAATTTGGATCTTGTGTGTAATAAGGCCGTTGGCCATACTATTGGAAACTCCTAATCAGAGTAAGTACTATGTATTGTGGTTCGGTATCACATGTATTGTGTATTTAATCTGTATTTTGGGTATCGTCTGGTGGGTCCCAGTGTGGGGTCCACGGCACTGTAATGGCCGCCTTATTGGGGTGTTACAAAAGATGGTATCAGAGAGCAAAGTCATTTTTCTTTTTCTTTTGAGTCTTTGTGTATTGAACTAGTATCAAGAGACCTTCGTGTCACGTGTGACCCGTGCGAGCGTCTGATCCTACGAGCCAAATGCGGTACGTACTTTATGAGCCATGATTTAATTACTGACATGATATTGATAGCAGAATGAATCTCTTTGTTGATCTTGGCATTTTATGGATTTATGGTAGGAATTATCTGATTGATGATACGAAGAAAATTTTGGATTGATCATATGATTGAAATTGTTCGACTCAACGTCGATATGATATTCTGTGTGACCCTCGTAGTGTCGATAATTCACTGCGAACTGTTTTCTTGAATATGTAATTTCTTGTTTCTATTAACTTAGCATGAATTCTGATCGGTATCATGAACTGTACTTATGGTTATCTTTACGAATTGATTCTTTCAGTATGGAAAGAAATTTGAGAGGCCATGGCAGAGGGGGACGAGGCCGCGGAAGGGGCCGAATCCCGATACCACGAGCCAACAAGCGTGCGAATGCAGAGCATAGTTCTGCAGGTAGTGATTCGCCTTCTAGGGACCAATCGCACCACACTGGACACGAGGATGCTCGTGTCGATCCTTATGCTATGATGCAGGGCATGATGGCTCAGATGACCCAAATGGGTCAGTTAATGGAAACTATGTAGAGAGCTGCTACCGACCAGCATCAGGGTCCACCTCCTGTACATGGCGGACCGGTGAGTCAGATCATCAGCGACATCTCTCGCCAGCGACCCCCGATTTTTGAAGGTTCCTCTGAGCCTGCTGATATCGTGCATTGGATTGAACACTTCGAGAAATTGTTCGATATGGTAGATATCCCGTGAGAGAATCGCGTCTCGTGTGACTTACTACTTGGGCAAGGGCGCCCACACTTGGTGGCTTTCGGTGAGACCAGCTGATGGCGTATGTACTTGGGAGGAATTTAAGAATATCATGCTAGACCGTTACTATCCGGGTCCTCTCCGCGAGGCCAAACTATCAGAATTGCTGAATCCAGACCCGTCCGAAGATGATGACGTACTATCTATTGCCGAGAAATTCGAGGCACTCCTTCCTTTTGCCGCGACAATTGTCCGAACGGAGGCTGATAAGATCAAATACTTTCTCAAAAGGCTTAAACCCCGAATGAGAATGAAACTATTGAACCATCACTTTACAACCCTACCGGAGTTCATTGAGAAAGCTCTGGAGTACGAGCTGGCCATGAAAGAAATTTCCAAGAAGCAACCGCAGTCCAACAACAAGAAATTCAGGAACTAGAACCAGGCAAACAGCAACCGGGGAACATTTAAGAGGCCCCAACCAGTGCCAAATCCTTCTGAACGACAACCCATGGCGTCGAAGCCAACCGGATCGCAACCTCGAGCGGTCAGCCTATCTGTTGTGTGCTATAACTGTGGAGACCAGGGGCACATTAATTCGAAATGCCCAAGGCCAGCCGTGGCATGCCATACTTGTGGGAAGAATGTACATCATGCTCGTTATTGTAGGAGTGGACCAGGACGTACTCCAGCAGCACCTCATGCTCCAGTTTAGTCTTCCGTCCAGGACCGTGTACCTCCGTCCGCTTCTTATCAGACTACCGGGGCAAACAGAGGAATGGGCCGTGGAAATCTAGCTGGTGCATCTAGTACCGGGGCTGCAAAACTCAGGGTCTACGAGATGAAGAAGGCCGACGATCCCGAAGCCAGCATGATTGCAGGTACTCTCGATATCCGATCTCAGCCTATCTGTGTTCTTTTTTATATTGGGGCTTCACACTCCTTTTTATCTACTTCTTGTTTGAATCGTTTGCAATTAGATCATGTTACCAATTGTGAACCTTATATAATTGGTCTACCCGATGGTAGAAGAATTGTTGGGAATCGTGAAGTGCAGAACTGTCCGATTCGCATGAACGACCGTGAGTGGTTGTTGAATTTAATTGTGGTCGATTTACCTAAAGATGATATAATCTTGGCTATCGATTGGTTGGACTGTCATGATGCCATACTTAGTGTCCGCAAACGAACAATGACCGTCACATATGACGATGGTGTTGAGTGTACCTTCGAGGGTGACAATCCCAGCCGTTCCGGGAGAGTCATCAGCGCTATGAAAGCAGTGAAACTGCTTAATCAGGGGTGTATTGGATATTGGTGTTTCATAACCAAAGCAGCGGATCGACCAGTCGAATTGGCCGATATTCCGGTAGTCCGAGACTACCCAGACGTATTTCCAGATGAGTTGCCAGGCTTACCTCCACATCGTGATGTAGAGTTCAATATTGAGTTAGAGCCTGGTACGTCCCCGCTTTCAAAAGCACCGTATCGTATGGCTCCGACTGAGATGCAGGAGCTGAAGAGCCAACTTTAGGATTTGACCGAGAAGGGCTATATTAGACCTAGTGCGTCCCCTTGGGGAGCACCAGTATTTGTACGGAAGAAGGACGGATCCCTACGTCTGTGTATTGATTATCGTGAGCTGAACAGGGTAACCATTAAGAACAAATATCCATTGCTACGTATTGATGATTTATTGGATCAGCTTCAGGGGGCTGCTGTGTTTTCTAAGATAGACTTGAGGTCTGGTTACCATCAGTTGAGGATTCGTGAGTCTGACATTTCGAAGACCGCTTCCTGTACTCGCTATGGGCATTATGAGTTTGTAGTGATGCCTTTTGGACTAACTAATGCACCGGCAGTATTCATGGAGTTGATGAATCGAGTCTTTATTAATTATCTGGATCGCTTTGTAGTCGTTTTTATTGATGACATTCTGATCTACTCTCGTGACCATAAAGAGCATGAGCGTCATCTCCATCTAGTTCTCGAGGCGTTAAGGTGGGAGCAACTTTATGGAAAATTTTCTAAATGTGAGTTCTGGATGCATGAAGTTATCTATCTCGGACATGTGATATCAGCTGATGGAGTGCGAGTAGACCCACAGAAGACAGAAGCTATCCGAGACTGGCTACGACCAAAGAACGTTAAGGAAGTACGCAGTTTCTTGGGACTAGCAGGTTATTACCGACGGTTCGTGGAAGGTTTTTCCAAAATTGCCCTACCAATGACTAATTTGCTGAGGAAGGATAAGAAGTATTTATGGTCAGAGGCATGTCAGCGGAGTTTTGATGAACTCAAGAGTCGGTTGATTTCGGCACCTATTTTGGCCCTACCGATGGGAACGAAAGGATTTGTGGTGTATAGTGACGCATCTAAACAGGGCCTTGGATGTGTACTAATGCAGAACGGGAAAGTGATCTCCTATGCATTGAGACAGCTACGACCTTACGAGGTCAACTACCCCACCCATGATTTGGAACTTGCAGTTGTGGTGTTTGCTTTAAAAATCTGGCGTCATTATCTGTATGGAGTTACCTGTCAGATTTTTACCGATCACAAGAGCCTGAAGTATATTTTTACTCAGAAGGAGTTAAACATGAGGCAGATAAAGTGGCTAGAACTCATCAAAGATTATGATATCGAGATCCTTTATCATCCGGGCAAAGCAAATGTAGTTGCCGACGCTTTGAGTCGTAAAACAGTACAGGAGCAGATGCTTGCCCGCTTGACAGTTCAGGGAGAATTGCAGTTAGAGTTGGTGAGGCCAGAAATAGAAGTCTGCTTACAGTCTGTACACTTGAGATTTCATCGTTCCTTGAGGATATAATTAAATCGAAGCAAGTTACGGACCCATTCTTATCTCGAGTTCGGAATGAAGTAACTCAAGGGATAGCCCCTGGCTTTGTGATCCACGAGGATGGATTGATACGCTTCAAGAACCAAGTTGGTGTACCCGCAGACGACGAATTAAGGAACTCTATTCTGAGAGAAGCTCATGCTACCCCGTACTCCATTCATCCGAGGTCTAGCAAAATGTATAAGGATTTGAAACAATATTATTGGTGGGGAAGAATGAAACGTGAAGTTGCAGAATTCGTTTCGAGGTGTTTAACCTGTCAAAAAGTTAAGATTGAGCATTAGCGACCCGCAGGAATGCTGAAACCGCTCCCGATTCCCGAGTGGAAATGGGAGGACATATCGATGGATTTTATCACCAGCTTGCCAATGAGTCGACGAGGGATGAATACGATTTGGGTGATTGTGGATCGTCTGACCAAATCAGCCCACTTTCTGGAGATTAAAGACACTTGGGGACCCTAGAGATTGGCCCAGTTATTTATTAAAGAGATTGTAAGGTTACATGGTACCCCTAAGAGTATTGTATCAGATCGTGACGGGCGATTCGTGTCACATTTTTGGAAAACAGTTCATCGTGCAATGGGTACGCAATTGAACTTCAGCACAGCATTTCACCCGCAGACGGATGGTCAGACTGAGAAGACTATCCAAACTCTAGAGGATATGTTGAGAGCGTGCGTTCTCGATTGGAAGGATGATTGGGAGGCCCAACTACCTTTGGTGGAATTCACTTATAATAATAGATGGCACACTTCGATTCAGATGGCACCTTATGAAGCGTTGTATGGCAGTCGTTGTAGATCCCCTCTGTGTTGGGACGATCCATCTGAAACCTTGGGTACGGAACCCGATATGTTGTTAGCAGCCCGTGAGAAGATCGCTCTGATTAGGAGTCGTTTGTTGACAGCTCAAAGCCGACAGAAGTCCTACGCATACAACCGCCGACGACCACTTGAGTTCGAGGTCGGCGACCATGTCCTAATGAAGGTGTCCCCCACTCGAGGTGTTTTTCGCTTTGGGAAGAGAGGTAAGCTGAGTCCGAGATATGTCGGGCCGTTTGAGATTTTGGAACGAGTAGGCGATCTAGCCTATCGCCTGGCGTTGCCACCAGTTGTGAGCCGGATTCATAGCATGTTCCAGGTCTCCCAGTTAAGGAAATATGTTGCTGATCTGAGTCATATACTTCAGTTCGACGAGATCGATATAACGGAGGATCATTCGTACGAGGAGCGCCCTGTACGGATACTTGAGAGGAGGATCAAACAGTTGCGGAACAAGACTATTCCCCTACTGAAGGTTCAATGGTCACGACACGGAGTCGAGGAGGCCACTTGGGAGACGGAGAGAAGCATGCAAAAGAGGTATCCCAAATTGTTTACCCCTTAGTTTCGAGGACGAAACTACTTTTAAGGGGGGAGTATGTAATATCTGATGGAAATTCTTGCTTACTGTTGTATTATTCGGATAATTCAATACTGTTGTAGTCTTGTTGCATTCGTTTAATGTTTATTGATGTTGGAATATATCATAATAGACTTAATAAAAACTATCACTCGCTCTATGATTGAATTTTCAGCGTTGTATAGATAAGTGCATTTTTGGGCTAGTAATTCTGTACTTAACGTACGCTAACCCTTTAGCATAACGTACGTTATAGTGTGAGATTTACGTACGTAAGGAGGTGCCTTTTACGTACGTAATACTTGTAGTCGTATCCGATCTCAACTTTCGGCGTGTGGGGTTGGGCGTGATTCGTATATCTGATATTTTGGAGGCAACCTAGTTGACCTACATTACGTACGTAATGCTCCAAGCGATAACATACGTAATGATGTTCGTATTTTAGTCCAGTAACCTCTGGAATTAGCTTACGTACATAACACTTTTGTGTAGGTACGTAAAGCTGCTAACGTACGTTAACCTTTGGTGTATAACGTACGTAACGAACTGTGCTGTTATAAAAAGACAACTTGTGTCTTTCATTTTGCACGTTCAACTTCGTTCATTCTCCATTATAAGCATCCCCCCTGCCTCCCTAGATCACTTCTACCTTCTTTACACTTGTGTTTGAGCTATACATCTTGGTTTGGAGCTTGTTGATTGGAAGTTTGGAGTCATTCTTGAAGCTTAGAGTGTGTTCTTGTGATTTTGGTGTAGTGTTCTTCATTTTTGTAGGTATTTTATAAAAATTCACTCTATAATTTTGTAGTTATAATGTTAGTGATAATATATACTCCACCTAATGTTAAATCAATCAAGATAAATATGGTTGTAGTTAAGGTTTTCAACAACTTAATGATGAATATGGAGAACAAGGTTTGATATGGTGAATTCTTGATGTTTTAAATGGTAGTAATCATGGCTAATAGAAATTCACTCTCCTTGCTGAACTATTAACATTACTAAGATGATAATAATCATTAATTTCATTTTAGATAGGTTAAATCATTATATTGAATCAACTATCATGTTTAGAGAGATTTTGAACTAGATGAACTTAGGTTCCTAATTAGAATTGGTTGAACCTTGGATTTCATCAACATAAGATTATAGTTCATAGATGTTAATTCACCTTGATGAAGATTTCTTAATGATCTTGTGATGAATAACTCAACTATATCACTAAACTAACTTGATGAACTCATAATCGATGAACATAGTATTAATATAACAAACTCATGATTCGTTGAGCAATGATAATCACCGAGTAACCTTCGTTTTAATCAATGTTTTATGAACGTAGTTGTTCGGATTATATCTTTCAAAATATTGATGTTGATTTTAAGAAATTATATCGGCATATCCGCTTTAGCAAGTTCTCCTTGAGGATTGTCCTTGATAAATGCTTATTCATTTGAACCACATGAGTGATTTGAGAGCATCTTGAATGATAACCAATAATAAGTATAAATTGAAGTTAGTATGAATCTTTGAAATGGAATTAATGCAAAGATAGTTGAATTTAGGATATCAATTCGCTGAACTAGACATCGATAGTTATGAAAATGTTTTATTGAATAGATTGTATCCCTTACAAGGTTGATTGTTCGAATAACCGATATTAAGTCGAGGACCGTTCGTTCGTTTGTCAAGGAAGGACTATTCTCGCCTCCGTATTGAGGCAAGTTATCCTACTTGGTTATAATGATGTTTGGATTCTTGTGATGATTATGTGTTTCGTGTATATGAAACACTTATGAAATTGTGATCCGTGAATTGATATTATTTGATGATGTCCCGTTTTCATCATGGGATTACATTCCCAAGTTCGTCATTTTGAACCATTGATGTCATTGATCCTTATTGTCATTTCGGTGAGTTTCTTGATCCTTAATCGGATATGTGATTTATTGAATTCGTTGTCATGTTGTATCGTGACATATCCGGAATCATAACTGCGTTCCGATTGGTTATTGTGTAGGATTTTTAGCCAGGCACATATATAGTCATGTGTGGATGTTTCCGTATTGGACTGTGCACACGAGACGTAGTTCGTGAGGCTAATTAGGTACATTGTCCCACGTATATCCTGAATTTCGTATACGGGGTGGACATGTGCACTGACACATTTTCGGATCGGGCGTACTGTGATGTCCATCTTGAGCCATACTATCTTAGTCGTTCATAGTCCATTTATATATTTGGATGTGTTCGACATTTTGTGACTAAGCGTTCATACGCCCGAGGGGTATGTTCGTTAGTCGGGTTGTTTTCCTTGAAATCTTATATATGTGAATTGTATAATATCTTGAGAAACCATTTATCATGTATAGCTGACCCTGTGTTGGGCGAAATACTTGTGTTGTATTTTAGGTCGAGGAAAAGGCAAGGCACGGGAAGATTATGGTGATGGTGAATGGTTCGAAGGATACTAGTTCGGGGGACCCAAGTCTTTTGTTGTCCGGTCATGTTCGTACCATGTAATATTATATTTCCGCTTTATTTTAATTATGGACAAATGTATTGTTATTTAAAGTATATTCCATCTCCATATGGGTTTACTTATAATTTGGATCCTGTGTATAATAAGGCCGTTGGCCATACTATTGTAAACTCCTAATCGGAGTAAGTACTATGTATTGTGGTTCGGTATCACATGTATTGTGTATTTAATCTGTATTTTGGGTATCTCCTGGTGGGTCCCAGTGTGGGGTCCACGGCACTGTAATGGCCCCCTTATTGGGGTGTTACACACAATTAGTAGCATTATCCAGATGAAGTCTACTCAAACATGACTCGGAAATGAATGAATGCAATGCACCAGTATCAAAAAGGGTACACACAGGTTGAGATAGAATTTCGAGTGTACCTGAGATCATTCGGACCTCTGGATCGTCAGCTCTCTTCATCTCATAAATTCGGGACTTGCCAGCCCCAGACCCGGATGTTCCTGTCTGATAGCTGTGGGCTCCGCCTTTGTTAGGTCCCGTCGTCTTAAACGACGTAGATGGAGTGGCCTGATTCTAAATCGCTGACTGCTTCGGGGCCTGAGATGTCGCCGGAGTGGGTTTGGAGTCCCTTTGGCAGAAACGAGCCTTATGCCCCGCAATCCCGCAGTTATTACACGTGACTGTCTGCCTCAGACATTTCGTGCTGAAATGGCCCTGTTCACCACAGTTGTAACAAGTGATGGCTGAGCTGGCCGCTTGGGACTGAGATTCTGCAGGTTTAGGCACCGTAGGAGGTCGCTCAGAAAAAGTAGAGCCCATACGAGGCTTCTTGAAAGTGGCCTGACTGCCGTCAGACGGATAACGCTTCTTCGATTTCTTGCCAGAAGATGAAGTTTGATTCTTAGAAATCTCCATAGCAGTAAGCTCATAGGCAAGAGCTTTCTCGATGAATTCGGCAAAAGCGGTGATGATTAAGCAATTGAAGTCTCATACAAGGTTTCAACCTCTTACTGAAATACTTGATTTTAAACCGCCTCCGAGTGGATAATAGATGAGGCGAAAGGTAGTAGATCCTGAAATTTCTCGGCAATGGCAAGAACATCTTCTTCCGTGGAGAGGTCGGGACTGAGTAACCCCGACAGTTTTGCCTCCCTGAGTAGGGCCGGATAATATCTTTCTATCATGAGAGTTTTGAACTGGTCCCACGTGCAAGCTCCGTCGGTGAGCTTCAGAGATAGCCACCATGAGTGAGAGCTCTTACCTAGATAGTAAGCCGCGACTGAAACTTTATGTCCTTCGGGGCACTCCACCATAGCAAATAATTTCTCAAAATGCTCCAGCCAGTGAATAATGTCCGCCGGCTCAGATGAGCCCTCGAAGGAAGGCGGCCTCTGGCGAGAAATGTCGTTGATGATGCTGCTCACATTCCTCTCTTGCCTCTGAGGTGGCGGCGGAGGAGCCTGCTGATTCTGAGCCGTTGAGTTCTGCATCGTCTCCATCAGACGTTCCATCTGAGTCATTTGGGCCATCATGCCCTGCATAAAAGCGAGAGGGTCAACTCGGACACATTCTGATTGAGCCGTGTCCCGGGTACGACTCCCTGATAGTGAAGGATTATTTCCAGTTGAATGTGTGGCAGCGTCGCTGCTCGATAAGTTAGCATTATTCCTCGCGTTCGTACGATTATTCATTCGAGCTCCCGGGTTTCAGCCCGCACCGCAGCCTCTTCCCCTTGTGTCCTCTGCCAGCTCGATCCATACTAAAGGTAGGGAACACATGATAACTATAGATCCCGCATGAATATCACATTAATATGAAGTTATGAAATGATAACAATGAGCATATGCGCTCTTACACAATGATCGCATGAAGGATCAACTGAGGTGACATGATTATCTGATGAAATTTTGAAATGATTATCTTGAACGAGTTGACAAGATTAATGAAACGATCCACAAGATCAACAACTGAGTGATGAAATGAAGTGAGTGATTAATGAGTTAACATGATCGACATGATCAAAATGAAAATGATGATTGAGGATTATTAACTAATGAATGATGAATGAGTGATTCTTATTGCCAGAAATCATACCATGGCGTCAGAAATCTTACAGTTCTTTCGGTCTGAGGGGATTGGCGCTTGCACAGGTCACACGTGACGCGAAAGTCCAATGATACTAGTCTGATGCACAATGATTTCAAATGAGAAATGACTCGGAAGGTAGTATTCAAAACCACGCTCCGATACCAACTCTGTAACACCCCAAACTAGGCGGATATTACAGTGATGTGGACCCCTGACTAGGACCCACGAGGCGAATGAAAATTAATGAATTACACAATACAAATATAGTACCGAACCACATTACATCATCAATTTCTCCGATGAGGAGTTTCAAATACAACACACCTAGGGAACACTGAATACATGTATATTTTATATGAAGATAAAATATACAACACTGAACAAATGACAATCTAAAAGGAAGTGAAACGGAAAGTACATAACAAGGAAACATGAATGAAATGAAGAGACTGGGGCCCCCTACTAGTATCACTGGGACTCCTCGCCGTCAACGTTCTCTTCCCGTGCTTTTGCCTTACCATGACCTAAAAAACAATATCCCCAACGGGGTCAGTTACAAAAAACAAAAATCCTCAAGAGTTGAACAATATACAACAATCACATGAATGAATTAAGAAATAGAGTTGAATGATGGGCATCATAGTACGCCCGAATGGAATGTGCAAGTGCACAAGTAGCCGAGTGTCCGGATTCCCGCATATACACCCGCAACTTGGCCTAATTAGTCTCACGGAGGTACTTTACCGTGTGCACAGTCTAATGTGTCCGGAGTCCCGCATATACACATGACCATAGTGTGCCCGACTAAAAATTCCACACATACGCCACCCGGCCACGCAATACAATCCCGGAAAGTCACAAGACAAAAATGACCAAGATGAAAGATAATGAATAAAATCCGATAAGGATCAAGAACGACTCACCGAGATGAAATAATGATACAACGAGTGATAGCTTCAATGAAATGATTTGGAACCATCGTTCCTCGTGAGTTACATGGTTAGTTGATACTTACAAATCTCGACATGAATGACATATTATGAGTGAATTACACGTATGAATAAACAACAATGTAAGGAATGAATATCCCTTTAACCGAGTAAGAATTAACTTACACAACACCGGTGACGAAATGTCTTCTCACGAACAAACGTCCTACGTGAAAATACCGGTCGCTCGAACAACCTTGAATAACATAATTACCAACAAACGCTCAATATACGTATTAAGCATGATTATCACCGACTTAAAAGTCGTTACAACAATAACCAAAACTCATTGGGGCATTCTAACGGATACGTTGCAAACATTCTCCCGTTGATTATAACTATTCCCCAAAAATATATCGAAAACCAACCTCCAAAAGTAATTCAATCTAACAAAACTTCATTAATGACATCAATGATCCAATAGGAAACCACAACTCAAGGTTACGACAACATCAGTCGGAAACCCCCAAAATATCCAAAGTCAAACCCCAAGGGTTCTTGAATAATTCCCCAAATATTCATCAAATCAGCAATATACATCAATAAATCTATAGGAATACATGTATTCAAGGTAGATAATCCATATCTAACATCTTACAACATCATAGCAAGCTCACACGAAGAGAGCGGAAGGAAAACACTCGAACTCCAAAATTCTAGATTCAAGAAATGATTACCTTGATTTGATGTGTTGGAGAGGATTACGGTGATGATTAATCCGACTTAGAAGCTTGAATATGATGATAGGTGAGTGCAGCTCTAAAAGATCTCTCCAAATCGCCTGAAATCGCCCGAAAACACCGAAGAACGAAGTGAGGAATGAAACTCACGAAACTGGACTGGACTGTCGAATTTATACTGATCCAGTTTAGCGCACGCTATGTCCTGATATGTAGCGTGTGCTAGCGGGTTAACCGAACAGTCCAGTAAGCTCTGACTGCCTCGTTAGCGTACGCTACGAACTTGGTAGCGTGCGTTAACGTCTTCCCGATAGCGTGTGTTAATCCAAAATGTTAGCGGGCGCTAACTGATGTCTGATGCCCAGTAACTGAAGTCCAGAACCTACTGTCCTCTGGCCTAGTTGAGCCTTAGCGTGCGCTAACCTATTATTAGCGTGCGCTACCAACTAACCCTTGCGTACACTATGCACACTCTTAGCGTACGCTACGAATTATTTCAACTCAGCCCAGTACCCACTGGACTGTCTGTTCCAATACGCTAGCGCGCGCTGATGGATCCCGATAGCGTGCGCTACACACATCATTAACATACGTTATATTCTAATTGTAACGTGCGTTATGAATCTCACTAATCCAGTCCAGTGCCTTCTGGACTGTCTGCCCATATCCATTAGCGTGCCTAGAGGTTAGCGTGCGCTACATGTACTCAATTTACGCGTGCTAAAAAGAGTACGTAGCGTGCGCTACTCCTCATGCACAGTCCACCACAAATATGACGATGAATATAAACTCGGCTCAAATCTCAAACAAGGTAGAAAGACGAATGATAACTGATCCAGGATTCCCAATACGTCAAACAGTGAACACGATGAACGAACATGAATGATGAATGATTATTACTGAGTGAAATATTACATAATGAAAATTAACTGAATGATAATGAATGAATTTACAATCGGGTATTACATACTCCCCCCTTAAAAATAGTTTCGTCCTCGAAACTAAGGGTCAAACAAATCGGGATAACTTTCCCGCATACTATCCTCGGTTTCCCAAGTAGCCTCTTCGACTCCGTGTCTAGACTACTGAATCTTAACCAAAGGAATTGTCTTGTTTCTCAACTGTTTGATTCTCTGCTCTAAGATTCGTACAGGACGCTCCTCGTACGTATGATCATCCGTGATCTCAATTTCATCGAACTGAAGTATGTGACTCGGGTCGGCAACATACTTCCGCAGCTGAGAGACGTGAAACACATTATGAATTCGGCTCAACGCCAGAGGTAAGGCCAATCGATAAGCCAAACTGCCTACTCGATCCAAAATCTCAAACGGTCCAATGAATCTCGGACTCAATTTCCCCCGTTTCCCGAAATGGAAGATACCTTGACTCGAGGATACCTTGACCAAAACGTGATCGCCTGTCTCGAACTCCAAGGGTCGACGACGGTTATCGGTATATGATTTTTGTCGACTCTGAGCGGTCAACAAACGACTCCTGATCAAAGCTACCTTCTCGTGGGCGGCTATAAGCATATCGGGCTCGGTGCCGATTGATTCTGATAAGTCATCCCAGCATAGGGGAGATCGACAACGACGACCGTATAAGGCCTCGTAAGGTGCAATCTGAGTTGAAGCGTGCCAACTGTTATTATACGTGAACTCGATCAATGGTAGTTGGGCATCCCAATCATCTTTCCAATCGAGGACGCATGCCCTCAACATATCCTCCAACGTCTGAATAGTTCTCTCTGATTGTCCGTCGGACTGAGGGTGAAAAGCCGTGCTGAAGTTGAGCTGAGTTCCCATGGCACGATGAACTGATTTCCAAAAATGTGACACGAATCGCCCGTCACGATCAGAAACGATACTTTTAGGAGTACCGTGCAATCTGACGATCTCTTTGATGAACAACTGGGCAAGTCTCTCGGGACCCCACGTATCCTTAATCTCAAGGAAATGGACTGACTTAGTTAAACGGTCCACAATCACCCAAATTATATTCATGCCCCACCAACTCGTTGGCAAACTCGTGATGAAGTCCATTGAAATATCCTCCCACTTCCATTCTGGGATAGGAAGCGGTTTCAGCATGCCGCCAGTCGCTGATGTTCTATCTTGACTTGTTGGCAGGTGAGACATCTCGAAACAAACTCTGCGACTTCTCACTTCATATTATTCCACCAGTAATTTTGTTTCAAGTCTTTGTACATCTTACTAGACCCCAGATGAATAGAATAAGGGGTAGCATGGGTCTCTCTCAAAATCGAGTTTTTCAACTCGTCATCTGCCGGAACACATAACTGGTTCTTAAATCGCAAAAGTCCATCCCCGTGGATCACAAATCCAGGGGCTTTCCCCTGAGTCACATCATCTCGAATGCGCAACAAAAATGGGTCTGAACCCTATTTTAGTCTGATCGCCTCCTCAAGTGGCGATGAAATCTCCAGCATGCAAAGCTGTCCTTGTACACGCTGTAACCAAACCTCGATCCCATGCCTAAGGAATTCCTACTCGATTTCCTTCTGAATAGTTAAACGAGCAATCATCTGCTCCTGAACGGACTTACGGCTCAAGGCATCGGCGACAACATTCGCCTTACCCTGGTGATATTGTATCTCGATATCATAGTCCTTAATCAGTTCTAACCACCATCTCTGACGCATATTTAACTCCTTTTGAGTAAATATATACTTCAAACTCTTATGATCGGTGGAAATCTGACAGGTGACGCCATAAAGATAATGACGCTAAATCTTCAATGCGAAGACCACGGCTGCTAGCTCCAGGTCATGGGTCGGATAATTGACCTCATAAGGCCTCAGTTTCCGCGAAGCATAGGCAATCACTTTCTCGTTATGCATTAGTACACATCCGAGACCCTGCCCGGACGCGTCACTATAAACTATGAATCCCTTGGTCCCTTGCGGTAAGGAAAGGATAGGCGCTGAAATTAAACGGCTCTTGAGTTCCTCAAAACTCCGCTGATATGCGTCAGCCCACGTGTATTTCTTATCCTTCCACAAAAGGTTCATCAAGGGTTGAGCGATTTTAGAAAATCCCTCCACAAATCGCTGGTAATAGCCAGCTAATCCGAGAAAGCTTTGGATTTCCTTAACATTCTTCGGAGGTTGCCAATCTCGGATAGCCTCCATCTTCTCCGGGTCGACACGTACTCCGTCTGCTGAAATTACATGTCCGAGAAACATCACCTCGGACATCCAGAATTCACACTCGGAAAACTTCCAACAGAGATGCTCTTGTCTCAACACGTCGAGAACCCGATGAAGGTGAAATCCATGCTCCTGTTGGTCACGAGAATAAATCAAGATGTCATCTATAAATACAATCATGAACTGATCCAAATAGTTGATGAAAACTCGATTCATTAATTCCATGAACACCGCAGGTGCATTAGTTAACCCAAACGGCGTTACCACAAACTCATATTGACCATAGCATGTTCGAAACGCCGTCCTTGCGATATCCGACTCTCGAATTCGCAACTGATGATACCCAGATCATAAATTGATCTTGGAAAATACTGAAGCTCCCTAAAGTTGATCCAAAAGATCATTGATGCGGGGTAGGGGATATTTATTCTTGATCGTCACACTGTTAAGCTCTCGATAATCAATACACAAGCGAAAGGAACCATCCTTCTTCTTGACGAATAACACTGGTGCTCCCCACGGGGACGCACTCGGCCGGATATAACCCTTCTCAGTCAGTTCCTCCATCTGATTTTTCAGTTCTTGCATTTCAGTCGGGGCCATACGATATGGTGCCTTTGATATTGGAGATGTACCAGGTTCCAACTCAATAGTGAATTCCACATCTCTTTGAGGAGGCAAACCAGGTAACTCATCCGGAAATACATCGGCGTATTCCCTCACTACCGGAATGTCCGCCAATGACACCGATGATTTATTGGTTTTGGTCATATAGCACCAATAACCAACACACCCTTGATTGAGTAATTTCACCACTTTCATCATATTGATAACTTTTCCGGAATAGCTGGGGTTACTCCCCTGGAATACATATTCGACTCCATCATCTGAAACAATAGTGACCATACGCTTACGGACACTAAGGATGGCATCGTGATGATCCATCCAATCAATAACCAAAATGACGTCGTCTCTAGGTAAATCCACCACGATCAGGTCTGCCAACCAATAACGGCCATGAAGCTGAATCGGATAATTCTTAATCTCACGATCTCCAATAATTCTCCTACCGTCAGGTAGTCCAATGATATAAGGCTCACAATTAGTAGCATTATCCAGATGAAGTCTACTCAAGCATGACTCGGAAATGAATGAATGTGATGCACCAGTATCAAAAAGGGTACACACATGTTGAGATAGAATTTCAAGTGTACCTGAGATCATTCGGGCCTCTGGATCATCAGCTCTCTTCATCTCATAAATTCGGGCTTTGCCAGCCCGAGACCCGGATGCTCCTGTCTGATAGTTGTGGGCTCCGCCTTTGTTAGCTCCCGTCGTCTTAAACGACGCAGACGGAGTGGCCTGATTCTAAATTGCTGACTCCTTCGGGGCCTGAGATGTTGCCGGAGTGGGTTTGGAGTCCCTTCGGCAGAAACGAGCCTTATGCCCCGCAATTCCGCAGTTATTACACGTGACTGTCTGCCTCAGACATTTCGTGCTGAAATGGCCCTGTTCACCACAGTTGTAACAGGTGATGGCCGAGCTGGCCGCTCGGGACTGAGATTCCGCAGGTTTAGGCACCGTAGGAGGTCGCTCAGAGAAAGTAGAGCCCGTACGAGGCTTCTTGAAAGTGTCCTTAATGCCTTCGGACGGATAACGCTTCTTCGATTTCTTGCCAGAAGATGAAGTTTGATTCTTAGAAATCTCCTTAGCAGTAAGCTCATAGGCAAGAACTTTCTCGATGAATTCGGCAAAAGTGGTGCAATGATGATTAAGCAATTGAAGTCTCATACAAGGTTTCAACCTCTTACTGAAATACTTGATTTTATCCGCCTCCGAGTGGATAATAGATGAGGCGAAAGGCAGTAGCTCCTGAAATTTCTCGGCAATGGCAAGAACATCTTCTTCTGTGGAGAGGTCGGGACTGAGTGACTCCGATAGTTTGGCCTCCCTGAGTGGGGCCAGATAATATCTTTCCATCATGAGAGTTTTGAACTGGTCCCACGTGCAAGCTCCGTCGGTGGGCTTCAGAGATAGCCACCATGAGTGAGCGCTCTTACCTAGATAGTAAGCCGCGACTGAAACTTTGTGTCCTTCGAGGCACTCCACCATAGCAAATAATTTCTCGAAATGCTCCATCCAGTGAATAATGTCCGCCGTCTCAGATGAGCCCTCGAAGGTAGGCGGCCTCTGGCGAGAAATGTCGTTGATGATGATGCTCACATTCCTCTATTGCCTCTGAGGTGGTGGAGGAGGAGCCTGTTGATTCTGAGCCATTGAGTTCTGCATCGTCTCCATCAGACGTGCCATCTGAGTATTTGGGCCATCATGCCCTGCATAAAAGTTAAAGGGTCAACTCGGACACCTTCTGATTGAGCCGTGCCCCGGGTACGACTCCCTGATAGTGAAGTATTATTTCCAGGTGAATGTGTGGCAGCGTTCGCATGAGTATTCATTCGAGCTCTCGGGTTTCGGCCCGCACCGCGGCCTCTTCCCCTGTGTCCTCTGCCAGCTCGATCCATACTGAATGTAGGGAACACATGATAATTATAGATCCCGCATGAATATCACATTATGATGAAGTTATGAAATGATAACAATGAGCATACGCGCTCTAACACAATGATCGCATGAAGGATCAACTGAGGTGACATGATTATCTGATGAAATTTTGAAATGATTATCTTGAACAAGTTGACAAGATTAATGAAACGATCCACAAGATCAACAACTGAGTGATGAAATGAACTGAGTGATTAATGAGTTAACATGATCGACATGATCAAAATGAAAATGATGATTGAGTATTATTGACTGATGAATGATGAATGAGTGATTCTTATTTCCAGAAATCATACCATGGCGTCAGAAATCTTACAGTTCTTTCGGTCTGAGGGGCTTGGCGCTTGCACAGGTCATACGTGACGCGAAAGTCCAATGATACTAGTCTGATGAACAATGTTTTCAATTGAGAAATGACTCGGAAGGTAGTATTCAAAACCACGCTCCAATACCAACTCTGTAACACCCCAAACTAGGCGGATATTACAGTGCCGTGGACCCCCGACTAGGACCCACCAGGCGAATGAAAATTAATGATTTACACAATACAAATAGAGTACCGAACCACATTACATCATCAATTTCTCCGATGAGGAGTTTCAAATACAACACACCCAGGGAACATTGAATACATGTATATTTTATATGAAGATAAAATATACAACACTCAACAAATGACAATCCAAAAGGAAGTGCAATGGAAAGTACATAACAAGGAAACATGAATGAAATGAAGAGACTGGGGGCCCCTACTAGTATCAGTGGGACTTCTCGCCGTCAACGTTCTCTTCCCGTGCTTTTGCTTTGCCATGACATAAAAAACAATATCCCCAACGGGGTCAGTTACACAAAACAACAATCTTCAAGAGTTGAACAATATACAACAATCACACGAATGAATTAAGAAATAGAGTTGAATGATGGGCATCATAGTACGCCCGAATAGAATGTGCAAGTGCACAAGTAGCCGAGTGTCCGGAGTCCCGGATATACACCCGTAACTTGGCCTAATTAGTCTCACGGAGGTACTTTATCGTGTGCACAGTCTAATGTATCCGGAGTCCCGCATATACACATGATCATAGTGTGCCCGACTAAAAATTCCACACATACACCACCCGGCCATGCAATACAATCCCGGAAGGTCACAAGACAAAAACGACCAAGATGAAAGATAATGAATAAAATCCGATAAGGATCAAGAACAACTCACCGAGATGAAATAATGATACAACGAGTGATAGCTTCAATGAAATGATTTGGAACCATCGTTCCTCGTGAGTTACATGATTAGCTGATAATTACAAATCTCGACATGAATGATATATTATGAGTGAATTACATGTATGAATAAACAACAACGTAAGGAATGAATATCCCTTTAACCGAGTAAGAATTAACTTACACAACACCGGTGACGAAATGTCTTCTCACGAACAAACGTCTTACATGAAAATACCGGTCGCTCGAACAACCTTGAATAACATAATTACCAACAAACGCTCAATATACGTATTAAGCACGATTATCACCAACTTAAAAGTCGTTACAACAATAACCAAAACTCATTGGGACATTCTAACGGATGCGTTGCAAACATTCTCTCGTTGATTACAATTATTCTCGAAAAATATATCGAAAACCAACCTCCAAAAGTAATTCAATCTAACAGAACTTCATTAATGACATCAATGATCCAACAGGAAACCACAACTCAAGGTTACGACAACATCAGTCGGAAACCCCCAAAATATCCAAAGTCTAACCCCAAGGGTTCTTGAATAATTCCCCAAATACTCATCAAATCCGCAATATACACTAATAAATCCATAGGAATACATGTATTCAAGGTAGATAATCCATATCTAACATCTTACAACATCATAGCAAGCTCACACAAAGAGAGAGGAAGGAAAACACTCGAACTCCGAAATTCTAGATTCAAGAAATGATTACCTTGATTTGATGTGTTGGATAGGATTAGGTGATGATTAATCCGACTTAGAAGCTTGAAGATGATGATAGGTGAGTGCAGCTCGAAAAGATCTCTCCAAATCGCCCAAAATCGCCCGAAAATGCCGAAGAACGAAGTGAGGAATGAAAATGATGAAACTGGACTGGACTGTCCAATTTATACCGATCCAGTTTAGTGCACGCTATGTCCCGATATGTAGCATGCGCTAGCGGGTTAACCGGACAGTCCAGTAAGCTCTAACTGCCTCGTTAGTGTACGCTACGAACTTGGTAGTGTGCGCTAACGTCTTCCCGATAGCGTGTGTTAATCCAAAATGTTAGCGGGCACTAACTAATGTCTGATGCCCAGTAACTGAAGTCCAAAACCTACTGTCCTCTGGCCTGGTTGAGACTTAGCGCGCGCTACCCTATTATTAGCTTGCGCTACCAACTAACCCTTGCGTACACTATGCACACTCTTAGCGTATGCTACAAATTATTTCAACTCAGTCCAGTACCCACTGGACTGTCTGTTCCAATACGCTAGCGCGCGCTGATAGATCCCGATAGCATGCGCTACACACTTCATTAACGTACATTATACTTCAATTGTAACGTGCGTTATGAATCTCACTAATCCAGTCCAGTGCCTTCTGGACTGTCTACCCATATGCATTAGCGTGCGCTAATACTAAGATGTTAGCGTGCACTACCTGTACTCAATTAGCGCGCGTTAAAAAGAGTACGCAGCGTGCGCTACTCCTCACGCACAGTCCACCACAAAGATGACGATGAAGATAAACTCGGCTCAAATCTCAAACAAGGTAGAAAGACGAATGATAACTGATCCAGGATTCCAAGTACGTCAAACAGTGAACACGATGAACGAACATGAATGATGAATGATTATTACTGAGTGAAATATTACTGAATAAAAATTAACTGAATGATAATGAATGAATTTATAATCGGTTATTACATACTGAATATTGCTTGAATGCTTATGGTTCAAAATTTCACTCTTTTCTAAAAAATGAATCGAGAAGAGCTTGAATGTTCTTAGAATTAGGCTTCTATTCATCGAATAAGTCGCCTGCCAAACCTCGGTAATTACGACGATTGGGTCCTCCCAACTCATCAAACGGCGAGGTAATTCTCAATTTTTGATGCCTAAATGGCACTCAATTACAAGTTACCAATACTCTGTATGCACTTAGAGCCCTTCGAACCTTACTTAGCTTCAACAATATACGTAGCAATAGTTTCCAGATTGAAAACCACTGTGAGAATGGAATAGAGTTTCTTTTATTAATTCTAATGAATGTGGACGTAAACGCATTTTAGAATAACTGATGAATCGATCTAGTGGATGTCCCTCACTATTATTATGTTTTTAAAATCCTATGTTGTCACCAACAATGTACTTTGGGACATAGACTCATATAGGTTTTGGCACGATAGACTAGGTAATCCTGGTCGAAGTATAATGACTCGTATACTAAAGAACTTGTGCGAACATCATTACTTTTCGAGGGAAAATGTGGCAACAACTCAACATAAAGAACAATGTTGATGTTAATCATATTATATCATCCAAAGAATCGGATGCATATCAAATGCCCACCACTTAGTGTTGCAAAGCCTGCTTTTTAGCCAAAGTAGGAGCGAGACCTTCCTACTGTAACACCCCCAATCCACTCAGGGATATTACACGCCGTAGACCCTCTCCTCGAAGATCTACCAGGCTGGTAACAACATTTAACATCTCGACAATGCCTTCAAGGCTAAAATGACTCAGTAGACCGATTTGGTCTTTCAATAAAAATATACAACTCAATTACAACACATACCCACGCAGGGGTCAAAATACAATAAACTCCCGTACAACGGGGAAAAGATACTGCAGCGGAAAAGAAAATACAACTAGACCAATACGACATCAACGGATCCTCGTGTGATTAGTATCGTTCATCTTTCATCATCCTTCGTGCCGACCCTGTGCTATGCTCCAAAACCTGAATGCAAAAATAGACATCCACCCCCCGAATACTCGGGGGTTAGCAAACTCCTTTGTTTTGCTAGTGCAAGAACAAAGTGCAAATACGAGCCATGATTCACATTCCACGAATAACAATAACCAGGAATCCTCAAAGATCCAAACGAAACGAAAAGTACTTCCCGAGGCAAGAGTTTGAGAAAACCTTTCAAAATCGAAATATCATAAATCAATGGAAATAATTTATAAAACGGTTTAGAATGCCATCGAGAGTTTTAATAGAAAACAATTTAGAATTATCAAATCCTACTTTTCAAAATCCAAAAGACAAAAGGGGTCACCGCCCCAAAAGTTTACTTTCCGTAAAATAACCTTTACCAAACCGTTGGGATTTTAGCCCCAATTTCATCAACTCACAGTACACAAGAACGACCACAAGGTTCGTCTCCCAACATCAAAATCCACAAATAAAGGATTTAACACAAACAACAAAATACTCTAGTGCCATCCTAGCCAAGTAAGCCAAACGAACAACTTACCTCTTACACACTTAGTCAATGCATGCAATCATGAAAACCGTTCAAAAGCACTCATTTCCGGAAATGCCATAATCAAATCACATTTGCAAAATGCACCACAATTAACCGTGGATCCACCCCTCCGTGGACCCCTACCGAGACCCCGTCGGATCTAACCCATAGTGGTTAAAAGCAAGCTCGCGGATCCACCCCTCTGTGGACCCCTACCGAGACCCCGTCGGATCTAACCCGTAGTGAGCATACACACACACACACGTTACTCATGCAATACTAACATGCTAAGAATGTAAGTTCATTAAGAATACTCACTAGAGATGGCCATTAACTCGACACCATTACCAAACTCTTCAAAAATACAATAACAAGATTAAATACGGAATACACGATTCCATAACTTTAAACAATAGGAGTATCATCATAAAATCCTTCAACGTTCAAAATAATCAAATCATAATCAATTCTCAAAACACCGTTCACAAAACACACGCGTTTTGAAAGAAAGCCTTTAACGAGGCCAAACCGAAATCCTTTGGAACTTCATTTCAAATAACCAAACAAACACATCAAGACGACCACCGATCATCATATCCATAAAACGAGAAAAGTATGGGCAAGATACTTGCCTCGATATCACGAGCAATGTAAAAATGAATGGATACGGCCGGGTAGCCCTCAAATTCCCGAACACTATCTAGAACGCGATAGCACCAAAAGTACTACGGGAAAACACCACATGAATCATCAATCACCAACGGAATTCAACATCGGAATCATCGAGCACCTATAATCCTCCGTAAGGAATAATAAAACATGATTACGATGAGAATCAAGGCCAAAAACAACGGAAATCCCAACAAACTATCAAAGGGAACTCATTCGAACATTTAATCGAACATTAAATGTTCAAGACCCTTCAAGAACAAAGAAATCACCCCTCGGGTCGAACGAACCAAAGATACGAGTATCCAATCCGTAGAACAAGTTCAAAACAACGTTTATACAACAATTAATTAATTAAAAACGGATTGGAATCGAAATCAAAAAGGAAAATCCCCAAATCTACAAAACAAGGGTTCAAGCCAAAATACCTTGATTTGGATGAATGATTCAAGTAGAGGTCGAAAATCTATAACAAGACTTGAGGTGGATGATCTCTACAAGTTTGGGAGCACTCAAATCGCCCAAAATCGCCCTTAGAATCGCCTAGAATGGTAGGAGGAAGAAGAGAGGAGAAAATGAATGTTTCTCCTCGAAAATATGCTAAAAAACGCAGAAAAAGCCCGTGTGCCGCGGCACAGGACAAGTGTGCCGCGGCCCAGGGCCAAGAAAAACGCCCAGGAATCAGCTTAGTGCCGCGGCGCAGCTGAAGTGTGCCGCGGCACAGTGCGACCCACTCCAACACGAAAAAGGCACATCGTGTAGTCTTAGGCTATTTCGACCATAACTCCCTAAATGCGGACTCCGATTGACTCCCCGTTTGAACCATTGGAAATCTAACTTGATGCTCTATAATATTGCAAAGATTCAGAATTTTTGGAGTTTCCAAGAATTAATGGTGACTTTACAAAGTCGAACTCCCATGTGAAAAAGTCGATTAAGGACACAGAACTCAACAAAACGACACCGAAACGAACTCGGATGACAAAAAGTGCAGAATTAATCATTCTCGGAATGACCAAACGGTCATGATAGAGTTGTCAAAACGAACTTCCTCCGAAAAAAGAAAATTACCGAAATTCGAAATTGCGGATATTACATTCTACCCTCCTTAAAAGAAGTTTCGTCCCGAAACTTAAAACAAGTAGGGGGGAGCAATATACCCGCCAGGAAAACTCGACGAGATACACAAAAATAGAAAACTCGCGCCCAACGGCGAAACGCTGCAAGAAACGCAAAGAGACATACGGCGTGAAAACACGCTCCACGACGACCAGCACAACGTCGCCATTTGGGATACAATAAAACCAACAAATGACAAGCGTCATCAAACGGATAATATAGCCAAGTCAATTATCCGACAATCACAAAACACAACGAACGAAAGTCAGTATGATTGACCAACCCAACGGTACATCAATCGAAACGCGAGCCAATCGCTGAACTAATACGGAATTCCACCGCCCAAGGGTTGGAAGATCGAAAACGAGACTAATTTCCCGAACTTAAGGGAATTACGAATGAGTCTGAACGTTCAACAATCACAAAACGAGAACAAAAACCGAACAAACAAACGATCGAGACAACAAAAATCCGACAATCATGTCCGAAACACGAAGGATAATAAAACTCAAACAACAACTCCGAGGATGATTTGGTGAGAACTACAAGGCATGCATTCCCATAAGATCCACAGGATAGGGAATAGCGATTGAAAAGTCACAGCGACAAACGAGTTATTCCAAAACAATACCACACTCGTTCGATCAACAAAAGCAAGGGATAGGGAAAGTTCAGAAATGTCAACGAACATAAACGAGTCGACAGAGTCGAAAATACAGAAATTCAAAATCCGATCCACGTCGAATAGAAGAGCTAGTAGAACCAAAGGGTGTTACTTCCGAACAAGGTTCACAAGAATCGAACCGAACTCGAAAAAGTCACAGCGATAACCAGACCGACCCAAAACAAGATCACAGCTCGTTCGAACGATGAAACCGGAATACAGAACAAGTTCAGAAAGTATCAACGAACACGAGCGAGTCTATAGAATTGAGAAAGAGAAAATGCAGAAGCCAAAAATAATACGGGTATTATATTCGACCTCTTCTAAAAGAAGCTCGTCCCCGCTACTCACAATAACGAAATCAAGGAGACGACACAGTGTAATCGAAACATCCTTCAAAGGCCTCTCAAAGCCGATTCGATATCTGTCTTTGAAGCGCGAACTCCGAAAGTCTCGGTAGCCATTATGGCCCGAATTCAGTGTCCCTCGAGTCCACACTCGAAATGTGTTACTGACGAGAGGGACAATTTGCACGTACATTCCCCCGGCACATCACGGTTGAAATGCCTCGGCTCGGCATACCGAAAATACAAATGCTAGATACAATGGAACATAACACCGCAAAACAACATACCGGAGATGCCAACTCAGCACAACAAGGAATCATAACACATATCATATATAACGATTACCATCGTAAAGTAATACACACACAAACACTACAACAACAACGGTATCGTTCGGCGACCTCAACGGCCCGAACGATAACCAGCAGATAATTACAAACATCATGAAACAATCACACATGTGCATAAACGCACAAAAATCCAAGCTTTAACAACCCACACTCGTGCGACAACACGCAAATCACCACGAGGTGATAAACAGTAAACACCAGTTCACACCTCTCACAGAGGGCTAGTACAACAAATGCGTGGCAACGCCTCGACATTCATGCCACCAATTCGATCATACTCGGGAGTAACATCATAACGACAAAGCAAACATCATACATACATATCCAGCCCTCAAACGGGAATGGATAGGTTTTTAAAATGAAAACATCCTTTTGAAAATAATTTTAAAAAAAATGCCGATTGATCTTGAGTATCACCTTTCAAGAAAAAGTACAAACATGAAACATCGTTATCGAGACTTTGGAGAACCATCTCGCATTTGATAAAAATGAGAACACTTTCTTTTCGTGAAAAACTTTCGGAAATATTCGACCCTCGGGTCTAAGTAAAAGTGTTTATAAAATATTGAAAATATCTCAAAACATTTTGGGTCCTCGCGGTAGAAGAATTTTGAAACATATCGTGGCATCTTGGATGTACCACGAGAAAATAATTCATTTTGAAAGTACGTCTCGAAATTTATTTTCTAAGATACTCAAGTTTTTCAAAGATAATTCAATGGGCTAGAATGCCCAAAAATTTCAGGTAATTACACAAAACATTATAGCGCCGTGGGTCCCGCGCCGGAACTCACCAGGCTAAAAACCATTTACAAAAATGCCAAAAAGGCCGATGACTGTAATATTTCAAAAACTCACAGAAGCCATTTACAAAATGCTAAATACCGTCATAAGAATTTCGCCAAAATGATCAAGGCCATAATGCCAAAAATTCGGTTAAGGGAATCGGTTTTCGAAATAAAATTCGGTCGGTAAAATACCGAAAGTCATTACAAAAGAACTCACGCAGCGGATAAAAGAAATACAGTTCAACATGCACAATCTAGCAACACTACTCCTCATATGAACGAAATATGAGAGTCAAATAACCACATATCACGAAATCAAAATCCATAAGAGGATTCCGTCACTTAACAAATAATCGTAAAAATAGCTCGTGTCACACGAGGCACAACACAAAGAAGGGAGACTTACATTCACAGGTCGCACGAAGATGATGATCGCCCACGATACTAATCACGACCAACAAACTTAGATGACGCGTCGCGACACGACTTAGTCAGACATAATCCGACAAGACAAAACTCAACAGACACCACTGACCCGACAGCCTAGGTTTCCACAACCTAAGCTCTGATACCATTTATGTAACACCCCCAATCCACTCAGGGATATTACACGCCGTAGACCCTCTCCTCGAAGATCTACCAGGCTGGTAACAACATTTAACATCTCGACAATGCCTTCAAGGCTAAAATGACTCAGTAGACCGATTTGGTCTTTCAATAAAAATATACAACTCAATTACAACACATACCCACGCAGGGGTCAAAATACAATAAACTCCCGTACAACGGGGAAAAGATACTGCAGCGGAAAAGAAAATACAACTAGACCAATACGACATCAACGGATCCTCGTGTGATTAGTATCGTTCATCTTTCATCATCCTTCGTGCCGACCCTGTGCTATGCTCCAAAACCTGAATGCAAAAATAGACATCCACCCCCCGAATACTCGGGGGTTAGCAAAACTCCACTGTTTTGCTAGTGCAAGAACAAAGTGCAAATACGAGCCATACAATTCACATTCCACGAATAACAATAACCAGGAATCCTCAAAGATCCAAACGAAACGAAAAGTACTTCCCGAGGCAAGAGTTTGAGAAAACCTTTCAAAATCGAAATATCATAAATCAATGGAAATAATTTATAAAACGTTTTAGAATGCCATCGAGAGTTTTAATAGAAAACAATTTAGGATTATCAAATCCTACTTTTCAAAATCCAAAAGACAAAAGGGGTCACCGCCCCAAAAGTTTACTTTCCATAAAATAACCTTTACCAAACCGTTGGGATTTTAGCCCCAAATCCGTCAAATGACCTTTACAAAAACGTTGGGATTTTAGCCCCAATTTCATCAACTCACAGTACACAAGAACGACCACAAGGTTCGTCTCCCAACATCAAAATCCACAAATAAAGGATTTAACACAAACAACAAAATACTCTAGTGCCATCCTAGCCAAGTAAGCCAAACGAACAACTTACCTCTTACACACTTAGTCAATGCATGCAATCATGAAAACCGTTCAAAAGCACTCATTTCCGGAAATGCCATAATCAAATCACATTTGCAAAATGCACCACAATTAACCGTGGATCCACCCCTCCGTGGACCCCTACCGAGACCCCGTCGGATCTAACCCATAGTGGTTAAAAGCAAGCTCATGGATCCACCCCTCTGTGGACCCCTACCGAGACCCCGTCGGATCTAACCCGTAGTGAGCATACACACACACACACACGTTACTCATGCAATACTAACATGCTAAGAATGTAAGTTCATTAAGAATACTCACTAGAGATGGCCATTAACTCGACACCATTACCAAACTCTTCAAAAATACAATAACAAGATTAAATACGGAATACACGATTCCATAACTTTAAACAATAGGAGTATCATCATAAAATTCTTCAACGTTCAAAATAATCAAATCATAATCAATTCTCAAAACACCGTTCACAAAACACACGCGTTTTGAAAGAAAGCCTTTAACGAGGCCAAACCGAAATCCTTTGGAACTTCATTTCAAATAACCAAACAAACACATCAAGACGACCACTGATCATCATATCCATAAAACGAGAAAAGTATGGGCAAGGTACTTGCCTCGATATCACGAGCAATGTAAAAATGAATGGATACGGCCGGGTAGCCCTCAAATTCCCGAACACTATCTAGAACGCGATAGCACCGAAAGTACTACGGGAAAACACCACATGAATCATCAATCACCAACGGAATTCAACATCGGAATCATCGAGCACCTATAATCCTCCGTAAGGAATAATAAAACATGATTACGACGAGAATCAAGGCCAAAAACAACGGAAATCCCAACAAACTATCAAAGGGAACTCATTCGAACATTTAATCGAACATTAAATGTTCAAGACCCTTCAAGAACAAAGAAATCACCCCTCGGGTCGAACGAACCAAAGATACGAGTATCCAATCCGTAGAACAAGTTCAAAACAACGTTTATACAACAATTAATTGATTAAAAACGGATTGGAATCGAAATCAAAAAGGAAAATCCCCAAATCTACAAAACAAGGGTTCAAGCCAAAATACCTTGATTTGGATGAATGATTCAAGTAGAGGTCGAAAATCTACAACAAGACTTGAGGTGGATGATCTCTACAAGTTTGGGAGCACTCAAATCGCCCAAAATCGCCCTTAGAATCGCCTAGAATGGTAGGAGGAAGAAGAGAGGAGAAAATGAATGTTTCTCCTCGAAAATATGCTAAAAAACGCAGAAAAAGCCTGTGTGCCGCGGCAAAGGACAAGTGTGCCGCGGCCCAGGGCCAAGAAAAACGCCCAGGAATCAGCTTAGTGCCGCGGCGCAGCTGAAGTGTGCCGCGGCACACGGTACAGCCCACTCCAACACGAAAAAGGCACATCGTGTAGTCTTAGCTGTTTCGACCATAACTCCCTCGTCTGGACTCCGATTGACTCACCGTTTGAACCATTGGAAATCTAACTTGATTCTCTATATATTGCAAAGATTCAGAATTTTTGGGGTTTCCAAGAATTAATGGTGACTTTACAAAGTCGAACTCCCATGTGAAAAAGTCGATTAAGGACACAGAACTCAACAAAACGACACCGAAACGAACTCGGATGACAAAAAGTGCAGAATTAATCATTCTCAAAATGACGAAACGGTCATGATAGAGTTTTCAAAATAAACTTCCTCTGAAAAAAGAAAATTACCGAAATTCGAAATTGCGGATATTACACCTACGCTAAAGAAATAAAAGCAAACATTCCATTCTTACGCTGAATATAAGGAGATATTTGTGGATCCATCCACCTAATATGCGGACCATTTATGTATTTATGATTTTGATGGATTCTCCGACATGTTGGTCACATGTCGCTCTCCTGTCCACTCAAACTGCTGCAGAACTTCCAAAATAATTTATAAGGGCTCACCTCCCTTATCACATCTAAAGGACTTAATGATGTTGGAGAGTTCACATCAAAAGGTACTTGATGTTTATTGCATGATAGAGATCAATGAGTAGCATCTCGTCCCATATGCATATGCAAACGGTCTCATATAAACCACCTTCAAACGTATATGTATGGTGATTATGTCATTGGTTATGCGCACCAATTAGCATATGTTTGCCTGGAATTATGCAATATTACACGCAACTTTACTTAAATCGTTCATTCTTAGACCATATGCTAACCAATTAGTACTGTAACTGGATAGCCTGATTTTTGTATTTTGGACCCAGACGGACTTGAGTGTCAATTGCGCATATTTGGTTACGCATTATATGTGCCTTCTGCGCCCCACAGCGCATCGGTATTTAGAAACTATTAATTATTCATGTTGGATAAGAATCTCCAGGCATTTATCTGCTATTTAGAACCTTCACAGTGATCTCTTTACCGCACGATTTGCGGATTGTCACTTTAATGAGACAACCTTCCCATCGTTAGGGGGAGGAGAGAAAATGTAATTTCTTGGGGAACGATTGGAATTATCGTGTTGTGTCCCTACTTTGTCTCATTATGATCGCCGAACTTCACAATGTTACCGTGAAGCATAAAGAACACTCGATCTTCAGGATGTAGCAAATTCGATGCCTGATGTATTTACTGATATCGTCCAAGTGACAAGATCTCACATTACAGCTGCAAATGTACCTGTAAGGTTAAAAGTCTCCTGTAAGGGGCACATCACCAATGAACCGGGTGATGCAACTGCACCTGGTGGAGGTGTGGTTGAGGTCGTGGCTCCCTGCCAAGGAAGAGGTGGAAGCTTCATGGTTCGACTAAATATTCTGTAACACCCCAACCCGACAAGGGTAGAAGTATTATATTATGGTGGCATATCAGAACATACATTAAATAAACGCAAGCGGAAGTCTTAAATAAATACCAAATGAAAAGCAAGTCAACACGACTTGATCGTTACATAAGTTCCAAAGATAACCAAATGAAAGGAAACATAAATAATCTAAGTCTCATAAATGAAATAACAATGGTATCAAAGTCTAAGGTGTCTAGGGTAAATCCACGCTCAGCTCCTACTCTCAATCCCAAAGATAGCGCCAGCTCATAGCTTAACAACCTGCCGCGGAGAAAAGAAATGTTGCTGAGCTTAAAAAGCTCAGTGAACAGATATATAAACAAAGTAATGATAATGAAGTAAGAAACAAAAATATGGTGCATTGGGGAAAATCATGAGGTATAACAAAGATATAGAATAAGGTAAAGAAATCCAGTAATCCACCACGAGCCCAAACCAAACAAACCATATCATATCATAGTAACCATGGAGTAGCTAGCTCCCAAAATGTGGAGGACGTGTATTGCACACAACATCAATCACCAAACCAAATGTAGCATATCAAATACAAAACAAATCTAGGATGCATCCATATGCCCCTGCAAAAGTATTAGTGGCCATATCTTCAACAAACAAAAAGGGACGAGATGGCACATCACTAGACCACCCTGGAGTCAAGCCATTGGTGCATCAATGACACGGACATGGAACCCCCATGCCTAGTATAATGGCTCGGGTATCAAACTGAAGGATCAAAGGCAAGGTCAAAAGTTTGGCAAATGTCTAAGTCATCAGGATATCACAATCAAAGATTCATAATCAAAGGTTTATAATCAAATGTTCATAGCAAAGGCTCAAATCAAAGAGTTCATATCAAATGGTTCAAAGGTTCATAGCAAAGGTTCATAATCAAAATAGCTAAAGATCAAAAGTGTGTAAGAGTCCTGAGAAATCTTAAGAGAAAGGTCAGAATATATGTACCTTATTCAAATTAAACATACAATAAAAGATGGATCACAAGAAAATGGAAGTCACTCCTTCTTCGCGGAACCTACATGAATTGGGGAATCATGTATTACTTATTAACTCATTTAATGTCATAACGGTTTCTTAATTACTTAACACCATTTATTAATGTGATTAGGGTTTTGTTATTGGAATTAGGTTAACATATGACCAATTATATCATAATTAATGTTGAAGTGCATTTTAGGGTTCAAACATATTAAATGGTATTAAAATCACAAAAATCTTAACTTCTAACAAAATTCTGGTTTTACTATGCTTTAGCCTTCATTTATGAATTTTAACACCACACCAGATATCAAATAAAAATTCACCAAAATTATCACATAAGATATAATGCCTTAGGAGTCTACTTGAATTTTTCCAAATTTTATTATTAAGTATTAGTACCCTTCAAAAATCATATTCCCAGACTTACCCAGAAAATTAACTGCACATACATGCAGAAAGTTTGCACTTGGTTAGCCCATTCATACACTTCAGAAAAATCTACAAAAATTTCAGGAAGTCAAACATAACTTAGATATCACTCCTGTAGAAGGATGGCTCTTAACTCCTTGTGGTTTGAAAATGGAAAATCATACACCTCGACTGATTTAAAGTTCTCAAAACTCAGGTTTGACACTTAATCTCCCAAAAATCAAAAGATTGTCTTCCCGACCTCCAAAACGCACGAAACTTGATATACAGCAAGTATATTCCCTTAAATCAGGTTTAGACCCAAAAATCTCACAAAAGCATGTTGTTAACATAAAGTTATACTGTTTACAAAATGGTCAAATTCTGCACAGATCTTTCCACATAAAATCATACACTTCTTAAACCCTTATAAATCAAAATCGATCCATATATAGCCTAAGTTTCCAGATTTCATTAGCCAGATTAAGGTGACAATAACATGTTCGAAAAAAACAACTACGGAGAGAATTGAACAAGGCAGAAGCACGTTACCCTCATAGCGTGATAAAGAAAAGAGACACGAACCAGGATCGAATACCAGCCGAATACACGTCGAACACAACAAATCCCGACCCCTTCGAACAGCAAGAAACCCACGTACAAAGCCTCCTTGTCGAACAGAAAATCAACCACAATCACACCAACTAGAACCACACACGACTCTCCCTTTACACGCTTGATCGAACAGAAATGGTAGAAAACTAGGTAGCCGTCGTTTGTTATTAGGTTTTAGGGTTTTTAGTTTGTGAAATATGTGTGTGTGGTATTCGGTTATAAATATAGACGAGTGGAGAGGGATTTCAAAAGGAAATACCGAAATTATGGGGATTTGATGGAAGACTTTGTCAAATTTAAAACCCATCACGAACCTGGACATGATTCACGATTCCATATCATTCGGCTAGGGACAAAAATAGAAAACGCGTGACAATTTTAAATATGTACAAATTATTTCAGTGTAAGTCTTATATTCGTATTACATTTATTTGTTCAAATGTTAACGATTTAAATACTTAGGTTATAATCGTAATGCAATATTTTAAATAATTAAACGTCTTTATAGGTTCGAGATTAAAGGGTATTACATTCTATTTTTGTCCATATCATTCGGCCAGGGACAAAAATAGAAAATGTGCGATAATTTTAAATGTGTACAAATTATTTCAGTGTAAGTCTTGTATTCGTATTACATTTATTTATTCAAATGTTAACGATTTAAATACTTAGGTTATAATCGTAATGCAATATTTTAAATAATTAAACGTCTTTATAGGTTCGAGATTAAAGGGTATTTTAATATGTTCAAAAATCTGGGTTTTACATACTCACCCAAGTAAGAGGTAGAGTATGGCACAAATTCACATATTAACCATCAATGAACTTATTTCATGAGTTCATGCTTGATTTTATTATGTCCATGAGTCATGACGGGGGGGACGCCCCGAAGATATGATTCAGAAAATCAAGAATCTCGATGAAATTATGAGGGTGTGGCCTGATCAACCACCCACTTTGATGATATGTCATGAATCATAAAGTACGATGATGTTGAACCTCGCCCAGTTGGATGAAATTCACATAGAGCTGATTGGCCTATAAGAAAAACATTCTAGGTAGAACTAGATTCTCTGACAAAGAGACAAGTATTTGGTGTAGGTAGTGTTAACCTAACCAAGTGTAAAGCCTGAAGGACATAATCGAGCCTTTACCGTAAATCTTAGTGAGAATAATAGAGTCCTAATGTATAAGGTTCACGAAGTAATACTTCTCACGATGCTCTGAAATGGATTACGACGAAATGTACTCCCATGTATACGTATCCGCTATTTGATTAGCGTAGTAATTTTTGAGGGACTGGAAATGCGGCCAATAGATGTGGTTACTACGTATCTCTATTGGGATCTAGATACAGAGATATATACGGAAGTGCCCGATGGCATTTCACTACCCAAATCAAGTGACTCTAGACCACGGAGTGCGTTTGCATTTAGATTGAAACGCTCAACTTTACGATTTTGAAGCAATTCCTAAAGGATGTGGTATAACCGTCTAAGTGACTACTTGATTGGGAAGGGATATAAGAGCAATGAACTGTATCCCTGTGTCTTCAAAAATAAGTTCCGGATTTGCGATCATCACAATGTATGTCACTGACATGAACATAATCGGTCTTGATGAAATAAGAGAAACCACCAGATACTTGAAAACTGAGTTTGAGATGAAAGATCTTGAGAAAACTCGGTTCTGTCGAGGCATTGACATAGATATCAAGTTTGGGAATTTATTCCACCGGTCTGCCTATGTCCAGAAGATTCTGAGGCACTTTAATATGGACAAGGTACACCCGACTAGCATCCCATGATAGGTCGAATATTTGGATGCAAAGGAAAGTTCCATTTCATCTAAAGGAAAGTGACAAAGAGCTTTGGGACTTGAAATTCCCTACTTGAGTGTAATCGCATATTATTGTACTTAGCTCAATGTACACGACCTGTTATCACTCCTCAGTTAATTCACTGACTAGATTTAGTTCAGAATCGACGCAACATCAATGGAATGGTATCAAGAATATCTTTTGATACTTAAAAGAAACCATTGACTTAGGACTATTCTTTCCCTACGAGCAGGCAAAGGAAGCTGCTTACGAAAAGGCAAATGCTAAAGTAAATGCTGGTGCCGAAGCAACTACCACAAAGAATGTGCTGGTATGAATTGCTTATGTTTTGGAAATCGACTAAGCAAACCCCTTTTGGCTACCTCCTTCACGTCCATGAGTGTACATGATTAAGAACTATCATTCTACACTTGTGAGGAACGAGCGGTTAAGTACCGCCACTGGTGAGCATACTTACATTTATAAACATAATGTAACTTGTAAATCCTCTTGATTGATGGAATGGTCATAATGGAAAATATGTGAGATATAATGGAACATACTTACATATGTTGCACTCTTTTCCTTAGACTAAGCTTTATTTTTCCCAATGGGTTTTGTTACTCGGCAAGGTTTTTAACGAGGCAACGATATATGAATGTAAACATTAGTGGGAGATGTAGATTTTTCCAACTCTAGAGATCGATGTAAGATCACAAGGAAATGATGATTATAAAGAAACTTAATCACATGTGTTGTACTTTTTTCTTTGACCAATGTTCATTTTCTCCCAGTGGGTTTTGTTACTTGGCGAAGTTTTTAATGACGCAACAACTACTTGATTGATGTACAAATCAGGGGGAGATATAGACTTGAGGGGGAGTCTTACATCCATACCGTACGTTATACTCTTTTCCTTCCAATGATCATTTTTTCCACAGGGTTTTTATCACTTGGAAAGGTTTTTAACGAGGTAACAAGATATACGATTTTAGGGATCGATGGAATGGTCACCTTAGTAGCGCTATGATTAATGTAACGATCATATGAAAGGATAGATTCAAATGACGAAGTTTAAACTTGATGTGTCTAGATGTTGTACTCTTTTTCCTACGATCAAGAAATTTTTCCCACTGTTTTTTTGCTTGGCGAGGTTTTAACGAGGCAACATGACAGGCGCTTGTAGACTATGCACAAGTGGGAGTGTTAAAGTAATAATACCCAATGTGTGCCTAAGTTTGTTAGTTTACGGGCTTTTCTAATTAGGGTAGGATTATGCCTGTTGTATGTATTTCTTCCTATTTAAAGAGATGTCATCAATGGAATAATACACACTTTTAACCTACTTTATGTCTCAGTTATTTTCCCTTCAACAGAATTATAGATTTAGAATATATTTTTTAATTTTATTTTTGACATATTGTTCACTCCTTTCTACTTACAAGAAAAAAAGTCACTTTTTTCTAATTTTTAAAATATATTTAGTATTTAAGTATTATTCATCATTATACCTAAATTATACGTATTTCAATAAATCATTATACATTATCAAATTACTGATGTTTTCGACCATTATATTCGGAACGTTATTTTCGATCAGTTTCGTCGATATTTTTGGCACGTTTCGCCACAGAATGTTATTTTCTATCCGTCTCATCCTGGGATATTACTTTCGAGTTTCGACCCGTTTCGTACTGGAATGTCATTTTCGACCCGCTTTGTACTGGAATGTCATTTTCGATCCGGTTCGCCACGAGACGACATTTTCGAATCATTCCGCTCCGATAAGAAACAATTGGGCTCATCCCAAAATTTGCCAACAAATATTTTCAAAGTTCTTCAAAAACGACATTTCTCCAATGTTATTCAATAACACAATTTCTCAACGGCAAATTCAAAATTCAGATCTCCCTCCAACGGATCTAAAATTGAAGGCGCCTATAAACACCTGACCATATCCTATCTTTGAGGACACTCAATTCCGGCACAACCCGAAGCTCTGCCAAAATTAAAACTCAAAGCCAAGCTCCATCTGAAATACATTGCTGTGCTGAATCGAAGAAGAGAAGCCCTCCTCTGAGAAATTTCCTAGAACACATCTCATATCCTTCTGGAAATTTCCTCCTACACTTCTCTTAGTCTAGGCCAACTATCTACATCCTCAGCCTAGAAAGAGTTCTTCTGAACTTGTTCAGAAAATTCATAGTTGGAGACCAAACAACCCCTTTTCAAAGCCTTTTTAAAGAGTTGTTAGTCGTAACTGTGGTGAAATTTTAAAGAGTTGTTAATCGTGCCACGTCAGCCCAACGCACGCCCTACACAGGCTCATCCATCATGGCAAATGAAGAACAGCCGCATAGCCAGCGCGTGAGATACACGCGTCGGCCCAGAGCCATCCGATTGGCGCATGGATCTGACACGCGCGTTGGATTTTTGCCACGTCAGAGATGACGTGGCGGATCAGATAACACTGCAGATTGCCATTTCTTTCTCCTTTCCTTTGCATTGCCTTTGCTGAAGAGATGAAGAGATAAAAGAGATAAAGAGATAAAGAGATAAGAAGATGCTGCGATAATTCATACTCCAGCATCTTTCAATTTTAAAAAAAATCTGACAAGTGTTGTTGTACTGCTATAAATAGCAGTACTCTCTCAACACAGAAAAAAGAACACAACACTGTTAGACACTGCTACGTAGAAATAAAATTGCAGTTTTTATATTTCAATTTTTGTATTTATTTTCTGTATTTATGTTTTATGTAATTATACTTTAATACACATAAATATATATTGCACCCCAAATTATATTCCAAATAAAGCTTAGTTAATATTATTTTTATCAGATAAAATTCACCTTTATTTTTTATTTATTATTTTGTCATTTAAGTTCGTACGTTATATTCAAACTGCTTGGATCAATTGGCGTATTGGGATAAGTCTCTCTCTATCAGTTTCAGCATTTTCTTTTCAATTTAATTTATCTACATCAAGTAAGTTCTTTTAATTTCTGCTATATTTATTCTAAATACTCAATATTTACCTGTCTCGTAATTTTACCTGTCAATATGAATATGAGCTAAATTTTATATTCTAGAATTAGGATGACTAAATTAAATACTCGAGCTTATATTAAATTTATTAATGTTCTTTTTAATTTAAATTGTTATAATTCACAAATGCAAAAATAGAGACGTGAAGGAAATATTTTTGCAGGTCTTCATTTAATTAAGAGGACTAATTATTAATGTGAAAGATACTATTTAGCCCAAGGAACTAAATATGAATCCGAAAGGTATTATTTAGTTGGATGAAGTAATTAGATTATTTAAATATAAACTTCTGTTAAAGTGATTTGTCAATACGAAAGTTATCAAATCATTTTTCCTGAAGATATAATATTTATCTAATTATTAAATCTCACATTTAATAAATTGATATAATGCTCGAGTTATTTATTTAATAATCCGAATCCCTAGAATCTCTATTATCAAAAATAACATAATTCTACATTAAAGTCATTTTTATTCTTAGTGCCTTATCTTATTTAAATTATTGTACTTAAAGTTCTTATTTAGAATTTATTTCCTGTATTTGTATTTCTACAAACTAGACATAATCAAAAACCCATTATTTAGAATGTTTAGATATTATTATTTTGTGAATTCATAATTATTGTAATTTTAACAAATAAAAACGATCCTCAAGTGAAACGACCTTGGTAAACTCATCAACACTACAAACGCCTCGGATACTTGCGACTCGCTATTTTATTTACAAGTACATTTTGAGCGAACAACATACATCAGTATCCAAGCGAAGAAATATACTAAGTCCTCAACACAAACAACACAGCATACAACGATCGTTCTTCAAAGATAAAGCTGTTGTTTGAAGATTTGTACTACTCGTTACCGTTGAGGTTATCATTAGCCCTGTGTGGACTAAGGATTCTTGCGTATTCTGACCTGTGTGGGAAGAATATCATTGAAGACGAAGCTTCGATCCGTGTGAGAAGAAGCGAGTCGAAATAGCTCAAGCCAATCTGTGTGAACGGCTCAAAGCTCCAGTCCCTGTATCAATATGTGTGAACGATACAGAGACATGTTTAGTTAAAGCCACGTAGTTGTGTACGTAGTAATTTTAATAAACTCTTTACTCCTGTGTGGAAGACCAGTGGACGTAAAGGGGTTTTACCTCGAACCACTTTAAACTGTGTGTTATTTACTTTCTGTCTTTACTGTTTTCAGTCTACTGTGATTTATCTAGCATACACTGTTAAAGCCATGTACACATCAAGCAAACAGGAGAATGCCTAGTTGCTGTATTCACAGCAACTCACACAACATGCTTCCGCTACGCAAATTAACATCGAAAAACGTATAGCTTATTGTACTCTCACTTCATAAGGTGTTTATTGTATACTTCGTGGCCAACAATCAGTAATCACAAAGTAATGGGGAATTTATAACTATAAAAAATACATGATATTGTTGATGAAATAATATTTCCCTGTTGAAGAGAAAATTATAATCGTTAAAAATATATAGTTGGAATTATAATATAAATATTAATAATAATATAAACATGGTTTCATCATAATCCCAGTAAAAGAAAATTACTCACTTATAATAACAACATAAATAAATTAAATATTTCATAATATTATTTCTCAAATATAATTTTATTACACATTATTTTTCTCTCTCTTACAATATATGCTCTCTCTTTTCTCTCTACATCCATCTCCTAAGATGCACTACTATTTATAATAGTGTAAATGATTTTGTTAGAGTATCTTAATACAACTAAATAATAAATAAACTTATCACTAATTATTTTAATACAACACCCTTCACCTAATTCTCTTAAATAATTGCTCAAAATCACCCAACTACCATTCAATCGGATCTGCCACGTAAGCAATTGAGGTGTCTTTTTTTGATTGGCTAGATTGTCTAAGTGTGTGTATGGTGTGTACTTTTGATGACGTGGCAGGCCACATGGCGCTTTCTAATTAGATGGACCGTGCTGGTGTGTGTTGGATTGCGACAAGCGTGTGCTTTGGCTAACATGACAACTGACTAGAATGACACGCGTGCTCACTGATGTCATGGATAATGTCACTCTGTAATCGACTAGGCTTGTCCAATCGGGTTTGACACGTGGTGCGATATCATTGGTCCGTGTGTTTAATTGTCCTCTGAACTTCGAACGACCATAACTTCTTCATAAGAACTCGGATTTGGGTGAATTTTATTTCAAAATGATCGTCTCGATGAGACGAATAAATGAGACCACTCATGTCTATGTTTGAATTCTGGAAAAATATCACTCTTGAACAAATTGATTTGTCTTGTACCGATTTGTTAACTTGCACGTATAATTTGATCCCAATTAATTATCCAAAAATGACACAAAATTTATAGAAAATTCTATCAAAGTTAAATAATATAAATATGGTAAAATTATAAATTATCCCATAAAACAGACAAATCTATATATAAAATACTAATAAAAATAGTACCAAAAATATACCAAACAAGACACGTGATGACCGTAATTGTTATGTATTTCGGCGATAACTCACAATTCTCACGGCCATAACAATAGCGGGTTATAGCCATATCTCGGCCTTGGGATTGATATGATTACAATGCACACATAATATGACCATACAACAAGAGTTTACGAACGTAACTCTTCAACCATAAAGGCCATAACAATACCCAAATTATGACCGTAACCTGCTATTAGGCAGAAGAACAACCCAGTCACTCCAGAAAATGTCCCGAACGATATCTATACTGCGACTCAAAAAAAAAAAAGACGAAGTGCTTACGTTCACATGCAACACAAGAACCCAAGCACTATCGTCCCTCACGAGACGACAAAGCGCAAGATGCAAAAATGATTTTGATAGTATGATTTAAAAATAACAAAAAGAACTAGAACACTACAAAAAAACAAGGCATCTGTGACAAGAATATTCCAACGAATTTTTGTGTGCCGCTAATAAAGAACAATCGCCTACCAAATAAAGAACAATTTTATTTCACGGGTACTTCTTACGTTATTCGCAACGCCATACTAACAAAATCTCCTACAAATTTTATTTTTGTTGCAAAACATGTTATTTCCGATTTACGACATTCCAATGAATTTTAAGTCGTCACTAAGAAAGAACAAAATACCTACTAAATACCAACGAATTCTTTAGAATAAATTTTCATGTGCGATTAGCAACAACATACAAACAAAACTTCCTACAAATAGATTTTTTTCTAAATTTCCAACAAGTTTCTTCACACTAATCCGTTGGTATTAAAAATTTAATGTAAATTACTCAAAACACTTAGGAGAATATTACTTAAATAATAAAAACTATTATTTTTAAGCAAGTTACAAGAAACCAATTTTTTAGTATAACAAGATCACGACTTTATTTAACGCAATGCAACAGACAAGACAATTCGACACACGTAGTTGTTTGTTAAAGGACAACCATTTTTTTTGAACCAGTAGAGGCCAAGATTAGGGGTGTTCAAAAATATCCGATATCCGATCCGAAATATTCGAAAATACGAAGTTTCGGATATCCGGAACTTCAGATTCGGATATCGGATAGTAGTTTTTAGAAAAATCGGATATTCGGATATCCGAAATATCCGAAAAATCCTAAAATTTTTATTTTTTTATATTTTAAATAATAAAAAGTATTCGGATATTCAGATATCCGATATCCATATCCAAAGTTTTTTTCGGATATTTGATATCCAAATCCGAATATTTTTTTCGAATATAAGGATATCCGAATAAATTTTTATTTTTTTCCGGATATTCGGATATCCGGTTTTGAACACCCCTAGCCAAGATATTTCATTTAGCAAAAATTGAAGGATCTGAATGCCAAGATATGGTCTGACAATACACCAAGTCTCCGGAATAGATAAAATAAGTCTTAAACATATAAAAGTATAATATTAAAATTTACTGTAACCTATGCTCCTAAGCATGTGGTCGGTCAACCTTTTGATGCTATGTTAACCTTGGCCCTTTCTGCGAATGGGGGACTTCACATAAGAAACCTATTCCCCAAAACGCGCGGCGATGAAAACTCCATCTCATTCATTATCTTCCCTCCATCTCACCATCTTCCCCAAAACCATACGCGCGGCGATGAAAACTCTGCCGAATCCACGAAATTTCTTCAATTTTTTTGTCATCCCGCCAAATTATATCGTCCCTTCATAATTTAGAGTCCATATGGTAATGGAGTCGTTCGCCCAATTACTAACGGATGGAAACCCTAATTTTGGCTATTTATACTCACACCATCTCACAGTCTTCAATCGTCCTCAGCTCTATACTATTTTTCAACTCGAAGAACAAGGTTTGTGTCCATTTAACTATGTGATGGTCTCTTCATTTATCTATATGAATGGGTCTGCATTTGTCTAACTTAAATGACCTTGTCTCTATTTTGTGTTTTGCTGGCTTGGCTATAGAGTTATCGTGTTGTTAAGTTTGTAAAAGGACTAGTTTCGTTTAGTTGCAAGATGGCTGTAATGTTTCTTGATTTTGGAATTTTGGTGTGTATTTTGAACACTTCTTGTGTTGGGAATATAATGATATTTTAATTTCTTAAAAAGACAAAAAATTGTCTCAGTTAGATGAATGGTTTTAGTTTGTTTCTTGGATTTTTTTTTTGGTTTCTATTCGGGTAATTTGTTATAGGAAGTCATTGTGTATTGGACTTCTTCTGGTATTGGCATGATGAAGAGAGTAGATAAGTATTGGACTTCTAGGATTGAGATGTCAGTTTGTTGTTAATGAACCACATATTTATATATGTTATACTACGAAGTATGTTCGAATCTCATAAGCATATCCTGTCCGTTTATGCAGTATGGCAAGAAAAGTCAAGAAGACGAGTAAGGGTGCAAATAGTTCTCGCAAGCGAAATGGTGGCAGGACCCCAGTTGTGGAGGATGCATTTTCACCCATTCGCGAAACGGATGAGCGAAATGATGAACTTCAAGTGAGTGATGGTGATGATGCTTCTAGTAACGAGGGCAACGATACTCGTCCCACTAGTCTTCTTTGCATCACCGGGACGAGAAGAGGACTTGGATTCGGAAGATGATGAGTCCGTGGAGCCGCACAAGACACGAGGACCAAACCGTGGAATGGATGTTCCCGAAGACTTAGAAGATCGTCCTACAATTTTTACCGTTGGTGGCAGGTTATTCACTTCCTTTTCTTTTATATCATTTTGATTTCCTTTTTTCACTGTGTAAGCTGATATTTTTTTCTTCTAAATATACTTACACAGGTTCCCAGATACACGTGTAACTTCTGATATCTCAGTTACTATAAAGGCAAATTTTGAGGATGCATGGCCTACATGGAGGAAAGTACCTCAAAGTATGAGGGACCTATACTGGGATAAGTTCAAGGTAAATTATTAAAACATGTCTTTTTGGGTAAGTCTTGAACAGATGCATATAAGATGTTATACACTTAGTTTGTTACTAATTTTCTGAGTACTAGTTTAAGCTAGCTTACGGATACTACTACTATGAAAGCAACATATATTATTCCATGAAACTATACATTATAGTCATGTTTGATGAATAAATGCATTAGTATCCCTCTGAAGGTTTTGTTAGTTTCTTGTGTGTGCTTGGTGGGTCGGGGTTCATATTGACATCAATATCCTCAACAAACATGGATCGCATATTTTTCTTTCTTTCTTGACATATCTACCGCCAAGTGAGCTACAACATCGATCGATAAGTGCATTTCAATTTCTTTGTATATCATGTTCCTCTCAAACATCTCTTTAACACTAGCATCGACTTTTATCTCTATTTGGTCAAATGAGTTCTCAATATCGGCTAACATGGTGAAAAACAAGGTATTTTCACTACGCGCTGCTTTAACACTACATTGTAAAATCATTCAAAAGCTTCGTGTGATTATACAGGAATGAGTATATTACTTAGCATATCTGTTCACCCCATGATGAATCCTAATGTTAAACTTCGACCCCATTATCACCGAAACAACAAAAGAAAATAAGAGAAACATATTTAGGCGGTTTTCCCACGAAAAAAACTCCAGTGCTTCAAATTCTTCAAAACCTTTGTGTTGTTTACAACAAAATGAGACATAATGGAAATCAAAATAACAAAATCGACTAGAGACTTGTTCACCGGAATTTTTTTAATTCCAAGCGACTTGCTTTTACTCTTACCAAAGAACTTTAGCTATTTCTCCGCTTACACATTTTGTTTGGGCACTACAGTACTTGCAAGCTATTCTGAATTTTGCTGAATACTAGAGATAAAGCGACTGATCTTTCCTCCCATGATAGATACTTGATAACTTGGTGAAAATTCTTTACGTACATCATAATTGAATTATTTTGTAACTTCAAAATTTGAAAACCTTCCTCAAGCTTATCTGTGTAACCTCGCGAATAAAAACTGCTTTCTCATCTCCTGTGCCAATTTTTCTCAATAAGATTTACTTACTTTGAATACATGTGGCGTTCTTCTGTAATCTCACCAATTGAAGTTGTCGATACTTACCCGTTATTTGGTTTTGGAGCAACCCCCAACATTGAGCCTATTTCTAAAGAGGGTTAAGTTACATAACAACTCTTAGCTCTTAACTTAATTCCATGACAGTTCTTGTTTGATGAGTTGGGGGGTTGAGTTGGAGCCCAGTTGTTATCTAACTTAAGGTTTTTGACAAATTTGCTCGAGGATGGCCAATGCTTACACCATCAATTCTAATTACTCGATTGTTGCAATTGAGACTCCTGTTTCATAAGTAGTATATACTATTTCGTGTACAAGTTTTGTCATACACTGGGGTACTAGTTCGATTTCTAGTTCTCCCATTCTAACTTTGACTTTCATTAGGTTCTTCATTCAAGCATTAACTTAGTTGCACTAAAGGCAACTGCTGCTCACAGTAATATTAAGATTCATCTCATTTTGAACAACTCTCAGCTCATCTCTATATGTGTATAACTTTTTAGCTATATTCCTGTTCATGAATGTCCCGGCTCGGTTTATTGCTTGAAAAAAAAAATATTTTGAAGATGGCATATGATTTTGTTTATGATATCCCATCTGTGTTTGTAGAAACATTTTAAATGGCCTTTGCGGGGAGAAAGTCGGATATATAGCGCATGGTGTAAGACTTCCTCTGATCGGTTTAGAGACATACTTGGCTCCGCCAGAAAGAAGGCAAAAAAGTTGTCGGGCTCAAAAAATGCCAAGGAGTGGATTGACTTAAATCCAGAATGGATGAATAGCACGATATGGAATAAGTTAATTAAAGATTTTTGGTCGAAGAAGGAATGGCAAAACAAGTCTGATTCTGGAACTAAGAATCGATTTGGGGGAAATGATAAGGCTTCACCAACTTACACAGGTGGCTCCATCCCAATTTCGGCACATGAGATTAGGATGGTAAGTAAAATATCGGCATGCTTGTTTCTTGATTATTTCATTTTAGATATGTTCTTACATTGTTATAAAATTATAATTTTATAGAGGAAAGAGCTTAAACGTAATCCAACTGAACTGGAGTTATTTGACCGCACACACAAGACGGATGGAAAATACGTTTGTCCAAAAGCTAAAAAAGTGCGGGTAAGTAATTCTAATTTGTTGAAGTTTTTTTTTTAAAATGTCAATCTCATTCCCTCTCCTGCCTTGCAACTCCGGTGAATCTTGGTGGTTTTTAGTTATGTAATGGAAGCCAACATATTGATCAGTATTGTATAATATATCATGATAGAAATCTGCATATTCATTGTTCAACAAATAAGTTAATTAATGGTCTAGCTAAAATTTTAACAAACTTGTGTGTTTTTGTATAGTGCTATTTATTAACTGTATCATCATTATACAGGAGACATATGAAACAATTATAGAAGAAAAATATCCCGATCCAGAGTCACGTCCGAATTTTGATGTCATAGCTTGGAAAGATGCATCTGGAAGAGATAAAAGGAGGAGACTTTATGGATTTGGAAACACTCGACAAAACCTTGACTATGAATGTGATGGGGTAGATGTAGAAGGAAGTAGTTTAGACCAAGGAGCCTTGGAAGATATGATTAAATTGAAGATTGCTGAGTGCACAAAGGAGGTGGTCGGAAATCTGAAGACTGTTTTACCAGATATGGTGTGCGAGGTACTGGAACGTCTCCGACATAGTGATTTGGAAGATGAAGAAAATAGAAATTCTTATGACTCTTACGACAGTTATGAAGATGATTTCGAGATAAATATGGATAATTCAAGAAGGCATCGCATTTACGCAAAGAAGTATGGCAAAAATCATGCATATGGCAAAAGAAGTAATGGTGATCAGCATGAGAGGTCTCAAAAGCATAAGAAGGCTCGTAAGCAAAAGTAGTTGGTGCCATTGGTGATGGCCGATCTAGGTCATAGTTATTTATTTGAACAATGGTTTTGTTTGCACTTTATGGTTATTTTAGTTGGTGTCTTTGGCGATGGACGATCTAGGTCATAGTTATTTATTTGAACAATGGCTTTGTTTGCACTTTATGGTTATTTTGTTATGAATGGAATCATTTCTCCATACCAAATGTCCTACAATTTTTCTTTTTGTTAGTTTGAAGCTAAATTTGTAATTGAGCTTCAACATGTAAGTAGTGACAAAATATTTGTTATCATGCGTTGGAAGTTTCCTAATTTGCATATATCAAAATAGCAACAATACTGTTTGTTGCAAATTTGATTGAATCTTTAACATATTTGCGACGTAAAATTGTGTAGCTAACTTTCCAACACTTAATTTTTGTTGCTAAGTTTGTTGTTATAACCTCGTACACTTGTAACAAAATACCAACAAAAAATTTAGTAGCAGACTTTTCAACAAAAAAGTGGTTGCTAAAATTTGATGGTAAAAATGCAATGCTCGTAGTTGACTTTCCAACAAAAAAATTGTGGCTAGAATTGGTTGATAAATTTGCAACGAATTTGCGGACATACAATTTTGTTGTAGAAAGCGAAAGTGCTTCGTTGATCTTTTTCACCATCACCAACAAAACACCAACATTTCACCAACAAAAAGCTGTCGTTGCTATATTTTCCAACAAAAATCCTTTTCGTAGCGGTTGTTTAGCCACACCACTTTCAAAAACAAATCTGCCACGACAAAATCTGTTGGTGATAGTCATCTCCATCGAAATAGCAACACAAATCACTGTCATTGAAGGCGTTTTTTCTTGTAGTGGAATTCACAAAATGACTCACAAATGAAATGGGGATGCAAAAATACATAAAGACAATCTCTAAGCTTATCATAATCGACAAATTGAGTATAAGCGCTGCACGACCAACTATGAGACAGTGTGTTATGAGTGTTCCCGAAACTGTCCTTAAGGTATATGTCGTCTCAGGAATATTAGTGCACTCGCTTTGATTTTGTCAGACGTGCTTGGCCTAAAGTATCAAAGAGCGTAATACTATAGTTCTTAGCAATGAAGGTGGTCTCGATGCCGGAGACGAATCTATGGCACTCAAGTCCTTTTGAGTATAATATGTAAAATTTGGGACAAGTCGGATCAGCCATCTTTAGACAAGAAAAACGGAAGTATGAGTTTTCACATAATTATAGATACATCCATGATAAGATTCAATAATTGGACAACGAGTCTTGTATCTGGGTTCGGAATGGCGGGCCTTCTTATATTAAGGTTTATCGGACGCGTTAGCTTCTGGTACGTACGGCGACGAGTTTACATGGAGGTCGAAAACGTCGGGGTCGGCATGCAGAGGCGGGTTAGAGCGTTATTGCGGTTGGGCAAGCTGGCAAGAATGGGTTGCGGGGCACGCAGAAACTCCGAGATGTTGCGTGTCATGCAAAACCTAAAACACATTAAATGTTATTTCTTCAACAAGACTAGCTTTTTACATTGATTTTTAGCTTTTTTCTTCAGTAAATATGTTTGTATAACCTAATTAGGAAAAATGACCCAACACTAGACAATAACTTTAGTTTTACTATCTAAAACATAATTTTTACGTAATATACTATAACACTCCTACTATATAAATAAAATCCTATGTTTTTACTCAGCCTCCCACACCCCCTTCTCCCTTATCTCACTCTCCAAATCAAATCAAACATACCCAGTATATTCCGCTCAGAACATAGATTGAGAAAAATAAGATGTACGCGGACCATGCCCCTACTTTTTACGGTAGGAAGTCTATTTCCGTGAAGACCCCCAGCTTAGTGCACAGCAAAATATTGAGTGATAAAAAATATTGGGTGATAAATACAAAGAAGCACTTATCTCACTCTCTCTCCCTTTCACACTATCTATTTTTCTGTTCTTGTTATTTTTTTTTTGCCACTCCCTCTTATTTCTCCCCACGACGAACAGGGATTTGTTGATCCGCCACCACGGCGAACTTGATCGGTGCTATCTCTACGACGTGAGCTGCGGCGCGACCATCATTTTAAAAGCCGGCCGGCATCTGCTAAAGATGAAACCAGTCGTCTTTCGGCAGAAAAAAAAGAATCTAGCAACGAATTTGTACTTCCCGCTTTTAGTTCACAACGTGATTTGAGAGCTGGCGCTGCCGGACGGAGCAGAACCACCCATTCTGCAACCCATTCGTAGGTGGGCCGATGAAGGAGCAGGCGAATCTGGGCTTGTGGAGCAATAATTTGTTCAGGTGCTTGTGGAGCTGGTGCAGGTCGAGGCGCAGTTACAATGTTGGATTTGTGGGATCGATAAGATCGATGTGAGAATGGCGAGTGCTCTTAGTTTTGTTAAGAGTTGATTACAGGGCGTATTCAATTGAGACTTCAAATGAGTTTTAAAGACTTTTATAGAATTTGATGGATTTGAAAAAGTTTGGGTGTATTTAATTGAGACTTTTAAAAATCAATTAAATTTTTGTGGTATTCAATATAGAATTTAATGTAGTTCTTAAAAGTCCATTAAAGTCATGAGGTATTAAATGAAAACTTTTATAAATCTTACAAAATTATGAGGTATTCAAATTTAATTTGGATTTTAAGGATTTTAATGGAATCATCTAGGTATTCATCTTTAAGCACAAAGTACAAACATAATTTATCTTTTAAAATTTTTCCTACACCCCTAAGATTTTGATGGATTTTTATTCGTCACCATCACCCACCACCACCGACGCAACCACCTCCACCACAACCACTTCCCCACCACCATTGCCACTATCCCGTCCCACCACCAACACCATTTCTGCTGTCACCCCGTTGCCACTACCACCCTATAGGACTGTCGAACGATTCGTTACGCCCCTCGCACGACGATCAAAGGCCAAGCTCTGGCTGAATTCATGGTGGAACTGACGTTCCCTCACAGTCCAACCCAGGTCGGCCGACCTGCCTGGAAGTTATATGTGGATGGCTCGGCAACCAATTCGAGAGCAGGGGCAGGGATTGTCCTCATCAGTCCCGACAGACAAAGTTTCACTAATGCTGTGCATTTTAGCTTTCGTGCGACCAACAATGAAGCCGAATACGAAGCCTTGGTAAGCGGGCTCGATCTAGCCCTCGCCCTAGATGTTCGTCGCCTCCATATCTTCATGGACTCCCTTTTGGTCGTGAACCAAGTTAAGGGAGAATATGAGGCGCGCGGCGAACAGATGGTCAAATACCAAGAGCTGGTCGCCGAAATGTGCACAAAATTTGAAGAAGTACTAATCGAACAAGTCCCGAGAGAACACAACTCCCAGGCCGATGCACTTTCCAAACTAGCATCATTGGATGGGGCAGCCGACTTCTCCAATATTCAAATCACAAAGTCAACAAGGCCGGCGATCGACAGAAGCCTGGTTACCACGGTTGCCATCGCCGATGAGAACTGGATGACTCCATTCATCAAATACTTAAAGGACGGAACGGTCCCTGACGACCGTGTTAAAGCTCGCCAACTCCAGCTTCGTGCGACCAGATATACCCTATTGGACGACCGGCTTTACAAGCGAGCCTTCAGCCTTCCCCTCCTCAAGTGTATTACACCGGAGGAAGGTCGGCTCGTTTTAGCTGAGATCCATGATGGGATTTGTGGAAACCATGCGGGCGGGCGAGCTCTCATCCATAAGACAACCAGACAAGGTTTTTTCTGGCCATCACTTCAGAAGGATGCAATCGCCTATGCCAGATCGTGTCATAGGTGTCAGATAATGGGCCCCAACATTAAACTATCCCCCGAACAGCTCAGCTCCATGTATAGCCCTTGGCCATTTACGCAATGGGGCATCGACCTTATAGGTCCCTTGCCGACGGCTTCAGGGGGCTGTAAGTTCGCCATCATAGGGGTCGACTATTTCACCAAATGGGCAGAGGCCGAACCGCTCAAAAGATCGGCCAAGAGCAAGTGATCAAGTTTATATGGAGAAACGTCGTATGCCGATTCGGTCTGCCCCAGGCCATCATCTCCGACAACGGAAAGCAGTTCGACGGCTTAGAAGTCATGCAATTCTGTGAGAAATGGGGAATCAAAAGATTGTTTTCAGCACCCTATCACCCTCAGACGAACGGACAGGTAGAGGCTGTGAACAAGATCCTCAAACACACAATTAAAGCGCGACTCGAATCCAGGCAAGGGCGATGGGCGAGCGAGCTTCCAGATGTTTTGTGGTCTTATCGAACGACGACCCGTAATTCCACCGGCGAAACCCCATTCGCCCTCGCCTTCGGAACAGAAGCGGTGATTCCTTCGGAGATCGCCGTCCTCAGCCATCGAACCGAACAGGAGATGACGACCGACAACGACGTGGCCCGACGAATCGACCTAGACATGCTCGAAGAACGACGGCTGACCTCAGAAATGAAGAACACAATCCACAAAAGGAGAGCCGAGAAGTTCTTCAATTCAAAGGTCAAAGAAAGAATATTTCAAGTGGGCGATCTCGTCCTCAAGAAGATTCAAACCCACACAGGCGTTTTTGGTCCGAATTGGGAAGGACCTTTTAGGATATCTAAATGGATGACTAAGAGAGCCTACGAACTCGAACATCCTGACGGTACCCCGGATCAATACCCCTGGAACGTCGTGCATCTGAAAAAATACTACCAGTGAAAATTTTGTATTCAATTTCAACTGCCCAATGTACAAGGAATATAATGAGATTTTTTCCTATCCCATCTATTCTGGTGATCGCCCCACCAGGCATATCGCATACCGCCGACGATCGTTGATCATGACGATCCGAGGTAGAATCAATGCAGCCATGGTCCTGGAGGTCGATGGAACCGACAGCTTCGCCCATGCAAGGTTCCTTCGGGCTGAGATCGCCCGCCCTTCGTTTAAATACGAGGCCGGCGTAGCCAAAGGACCCTCCAAAATGATCAGGGGACACGTTCGCACGTCCTCAAAATACGTCATCTAACATGATGTACTCGGACAAGGCGACGCGTCCCTACCCCGTCACAACGTATACCGTCGAGGGTCGTCATTTAACGTGCCGACCCAAGGTAGAAAGGTGCTTACAAAGCCGCGGACGTGGAGTCGAATAAACCGACGACGCCCCGTGCAAGGACTCCTCCAGACCAAGATCGCCTACCCTTCGTTTAAATACAAGGCAGGCGCAGCCTAACGGAGGACCCTCACAATAAAGTGAGTCGCGGGATAGGCAATGTCCCTCGCATACAAAGACACGGTTGTGGAGATCGGTCCATCGAACTCCGCAACCGTGCACGATCCCTCAGAGTCGGAAAAACGGAAGATAGCTCGCCCAACAAACTTGTTTTTGTACCCTTCCTTAAGATAAGTAAACAAAAACAAGGGGGCAGTGAATAGGGGAGCTAGTCTTAAGTGCAATCGAAAGAAAGGAACCGCACCCGATCGGCTTTGCTCAGATACACGTAGGACGATCGCCACTTTTCAAACAATATCTACAAGTAAGAATTTCGAGTCTTAAGTGCAATCGAAAGAAAGGAAACGCACCCGATCGGCTTCGCTCAGATACACGCAGGACGATCGCCACTTTTCAAACAATATCTACAAGTAAGAATTTCGATTCGAAACATGTCAATACATTCGACATTCAAACAACCAGTCGGACGAACAAGACATCGGATGCAATCATACACATACTTGTAAAATTGCACGCAAACATTCAAGAGCGATCGTACATAAAAAAAGACAGTGCGAAAAAGGAATATTTCATTCATTATCAAAAGGAGTTCGTACAACATGAAGCCCGAAGGCAATACAAAGAGAAAGCAAAAATTACAAGATACAAGCGAAACAAAAACATCTCTCAAGGACCCGCCGGCTGGTCATCGCCCTCAGGTTGCGGATCGGCTTGGGCTCCCCCATCGCCCTTGGGATGAATGAGTTTACCAGTATACCAACTCAAGTCTATCCCAAAGTCGACAAAGTCAAGGATCGGCAAAGAGAACTCCGGGTGCAGAGGGTGCTCGAGCGCATAAGCTTTGAAGCTCTCCATCAAGGGACCGATCTCGATCCCTGCCTTTTTAGCAGCTCGAACAGCATCGGCATAGGCCAAATAATAGGCGAACTCGCCGACGAGTGCCACATTGAGATAGGGATCGGCCTCGATCGCCTTCAATTGCCCCTTCAACTCCATGGTCGTCTTCTCAGCCTCCGCCAGCTCGACCACCTTGGCAGCATTCTCTCCCTTGGCCATCTCCAGCTCTTTCTTCGCTGCCTCCAGCTCACCGCTGAGCCGATCCACCGTCGCCTTCAGACCGGCCTCCTCCTCCTGCGAAGCCGCATACTTCTGGCGGGTTTCCTTCTCCTGATCACGGGACCGGTCGGCAGCCTCCTTAGAGCGGCTCAGCTCCTGCTTCAATCGGTCAACGTCCTGTTTAGCCCTTTTGGCCGTCTCCGCATACTCCTTCTCCATAGACTGGATCCGGTTGGCAAATTCAATGTTTTTATTCCGGGCGGCCTCGAGGTCGCTATGGAGACGAGCAGTGGAGGGTCGCCCCTCAAAATCCCTAGCACCTTGGACGGCCATCGTCGCCGTCTGGAGATCCAGGGCAACGGTCGCCTGCATGGAATCTCCAGATCGCCGACGAGCGATCGTATCAAGATCGGTCGTCCAGGCCTTGGGCAGAGAGGTGATAGCCTGCTGGACGTAAGTAAGGACGTCAAGAGATGTTTGCGGAGCCTTACTCGACAAAAAGTCCAGCACCATAGGAGCGACGTCCGGGTCGGCAAGACGAACCCTGCAGCACAAACCAAAGAAACCAAGGGGTTAGCCTATACCTTGCTCAGAATGCCTAACTCAGAAAATTTTGATCCTTTCTTACCTGTTGAGAAGCTCGGGATCGCGACCAAAATAAGGCTTGCCCCGAGAGGTTTCTGCCTCAGCGATCGCCACCTTCTTCGTAGGGCCGCCCGATGACCGGGAGCCGGACGCCGGGGGCCTAGGGCCTGATCGCTCCGTCATCGGGATGGCAGAAATAGGAGCTGCAGCAACCGGAGGCTCAAGAATGGACACATCCGCCTCAGTAATCGGCAGGGACTCCTCCAACCTCCGCCTCTTGCGGCGCTGAAGTTGTTCCTCTCCCTGAACTACCGGCTTGGCGACCGGCACCTTAGCAGGCCTCATCACCGGAGCAGGGCGAGACGTCGTCGCAGGAACGCGACCAGTCTTCTTACCCAAGTGGAGGCGACCGATGAGTCCTGGATTCGACATGGCAATCTCTGGTGGTGGCTCGGCAAGTCGGGGAAAATGAACCTCTGTCAAAGGAGAAGTACAAACAAGTTAGACAACAACTTAAACGCTGCGACCTCCTAGAGACGATCGTCAAGCAAGGAAGCACCACTTAAGCTCATACCTGGAACTTTCAAGTGACGAGGGAAGCGAAACAATCGAGCCCCCAACCAATGAATTTCGTTACCAAGCGAGCGAACGTCAATAAAGGAATCCGGCAAGGCACGAATCCGCTCCCAAACGATCAAGAAATCGAAAGGGAGATCGCCGATCGCTGGAACGAGAGGTCCTGCAAAAAGAAAACAAAATTAGATCAGTCCAAGACAAGCTCAATTAAGGGGAGAATTAAAATCCTTACTCGGATTCCTCTCCCGAAAAGTGGTGGGGATCTCCAACTCCTCATCCGGCCGGTCACTCGATGCCAATCGCCACGCTCCGCCGACCCAGCACCACTTCGCCAGGTCGCCTCGGGACTTGTTCGGCACACCGAGGACCACTCTCCTCATTCGGCCTTGGATATGATTGCCGCCGATCGACCCTTTCTGCGCGGCCAGTTTAAACAGATAATTCATCTCCAGCGCAGTAAGGTGGCGGAACAACCGGTGGCCGCCAAACAGTGTCAACGTGCAGATGACCTGTAGCCAAGCATTCGGCGTCAGTTGGAGCGGCGCCAAATTCCAGGCGATTAGCAAGTAGGAGACGGCGAATGGCAGAGGGAATCGCAGGCCGGCCTCCATAATCATCTCGCTGACGGCAACCATATCCTCGGGCGGTTGATCGGCACGTTCATTCTCCGAGGGCACGTGCAGAGAAACATCAGAGGGGATATGATATTTTGCCTTCCAACGGCTCAGGTCTTTCTTGATCGCCCTACTCCGGATCTTTCCGAGAGTCCAAGGAGACGGGTCGGCGACCCGAAAAACCGTCCGCTTCACATGTTCATAAGGATGAGCGGCGGAGTAGGCTTCGAAGTCAAATTCCGGACAGGGTTCGGCGATCCCCTCCATAATCTTGGCAAAGGCCATATAGGCGGGGCCAAAAACACTCTGCCGTTCCCAAGTTAACCGCTCCAATTCGTCCTCATCCGCCGACAAGCCCCCCTGCTCCGTCGTCGCCGCCGTCTTCGCCACTGCGGCCTCGTTGAAAAGCTCTTCGAGTTCTGTGGGTGCAATCCCCGCACGAATGGCCTCAACGGCCGTTTCCATATCGACTCCAACGGGAATCTCCTCCCGGTCAGGCGAAGCCGCGGCGGCAGAAGAACTTCCAGCCTCAAAGGTCTTGGATCCTCCTGACATATTATAAAAAGAAGGGGGAGATAGAAGATTGATTTTTCTTACCTAGAGAAAAGAAGAAGATCGGCACAAGAAGCTCCAGAAATTTTTGCAGAGTTTCGGCTATGGATGCAAGGACGCGTAAAGAGTGAAGGAGAAGAAGCCCTAGCCCTTTTATAGATGGAGGCGGGGGTCTAAATGCAAATAGGAGAAATCTCGAGGGATGGATCGCAACCGTCATAGTGGGGACGCATTAAATGCTGCCCTCGAATCCCGCGAACGCATCTTTTCGAGGGCACGCCAGGCGACAAAGTCTGACAAACCGTCGGACTCCCCCAACAGTAGCGCGCCGCGTGTCCTTGCAACTTTCGAGAGCCCGCCTTCATTTCCCGCTGCTCCCGGCGCAAAAGAAGATCATCCAGATTTGAATTCAGATCGGCTGATCGGCTAAACATTGGCGATCGCCAACAGTGCCACCTCATCCCGTGTTTTCAACATCGAGGCGAGCTGGGGGGCAATTGTTGTACGGCGATTAATACGCCTCGTTAGGCGATCGGCATCACGATCAGAGGAGCCAACCATGGAAGACATACTCTGGACAAACGCCCAGAGTTCGGCGCAATACGGCGACCGTCTTTTTGCACCCAGCGATCGTCTTTTGATATCTGACGATCGTCTTTAATGAGCGAACCAGAGGCGATCGTCTCGTGTCACGTATGGATCCAGCATCCGTCAAAGTCGTCGAAGACCGAATCTTGGACGGTGGCCCACGTGCGGATCTTCAAAGGGCACCGACAGATAGGACCTTTGACCCCAGCCTGTCACCTACCACACCTACCGACAAGGCCGCCGAAAGGTACAAAGTGGGTCCTCCCCGGACAGCTACCCAGGACGCGTGCTGGCCTCCCATTGGCTCGCACGGTAGCCACAACAATGGCCCAGACTTTAAGGGAACATTGCCACGTGTGGGACGATCGGCCACCTTATTATAATATAGAAAACGGCGGTCGCCCGCGATCGCCTGAGGGGTCTCAACTACCTTGTCCCCTATAAATAGAGAACTCACTGCAGTGGCCAAAAGGGACGCGAATTTACTGCGAATTCAGTGCAAAACACACATAAAAAGAGAATCAAAGACTCTTTTGGCAACCACTTATACATTCATAGTGACATTCATACACATTTATCATATATCCCAAGCAAGAACTCACAGATTTACCTATTTGGTTCTTCCGGCAATCTACGCGCTCTAAAGCCTAGATAACTAGAAGTCTTTGTAATATCCGCAATTTCCGATTTCCGGTAACTTTCTTTTTTCGGCGGAAGTCCATTTTGACGACTCGCTCATGACCGTTTCGTCATTCCGAGAATGATTAATTCTGCACTTTTTGTCATCCGAGTTCGTTTCGGTATCGTTTTGTTGAGTTCTGTGCCTTTTAGCGACTTTTCCGCACTTGAGTTCGATTCTTGCGAATCTCGTCCGAAACTGTTGTTTCGAGTTTCCCGCAAGTCCGTTTAACTTTGTTATACGTGTTGTGAGCTTCGGTTTGATTATTCGTTGTCGTATGGTGATTTTCGGGCAGTTGGGCCATTTTTGTAATTTCCCAAAGTTTGGGGTAATTACTTCCGTCGTCGAATTCCGACACTTCGGGTGGTCGGAATCGTGTGTACTACTAGCTCTTAGATTCGTCTTTGTGAGTACTTCGTAACCGTATTTTCGGTTCGTATTCAGGTTCGGGTTTCGGTGTCGTTTTGTTGAATTCAGGATTTCTAAACGACCTTTCTAAGTATGAGTTCGTCTTTGTTAGATCACCATTAATTTTTGGTAACTCCAAAAAATTATAAATCTTTGCAATATTATAGAACATCGAGTTAGCTTTCCAATGGTTCAAACGGTGAGTCAATCGAGTCCTGACGAGAGAGTTATGGTCGTTTTAGTGAAAGGCTGCCATGTCGGGCACCGTCCAGAGCCTTTCGGCCGATAGGGGGCCGATAGACTCTGCCGGCATTTTGTATAGGGTATCGGTTGGGCCTATCGGCCGATAGGCCGGCCGATAGGTTCTCACGTGTTACACTATAAATGTGTTGTTTTGAGCGTGAATGGCTCATTTTCCTCCTTCCTTTTCCTTAGGCGAGAGAGTGAGAGAGGAGGAGAGTTTCTCATCATTATCATTTGGAGGGTCGATTCTCATCATTCTTCTTCGGTTGTGAAGCCCGGACAATCAATCCAACGCGTGTTCTACGAATCTAAACACTTGAATCACTCAAGGTAATCTCTTGAAACCCTACCTTTTTGGATAATTGGGGATTTTGGGGTTTTGTCCGATTCTTTCCGTTTTGTTGATGGATTGATGATTATTTAGATGTATTATATCATTTCCCTTGTTATTCCATGGTTGGATCGTATCGATTCGTTGTTTGAGTTGAGTTCTTGACCGACGCCTTGAAGGTGTCCGGTAAAATGCCTTAGAAGGGTTTTCGGGCGTTCTGCGATTATTCTTCCTCGTATGGTCGATGATTTATTGATTGTATGATGTTAGGGTCGTGTTTCTTGCGAAGAAACCGCGTTGAACCCTTCCGTTCGACGTTTTCTTCAAGCTTTTCGATCGTGGGTGTATTCATTGTCTTCGCCGGAGAATCGTAGGTGTTCGAGGTGTCCCGACTGATCCGTGATTGTGGGAGTGTCCGGCATCGATTATCGAGGCAAGTATCTTGCCCATACATTACGTGTTTTGTGGATATAATGGTTGTTAATCGTCGATACGTGCTAAATAAATATTCATAACCATCTTTTTCAAAAGTATCGGTATATTTACCAACATGGTTTTCTTAAAGACGACTCGTGTGTTCCGAGAATTAATATGCTTAATTGAATACGTGTATTAATGTTGGGTATAAGATCGTAATACTTTCGTGTGATGCCATTGTGTGTGACTACGTCGTCGGTAAGTTTTGAAGTTTAGTCCTTTGTTTAAGGCATGCGTGGAGACATGTGATTATCGATGAATTATGTGAATTTATGTGATATTGGTTGTGCCGTTCGGTGCTTTTGGAATAGTGTGCTTTCTTGTTGATAATATTAGTTCGGGTTATGAATATATGTTGGATGAATCGCCATTCTAGTAAAGTACCTCGACTATATATACCGTGATTGACCTTCGAGGCTTGTGGTTTGCAAGCGTGATTTTGGAACGTGTGTGTGTGTTGTTCCTTCCACCGGAGTGTCCGACGGGATGTCTGGGTCCGATACTAAGGGGTACGGACACGGAAGTGGATTTGGGTGTGTGTGTGGATGAACTTCCACCGGAGTGTCCGACGGGATGTCCGGGGTCGATACTAAGAAGTGCGGCCGCGAGTGGTTTCCACCGGAGTGTCCGACGGGATGTCCGGGGTCGATACTAAGGGTACGGCCGCGGGTTACGATTGTGGTTTTCATCTTGAGGATGACGTTGATGTTTTCGTTAATTGTGATATTGTCAGGAGTATCACAATGCTTTGTGCTCGTGGTCGAGACATTATATTTCGAGTCTTGGTGCTTGGCTAGAATGGCATAGGAATAATGTGTTATGAGTAATGTGACTTTGTAAGTGAATTGAAGTGGACAATCGGGTCGTGGACCTGTGTTTTATGAATAGGAATGGTTGGGTCGTGGACCCCGTGTTTTGTTAAACGGATTTGTATTTTGAAAAATGAACTTTGGGATTGTGACCTAAATGGCTTTCGAGGAATTAAGAACCTTTTTAATTTCTCGATGTTTTCAAAACTCCCGAGAATTGGAGATGTTTTCACAATGCTTACTTGCTTAGATTCTGCTTTCAAGACTTGAACTATTTTTAACTAAATATATCTCGGGAAGTCTTTCGTTATAATCTCGGAATGTGTTGTGTAAGGCTCGTATTTGCACTATATACTCGCACTAGAGAAACAGTGGAGTTTTGCTAACCCCCGTGTAATCGGGGTGTGGATATCTGTATTGTGTCCAGGTACATGCAGGTTTTCGGGAGCTAGACACAGGATCAGCTAGAGTGATGATGAAAGACGATTGATACTAATCACACGAAGGCCAGTTTTGGGTTCGATTAGTCGAGTCCATTGTATTGTCTTTTCCATTGTCTTATTGTTCATTGTTGCAAGTATTTTACCCTTGTGTGGGTATGAGTCTGGATGAGTTGATGTATTTTGATTTGTAAGTCATGACGAAAGACCAAATCGGTCTATTAGTCCGTTATTTTTGATTCGTCGGTATGTAATGTAATGTGTTGTTTTGATGTCTAGCTGGTGGATCCTCACGGAGAGGGTGCGGCGTGTAATATTCCGGTTTGATGCGGGGTGTTACATTTATGGTATCAGAGCTTAGGTTGAGGAAACCTAGGCTGTCGGGTCGGGTTATGTGTTGTTGAGTCTCGTTTTGTCAGATTTTGTCTGACTGATGTCGTGTCGCGACGCGTCGTTTGGAATGTCGGCCGTGATTAGTATCAGGATGCAGCCATCATCTTCGTGCGATCTGTGGATGTAAGTCTCCCTTCTTTGTGTTGTGCCTCGTGTGACACGAGCCATTTTTATGATTATTTGTTAAGTGGTGGAATTTTATGTGAATTTTGATTTTCCCGATATGTATTTAGTCAACGCTCGTATTTGATTTATACGAGGAGTGTAAATGCTTTGTGATATCTTTTTATTGTTGTTTTTGTTCGTTGTTGATGATTTTCGAATCGATTTGCACGCTTTACAAGTCTCTTGTGGAAGCTTTGTGCTTATACGCGTTCGACTTGTTCACTAGCCAGTGCGGGAGGGTATTTTATCAGTGGTTTTGTTCTGAATGTGGTATTTTATCGTTTATTTTCGTTTAAAGACATGTATTGTCTTGATTTTAAACGTTTTGATGCGTGTGCTAGGAGTTGTTTTAGTGAACGTCGGTATGTGTGAGTTTTGGGCATTCTGGCCTATTGGATTTTTGGAAACCTTGAGTATCTTAGAAAAAAAAAATAAATTTCGAGACATACTTTTCAAATGAGTTATTTTCTTGTGGTACATCCTAGATGTCACAATATATTTCAAAATTTTTCTACCTCGAGGACCAAAATGTTTTGAGATATTTTCAACACTTTTATTTAGACCCGAGGGTCGAATATTTTGAAAGTTTTCACTAAGAGAAAGTGTCCTCATTTTTATCAAATGCGAAATGGTTCTCCAATGTCTCGATAACGATGTTTCAAGTTCGTACCTTTTGAAAGGTGATACTCAAGATCAACCGGTGTTCTTCTAAATTATTTTCAAAATGAGGTTTTCGTTTTAAAACCTCTCCATTCCCGTTTGAGGGCTGGGTATGAATGTATGATGTTCGCGTTGTCATTTTGATACTTTCTCCCGAGTATGATCGAATTGGCGGTGTGAGCGTTGAGTCGCTTTCCACACATGGGTTGTGCTAGCCCCTGTGAGAGGCGGGATGTTGGTGTTGAATGTTGTCGCCTCGTGGTGATTTCTGCGTTGTCGCACATGTGCGAGCTGTTAGAGCTTGGGTTGGTATGACCGTGTGCATCGGTGATGGTTCCGTTTTGTGTCGGTTGTTTAATGTCTTATTACCTTGCTCCCGTTTTTGTGAATTTCGTGGACGAGGTCGGTGGTAATGCCCGTACTATTTTGACTTCGGTATTTTCTCTTTCTCCAGTCTATCGATTCGCTCATGTTCGTTGGTACTTTATGAACTTGTTTTGTATTTCGGTTTCATCGTCCGAACGAGCTGTGATCTTGTTGTGGGTCGATCTGGTTATCGATGTTACTTTTTCGGGTTCAGTTCGATTCTTGTGAACCTTGTTTGGGAGTGACATCATCTGGTTCTACTAGTTCTTTTATTCGAAGTGGATCGGCTTTGGAACTCTTGTGTTTTCGACTCTGTCGACTCATTTATGTTCGTTGACATTTCTGAGCTTGTCCTGCTCCTTGCTTTTGTTGATCGAACGAGTGTGGTGTTATTTCGGAATAACTCGTTGTCGTTGTGACTTTTCAATCGCTATTCCCTTTCCTGCGGATCTTCGGCAATGCATGTCTAGTAGTTCTCACCAGATCATCCTGGGAGTTGTTGTTTGAACTTTATTGTTCTTTGTGATTCGAACATGATTCTTCGATCTATGTTGTCTCGATCGTTGTGATTTGATCGTTTGATTGTTCGGTTTATATTGACCTCGTTCCGTGATTGGCGAACGTTCAGGCTCCTTCGTAATTCCCTTTGGTTCGGGAAATTAGTTTCGTTTCGATCTTCCACCCTTATGCGGTGGGATTTCGTGTTTGTTCACGGTTGACTCGCGTTTTGATTGATGTACCGTTGGGTTGGTCAATCATATTGATTTTCGTTCGTTGTGTTTTGTGATTGTCGGATAATTGACTTGGCTATATTATCCGTTTGATGACGTTGTCTCTTGTTGGTTTTTATTATATCCCTAACTGAGACGTTGTGTTGGTCGCCGTGTTGGGTGTTTTCACGCCGTATACTCCTTTGCGTTTTTTGTAACATTTCGCCGTTTTGAGTTAGTTACGCATTATTGTGTATCTCGTTTAGTTTTTCCTGGCGGATTATTTCTTCTCCCTTCTTGTTTTTAGTTTCGGACGAAACTTCTTTTAAGGAGGGTAGAATGTAATATCCGCAATTTCGATTCCATTAACTTTCTTTTTTCGCGGAAGTCCGTTTTGACGACTCGCTCATGACCGTTTCGTCATTCCGAGAATGATTAATTCTGCACTTTTTGTCATCCGAGTTCGTTTGGTATCGTTTTGTTGAGTTACGTGCCTTTTAGCGACTTTTCCGCACTTGAGTTCGATTCTTGCGAATCTCGTCAAAGCTGTTGTTTCGAGTTTCCCGCAAGTCCGTTTAACTTTGTTATACGTGTTGTGAGCTTCGGTTTGATTATTCGTTGTCGTATGGTGATTTTCGGGCGGTTGGGCCATTTTTGTAATTTCCCAAAGTTTGGGGTAATTACTTTGTCGTCAATTCCGACACTTCGGGTGGTCGGAATCGTGTGTACTACTAGCTCTTAGATTCGTCTTTGTGAGTACTTCGTAACCGTATTTTCGGTTCGTATTCGAGTTCGGGTTTCGGTGTCGTTTTGTTGAATTCGGGATTTCTAAACGACCTTTCTAAGTATGAGTTCGTCTTTGTTAGATCACCATTAATTTTTGGTAACTCCAAAAATTATAAATCTTTGCAATATTATAGAACATCGAGTTAGCTTTCCAATGGTTCAAGCGGTGAGTCAATCGGAGTCCTGACGAGAGAGTTATGGTCGTTTTAGTGAAAGACTATCATTTGTCGGGCACCGTCCAGAGCCTTTCGGCCGATAGGGGGCCGATAGACTCTCTGCCGGCATTTTGTATAGGGTATCGGTTGGGCCTATCGGCCGATAGGCCGGCCGATAGGTTCTCCGTGTTACACTATAAATGTGTTGTTTTGAGCGTGAACAGCTCATTTTCCTCCTTCCTTTTCCTTAGACGCGAGAGAGAGTGAGAGAGGAGGAGAGTTTCTCATCATTATCATTTGGAGGGTCGATTCTCATCATTCTTCTTCGGTTGTGAAGCCCGGACAATCAATCCAACGCGTGTTCTACGAATCTAAACACTTGAATCACTCAAGGTAATCTCTTGAAACCCTACCTTTTTGGATAATTGGGGATTTTGGGGTTTTGTCCGATTCTTTCCGTTTTGTTGATGGATTGATGATTATTTAGATGTATTATATCATTTCCCTTGTTATTCCATGGTTGGATCGTATCGATTCGTTGTTTGAGTTGAGTTCTTGACCGACGCCTTGAAGGTGTCCGGTAAAATGCCTTAGAAGGGTTTTCGGGCGTTCTGCGATTATTCTTCCTCGTATGGTCGATGATTTATTGATTGTATGATGTTAGGGTCGTGTTTCTTGCGAAGAAACCGCGTTGAACCCTTCCGTTCGTCGTTTTCTTCAAGCTTTTCGATCGTGGGTGTATTCATTGTCTTCGCCGGAGAATCGTAGGTGTTCGAGGTGTCCCGACTGATCCGTGATTGTGGGAGTGTCCGGCATCGATTATCGAGGCAAGTATCTTGCCCATACATTACGTGTTTTGTGGATATAATGGTTGTTAATCGTCGATACGTGCTAAATAAATATTCATAACCATCTTTTTCAAAAGTATCGGTATATTTACCAACATGGTTTTCTTAAAGACGACTCGTGTGTTCCGAGAATTAATATGCTTAATTGAATACGTGTATTAATGTTGGGTATAAGATCGTAATACTTTCGTGTGATGCCATTGTGTGTGACTACGTCGTCGGTAAGTTTTGAAGTTTAGTCCTTTGTTTAAGGCATGCGTGGAGACATGTGATTATCGATGAATTATGTGAATTTATGTGATATTGGTTGTGCCGTTCGGTGCTTTTGGAATAGTGTGCTTTCTTGTTGATAATATTAGTTACGGGTTATGAATATATGTTGGATGAACGGCCATTCTAGTAAAGTACCTCGACTATATATCTGTGATTGACCTTCGAGGCTTGTGGTTTGCAAATCGTGATTTTGGAACGTGTGTGTGTGTTGTTCCTTCCACCGGAGTGTCCGACGGGATGTCCGGGTCCGATACTAAGGGTACGGACACGGAAGTGGATTTGGGTGTGTGTGTGGATGAACTTCCACCGGAGTGTCCGACGGGATGTCCGGGGTCGATACTAAGGGGTACGGCCGCGAGTGGTTTCCCACCGAGTGTCCGACGGGATGTCCGGGGGTCGATACTAAGGGGTACGGCCGCGGGTTACCATTGTGGTTTTCATCTTGAGGATGACGTTGATGTTTTCGTTAATTGTGTTAGTGTCAGGAGTATCTCATTGCTTTGTGCTTGTGGTCGAGAGACATTATATTTCGAGTCTTGGTGCTTGGCTAGAATGGCATAGGAATAATGTGTTATGAGTAATGTGACTTTGTAAGTGAATTGAAGTGGACAATCGGGTCGTGGACCCCGTGTTTTATGATAGGAATGGTTGGGTCGTGGACCCCGTGTTTTGTTAAACGGATTTGTATTTTGAAAAATGAACTTTGGAAATGTGACCCTAAATGGCTTTCGAGGAATTAAGAACCTTTTTAATTTCGATGTTTTCAAAACTCCCGAGAATTGGAGATGTTTTCACAATGCTTACTTGCTTCGTTTCGCTTTCAAGACTTGAACTAAATTTAACTAAATATATCTCGGGAAGTATTTCGTTATAATCACGGAATGTGTTGTGTATGTCTCGTATTTGCACTTTATACTTGAACTAGCGAAACAGTTGAGTTTGCTAACCCCGAGTAATCGGGGGGTGGATATCTGTATTGTGTCAGTGCACATGCAGGTTTTCGGGAGCAAGACACAGCATCGCCACCAGGGATGATGAAAGACGAATGATACGAATCACACGAAGGCCAGTTTTGGGTTCAGTTAGTCGGAGTCCATTGTATTGTCTTTTCCGCTGTCTTATTGTTCATTGTTGCAAGTATTTTACCCTTGTGTGGGTATGAGTCTGGATGAGTTGATGTATTTTGATTTGTAAGTCTGTGACGAAAGACCAAATCGGTCTATTGGTCCGTTATTTTTGATTCGTCGGTATGTAATGTAATGTGTTGTTTTGATGTCTAGCCTGGTGGATCCTCACGGAGAGGGTCTGCGGCGTGTAATATTCCCGGTTTGATCTGGGGGTGTTACAGTCTTTACACTCCTTGTAATAGATTCTAACATTAATATTTGTACTCGACAGTATATTTATTAATAACATCTCGCGAGAGCATTCAAGCCTGGGATTAACAACCCCGGCAAATCTTGTGTCATCTATTTTCTCACGGAAGTGTTCTCGCATTTGTTTGTTATTCGATCATTCCAGCAATACTATCTCCGGATAATATTTTGGGTAACAACACAGTGGTTTTTAAACAGCCTTAGCTATACCGACATTCGTACTTTCTCTGCAAGTCTACTAAGTTGGAGTTACCGAAAGGATCATCAGTCGAGATAAGAAATCGAACACCCTGCTGCATTTAAACGCACCTATGGCTGCCATTGCCATGTTTTTGCATCAACACTTATGCCATTGGATATGGTCTCAACCTTGTTTTCTCACTAAACTTGGGAAATACTAAAGCAGCCAATTAAAACATGCACTGTGATCTGAGTTTAATGATCCGTGTGTTGCACAATATATGGATAGAAATATGCGGAAGTCTAGTTTCCAGAACATCTAATCATTCGTCCATAGCCTTCCTAACAAGGGAGTTATTGCTGTTTTAGTGAAGAAAGGTCAAGCTGCGCGGAATTTTATTTCTAGCGATTGTGCTAACTTTTGTCCCAACCAACTTGGTTCCCATCTTGAATTTGCAAGTGGTCTCATGACACATGTTTTTCAATCTCTTTCTGGCCGAATTTGCCATATATGATGCAGTTTTTGGTATGCATTGTATGCTAAACTATCATCTTTCAAATGTTGAAAAATAGTTTCCTTGGGGAAGCCCAAAATACGCACCCTTATAAGAAGGTCGAGCGTATGCATGCTAGTGTTACACCATGCTTGTGTCGTAATTTTGCCCCTTAGGCATATAACCTTGCCATGTTATGCACTCAATATGATAGATCATTTTGATCGTATCTGGTATAAAATCTCTATGTTGTTAGAGTATTCGCTATGCTCATATTTGTAAAATTTTGCAAGCGAAATTGAGTGCGTATTAATATATTTTCAAGGAACACGATATTTTTGGATTTCGGTGTATAAATCCATTATAACTATGATGACTAAGTCATCACAATCAATGAGTGATATAATACTCAAGTTGTTGAATGCCGAATGGCATTTTCTAGTCACATATGTTCCGTAACAATTGAACCATGTATGACTCGATGACATATATGCCAAAGTGTATCACTCATAGCATCTCATTATGATTTGTGAGAAATAAAATCTTATGCATCACTTGTATTGGATATGTAAAAGGAAAAATATTTATGAGTCAATATGGTCCGGCTTGCATCGGTTTGTGTAACCAGAAGATGTATTGGGACATTGACACATTTAGGCTTTAATAGTCCGGAATATGGACAATTTGATGATCCATATACCACGGTATTGTCATGGACATCATTTTTTTTGAACAAAGAAACTAGTTGGATCAAAGACACCAAAGTATGTTGGTGGAGTCGTGGGCAGGGCTCATGACCGATGATGATATTTATGTCATCGGCGTCTTGCTTTCATAAGCATGTGTGACGCAAAAGACCCCCCGATGATCCTTCTTAGCCATGCTCATTTATTAAAGCCTATTCTTTGGCACGATTAGGAGATGACACCCTCATATGCTAAAGAGGATAATGTAGCGACTCGCATAAGTATGGTGCTGAGTCCTCCCTTTTCACCGAGTCCTTATACATACATGATCATAAGTATTAGCCTGGGTGGCTTATGATCCTATGATGGTGTTCAAAAATGGTCGTACTCAAGTAATAACATTATATGTTATGTTGTTCCATTGACAATGATTGATAAGTTGATGAAACCTGAGTTTATGGTTGTCCAACTTGCGGACCAGTCATTGTAAAGGTAGGTTCACCCACTTTTTAGACCAAGTCTTAAAGTAAAATCTTAACAAGTACTTCCTAACATCCAAGGCTACCTTCTCACAAATTTTGGTGCCATTTGGAGACTTAGAAGGAGGTGAAACACTTAAATGAAGTTTTCACATACCACCAGCCGTCCAAACAACCAGTTCGATATCATTTCAATCGGTTTTTGACCACAAGGTTGATGGTTTTGGAATCCTAAACACCCGTTTATACATGCTCATGAAATTTTGAGGTGTTTGGGGCTGGTGAATGGAGTGAACTCTTCAAGAAAGCACTGGAGGTTCGATAAAACCAACGGCCTATCATCGGTTCAATCGTTTCTTCATGTTCGATCCCGGTGGTGCATGGTGGCAGTTTTGTTGGATTCTCAAGACCAGTAGCTACGGTTATGTAGCATCGGTCAACATGTCATATTCACCTATACCTATCATCATTCAAATGCTTAGTTACGAGTGTAACAATATGCATTTTGTTAACTAGATTGTGTTAACAATGAAAACCTTTATCGTCCACATGTTCATGTGCCAAAGTGCGTCACCACAACGCATTATGACAGGTTATAAATGATGAATATGACATGCGCTTTCACTCATAGTCCGCTTAAAATATACCTTGGCAGACGATCTCGTAAGTCACTTTGATGAGCCAGTCTTCCCGTCGTTAGGGGGAGATGCGAACGATCATGTTCGAGTAGAACGACTTAGAATTGTCGTAGTTTATCCCTACTGTGCCTCACCAAGTTCCCTAAAGTGACGAGATTAAATACATGCTGCAAAAATGTCTGCAAGGATTGTGTCCGGTCATGGACGTTCGTCACCTATGAATGGTGATATGGTAACACCACAAATTGTGGTAGATGGTGTTACTAGGCCGTGGATCTCATCGAGTATTGGGATGCCATTTGGTTCGATAAATACTCTCGCTAAGAATGTATGCGAGCTTGGTACATGAAACTTGATCATCTGATCAAATAAACTCATCCGTCTCATGTGATTCTGGATTATAGTCATCATTGGGGGATGCCTCAATGAATACCAATCATAAAGAGTACTCTATGAATAAACCTGGTTCATGAGGACGTGGAATGTGAGTTTAATCGAACCATACTTCGTTGAAAATCTACAACGTTGTAGCCTTGGCCTAAAATGGAAACATATGCGACTCCAGTATAAACAAAGTGATAGCCCTTTGTTGAAGTGGTACCGACACTCCAAAGATAAGTCTATCCGTATACTTTGTTAAAGCGAGTGAGGGAATGAGTTAAACTCACCTCATGGCGCGAGGTTTCTCATGAACGCACTGGAATCGACTACGATGACACGAAACTTAGTTGTGCTATCGTAATGGATGTTATAGCATCCACTATCTTTTCAGTTAGATAGTTTCCCAAAAACTGACGTGCAGCTTGTGGTTAAATCTTATCTTACTGGGGAACTAAGTTAAGTGATAAAAAGGATCTCGTGGTGGATCAAACTCAAATCAAGTGGCTTCTGACCACGGAGCGCGTCGACAAGTAATTGTCGGGAACGCATACTAAGTATATACTTGATTTGGAAGAGATATGAAGCTTTTGCGTGTAAAACTAAGGGTTTATAGTGATGTACTCTTGTGAGACTAAGAGATTCCACTAAATCCAAAGTTAAGAATGAAAGGATCTTGGGGACACTTGATGATGCGTATTCATCAATCGGTTTAAGGCAACCTAAGGGATGGTTTTCCTAACAGACGATAAAGTAATGCCTATATGATTCTCAATGATTAGTCGAAGTCATCATAAGACTTGGCTCACTTAAGTGATGATGCAGTCTTAAAAGAAAAGTACAGTATTATGTACTCATGTTTGATTCGATGTATTCATTCGTAATAATCCGGTAAAGCCACTGTGATGATGGCCTAGGATGCGCTCATGCAATGTCTGTGATTGACAAGAAGCTTGAAGCTCGCTCTATCTCGATAAAAAGGACACTTGAAAACTCATACCCGAATCTGCCCAGAATGTGTTGGTCTATCTCCCATATGACCTACAGGGCAGCTCACTTGATGGAAAATGGTGAAATTGGTGCCATTGGAAAGGTTTGTGTCTACTTTCCAAGGAAACCAACCATTTGATCACATCCATCATGTTGAGTGACATATGACTATTGTTGCAAAGTAGGACAGGATATGTCCTGTAATTTGCTGAGTCAACTTCGATAGAGCTTTGTGATCTGCTCAGGTCGATATAGGTTACGTACTGTATGTGAATGAAAAGCTATGGGTGTCTAGTTTTCATAAGTTCTTACAGTTTCGTTGATGCCTATTGAATCGAAGAAGTTATGACTGATTTAGTGCATGGAGGTCAAGACTTTAGAAAACTTGATAAGTCTTTAGCGACTCTGCACTTTGGATGTGTCCCACTCTTTTTGTCCTTAGACCAAGGTTTGTTTTTTCCCATTGGGTTTTCACTTGGTAATGTTTTTAACGAGGCGACCTATGAGAACATCCATATAATGATACGTTGTACTTCTGTTCAACTTAGACCAAGAGGTATTTTTCCCACTGGGTTTTTCCTTGGTATAGTTGTGAGGGCAACTTGGCATCTGACTCCTATGATTTGAGGTACTCATCAGGGGGAGTCGTTATGTATACATCATGGGGAGTATACATGACATGTTATGTTGGTGCGTTGCAATCTTTTCCTCGTCAAGCCTTTATTTTTCCCATGGAGTTTTGTTTCGGCTTGGAATAGGTTTTTACGAAGGCAACAGCTTCTGCACCATTGTTGTATTAGTGCTCGACACAGGGGGAGTGTTCCGGAAATTATTATTCCCGTGATGTGTCTTACCTAATACTGACTGTAGATACATAGATGGAAGGTTCTAGATCCTTCTAGATGTAGTGGGATCCTATTAGATGTCTTACCTTATCTAGGAATCCTATGTATGGAAGGACTCTCATTGTAATGCCTATATAAAGGCCCCTCTATCATTGTTATGAATGCAATTGATTGACTCTATTTACTGTCTTTTTACTTTCTCCTGAAACAATTGGTATATTATTACATATTGCAATTTAAGATATCTGTCGGTAATATGAATTATCGGCTGGTAATTTTTTCCGCACCCGGTCATTGTTGACCGACAGTGGCCGTCGATGGTCAGAGTACTCTTGATAATATAAATTACCAGATGGTAATTTTCATCGTTGATCACTGCCATTAAAAAAAATCAAAAATAAAATTAGGCGGTTGTCGGTGATCGGGGTGGTCGATCGGGCATAAAAAAATTCCGGCGATGGCTGCCGGTGGTCAGCAGGCGGCGACTGGTGGTCGCCAGCCGTCAGTCAGCTGCCGGCGGTGGTTGTCCGGTCGAGATGGTCGGCTGGCAGTCCATTTTTATAAAATACCCTCTTATATTTTTAAATTTAAAATAAGAGTATAAATGAAATATTTAAAATAATATTATTTTATTTATGTATCTTATTTTTGGATAGCAAAATTAAAAGTTATTGGATTTTATCGAAAAATTGTACCTTTCGATGATTTACTTAAGTGGTTTTACCTTTTATCCCATCACTATTTTCCTATAAGGTTTGAATAAAAAAAAAAAAAAAAAAACTATTTTCCAATAAAGTTTGCGGATTTTTTCTTATGGTCACCTTCGTACCCCCCGAGATATAGAACATACCACTATGAGATAACCCTACACCACGTTACAAAAGTCTCGTTGTGTACTTCCATTTTCCTTTTTCCACACCTCTACAAAATCTGGGCCTTAGGTTTTCTTCCCATCTCTGCACCAATTTTTTTTTTTCTTCTAATTTTACCTTTACAAATTTCTTCGTACCTCCCCTCTTTCTTATTTATCTCTCTCAACTGTTACTAATCCAATCTCTACTTTAATTTCCCCTTTTTTTTGGTGCCCCTTATTTCATATTGGACCTGTTACATACCACCAACAGCTCAAAAATCTGGTCACCCAAAAAAATAAAAAAATAAATAAAAAAAATTATTCCCCTTAGTACTTCAATAAATTCTTAAATCAAATAAACGTACATCCAAATCGACCCCTAGGAAATTCTATGGTGATCCACAGTTTCTTTAAGGTACATTACTAACAATGCTTGCATCTCTCTCTCTCTCTCTGTGTGTGTGTGTGTGTGTGTAATTGATCTTGGCCATGTATTTGTTTATACATACGTACATATGTGTATATCTGTCGACATGTAATAACATGTCCCATGGCAGCATTGGGGCTTATCACTTATCAGAGCCGTGACCCTGTTTTATTTTCCTAGCCCAATTAAATAATAAATTAAAACAAGAATAATTAGGAGAAAATAATTGGATCGTTATGTTCAGTGGTTTCATTACACATGCCATTGATGTACTTACTTTCGATAATTGAATTTTTACATCTTTTTTTTTTTAAATAAAATTTTGATTAGGGTTTATAGTTTTACTTTAAATTAGGGTGATTTTGTTTAGGGTTATTTTAATTTTAATTTTGAAGGGTTGTTTTTCAATGTGGGGACTTAGAAGTTCATTCAGTGGACATGCATTAATTGTGATTATTATTTGACTAGGGCCGATTTTTTTTTTTTTTAAATTACTTTATATCTGTACGTTTTCAGAGAATGATTCATGTTAGCGGATCCCAAAGCATTTTGTGACTAAGGCTCTAATGTTGTTGTAATTTATATCTATCTAATTCCTGTAGAAATATGATATGTGTTTCATATATAGTACGAAAATTTACTGTGATGAACTACTGGAAGGGACTTGAATGCTACACTAGCATTATTAATGGCTGTTATAATTGTGTATGGTACGACCAATTTCTTGTATTTTGAATCTGTTTAAGCAAATGAGAAGTTATTTCTGGTTTATTATTTCAATTCAATTTAAATGATGCATTAATTAGAACATTTCTTACTTAATTAAGATCATTTCTGGTAATTCTGGTGTCGACCGTAATGTATATATTTGGTCGAGACTCGAGAGGGAATAAATAATCCGATCCCGAGCATTTTACCTTTCATATATTTTTTAAGAAAATAATAAAGTTCATTCTGTTCACAATTTGATCATGAGGGCTGTAAATTAAATAACTCGATCACGATCACGAGCATTGGATCTTTCGTAATTTTGTTCGCAGTTAGTAAACAACCTCAGTTTTCACCCTCAAGGAACTTGGAATCTTAATGGGGAGTATTGGATCCTGGTTATGTTACTAGATAAAAAAAGTTTACATGAAGCGGTCGATTTTTTTCCTAAGATGCTATAAATCGAAACTCAGGGAACTCGCCGAGACCATTCACATTTCGTCTTCATTTGAGTCGATTGATAGTATTATTTCGCCGTAGTTTAGGATAAGCAGGTCTGTAAAGATGTTACTTCTTTGTCAAGACGGATCAGTACTCGAGCATGGTTTCATCATCAACTGCACCTTATTCCCAACTATATTGGGTTGGTGGCATAAAGATTATACTGCCAATTAATTGTCTAAAATTAGTTAACTATAATTCATGCAAAAAAAAAAAAACGAAGTGGCTAAGTTTAAGCTGAATACTCTTCCTGTTCCAACCTTCGTATCATACAAAGGAGAAATGAGATGAAATTCCAAAACCATCAGCATCATAGGTTTTTCCGGTTACATGGAAAATATCATGAGACAGTAATGATTCGAGATAATTGCTATAGTCATGTCACATTACGTGATTGATATTGTAAAATCAACATGTACATCATGGAATATGACTCGGTACTCGAGCATAATGTATGGATGAATTTCTTTATCTTATTTTCTGGTACGAAATCAGTGGACAACCCGATGTTTCTTCCCTAAATACTATGAATTATGTCCCGAAATCATAGTTTCATCTTTTCTCAGCTGCTTAATCCTATGTCGTTCTTTATCTAACACTTGCTATTTCCCCATTGGCTGCAGTTTTAGTTTTGCTTTAGCTAAGCTAAGCCCATAAGCTGGCATTAAAAATTTTAGTGTTGAGTAATGGAAGTGATATCATGTTCTGGGGAATCTGACTGCCCTGATGGAAAATCCGACAGCCTACGTAATGGAGAACCAGTTAGAACAGATATCGAAGTTGATGGTTTAACACTTGATGTTGGAGTGTCCCACGAAATAAGAGAAGACGGTCAATTTATATTGGATCACTATGATTTTGATGTTGATGGTCAAAATCTCTCTTCTCGCGTCCATGATTTCTACGATGACAACTTAGAAAAAAGAGATCATTTCGCAGGATGGAGTCTAATGTTAGAAAACTCCGATTTAGTCTTGGATACAGTTGAAAGTGAACAGGCGAATATTGACGAAGAGGGTTCATCCCGTTTGGAAATCAAAAGTCTAGGACAAGATGAACCCCAAGCAGTTTGGGTTAAGGTATATATATGCTGCTGTATGTTTCTTTATTTCATGAGTTCCATTTTTTTTTTTTCCGGCCAAGTGTGGATAATACTTTATTCTGGATTTATTTGGAATTCTTACTCTACTCATTATCCGATTTGAACACGTAAAGAAGCCTCCAGTCCTACGTAGTTGGATATGATGACGGTCAGCAGTTTCTGTAGTAAAAAGTTAAGGGATAATTTCAAAAACTGCCCATGGTGTTTAGTTTAATTACAAGACTGCAGTTATTTTCAAAATAATAAATACTCCCTTAAAGTGTTACATTTAGTGGGTTTCGAACCGGTTGAAAAAGGCGGTTTTCAACCGGCAAGCACACCTCCCTTGAGGTCTGGATTTACCTAACAAACAAGAGGTGCAATTTACTAAAGAGAAACAAATGTCTAAGGGGATATTTGTAATTTTGGAAGATAACTATTTCTTATTAAAAGTACTCTCCTTATGAAATGTGCAACAATAGTATGAAACTATGCTAGTTTGCTTTTTGCATGATTTTATAGTGTTAATTGTTTTTGACCATTAACTGATGCTATAATTCTTATGCCACCGACCCCAACATAGTTGGGATTAAGGTGCAGATGATATATATATATTTATTTTATTATTACTACCTTTTTTTTTAATTTTTTTATAACTAAACCAAGGGCCTATTCAACAAATTTTTTTTCTAGATGTTGGCTATTTAGCTGTCAGCTGTTAAATAGATGTTAGTGTTAATGAGTAGGTGTTAGAGGTAGCTGTCACAGTAGCTTGTTAATATAGGTGTTGGGTACAAAGTAGCTTTTCGAAATAGTAACATAAATAAATAAAATGATGCTTCAAAATTTAATTTTGTATCTTTTGTCAAGCACTACTCAAATAATTAATTTTATTAGCTTTTGTGAAACGCTTCAAAAGCTAAAAACTGTTTAAGTATGGAGTTCCATCTCAAAACCAATTGGCAACGAGAGGAGTAGTCCAGATCTTTATATATCTTGAATGCAAGACTTGTAATTACACAATGTGGGATTGATGCTTCAACACACCCCGTCACGCGTCACCGGAGTCAAGGCTTACTGGGTGGCCTTTTTTTAACTCGGTGGCGCGGAGCTAGAACATTGTGGACCGTTGGGCTCGCACGTGTAGAGAGCATGCTCCGATACCATGTTAAAGTCTGGGGTTCTATCTCAAAATCAATTGGCAATGAGAGGAGTAGTCCACGATCTTTATATATTGAATGCAAGGCTTGTAAATAACCTGTCAAATAATATATAAATTTGGTCCGTCAAAATCAAATATTTTATCAAGATAAAGACTAGGGTTAACAATGGTGGACAAAAATGCTAGAAAATGTTGGATAATCATGTGAAATGCATGATGTTAATTCAGTGTTTGCAACTTTTGAGAGGGAAACAGAAATTTTGACCAGTATTGATTATTCAACAGGACGAGCAGGTTAGAGAGGCCATTGTCCCCTAAGATAAGTGTACTGATAATTCTTTTCTCCCTCAAATTGTAGTGGAGAGGAAAGTGGCAATCTGGGATTAGATGCGCCAGGGCTGACTGGCCATTATCAACTTTAAAAGCAAAGCCAACTCATGACAGAAAACGGTATCTCGTGATATTCTTTCCCCGAACCAGAAATTATTCTTGGGCTGATGTGCTGTTAGTTCGTCCGATCAATGAATTTCCAGAGCCCATTGCATATAAGACGCACAAAATCGGTGTGGATATGGTGGAAGATTTGTCTCTTGCTCGTCGTTTTATCACGCAGAAGCTGGCCGTGAGCATGCTAAATATTCTCGATCAGTTGAACCGTGAGGTTTGCTTTTGATCGGCACATTCATGTATTAATGTGTGTGTGTGTGTGTGCACGTGTGTACATACATATATATTTCGTATGTTTCTTAACTTGATTTATATTAAGAGGTAAGTGTATGCAACAATTTACAAATTGCATTGTGATTCTACTGCTGTTTTTTTTTTCATTTTTCTTTCATGTTTTATTAAGATGTTCACATGGCTATCTAGGCTTTGGTAGAGAATGCTGGTGATGTTATGGTTTTGAAGGACTTTGCAATGGAGGCTTCCCGCTGTAAAGATTATTCCGATCTTGGAAGGATGCTTTTGAAACTTCAAAATGTAATTTTTCCCTCGATTAATTATATATACACATAATTTAGCTGATACCGACTGAATTATGTTTGTTAATTTGCCAGATGATACTGCAGCGCTGCCTAACTTCAGATTGGCTTCATCAGTCTTTGCAGTCGTGGAAGCAACGATGTCAGAATGCAAATAGTGCTGAAAGCATAGAAATTCTGACAGAGGTACTTAGAAATGCTTATGGGCGTGTCCCGCAGCAGCTTTTGGAGTAGGTTTTAGTGTTTTGAAGTAGTGGCGTAAGGTAGCTTTTAGCTTTTGAAGTAGTGTTCAGTGTTTGACAAAAGCTACCAATTTTTTTTTAAATTATAATTTTACCTTATTTATTTTACTATTTCGAAAGCTTTTTTATGCCGAACATCTATATCAAACAACTGTTTTGACAGCTATCCCGACCTCTTACAGCTACTAACAAGTAACAACTAGTTGACTAGCTGACATGTACTGCAACAGCCAACAGTCACATCTAGTTTCTGCCGAACAGACTATGTATTTTACTTGTGTTTCCTCACTTTTTTTTTTTTTTGGTTCTTGCCATGCAATATAAATTAATTCATATTGGTTTGAAAGTTTTACAGTTTTTGCACTACGTCCAACTCTTTAATCTCTCTGCTTCAGGAATTGACCGACTCCATCTTATGGAACGAGGTGAACCTACTAACAAGCGAAGCATCACCATTGGATCCTGGATCCGACGGGAAGAGTTGGAAACACGAGGTTATGAAATGGTTTTCAGTTTCACATCCTGTATCCACTGATATGGACCCGGGCCAACCCGTTAACAATAACACCCCGTCCATCGGACCTCAGACGGCTAATAAGCGGGCCAAACTCGAGGTCCGCCGTGCCGATACACACGCATCCACTTCGCACCCATCCATTCCCATCGAAACCGATTCAACCTTTTTTAATAATTATGATTTTGTAAATACCACATTATTTGAATCTGAAACTCCGAATAAAAACAGTCCAGTCGGGGACGCTAATAAATGGAACGAAATAGTTGTTGAGGCTGCTGGAAATCTGTCTCCGACTAGCGTTGTTACTCAGAAATCAGTAGGATTGGGAAATCATAATCGACATTGCATGGCTTTCATTGAATCTAAAGGAAGGCAGTGCGTGAGGTACGCTAGTGAAGGAGATGCGTACTGTTGTGTGCATTTGTCTTCTCGTTTTGTTGCGAATTCAGCTAAAAAGGCTGAAAAAATAACCCCGCCTCCAGTCGACTCGCCAATGTGCGGGGGTACCACAGTTCTGGGAACTAAATGCAAGCACAGAGCTTTAGTTGGTTCTTCTTTCTGCAAAAAACACAGGCCCCGAGATGGCGAAAGAACGACGTCTCCTGTTAGTATTAATCAACTCAAAAGAAAAATCGATGAAGATCTTTTATATCCAGAGAGTAGAAGTCCAACAACGTCGATGGTTGCCAGGGAAGATGAAGATCTTATGTCTCCAGCCGTGGATCAACTGTTTATTAGAGTTCCTGAACCGACTCAACAACCTCCGAGCTGTGATGAGATTGTGCGATGCGTGGGATTGGGGCCCGACGGTGGTGAAGAAGAACCCTGTCTCGATAGTCCGAAGAGGCATTCACTGTACTGTGAGAAACATATACCAAACTGGCTTAAACGAGCGAGAAATGGCAAGAGTAGGATACTGTCCAAGGAAGTGTTCATAGAGCTCCTGAGAAATTGTCCCTTGAGGGAGCAAAAACTACAGTTACACCGAGCATGTGAACTCTTTTACAGGCTACTCAAAAGTATATTATCGTTGAGAAACCCGGTGCCCAAGGAAGTACAGTTCCAATGGGCCATTGCTGAAGCTTCTAAAGACGCCGGAGTCGGGGAGTTTTTAATGAAATTGGTACGCCATGAAAAAGATAGGTTAAAGAAGAATTGGGATGTAGGAGATGGTCAAAACTTGCAATCTTCATCAACCGTCGAAGAACCATTAGTTCTGATTCCCGTGCGGATGTCTAATGATAGTAGTGATCATGAAAATGTCTTCAAGTGCAAAATTTGCAATGAAAATCTCCTTGATGACCAAGCGCTCGGAAAACATTGGATGGATAGTCACAAGAAAGAAGCACAATGGCTGTTCAGGGGCTATGTGTGCGCAATTTGCCTCGACTCGTTTACTAATAGGAAAATACTGGAGGCTCACGTACAGGAGAGGCATCACGTGCAGTTTGTCGAGCAGTGCGTGCTTTTACAGTGTATTCCGTGCGGCAGCCATTTCGGGAATCCAGATCAGCTATGGCTGCATGTGCTCTCGACTCATCCGACCAGTTTAAGGTTATCAAATGAATCTCCACAGCAAGACAAGGCTTCGTGCCAGAAAGTAGAGCAAAACAAGCTGGAAAACACAGTATTGGACAACCAGTCGGCTAATAGAAGATTCATTTGTAGGTTTTGTGGCTTAAAGTTCGATTTGCTACCCGATCTTGGCCGCCATCATCAAGCGGCTCACATGGACTGTCAAAACTCATCCACTGGCCCTCGCCTGACGAAGAAGGGTATGCAGTTTTACGCACATAAACTGAAATCAGGTCGACTGGCTCGTTCCCATTTTAAAAAGGCCTTAAATTCCGCATCGTATAAGATTAGGAACAGAAGTATGCAAAATTTGAAAAAACGCATCCAGGCCTCGTCAAATTCTATTGGTCCACTTGAAGTCGAGGCTCAATCTGCTATACCCGAGTCTGATACTACTCTCGGTAGATTGGCAGATTCTCAGTGCTCGTCAATCGCGAGAATATTGATCTCAGAAATTAAAAAAACAAAAGCACGTCCCAGTAATTCAGAAGTTTTATCGCTCGCCACCACAGCTTGCTGCAAGGTGAGTCTGCAAGCTTCGTTGGAGGTTAAGTATGGAATACTGCCGGAAAGACTGTACTTGAAAGCTGCCAAACTATGCAGTGAGCATAATATTTCAATTGAATGGCACCAAGAAGGTTTTGTTTGTCCCAAAGGATGCAAACCAAGTGTGAGGTTACCAGTTTTGCCCCCGCTTGTGCCCTCATCAGGCACTTCTTTTAAAGCCAGATCTAATGTTCCGTCAAATCTTGTGGTTTCAGAATGGACGATGGATGAATGTCACTGTGTTATTGATTCTCGACATTTCTCCATGGATCTCTCCGAGAGAAACATTGTTTTATGTGACGACATTAGCTTTGGGCGGGAAGCGGTTCCCATAGCTTGTGTGGTGGATGAGGTTTTATTGAACGCCGAGGGGAATGACGGACTAAATGAGTACTCATTTCCATGGGAAAGCTTTAGTTACGTCACGAAGCCAATGCTCGATAAATCTGTTGTTCCTGAATCAGAGGTATCTTCCACTTAAAATTTTTCTGTTTCTTGTTCCCGTTTGATTTTGGCTTTAGTGCTGCATGAGATGGCATTAAATGCAAACTTTAAGGGGGTATTTATAATTTTTGTTGGGTAATTAGACTAAACCTCAGGTTACTTTTTGCAATCTTCCAACATATACATAACTATACAATAACTATAATTCAGACATAAACACGTTTAAAGTTAAAGAGACAACTAATTATTGTAATACAACAGCAACATCTGAGCCTTACTCCAAAATGATTTGGGGTCGGCTAACATGAATCATCTTTTAAAACGCCAACGACCAAAAACATCAATTAATAGGTTACAAGCTTCTGTACTCGCAAAGTAATTATTATTAGAGATGGTTACAAAACTTCCTCGGTGAAAGATTCATATTCATTCGATTGATGCTAACTCTCATATCTGCTGGTATCCAGAGTTTGCAGTTAGGGTGTTCCTGTGCTGGCTCAATGTGCTCGTCTGAAACATGTGATCATGTGTATCTTTTTGACAATGATTATGAAGATGCAAAAGATATTCACGGAAAGCCCATGCATGGGAGGTTTCCTTATGATGAGAGAGGTCGGATTATATTAGAGGTACACGACAGTCTGTCAGTTTTTCACCTCATAACTGTCTGCTTTCTGGATTTGCCTTTTCACTTTTAATAATAAATGGAAAAGGCTGCTATCACTTCCTGTTTTACCCAGTGTTTTTTAAATAGCGGGCTATAGCGCTATAGACCTTCAGCGCGTCGTAGCGCAGCCCAGACATTATTTTGGACATATGGTATATGCACTTTTTTCTCCTGTAGACGTTATTGTGCTATTTAGGCAAAAACTTGTGCTATCTGCGCAAACAATTGAGAAGGTTTAAGAACATAGATTTTTCAGGGCAAATAGTCTTTAATAATCCTCTCATTCATATATAGTCAATATTCACATTGATCGGCTGAAACAAAGAAAACATCCACTTGCAAAAATATGGGAATGAAACCCTAAGAGAAGGCGGGCACAAGTGTAGAAGATCTGAGACTGAGAGGTGTGATTTTTGGTGCGTCTCTTAACTCAAAGAGTGGCGCCTATCTCGGTATTGCACGATAATTTACTCGTATAGTATGTTTTTTTCTTTATGGTTGTATAGTTAATTATCTCGTCCATTTACTTATATAAGTATATTTTTATTCTTTTAGAAATTAATAATCGACATTCTCGAATAGCTTACGCTATGCGCTGTGCTGTTTAAGATATGGTACGACGGAACACGAATGCTGCACATGTAAAGAGTGCTATTTAAAACGCTGTTTTTACCGGAAAAAAGTTCTTGCATTACCACGGTATTGTACTCTCTGGTTTTCAGTTTTGTGGTGGCTGAGTATAAATGAAAAATATATAATCCTGTCCGTCAAGTATAATACTCTCTCCGTCCCACTTGAAGAATCCAGGTTATGAATGTACAATATTTTATTTTTAGTCATTTTAACAGATGTTCAACTCTTTCTTTACCATATAGTCTCACTTTTTCTTTTTCTTTTTTATTTATTTGTCCAATAATAACTATTCTTATATTTATATAACAAACAAATTAATTTTAAGAAGTATTATATAAAATTTAGTTAGATGTTGATGTTTTGTTTTGAAACTACTCTTTTTTTTTGGCAAAATATTTTTTTTTTTGAGATAGGGCTCTTCAAGTGGGACGGAGGGAGTAATTCTGGATAGTTTAGCCATTGCCTTCTTTGTTTTCGTATGTTAATTCTGGATAGTTTAGCCATTGCCTTATTTTTATTAATTATTGTTTAGGGTTTTTAGTTGGAGTTATCGAATAAATTGGCTCATGGGATTAATTGCTTAGGGCTTAAGTTAAGGTTAGGGTTATCGAGTCTATTTATATTGTTGTTCTGTATTAGATATTTTGTGTTCACTTATTGAATCAGCTTCGGCTTGGGAATTCGACCTTAAGGCTTGGGACGGGATTTATCTCGTAGTTTCTGTTTCGCTATAATTTATCTCTTTTTTCTTAGTTTATCTTCTGTGAAATGTGATTCCCACCCCCTTGCATCCAACAAATTGGTCCGATCTGCCGGATCAATGACGAGAGCGGATGATAGAATCGCGACGTTGGAGAAGGGGGTTTAAACCCTGGGATCTGGAATGGTAGAGGTGAAAACCTCGATTGCTTCAATGAATACATCAATTGCGGCGCTAACCTATCAAGCACAGATACTTCAAATTTTGAATTTTAGCCTTGTCGTAGCCCTGTGTCTTGTCTTATTTTGCATGTAAATAAGTATATCCGTGCCGTGTCCCCGTGCGTGTCCCTTATCCACTCCCGTGTCCATGCTTCTTAGGCACTAACCAAGGTTTCCGAGGAGATACAGAAACTGATGCGCACTCTCGCCTGCGGAAAGGCGGTGGCCCTGGATGGAACTTCTTTGGCGGATGAAACCGCCGAACAAACCGTCGCTCCAGCCTCCATGGTGCCAGCGCTCGCCCAGGCTTGAATTGCAGGGTTTCAATGGGGATAACCCATCCTCGTGGATTTTGCGGACAGACCATTTCTTCCGTATTGAAAATACACCGGAAGACACGAAATTGGAGTACGCGCTTTGTCGTGATGGAGGGATCCGCTCTCCATTGGTTGCAATTGCTGATGACTCGCTTTCCCACCTTGAGTCGGTGCAAGTTCACGATCGAGTTGCTAAAGCGGACGGTGATGATCCTCATGCCATCCATGTGAGGCTCTCGCCTCAACGCGCCAAACAGCTTCCGTCGACGAATATGTCGATATATTTATCTCGAAGATGACTGTTCTACCGTCGTCGGAATCCAAAGCTCTGGGATTGTTCCTCCATTGTCTCAGGGAAGATATTCGAGTTAGAATCCATTCGAAGGATGCTGAAGATGTTCCTACCACTAAGCATCTCGCGTGAGAAATCGAACGCGAGTTAGCAACCTTGTACCGGCCATCTCCCTATCGCCATGCTCAGACCCCAGTTCAGAACGCCGTCAACGATCGCCCAGCCTTGCAACGGCCGTCCCTGGGTCTGCGTGAAGCCATGATCCAGCTAAACCTTCAGGAGCAGCCTCCCGTGGCCAGAATCCTACTGAGATGGAGGATTCATCGGTTAGTCAGGGGTCTTGTCAACCCAATCAAATGTCTCAATCGGTACACCAGGACCTTCGAGTAAAAGGTCTGTGCTTTAGATGTTGGGAACCGTACTCTCCACTACACAGATGTGCTAAGAGTTCGCTCCGTGTACGGGTTGTCTTGGGCGAAGATGAAGAGTTAGACCCCGGTGTGTCTGATCCTCCTCATGAACTTACAGGTGGATGATGATCATTTTCGGGCTCATTTTCCTGCCTTCAGCCTTGAGGACAAGGCTGTTTTCAAGAGGAAGGAAATTGATACACTGCTTATAATTTTTACTAATTATTGTTAGGGTTTTAATTGGAGTTATTTAATAAATTGGCCCATGGGCTTAGTTGCTTAAGGCTTAAGTTAGGGAGGTTGGCTTCGGCTTGGGAATTCGGTCTTGTTATATTTCTGATTTTTCTTAGTATATCTTCCGTGATCTTCCGTTGAAACTATTATAGTTTCAACGCTATAATCTTCATGCCACCGACCCCAACATAGTTGGGATTAAGGTGCTGTTGATGATGTTGATGATGATCTTCCGTGAACTGTGATTTCCCATCTCCTTGCGTCCAATATTTTCGGAGTCTGGATAAATCTATATCCTGCTAGGTGTTCTTTTAGGCTTCTACGTGAAGATCGTTTGAGATCTTTTCCTTTTTTGCAACAAATAAGCTGAAATATTTTCAAGGTTGAAACTATAATAGTTTCAGAAAATGCACACTGTTCATTCACCCGAAGATTTATCATTTTGTTTAAACTCCATGATTATTAGATTTGAGATTGCGCCTAATAAAGCTCGTTACTTTTCTCGTGTTTGATCACCCCATTGGTTTGGATACATATTAGGTGCTCGTTGACTGTGTTTTGTTCCATGATATAATTGTGTAAAGTAATGATGGCCAACTTTGGTGGCTCGTCATTAAGCTTTATGATCATTCGGTCGTATTTGGAGCAATGAGCATCCGACTTTGTTTAATCTTTGAGTAAGTGGTACGTGACACCTAATAGGTTGGTCGCACCGGCAGACCGGTCAACTAAAACTAATCTTTTAAAATAAAAGAAAATACCGAAAATAAAAAAACACTAAGAAAACTAAAATACTAAAAGAATGAACCTTATAAAACTGAAAATGAACCATAAAATCTGAAAAAAGGAAAAACTAAAAAAACCCGAAAACCGTGGAAAAAATCTAAAAAACTGTAAAATCCTAATAAAAAATAACTAGAAAAGTTAACCCCCCCTCCTAACAAAAAAAAAATAATAAAAAAAGTGAAAAGTTAAAATTTAGGTTCCGTCCCAGGAAATGTCTCATATGAGTGTTTTGCCTTGATGAATTTGTTTTTCTTTTCCTTGCATTATGGTAACATGTAGAAGTTTGCATGAATCATCAGGAGGGGTATCTAGTTTATGAATGCAATCAGAGGTGCTGCTGCAGTAGAGCTTGCCGAAACAGGGTTTTGCAGAATGGAGTGCATGTGAAGCTAGAAATATTTAAAACAGAAGAAAAGGTAAACTTCATTCACGTATTTCGAGATTGTCCACGGGAATGAATAAGTGATTCACATTCAATGCTTTATCCAATACAAGGAGAAATTTAAAAAAAAAAATATATGTATACTATCTATTGAAGAACTTCCGTCTGGACACGTGTGTGTGTGTGTGTCTAAGTACAGGGCTGGGCAGTGAGGACAAGGGAAGCAATTCTTCGTGGTACGTTCGTGTGCGAGTATATTGGGGAAGTCATAGATGAAAAGGAAGCGAATGAGAGACGAAATAGGTTTGATGTTCTCATCTTTCTGTTCACTTGATTTTTTTTTCTTCAATAATTTTTTTTGGTCACATCTCAATCATGTTAATTTTCTTGTAATTGATTGAAATATATATTCCATTATTTCTTGTATTTATTTGAAAGCAGGTACGGCGAAGAAGGTTGTAGATATTTGTATGAGATTGACGCGCACATAAATGACATGAGCAGATTGATTGAAGGGCAAGTTCCGTATGTTATTGATGCCACAAATTATGGAAATGTTTCGCGTTACATTAACCACCGGTGAGGAAAGAGGACCCTTATCTTGTTATTAATACTCTCTCCTTCCCAGTTTAAGCGTGAGGTTTCACTTTTTTTTTTTTTCAATTATTAAAAATTGCAAATTTGGACATGATTTTTCAATTTTATATTTGACATATTACTCCCTTTGGGAAGGGGGACATTTCCATTTTTTTTTTTCAATTTCCCAAATGAGTTTCTCATTCAGGTATTATCCAAATTACCTCTATTTCAGTAAATCATGTACTCCGCAGGAAACATCACTTACTGCTATTTGAGTATTTTCGACCTGGGACGTCATTTTTGACTGTTTTCGCTCGGAATATTAATTTCAACCCATTTCACCCCGAGACACCATTTTCGACTGTTTTCGGTCCGGGATATTATTTCCGACCCGTTTCACATGGGTTTATTTTAGACCCATTTCGCCCCGGGACTAGGGTTGTAACCGAATCGAGCCGAACCGAGTATTACCAAGCTCAAGCTTGACTCGTTTATTATCGAGTCAAACTCTAGTTTTTTTGGTCGAACACTTTGTGGCTCACGAGTTTATTCGAGCTTAATCGAGCCTAAATGAACATTCTAAATTTAGACTTAAATTAAATAAAATACTTTTTTTTGATAAAGTAAGTTATTTTATTCACAATAAATATAATATATTTACTGAAGTTCATTTTTTAAGATAAATTATAAAGTTAGTTAGAGTTTAAGTATACATCTTATTAATTATAGTATCAAAATATAAGATGTACCCATCTACTGGTTACATATTTTTATTCCAACTTATTTATCGAGCTTGTTCACGAGCTAACGAGTCGAATACTATCAAGCTCAAGCTTGACTCGTTTAGGTAACGGGCTTTCCTAAACGAGCTCGAACGAGCTTTTTGTCGAGTCGATCTCGAATTAGCTCACGAACTGGCTCAGCTCATTTACACCCCTAAACGAGCTCGAACGAGCTTTTTGTCGATTCAATCTCGAATAGCTTACGAACTAGCTCAGCTCATTTACACCCCTACTCGGGACATCATTTCCAACTATTTTTGGCCTGATATATTATTTTAAACGCGTTTCACTGTGGATGTTATTTTCGACCCGTTTCGTCGAGACATTATTTTCGACTGTTTTCTCCAAGAGTCGACATTTTGACCTGTTTCGCCCCCTGGCCCTTGGCGTCATTTTTGACTGTTTTTGGCCCGGGATATTATTTTCGACCTGTTTCCCCCAGGCATCATTTTCGGTTAGATTCTTCCTGAGACATTATCTTCGACCCGTTGTCCCAGGACGTCATTTTCGGCTGTTTTCCCGCAACATTATTTTCGACCTGTTTCGTCATAGAGTTTTATTTTTGACCTATTTCCCTCTGGGACATCATTTTCGACTCTTTTCGCCCGTGACATTATTTATGACTCGTTTTGTCCGGGGACGTTATTTTCGATTGTTTTCGGCCCAGTACATTATTTTCGATCCGTTTCGCTCCGGTACGTCATTTTTGATTTTTTTTCCGGAGAGTTTATTTTCAACCCGTTTCGCTACAAATCGTTATTTTCAACCCGTTTCGCCGGAGCAAAACGGGCGACAATAATATTATGTGGCGAGACGGGTTGAAAGTCGCAATAATGTGTTTTTTTTTAAGGTATAATGATTTGTTTGAAATAGTGTTAATTTTGGTATAAAGATGAATAACATCCAAATGTGAAACTTATTTTGAGAATTGAAAAAAAATGCAAACCTCACACATAAAATGTAAAGGAGGGAGTTTATATTTTTTTACTCGTTACGGCTTTTCTAAGGTTTTCGACAGTTTTTAATCTACTGTACTGCTAGAATTCTTAAATTAGATATGTTTGAAATGTTGACTTCTGGATTTTCTTCGATCATTATGTAATTTACTATTTGTGTAGTATATGGTTTTCGTTCGTACTGGCGGCTCCCTAGTTTTATCCCATTTCTCATAATGTTCGTAGTTGCTCGCCGAATCTTGTGAACTATCAAGTTCTTGTAGAAAGCATGGATAGCCAGCTTGCTCGCATCGGGCTCTATGCCAGCCGAGACGTAAGCAACTCTCATTTCCTTGAAACACCAAATGTGTAGGGTTTTAATTGTTCTTGTTTAATTTACATTTCTCAGAGAACGACCAATCAAAAGTCGATTATTTGTCTTTTTTATTCTTATATATTACGAGCAGATAGCTGTGGGGGAGGAATTAACATATGATTATAGTTACAAGCCATTGTCTGGAGAAGCCCTTGCCTAGGTCGATTTTCTAATTGCAGAGGAAGGCTTTAATAAATTAATTTTTCTAATTCGGTACGAGGTTGGCAGCAGTAAATCGGGTTCTATGCAGTATCCCAACCATGACAAAAAATAGAGTTTGATCCAGGGGATCAAAACCCAAGTCACTGGCAAAAATTAAGTGTAAGTACTCCACTCTCTACTTCACTGCTAGTTTAACATGGGGATGTAGATTAATTTTTTTTTTTCCCGCATTTTGTGAATTTTGTTCTTAACTTTGTCTTTTAGGTTTAATCTTCACATAATGTTCTTGCGATTATATAACACAATATAGGTGATGCGCCATCGGAATATGACATCGAAATGGCAGTTTCTTTTTTCTTCCAAATAATTGTTTCCCAATGGTGTATTTTACTTTTGTTGTTTGGAACATTCCTCTTGTTAAACTTCGATTGTGAGAGTGGAACCGGGCCTCCTCCATTAGAGAGGAGATGGGTGTTCAATCCTTCAAATCAAAACATTTATAAATAGGTTGGACATTTTGAATATTGTTTATCATCGGTAGAGAATTGGATTCATCATCTTTGTGCGAAGAACACGCTTATGCATACGTTGGACATTGGAGATTTATTGTGGAGATAAAAAAGTTTATGCAACACCCTCTCCATTCAAATCCAAATAAATCCATAAAAATGCCGCCTTCTCCCCCCTTCCTAGTAATGCGTCCACCTTGTTACGGATGGGAATGGCTGGCATTGTTCCAACAAAAGTTATGGTTTACGGGCACAACAATTGAGATGTTGCTAAATTTGCTGGGCTCGACTGTGGTTGACGTGTACAATAAAAGATATGAAGGGAGCAATGAGGTACAAACATCGCATGGAGATCTTGCAACGCTCGAGCTTGGCTCGAAGAGTTGTGTCGTCATGACCCTGCAATAGCTTGAGGCCTAACACCATCTACAATTCTGAAATATAAATGCATCGTCAATACCCAAAAGTACAATAATATGGAGTAGCATTGTTAGCACTTTTGGAATAGCAAAATTATACTCTGTTCCAATTTGTTTGTTCTGGCGTGACACTTTGGCAATTATTATTCTGGATTATATCACCGTATATAGTAATATTATTTTAAAAAAATATAAGGAAAAACAAACCTAATATATATACTTTTATTTATATGTAATACATTTTTAAAAAATCAATAGCCGATGTTTATACATTTTGGCCAAAATAAGTCAGAAGGGACAAGCGATTTGGGTAGGATGGATTAGTTTACAATCATCAAGATATCACTAGACTCACTTGCGGCTAAAATGTACGTTAAAACTTAAAAGATATGAAGGGAGTGATATGGCACAAACAACTCTGAGATGTCGTAACTCGCAACTCATTGGGCTTGTTGGGCTCGTCTGAAAGAATTTTGAAATATAAATGTGTCAGCGAGATCTTATGATAGCATGAGTAGCACCCTCTTGATTAGAGCGGTCAAAATGGTCAGGCTGGGCCTGAGCCTGCCGAGCCAAATGAAAAAGTTGACCCGGAGAAAAGTTGGGTCGCTATTTTGATGGCCAAGTCCGGCCCATATAGTTTAAAATTGCGTTGGGCCTGCCGGGTCGACTGTGCTTGTTCGGCCCTCCGGGCTGTTGGATTAGACCAAAAAAGCCCTGTGGATTTTGGACAGGAAATTAGAACACAGCTCACTTCAGCCCATATACCGGGTTGGTCGAGTCGGTCCATGCAGCGGGCTGCATTTTGACAGCTCTAATGCATCTTCAATATGTTCAGAAGTACAATAGAGTGGAGTAGCACCGTCTCTATGGTTCTTATAAATAATGCGTCATCAATACACCCCGAAGAGTACGATATCGTGGGGAATGGCACCATATCTATCGCTATAGAGTTTTAATATGATACCCTCTCTATTGACATATTTTCACAAATTCCTTTAATTTATGCAATTCAACTCCTTAAAATCCTAGATCAAAATTCTTCACAATTTATTACCGATTGCTCAATTTCGTAATTAAATTGTGTCAAATAATTGAGATATAATATTACCGTCATCTCTCAACATGTAAAAATATTGATCAATTGCTTAAACTTGAACTAAAACCAACTATTTGAATAAGAATTCAAGAAATACATTCAATATCAATAAATTATTAAAAATCCCTTGCAATTAGTGTACTCCCAAGTCTTGGAATTAAAAAAAATAACTAGACATTATAATCAAATAATACATAGATAAATTCATGATTAAAATATTCACTACGAAAACAAAAAAGAATGATAGAAAGACTACAACTCGGATGTTGATGAATCTATCTCCGTCTTCAATCTTTGTTGTGGATATTTCGTTGTCTTGGAGCCTGTCTTCTTTGTTTTAACCTCTATGATGAATATGATGAATTATTATGCTCTTGAGACCCCAAATATGTATATATAGCCCTCAAGTAGGTTCCAAGTGCTAAAAAACAAGAATTTGCACAACATGATCACCGACCGACACAACTTGTGTCAATATGTGACACAATCGTGTCTTACTCTTTTAAAAATGCTTGGGCGTGCTGCCAATAGACGTGTCGTGTGCCTGCTTGTGTTGTTGATAGGGTCACCGCCAAGGTCGTGTCTCTACCCGTGTCACCTTTCAGACTCTAAGTTTGTTCCATTTTTTTAATTTTTTCTCATTCACGTGCATCATTTCTCTAATGCTTGGGGTTGTGACATCTTCCTAACTTGCTAATGGCCTCCAAATCATCGGATATTGCTATAAAACAAACATGATCGAGTCGAAATAGATAGAAAACTTATGCACAACACTAAAATTATAACTCATAATATGCAATTAGGCTCAGTAAAATTATAAAAAATATGTGTAAAATTGTATGTTAACAAACATCACCAAATTTAAACATTGATAGTCCCGTTCAATACACTTGCCAACAGGACAACTCAAATCTCAAACACACCTTAAAGGATAATTATGAAATATCTTAATACGCATCAAGCAATGAATAAGTCGAGTTTTTAAAATCGTCAAATCTCAAGGGTGCTTTCATGACGCAAAGGGCTAATACTTGGAGAAAAATAACATTCTCGGTCAAGTGTATTCACTTACTCTTAAAAATATATAAAAGGGATTTGTATATACACACATTCAGTGAATAAGAACAACAATGTATATTTACATTATAAAGTATTAGGATGTTACAATATAAATCAGGTATAAAATCTAAAAGAACAATAGAAATGTAATCATCAATGTTACAGTTTGGCAAACATATCCAAATTATTGTTGAGATATCAAAGGATCATTATAGTGAATTACCGATGGTTTGAGAGAAAAATATTTATTCTATTATCACTCAAGAATAGAATTACAAACTCACACTACTAGAAAGAGGGCTATCCTTGACGCGCATTTTATGACGCTCGCTACAAGATGACGCTCAAAAATGAGCGTCATAAAATAAGAGTCATTTTTCTATTGGGGATGACTCGTTTTCAGAAGCGTCATAACATATGAGTCATAATCGGTTAAACGGGGAAGTGAAAAATACAAGCGCCTATATTCAATTATTCATCTTCACTTTCAATCGACCATAACACACACACATAAAACACTCACATTGCCCTAATCTATTCATCTTCACCGATTGCAACCATCCACCGCCGCCACTCCGTCACCGTCACCGTCGCCACTCCGTCACCGTCACCGTCGCCACCCACCAGGTAAAACTTTGTTATCATTACGAATTTAAAGGGTTGAAATATTGAACGTATTTTCAGTTCCTATTTGTTTATGTTACTTGTTATCTGTTGTAGAGTTTTTGTTTATAGTGAGTGTTTATTAGGGACTATTAGTTCACGACATCTGAGAACCATTAGTTATGCCCCTCTTGAACTCTGATTATCTGTGTAACTAAGAATTAAAATACTTGAATATTTGTAAACATACATAGTCTGATTAGCTGGGTTCTGATTCTGTTATACACTTACTCGACATTTAGGTAATGGATAAATCTTGGATTTTGTCCGATCGATTATCAATCGCATACGAGGAAGGTGTGAATGCCTTTTTAGAGTTTTCACAATGCAATAACCCAAATTCCGACGCCATTCCATGTCCTTGTGTAAATTGTATCAATTTGTGTCACACTTCCATCTCCAACGTGCGTTATCACCTGTTTAAACACGGTTTCGATGAGAATTATAGTGTTTGGTCCTTCCATGGAGAAAATTCATCTAAGGATGAAGCTCAATGCCCTAATGAGTCTAGACCTCCCGAGTTCGATTACACAAAGGAGATGCTACATGAGGCCTTCACATATGCAGAGAATGAACCTAGTTTATTGAAGTCACTTCTCGAAGAATGCGACAAGCCACTGTATGAAGGGTCTAAGTATAATGCACTAAATGTATTGCTGAAATTCCAACATTTGAAGGGTCAATTTGGCTGGTCTGATACGAGCTTTGATGCTTTATTGGGCGAGCTAAATGATGTTTTGCCTTCAAATAATACAATCCCTAAGTCGATATACGAGGCCAAGAAGTTGCTAAAAGGAATAAGCATAGAATACATTAAGTATCATGCTTGTGAGAATGATTGTGTCTTGTTCTGGGATGAGCACAAGGATGCTTCTCAATGTCCAACTTGTGGCACTTCTCGGTGGAAGGAGAATAGCAAGACAGTGCCGAGAAAAGTTGTTTGGTATTTCCCGCCCATTCCTAGATTTAGGAGAATGTTCTCGTCACCAGAAACCGCACATGACCTAACTTGGCACGCGCAAGGTCGGGTCAGTGATGGCAAGCTAAGACATCTTTGTGATTCCCCATCTTGGAAGCTTGTTGACGACAAGTGGAAAGAATTTGGAAAGGAAGATAGGAATCTGAGATTAACCTTGTCTGCAGATGGTATAAACCCTCATAAGTCATTAAGTGCAAAGTATAGTTGTTGGCCGGTTACCCTAGCAACATACAATCTGCCTTCTTATTTGTGTATGTCAAGAAAGTTCATGATGTTGACTTTACTGATATCAGGTCCAAGGCAACCTGGTAACAGCATTGATGTCTACTTGGCACCACTAATAGCAGATCTGAAACAGTTGTGGGAACCTGGCGTTAAGACGTATGATGCTTATAAGAAACAGTTCTTCAATCTAAAAGCAGTCTTACTTTGGACTATAAATGACTTTCCCGCGTATGGTGACTGTCGGTGTGTTACCAAAGGTTATAATGCGTGTCCAGTATGCTCAGAGGATACCTACTCACAGTGGTTGCCAAAATCCAAAAAAGTATGCTTCCTCGGGCATAGAAGATTCCTCCCACTTACACATCCCTTTCGCAAAAGAAAAAAAGATTTCAATAATGAACAAGAGAGCGGTGTGATGAAAAAACCGAGATCGGGTGAACAAGTTTACGACTATCTGGAAGGTTTTACGACTAAATGGGGGAAGCAGAAAAAGGCAAAGAAGGAAGTTATCTGGAGGGCGTTAAAGAAGAAAAAAATCAAAGAAGAAAATGCCACGTCAGCAGAGAAGGCCAAAAAAGAAAAAGAAACTATCGATGCGAGATCGAAAGTTTGGCGTAAAAAATCAATCTTTTTTGAACTAGAGTACTGAAAGCATTTGCTTGTTCGTCATCAGTTAGATGTTATGCATATAGAAAAGAATGTATGTGAGAGTGTTTATGGGACATTACTGAATTTGCAAGGTAAGACGAAGGACGGTTTAAAGGCACGACAAGATCTCGAGGAGTTAGGGATTAAGCCTGAGTTAATAAGTCAACCAAAAGGGAAGGGTCATTATCTGCCGCCTGCCATATACACATTAAATAGCACGGAGAAACGCATGTTTTATGACACACTGTCTAACATAAAAGTGCCTGATGGGTATTCCTCCAATTTCAAGAATCTCGTGTCCGATGATAATTCGAAGATGAATGGATTGAAGTCCAACGACTGTCACGTACTAATGCAACAGATTCTTCCTTTTGCAATAAAAGGGGTGTTAGACGTGAAAGTTAGGAAGACTATTATAAGCTTGTGTCACTTCTTCAACGAGCTGTGTAGTAAAGTAGTTGATGTTAGTAAGCTAGGCAAGCTGCAAAGTGACATCGTAGTAACTTTTTGTTTACTAGAGAAGTACTTTCCGCCTTCGTTTTTCGATGTCATGATTCACTTGATGGTGCATTTAGTCAGAGAGGTCAGGTTATGTGGCCCAGTCCACTTTAGGTGGATGTATCCGTTTGAGAGTTACATGAAAACACTAAAAGCTTATGTACGAAATCATTATCGACCCGAGGGCTGCATGGCAGAATGTTATGTGGCAGAGGAAGCATTAGAATTCTGTTCCTATTACTTGGAAAACATGAAATCAATTGGCAATCCTCATGATCGTGCTGATGAAAGAAACCGCACTGGTAAACCTTTATCGCAGGCTACCATCTGTGCTGTGGATTCTAAGTTACTTGATCAAGCTCATCTTTATGTATTAGGAAACTTCGCCGACGTTGAACCATACATAAAGCAGCATATGTTAGAACTGAAGGATCTTAACCCGCGTCGAAATAATACATGGTTGCAGAGCCAACATAGTCGGACGTTTATTGACTGGTTTAAGAACGAGGTTGAAAAGCGTTTGGCTAACGGGGAAAATACCGGTGATAGTGTTCGTTGGTTGGCAAAAAGACCTGATTTTGCTGTTAGTAAATATACCGGGTTTGCCGTAAATGAGTATCAATTCCATACAAAAGAGCGTGATGAATCTAAAACCACTCAAGGTAGCGGAGTATCTATAGTTGCAAATGCTATGCAGATTGCTAGTGCAAAAGACTCCAATCCGGTGTACGGCGCTGTTACCTACTTCGGTCGTATATTGGAAATATGGGATCTTGATTATCGTACATTTACGGTTCCTGTTTTCATGTGTGAGTGGGTAGATAGTCGTGGAGTAAAAAAAGATGATTTAGGATTCACGGTGGTTAACTTTGATAGGCTTGGTCATGGGTCTGAACCCTTCATATTACCTAGTCAAGCAAGACAAGTTTTTATGTTCGGGATCAACAAGATAGGAAACTGCCTTTTGTTGGCTTCACACCACATAGGATGCATAAGTATGGAGATAATAATGGTGAAACTGATGATGTGTTTGAATTTGATGTTACACAAGATGTGAACCTGTCTTTAATAGACCTAGACGATGATTTTAAGTGTACGCGCTCGGATGACGAGGGCATATTCGTTTTAGATCATTAGTTTTGGTATGAAATAACTATTTATTTGTTAAAGTCTGTCAAGCATTATTGATTATTTAAAGTTGTTGGTATGAAAATAACTGTTTATTTTGTTTATTTTAAACAGGTTGCTTTTGGTAATAAAAGATGGCCTCGATTTACGATTCGGACCGCGAAGATAATGCGGGTTACAGTTCGAGCGGAATTTGGATGCCAAATTAGATTCCAAATCGCATAGAGGCCCGACAATAAAAGCGAAGGAGAATAAAAAACAGTTATTACTTATAATAAAAGAGGTGTGCCAACTGACCAGAGCAAAAACTGCCTACTTTTGAGGGATTGGTGGCAAGATCTATGGTTCTCATAACCTATGATTCTTGGTTGCACGTAGATAACGAAACAAAGGAAGCTTGTTGGCAATATGTTAAGGTAAGTATTTTATTATTTATATCTAACTATGTTTTAGTTTTAGTATTTTATTCTAACTATGTTTTGATTCATTTTTTACGTTTCAGACACATTTTGAACTTCACCAAAAGAGTCGGAAGCAAGTTCTCCAATCAATCGGGACAAAGTGGAAAAACTTCAAACATTATCTTTATAAGAAGTTCATTAAGCCACTAAAAGATGATAAGTCTAAGGAGGCCAGGAATCAATTATATACTCCTCCTGCAAAGTATCCGTCCGTGAAAAAAAAAAGACTGGAAACTTTTCGTATCACAAAGAACTAAGACTTCGTTTGAGGTATTTGTTTAAGTTTCCAAAAACAGTTATTTATCACAAAAACAGTTACTAACATGTTAATATATACTTATGCAGGACATAAGTCAGAAGGCTTCAGCTAACCGTTCACGTAATAAGTACAACCATCGTTTGAGCCGAAAGGGATATGCCGGACTCATTTCTGAGATAGTATGTAATTTATTGCTTATGTTAACTTTTTTATTGCTTATGTTGATGCTTTTTAACTTTTGCTTTTAACTTTTTTAGATAGAAGAAACCGGCAAAGAGGAAGAGGAGATTGATAGGGTAGAATGTTGGAAAAAAGCAAGAGAAAATAAAAAAGGAGGTTTCGACCCAGCTGTCCAAAAAGTTCTCGATAAAATTGTAAGTATTCATATTTAACAGTTTTATTTTGGTATGTTTTAGTTAGTTTTGTTAACTTTCAGTTAGATTTAACAGTTTTATTTAAAGTTTGACTTTTGATGTTAAGTTATTTGATGTTCAGTTAGTTAAAGTTGTGACCTTCTAGCTTTAGTAGATCTAGGAAATTAGATGGACTAGATCAGGTCTCCCTTTGCAGATTGGTGCTAACTGTCTATTTTTGGTATGTTTGTTTACTCAGGAGATGCTAAAGAAGGACAAGGATTATTCAGAGGATCCAATGGGATCACTAGATTTGCTTACAGAGGCCCTGGGTACTGAAGAACAACGTGGGCGTGTACGTGGGATGGGTCGATATATAACACCGAACCAGTATTTTTTAATACCCAGGAATGTCAAGCAATACCTGAAACTACATGATAACATGATGAATAAACGGCTAAAAGCTGTTGAAGATGAGTTAAAAATAAGAAGATGGGCAAGTACCAATGATTCGGAGGTTGCAAGTAATTGTCAAATGTGGAGCGATGGAGACGAAGAACCAAATGTAAGTCTTCATTTGTCATAAATTCATTGCAATCCTCATGTCTGTTTTAATAATATTGTGTACATTAATTTGTAGGATAAATCATGCTTTCTTGCGGTCGACAATCCTTCAAATATAGTCGCCAAAGGAACCATAATGAATCATACTGTCTCGGGTATTTGAAGTTAAATTACTTATTTAATATTTATATATATTCTTACTTATTTAATATTTATTTGTTCATATATTAGATGTGAACATTGAAGTTAAGGTGGACACATCTGTTCAAGCAGAAGCTTTGATACCGAATCCAATTCCCGAGGAGTTCGTTGAGACTGTTAAAGATGCCATTGGGTACATACTAAGCTGGCCGAGTCACCTAGTCATTCCATGCTCTGGTTTGGTAAGACTTTTTTATATAAATCAGTTTAATCATTAGAACAAAATGGTTTGGTAAGACTTTTTTATATTTTTGCAGAACAAGATAGTGGCCAAAAAGAAGGAGAAAAAGGCTGCTGATGACAAGGAGAAAAGAACAGAACCAGAACAAAGAAGAGAAGAAGAAGGAAAAAGAAGGCAACTGAACTTAACAAAGAAGAGAAGAAGAAGAAGAACAAAGAAAAGAAGAAGAAGAAGAAGGAAAAAGAAAAGAAGAAGAAAGAAAAGAAGAAGAAGAAAAGAAGAAGCGACAAAGAGAACCCGACAACGAAGAAGAAGCGAAGATGCCAAAAACAGGTACGATGCAAAAAACTGTTGGAGTTTTTTTAAGATCATATGTTACTTAACATAATTCGATAGTTTATGCTATATATATATATATATAATAAGTTATAACTCTCAGGGCCTGTAAATAATAACAATAAAGCCCACCCAATTGGTCATTTGATCTGGGCCGAAGGCCAACAGATCAAATGGATCCAAAGTCGTATTTTAGATTGATGATTAGTTTGAATTGATGAAGCGTTGCATCACTTGGTTTGGACAGTTACAACCATTGATGTCAACGGTTATGTAAGTGTATATGGGTGCATGTAAACGTAAGACAGTTAGTATGTGTGAATATCATTTGTGTTTGTTTACAGTTGCAGTTGAAGAAGGTTTGAGCCCAGAAAATCGCGCCTCCGCTGCAAAAAGGACTAAGAAAAGTTATCCGTTGAAAAAAATGATGACGAGAGGTCAGAAGAGAGGAAGGAAAAGAATTGAAGAAAGGATGGGATTGAAAATGACTGCAATGATGGTTGATGGACAAGTTGCAAAGGTCGATTGCATAAAAGTGCAATGCGAGGACGATTTGTTTGGGCACCACAGTTACACGTACTTAAATTGGAATGATTTTGACAGTCTATTTGCAATGGATGAGTTAAGAAATTTATCATTGGTTCTTATATCATGTAAGTGATAAATATAGTTTATAAAAAATTGGTACTTGTATGTTAACAGGACTAATTGAATGTAAACTTTGTATGTTATTGTTAACAGGGACCTGTATGAGCAAATCAAGAATGGGTCACAAAGAGATCATGGAGTTTGTTTCATGACCCCGACTGCGATCATGCATCATGAACGTAAAGCGAGGGCTAAGAATATCGAGGATGCAAGTCGAATTATTGCAAAAAGGTTATCTACAAGGAAGCAAAATGACCTCGTCTTATTGCCATACAATCCCGGGTTAGATTTTCGACAACATTTAAATTAATTAATAAAAATTAACAGTAATTAACAGAATTTGATTTTTGTTTTTTTGTAGAAGACATTGGGTGTTAGGCGTGCTTAACATGAAGACAAGTACATGCTATTATCTTGATTCCCTATCGATTAGCGACGTCGATGTCGGTTCAAGCAAATAGTGGATGTGTAAGTAATACAAATTATAGAATCTTTATGATGTATGATGTAATACTTAATCAAGTTAATTCTTTGTAGGGCACTTGCATTGTATGATGTAGAAGCTGGAATCAATAAGAGGACTAAACTTAACTGGGTTAATTCTAAGGTTAGTTATTTGTTGACTATTATCTTGTGTTGCTGCTGTTTGTTAAGTAACACTATTATCTTGTGTGTAGTTAGTTGCTGTTTGTTAAGTAACACTGCTATAGTTGCAAATGTTCTTGAAATGACTTAGTAGATGAATTAGTAGACTGAATTAGTCTTAGATGTATACAATGAGTTCCAATAGTAGACTGATTCTTGTTAAAAGATGTTTTAAGTAGTTTGTGTTTGATAGATGAATTAGTATACTGAATTAGTAGTAGACTGTTCTTGAAATGTTCTTGAAATAACTTCTTGTATAGACTGTTTCATATACAATGTGTTTCTTGTGTAGTGTCCACGTCAGCCCGGATGCACCGAATGTGGGTACTTCACGTTGAAGTTTATGAAGGAAGTAGTTAAACATGGAGTTCGGGTTCTCGAAAATGACAATGTAAGTACTTAACTGTTTTAAGTAGTTTAAGTAGTAATTAATTGTTTCTAAAATGTTGTTTTATTTGACTAGATTGGTGGTGATAGCAACGAGTACACGGAGGCGGATTTCGACGATATTCGAGAAGAATGGGCAATTTATGTGTCGAATTTCATTTGGAGATAAACAATTATCGTAAACTTATGTGTCGAATTTGATTGTATGTTGAATTGTTATGTAATGAATAATGTACTTAATTTTGTACAATTATCAGGTTTATTGTATATAATCAGGTTTATTGTATATAATCAGGTTTTAAAAAACAGAAAAAATAAAAAAAAATGATTTTTTAAGGTAATGACACGCAAAAACATATGGCAGAAAAGTGGGTCATAAAAGTTATGACGCGCTACTACGAAGGTAAAAAAGGAGCGTCATAAAATGCGGGTCATAAATGCGCGTCATAGAGCGATGACGCACATATGCGAGTCATTAAAATTTATGACGGGTCCATCCTTGACGCGCATTTGCGCGTCATAACTCCTCTTCTTGACGCGCATTGCGCGTCAAGAATAGCCTTTTTTGTAGTAGTGTCACAAAATAAAAACTCTCAAACTCACTCAATGTTCGCTATATTTTTAAACAATCCGCAAGTGTACGGAGTAAGTGTAGAAAGCAGCGAGCAAGGTCGTATTCCACAGAGACTAAATATTCCTAATGTGTTGAGTAATAGATTATAATGATTCCGGTGTTATCTAGACGATCGAAAGTTGAATGGATGGTTAACGAAATAAAATAAAATGATGATAATAAAATAAAACAATTGAAAATATCGCGAATTGCAAGAGTTTAGAAAGGTAGATTCCAAGGCTAGGTTTCCGTTGATTACTAAATTTAGTCGGGATTGGTTCCAAAAGGTTCTAAGTGCGTCTCCAAAACGATGATCACAACAATATTCTAAAATCTCTCTCGAGATGCATTAAAACGTAGATTAAAAAATCTATAACAACGTCTCCGTCTATTATAAATTATCTAACTCCAAAATGTTCATAAGATTAAACATCATCATAGTTCATCACCAATTTCTCAATCTCGTAATTTACTACGTCAAATACTCGAAACCTATTAATGCCCTCTTCTCTCGAATTATGAGCAATTAAGTTTAACACGTAAAAACATTGATCAAGTGTCTAAACATGAATCAAAACCAAGTATTTGATAAAGAAATCACACTAGATATATATATATATATAATCATAAATCCCTCAAAACCATAGCAAATCAACGTACTCCCATGCCCGGAATCTAACGAGTTTAGCCGGACATGGTAATGAAATAAAGATTAATAGTCATCATTTTCATCATGTTCATGCTAAATAAAACAACAAAATAAATAAAAGATAGGAAGAAGATAAAACTCGGATGGTGTCTTGATTTATCCCGGTTGAAGCCTTCAAATGTTCTTGAAGTGTTCTTCAAGAATTTCCTTCAAATCTCCTTCTTTTTGGAGTAAAAGCCCTCAAATCTTGTGTTTCTCTCTTTCCAATCACTCTAATTCAGCATATCTCCCCAAGTCTAGCCCCAAAAGACCTTTTTATAAAGCCAAAATATTCTTTTTTTCATGTTCAAATCTTGCAAAAATGTCAAAAAGTGATTTTTCCACCGAAAAATGACACGGCCCGTGTCACTGATACGGCCCGTGTCATACTATCCCAGAAAATACAAAAATTTTCTGGACAGCAGACCCGGCCATGTCATGTGACACGGCCCGTGTCATACTGTCCCAAAAAATGCAAAAACTTTCTGGACTGTGAAGTCGTGGTGTATAAGCCATATCTCCCTCAATACATCTCGGAATTTATCGTATGATATACCGTTGCGAATCTGATTTCATGAGGAATCCATACATATATAGAACACATTCTGGTTAGAAGTAATGAATCTGGAAATTAGAAAATACGACAGGTAGTGCTTCAATCTTCATCGTTTTAGGCCTCGTTCTCTCGTTTCTGTATTGCTTGATATGTATTGGGGATTGAGACTTCGTTCTTGCTTGATAATGTCCTTAAAACACCTATAAAATCAAATAAAACATACCCAAGCGTGATCGAGTCCAACAAACACAATATGAGCACAAACGACATAGTTCTACACATTTTAGGATCTTAAAATTCGGAAAAACCTTATAAAAATATGTGTAAAAATGAGTGTTATCAAAATCCCCCAAACTTAAACGTTGATCGTCCCGAGCAATGCACTTCAAAATAACCACTCTTAAGGAAACTCATCCCTCAACACACCTCAAAGGATAATTATGAAAATTCATCAATACGCCTCAAGTAATAAATAAGTCGAGTTCTAAAAAGTATTCAAATCTCTGGGGTGCTTCCTTAACATCATAATCAATACTTGGAAAATATAAACCTCACCGGTCAAGTGTATTACTCAAAGTGTATAATGGGATAAGTGACGCTCAAAACTCATTCAATGAAATAAGAATCTCCATAGGCTTGCCAATCGTCTACATCTCTACTACTATTTAGGACATTGATAGGAATATGAGAAATTCCCCCATAATTTTGGTCAAGCCTCGGCCGAAATCCGTCCCGAATCGATTGAATTCGAATTGCGGGCTGCTCAGCCCGTACACCTCCATTGTTTGGATTGTGGGCTATTGTACTATCATTGCCCATGTTGGCAAGCGCGTCTCCCGTTCTTTCCATTTCGTCAGATAGATCTCTTTGTAATTTCCGTGTAGCAACACTTGTCTTCGAGCAAATGCCTCTACTTCGGGAATAAAGTTCTCCAAAGGTTCTCGAGAGTAGCGGGTGTTCATGTACGTCCTACAACACGACCAAAAACAATACGGAAGTAACAAAATAAAATAAAACAGAAAAATATATCTAAAGTAAGACCGGAAACACTTATCGTAATATCAACACTAATAAAAATAAAATTAGTCCCCGGCAACAGCGCCAAAAACTTGTTCGCTATATTTTTAAACAATCCGCAAGTGTACGGAGTAAGTGTAGAAAGCGGCGAGCAAGGTCGTATTCCACAGAGACTAAGTATTCCTAATGTGTTGAGTACTAGATTATAATGATTCCGATTTTATCTAGACGATCGAAAGTTGAATGGATGGTTAACGAAATAAAATAAAATGATGATAATAAAATAAAACAATTGAAAATATCGCGAATTGCAAGAGTTTAGAAAGGTAGATTCCAAGGTTAGGTTTCCATTGATTACTAAATTTAGTCGGGATTGGTTCCGAAAAGTTCTAAGTGCGTCTCCAAAACGATGATCACAACAATATTCTAAAGTCTCTCTCGAGATGCATTAAAACGTAGATTAAACAACCTATAACAACGTCTCCGTCTATTATAAATTATCTAACTCCAAAATGTTCATAAGATTAAACATCATCATAGTTCATCACCGATTTCTCAATCTCGTAATTTACTACGTCAAATACTCGAAACCTATTAATGCACTCTTCTCTCGAATTATGAGCAATTAAGTTTAACACGTAAAAACATTGATCAAGTGTCTAAACATGAATCAAAACCAAGTATTTGATAAAGAAATCACATTATATATATATATATATAATCATCAATCCCTCAAAACCATAGCAAATCAACGTACTCCCATGCTCGGAATCATCATTTTCATCATGTTCATGCTAAATAAAACAACAAAATAAATAAAAGATAGGAAGAAGATAAAATTCGGATGGTGTCTTGATTTATCCCGGTTGAAGCCTCCAAATGTTCTTGAAGTGTTCTTCAAGAATTTCCTTCGAATCTCCTTCTTTTTGGAGTAAAAGTCCTCAAATCTTGTGTTTCTCTCTTTCCAATCACTCTAATTCAGCATATCTCCCCAAGTCTAACCCCAAAAGACTTTTTTTATAAAGCCAAAATATTCTTTTTTTCATGTTCAAATCTTGCAAAAATGTCAAAAAGTGATTTTTCCACCGAAAAATGACACGGCCCGTGTCATACTATCCCAGAAAATACAAAAATTTTCTGGACAGCAGACCCGGCCGTGTCATGTGACACGGCCCGTGTCATACTGTCCCAAAAAATGCAAAAACTTTCTGGACTGTGAAGTCGTGGTGTATAAGCCATATATCCCTCAATACATCTCGGAATTTATCGTATGATATACCGTTGCGAAGCTGATTTCATGAGGAATCCATACATATATAGAACACATCCTGGTTAGAAGTAATGAATCTAGAAATTAGAAAATACGACAGGTAGTGATTCAATCTTCATCGTTTTAGGCCTCGTTCGCTCGTTTCTGCATTGCTTGATATGTATTGGGGATTGAGACTTCGTTCTTGCTTGATAATGTCCTTAAAACACCTATAAAATCAAATAAAACGTACTCAAGCGTGATCGAGTCCAACAAACATAATATGAGCACAAACTACACATTTTAGGATCTTATAATTCGGAAAAACCTTATAAAAATATGTGTAAAAATGAGTGTTATCACTCAATCTCAACTTGGATTGGTATTCACTCTTTAAACTCACTCTTGGAGATAAGATGATTACAAATACTACAACCATGCCTTATTTATAGGTAGTAAACATGGTGTGAAACCATGGTGTGAAACCATGGTGTGAAAGGGTGGTGTGAAAGGATCAACCATGGTGGGTATTGTGATGTTTCCCATCATTTTCTTGTCAAATTTGCCAACTAATTGTTCAAAGGTAGATGGCTTCTAGATGTTGATTTTGTTGATGACCTTCTAGATGATGTTGATTTTGTTAGGTGGCAATGACCTTCAACACTCCCCCTCATTGCCGACACTCCTGATACGTAATACCATTCCAAATAGGTCTCGGAATTCGAAAATCTTTGTTGCAGATAAGGTCTTCATAAATATGTCTGCAACCTAGTCTTCGGTCCTGACTGGCTTCATGTCAATGTCTCCTTTAAGTATTTTCTCACGTAAGAAATGATATTGTACTTCCACATGTTTGGTCCGAGCATGAAATACTGGATTCTCAGCCAAACGAACAGCTGACAGATTGTCACAGTGTAATGCAACTCCATCTTCTATTGGTTGGTTCAAATGCTTCATGAGTTGAGTCAACCAAGCACACTCTTGTGCTGCCATCGCCCCTGCTCTATATTCCGCTTCAGTAGTTGAAAGAGAAACGGTAGGTTGTCTCTTACTGCACCATGATATAGCTCCTGAACCAAGATTGAATATATATCCTGTAGTCTATCTTCAAGTGTCATGGTCTCCAGCATAGTCAGCATCACAATAGCCGCTGACCTTGCTCTGTACTCCCTTCTTGTAGAAAAGTCCCCAATCAATTGTGCCTTTAACATATCTGAGGATTCTTTTAACTGTTTCAAGATGTGAATTCTTCGGTTTCTGCACCTGCTAACAACACCTATAGCGAATGCTATATCAGGTCTGGAAAGAGTTAGATAGATAAGACTACCTACTATCTGTCGGTACATTCTTGTGTCCTCCAAGTCTTTCCCATCGTAGGCACACAACTTCAAGTTTGGCTCCATTGGGGTAGATATTGGCTTGCAGTAAGTTAGCCTAAACTTCTCGATTAAATCCATTACATATTTCTGCTGACCAATAAATATACCATCATCTGTTCTTTCGACTTCCAATCCTAGGAAGTGCTTCAGTTCACCAAGTTCCTTCATTTGAAATCGCACTGACAAGTTTGCCCTTGTTCGTTGAATCTCGTCTTCGTCATCGTCAGTGATGATTAGATCATCCATATATACAAGGACTACTGCTAGCTTGCCTCCTTGAGTTTTCACGAACAAGCTTGAATCTGCTGGGGCAACATGATAACCACTTTGGACTAGAAACTCAGCAATTTTCCCTTACCATGCTCGGGGTACCTACTTCAAGCCATACAACGCTTTCTTCAACTTGCACACGTACTCTGGCTTTTCATGATTCACAAATCCTTTGGGTTGATTAATATAGATATCACGATCAAGTTCCCCATGTAAAAATGCATTCTTCACATCCATTTGCCATAATTTCCAAGACTTACTTGCTGCTAAGGCTAGTAAGACACGAACTGTAGTAATCTTTGCAACTGGACTAAACGTCTCGTCATAGTCTATGCCATACTCTTAAGAGAATCCACGAACAATTAATCGAGCCTTGTACCGCTCAATTGTACCATTTGGACGAATCTTCAACTTGTAAACCCATTTGCAGGATATGGGTCTAACACCTTCAGGTTTTGACACTAAATTCCAAGTTTGATTTTGTTTTAATGCCGAAATCTCTTCTTCCATGGCCTTTCTCCACTTTGGACTATTTGATGCTTCTTCAAATATACTTGACTCTTTGACTTCAGCATAAGCAGCATCTACATACTTTGGATTTGGCCGTCTTTCTCTGGTGGACCTTCGCACTTGAGGTTGTGAAGGTTCCTGCTCTTCCGGTTGACTAATCTGTACTTCATCAGGTGTTTCATGTATACCTGTTCTCCAAGGGCTTCTTGATTTGGACTGTACCTCAACTTGATTTGGATGTTTCATATATATATATATATATATGGATGATTTTTTCAAAAAAAAATATTGTTTTTCAGATTTTTATTTTATGGTTTTTTATTTCAAATTTTTATGCCCCACAATTTTTTTCATTTTCTAAAAACGTCCCAAAAATTACCACATGAATCCACCTCAATATCGTGCCCGTCAATCCCCAATTTTAGAGTACATGTATATAAAAAGGACGTCCTTTTAATAATTTATGGCGACTGAAACATAAATTAGGACGTAAATTGTACAGTTAGTAAAAAAATTAGAATGTAACTAAAAAAATAACTTTTTCTTAATATTTTTGAAAAAGATAAAAAATTATGGGACGTAAATTTTTTTATTCTCGTCTCATACAGGCGGCCTACTCCCTGGTTTTAATCCAAAATATGACTTTCCACTTTAAAGGTAACTCGAAGTTGGGTAAACTATTAGTAGTTAGCTCAACTTAAAAGTTGAAACGTAAAACGAAGATTATGGTCTCGCAGTTCATCCGAGAAGGAATAAAATCTGATTCGGATCCTTCGATGTTTCCACCTTGCATCGGGATTAAAAGTTAACTTGAAAAAAAGCAAGTTTTTTGGTGTCATCAAACGCAGAAATCAACTTCTTTGCTAGGCAAATGGTGTACGTTGTCTCAATTACCATTCACTTACCTCGGTATACCGGTTGGAGCCGCGATGGGTCTAACATGTCACTGGAAATCGCTCATTTTGAAATTTCAAAACAAATTATCCAAGTGGAAGGCTAGAACCTTATCAATTAATGGTAGAACACTTTGTCAATCGGTATTGGGTCCCTGAGATCATATTTATTTTCGCTATACAAGGCTCCCGAGAAGGTGTTAAAAATGTTAGAAAGCCTTCGAAACAGATTTTATTGGGCGGGTCAGTTTTACAAGAAAAGATAACCTGGATTTCATGGAGTCTTGCGTGCAATAAAACCGAAAAGGGTGGAATCGGCATCAGAAGTTTGAGGGCTCTTAACTTGTGGTTAATCGGCAAATGGTGGCGGCGATTTAGGCAACATTGGGCAGGTCTGTGGAAGGAGGTTATCTGTGCCCTTTCATGATGTCGACGGGTGGATTGACATACCTCGTAGCTCCAAATATGGTGTCTCGGGTGGTATTATAAAATGGGGAAAGGAAATAGCTAAGATGGTTACCACCGATCTCTGGTCCTATAATGATGATCGAGGATTATGGTCATGGCTGCCGGGTGGAAGTACTTTCTTGATCATGAATGGACCCAACCATCTTGATTTCAATTTTCCGGGGAATAATTTTAGTCTTGAATTATAGAGAAGTACTTGTTGTCCCGGCATAAATTCACGTTTAACGATCATCTTATCGTGCCATCTTTTAGACCTCTCTTTGTAGATTCGAGAGTTTTCGTAGCATTCATCCCGAAATTCTTCCAATTCATTTAGCTCTAGCAATCTTTTCTTTCCGGCGGCCTCAAAATCCAAGTTTATTCTTTTCACCGCCCACATCGCTCTATGCTCCAATTCCAAAGGTAGGTGACATGATTTCCCAAAAATGAGTTGATAGGGAGATGTTCCCAAAGGAGTTTTATAAAAAGGCCGTACAATAAGCCCAAAGTGCATCGTCGAGCTTGGATGACCAATCTTTCCGAGATGTACTCACCGTTTTTTCCAAGATTAGCTTAATCTCTTTGTTGCCGCTTCGGCTTGTCCATTTGCTTGTGGATGATAGGCCAATAATTTATTTGATCGGACCCCATATTTTTGAAGGAGTTTATCCATGATTTTGTTGACAAAATACGATCCCCGATCACTGATTAATGCTCTTGGAGTTCCGAATCGGAAAAAGATGTTTTTCTTTAAAAATTTCATTACTACTTGAGCATCATTTGTTGGGGAAGAAATTGCCTCGACCCATCGAGATACGTACTCGACCGCTAGTAGAATGTACTTATTTCCGAATGATGATGAGAATGGACCCATGAAGTCGATACCCCAAACGTCAAATAATTCAACCTCAATTACGTTGGTTAGAGGCATCTCATGACGTCTTGAAATATTTCCTACTCGTTGGCATCTATCGCATTGTTGAATGAAGAGATAGAAATCTTTGTATAGCGTAGGCCAATAAAATCCGCTTTGCAACACCTTTGCAGCAGTCCGTGTTGCTCCGAAATATCCTCCGGTTGGTGATGAATGACATTGTTGAAGAATTTCATCCCATTCCTCTTGTGGTACGCATCTCCTTACGATCATGTCGGCACATCTCTTAAAAAGTAGTGGATCATCCCACATATAGAACTTGATATCATGTAGGAATTTCTTCTTTTGATAATGAGATAAATCCGGGGGTAGCACATCTACGACCAAAAAATTAACAATGTCAGCAAACCACAGAAATTTAGCTTCTACCATGAAAAGCTGCTCGTCCGGAAATTCTTCTTTAATCCCTTCGATCTCGGGCTCCTCCTCCTTTTTGTACTCGAGGCGAGATAAGTGATCGGCTACCACATTTTCACAACCTTTTCTGTCTCGAACTTCCACGTCAAACTCTTGTAAAAGAAGAATCCATCGAATTAGGCAAGGTTTAGAATCTTTCTTCTCAAACAAGTATTTGATAGCTGCGTGATCCGTGTGTACTATCGTCTTTGTCCCAATTAAGTATGATCGGAACTTATCAAAAGCAAATACCACGGCAAGCATTTCTTTCTCCGTTGTTGTGTAATTTTGTTGGGATCCGTCCAATGTTTTGCTTGCATAATAAATAGCCTGAAAGAGTTTCTCACGACGTTGTCCCAACACAGCTCCGACCGCATAATCACTTGCATCACACATGATCTCAAAAGATTGATACCAATCCGGTACCACGAGGATATGAGCACTCACTAATGCCTTCTTTAAAGTCTCAAATGCCTGCAAACATTCGTTAGAAAGAATGAAAGTGGTATCTTTTTCTAGCAATTTACTCAAAGGTTTAGTGGTTTTTGAAAAGTATTTTATGAATCTCCTATAAAAACCCGCGTGCCAAAAAAAACTCCTAATTGCTTTTTCATTCTTCGGTGGGGGAAGTTTCTCAATGGCGACAATTTTCGCCCTATCAACCTCCAAACCGGCGGCGGACACTCTATGGCCTAGGACAATTCCTTCTTGCACCATAAAGTGGCATTTCTCCCAATTCAACACGAGATTAGTGTCTTCACATCGCTGCAAAACTAAAGTAAGATTATGCAAGCAATGATCAAATGAATTTCCAAACACCGAAAAATCATCCATGAAAACTTCTATTATATTTTCGATCAAACCGTGAAAGATAGCCATCATACAACGTTGAAACGTGGCCGGGGCATTACATAAACCAAACGGCATTCTACAATAAGCATAAATTCCATAAGGACGTGTAAAAGCCGTTTTTTCTTGATCTTCCGGTGTTATGTAGATTTGATTATACCCTGAATATCCATCAAGAAAATAGAAAAATTCATGCCCCGCCAATCTATCAAGCATTTGATCAATGAAGGGAAGGGGAAAATGGTCTTTGCGAGTAGCCGCATTTAAAGCCCTATAGTCTATACACACTCGCCATCCCGTAACTACTCTCATAGCAATTAATTCATCTTTCTCATCTTTGGTTACAGTCATCCCTCCCTTTTTCGATACAACTTGTGTAGGACTCACCCACTCACTATCGGAAATTGGATATATCATCCCGACATCTAAAAGTTTTAGTACTTCCTTTTTCACCACTTCTTTCATTATGGGATTAAGTCTTCGCTGATTTTGCACTTTAGGTTTAAAATTTTCTTCAAGCAAAATCCTATGCATGCATATGGAAGGACTAATTCCCTTCAAATCTGAGATAGACCATCCTATATCCGACTTATGTGCTCTCAATACACGAAACAATTTATCTAGTTGAGTGGATGAAAGTGAAGAGGATACAATTACCGGATTGGTATTGTTATCATCTAGAAATGCATACTTGAGGTGTTCCGGGAGGGTTTTAAGGTCCAAGCTTGGTTGAGATGAATCCGATTGAGATGAAACGGACCGCAAATTTTTGTCCACGTCGTTGGACACGTTCGAGTCGTCCGTTAGCTTGATTTCTGCAACTACTTCATGCTCCCCTTTGTCAAAATCATCGAATGTATTGATTTGCGTTCTTTCCTGTAGAGAATTTAATTCAGAAACATAATCAAACAAGTCAGAATCGTCAAACTCCAAAGTTGAATCACTAGAAAAACATGAATTCGTAAGAGCAAACTCTAACGGATCCGAAGATAATGAGTGTAAGATTTTTTTCTTTCCATACGAGCTTATATGGTCAATAACATTGCAATATTCCGTATTATCATGAAATTTCATAGCTTTGAATATAGAAAATAGAACATGCTCGTCGTTAACACGTAATGTTAATTCTCCCCTTTCAACATCAATAAGAGCCTTTCCCGTTGCTAAAAATGGACGTCCAAGGATAAGTGGTAAATCTCCATCTTCTTCCATATCAAGGACAACAAAATCCGCTGAAAAAAATAAATTTGTCGACTTTTACAAGCACATCTTCAACAATTCCCTTGGGATGTGTTATGGATCGATCCGCCAATTGTAGCATAACCGTTGTGGCTTTTATTTCTCCGACACCTAATTTCCTGAAAATAGATAACGGCATGAGCTTAATCGAAGCACCTAAATCACACAAAGCTTTATCGAATGAGATGTTTCCAATAGTGCATGGAACGGTAAAGCTTCCGGGATCCTTAAGCTTTTGAGGCAATTTGCGTTGGATAATAGCGCTACATTCTTCGGTTAGTTTAACCGTCTCATGATCTTCCATCTTTCTTTTTCTTGACATCACATCCTTCAAGAATTTTACGTAGTTAGGCATTTGTTCCAAAGCATCTGCAAAAGGAATATTGATATTAATTTTCTTGAAGATGTCTAAAAACTTTGCGAATTGTGCATCTAACTTTTTCTTTTTGAAACGTTGAGGAAAAGGGAGAGGAATGTTAGGAGTAGAGTTAGGAGATAATTTAGGCTTCTCAGCCCCCTTTGATGTATCATGCTTCCCTTCTTCCTTTCCAATTTCGAATTGATCCTCCTTGACTTCCTCACTTGGCATCTTTGGCCCTTCATAATTCGTTGCACTTCTTAAGGTGACTGCTTGACACGACTCTTTTGGATTCACTTCGGTATTGCTTGGAAATTGTCCCCGTTGATGTTGACTCCCGACAACTTTAGCTAATTGTCCAATTTGAGTTTCGAGATTTTTCATTTGAGCTCCCATGGTGGAAGCTAATTGAGTGACGTGGCCTTCGATTTTGTCTAATTTCTCATCATCTCGACTAAATTGGCTTTTCGTCTCCATCATGAAGGTAGCTAAAATATTCTCGAGATTCGACGTCGGCTTTGCTTCTTCAATTATCTCCCCATTCGATACCTTGAATCCGGCCAGTGGTTGCAAAGCATTCTTTGGATTAGCATAGCTAAAATTTTCATGATTTCGATTTGAGGGATGGTAGAAGCCCGGTGGTGGATTATTCCGGTAATTGTTGTAACTCCGATTATTAATGTAATGTGCCTCCTCCAATGGATCGGACGGTAGTGAACTTGAAATTCCTTGAGAAGATCCCTTCGAATCACCTCCTTTTGTTAGAGCCCCCAATTGAGTAGTTAACATCGTCATTTGCGCGGCTAATGCCTTTATAGGATCCGAATCGGATATCTCAGCCACCCTTCTAATATTTGATCTTTCCATCGGCCATTGATAGCTATTCATAGCCATTTCTTCAATCAATCCATACGCTTCTTCAGCGCTTCTTGCTAGCAATGCCCCTCCCGCGGAAGCATCAATAAAATTTCTTGTTTCCCCCATAAGACCATTGTAGAAGAAACACATTTGTTGGTCTTCGGGTAAACCATGTCGAGGGCATCACCTTAGTAGATCTTTGAAACGTTCCCAAGCTTCATATAACGGTTCGGAGTCCAATTGATGAAATTAAGTAATCTCACTTTTTAGGTTCATTGTTTTGTTCGGTGGGAAAAATTTGAACAAAAATTTTTCGCTCAATTCTTCCCATGTCTTTATACTTCCGGGAGCTAAAGTTCCAATCCAATTTCTTGCTTTCTCTCTCAAAGAGAATGGAAACAATCGTAAGCGTATGGCATCATCCGAGACTCCATTCATTTTGATAGTATCACATATTTGCATGAAATGAGTGAGATGGGCATGTGGATCTTCGACAGCAAATCCTCCAAATTGATTTTGTTGAACCATTGAAATTAAGGCGGGCTTCAACTCGAAATTTAGGGCGTTGATTGGAACATGAGTGATTCCTCCAAAGTTTCGGTCTAGTTTTGGTCGGAATCCATCCCGAATTGATTGTACCCTAGTTGTTGGATTTTCAATCCTTCCGCCCTCGTTGTCTTGGATTATTGCATTCTCGTTCTCGTTTTTCCTTCCCACGTTATCTCCCGCTCTCTCCATGTCTTCAAAAAGATCTCTTCTTAGTTTCCTTGAGGTAGCACTTGTTCTTCGGGCAAATGCTTCTACTTCCGGGATGAAAGTTTCTAAAGGCACTCGAGATGAACGAGTGTTCATGCACTCCCTGAATAGAAATTGTATAACATGATTTAAGTAACAAATAAGACAATGTCTAAAGTAAGACTAGAAACACTTATCGTAATATCAACACTAATAAAATTAATTTAGTCCCCGACAACGGCGCCAAAAACTTGTTCGCTATATTTTTAAACAATCCGCAAGTGTACGGAGTAAGTGTAGAAAGCGGCGAGCAAGGTCGTATTCCACAGAGACTAAATATTCCTATTGTGTTGAGTACTAGATTATAATAATTCCGGTTTTATCTAGACGATCGAAAGTTGAATGGATGGTAAACGAAATAAAATAAAATGATGACAATAAAATAAAATAATTGAAAATATCCGAATTAAAGCGAATTGCAAGAGTTTAGAAAGGTAGATTCCAAGGCTAGGTTTTCGTTGGTTACTAAATTTAGTCGGGATTGGTTCCAAAAAATTCTAAGTGCGTCTCCAAAACGATGATCACAACAATATTGTAAAGTCTCTCTCGAGATGCATTAAAACGTAGATTAAACAACCTATAACAACGTCTCCGTCTATTATAAATTATCTAACTCCAAAATGTTCATAAGATTAAACATCATCATAGTTCATCACCGATTTCTCAATCTCGTAATTTACTACGTCAAATACTCGAAACCTATTAATGCCCTCTTCTCTCGAATTATGAGCAATTAAGTTTAACACGTAAAAACATTGATCAAGTGTCTAAACATGAATCAAAACCAAGTATTTGATAAAGAAATCACACTGGATAAATATAATCATCAATCCCTCAAAATCATAGCAAATCAACGTTCTCCCATGCCCGGAATCTAAATAGTTTAGCCGGACATGGTAATGAAAGAAAGATAAATAATCATCATGTTCATGCTCAATAAAACAACAAAATGAATAAAAGATAGGAAGAAGATAAAACTCGTGGTGTGTCTTGATTGATCCTGGTTGAAGCCTCCAAATGTTCTTGAAGTGTTCTTCAAGAATTTCTTCAAATCTCCTTCCTCTTGGAATGAAATCCCCTCAATCTTTTGTTTCTCTCTCTAATCTCTCCAAATTCAGCATATCTTCAAGTCTTGCCCCATATCCTCTTTTTATAAAGCTAAAAATATCACTTTCCATACACAAATCTTGCAAAAATGTCAAAAGGTGATTTTTCCACCGAAAAGTGACACGACCCGTGTCATAGTATGCTCAAAACTCCAAAACGCGCTGGACAGGGAACTCGACCGTGTCGATTGACACGGCCGAGCAAATGACACGACCGTGTCAAATGACACGGCTCGTGTCATACTCCTCTAGAAAGCTGAAACTCGCTGGATGTGAAACCCGACCGTGTCAATATGGCACGGCCGGGATAATGACACGGCCCGTGTCGATTGACACGGTCGGGCTCGTGTTGACTCGTTTTGACACCATTTTGACTCCTTTTTAAGCCCGATCTCTCGTTTCCATATTTGCTTGATATGTATTGGGGTTGGAGACTTCGTTCTTGCTTGATTCATGTCCATAAAGTACCTATAAAATCAATAAAATGTACCCAAGCGTGATCGAGTCCAATAAACACAATATGAGTATAAACGACATAGTTCTACACATTTTAGGATCTTAAAACCCGGAAAATCGATGCAAAAATATGTGTAAAAATGAGTGTTATCACTGGCTAACTGGCTTAAATAAATCACAAGCTTGGCGTTCGAGGCAATTACAATGGCATATTTCTGGATCATCTGGACGAACAAGAACAACCTCGTTCATAAGTCGAAATCTAAAGGCTCCAACCTGCTTGAGAAGGAAATTATTTTGTATTCATTCAATTGGCTTTAGGGTAGGGTGTTGAATCTAAAAAATCTAGACTGGAATGTTTGGGTTTGTAATTTTTTTTTGGCTCTCCTGTAATCTGCTAGTCACTTGCTGGATTGGGTGTTTAATAAAAGTTAATGATGTTCTAAAACAAATTGTCGATTATAGGATGTGGATATTTGCCGTATCCCGAGAGGTATTGATTTAATACGCATGGATGCTGAGGGCATCCCTAGTGTCACGTTCGACGACTGAGCTCGGGTTATGCATGGGGATGCCTCTAAAAGATAACATGAATGTATATGTTTTCTCGAAGTTATTCAATGTATAAGCTAGCAAAATTCCATGTAAAAAAGGGTGCTATTTTCCCCTCAAGTTAGGTTTAGATCCGTTTTTTTAAATGGGGACCAATTTGAAGATAGAATTTTGATCAATGATAAAATAAATTTCATATAGAAAAAAGGGATATAGAGTTGGGGTGGACCATAATATTCGTGCAGTGTCCCAAGGCTTCTCATACACGACAACCAATCTTCTAATTTCATATGCATACTAATTGGTTTCGCTCCGCCACCAAGCTCATCAAAAGGAACCGTTATAGCTACCGACCAATTGTGTCTTACCCACTACGGTCTTTTCATCATTAAGCTCACAACTAGCTACGAGCTCTACAATGTAAACCGAGTCGGCATACCTAACTCGGTAGGCCCGAAACATCCGAGGTTGAGAAACAAAGACCCATAGACAGACTAATCAGAAGACGTGTCAAAAGGACATTACATGATCACAAAATTTATGGCATGACATTATCCCCCACCCAAAATCCGTCACACCCGCTGGGGAAGAGGACTTGATTCCAAGATCGACACACTGTACTACTGCACATCGTGCATTGGACACAGCCACCGCAAACTTCTATTTGTAGACCCACTTACCAGGGTGGAGCAGTCCTCGACACGTGCCCGCCCTAAGGCAGCGCACCCGCGTAATCCTCCCCTCAAGAATCCCACTTAATGTTCAAAAGTACGAATATGTACAGATCGGTACCATCTATGGGTCTAGAGTCTAATCACTACAAAAAAAAAACAGTTTTTACTGACGCCATTTACCGACGCCCGTACCCGCCGTTGTTAAACTTATAATTTACCGACGCCATTACCGACGCCCGTTATTTAATTGATTTACCGACGCCATCGCCGACGACCGGTTCGCAGACTTATTTTTTTTTCTTTTTTTTTCACAATTAACGACGCCGTTTACCGACGACCTTACCGACGCCACTTCGGTGTTGGTAAATTTTTATTATTATTTTTTTTTCTTTTTTCACAATTAACAACGCCGTTTACCGACGCCATTTATCGATGCCTTTACCGACGCCATTTTGGCGTTGGTAATTTTTTTTTTTTAAATTTAACGACGTCGTTTACGCCATTACCGATGCCATTTCGGCGTCGGTAAATTTTTTACACTATCCCACATCGAAAAACAGTAGTGTTTTATGTGGTTTATAAACCAAAATCTTTCTCAACCATTTGAAATTGAATGGAGCCCGAACCTGACCCGCCCGGACCCGACCCACCCGGACCTGAACCTGACCGAACCTGACCCCCGTCTGAGCCTGGACCTAACCCGCCTGAGCCCTGACATGACTTTTTTAGATTTTTTTTTAATTTAACAACGCCAAAATTTTTGGCGTCGGTAAATGGCGGCGTCGGTAAAAAATTACCGTCGAGCGTTTTTCCAACGGCGGATTGCCGTCGGTAATTTTTTTACCGACGCCATTTTCTGTTTTACCAAAGGCATTTGGCGTCGGTAAAAACTATTTTTTTTGTAGTGAATAATGCAACACGCGGCACCCATGCAGCGTCCACAAGCTCCTCATACCCCGACTACTAGCCTTCCTTCATACGCATATCAACTAGTTTCATCCTCGCTATGGGCTCATCAGTGGAGCGGCAATAGCTCCCAACCAAGTGTGCCTTACCAGCGACAATCCTCTTCAATAGTCAAGTCCATGATCACCAACGAGAAGCTACCCGAGTAAATTGTGTCGGCATGCCTAACTTCGCATGATCGAAGTACTCGAGGCAAAACAACACATCGATGCTAATGTCACCCCCATAATTAATATACCCATAGGTAACAAGTTCTCCTTCTTACATTTGTTACTAGAATTCACGGTTTTTTCCTTTTTAGATAACATGTTAATGTTGTAATAGTAAGGAAAATCCAATTGATCGAAAAAACTTAAATGCAATGTAGCCTTCCCAACAAGTTGTTGGGTTGATCATCCTCATCTTCGACGTCTTTAATATTCTAGGGGTATAGAAAATCATTACCCTTTCCTTTTCATTAAAAAATCTATTTTTATTTTATATATTATATTTTTTTAGTTATTATATTTTTGTTTTTATTGGAAAAATATGTTTTTTTTTAAAATATACATCATTTTATTCTAATATAAAATTGATTCCAAGATTTCCAAAAAAAAAAAATATATAATTTATACGGAAATCATATGGAGTGTACCTAAGTTTGGTCACAATCTTGACATTTGTCTAGATATTTAATAATGTGGGCTAACAAGACAGGAAAACCACCCTCTCGAGTGTTGGGCAATCCCTAGGCTGGTCCAATCCAATTGTGTTAATGGTCCATGATCAGAACTAAAACCGGAAACAAACCATTAGTACAACCTTTCATTATTCACGTTCTTTTTTTTTTTTTTTTTTTTTTTTGATAATTAGGTGATCAAAGTTTAGCCTAACCCATTGAGAGAAGTAAATCGCGAGTATTTCGAAGAATTTAGGGTTAATATCTTTTATGTACAACCTGCGCGAGAAGCGCTTAGCGGTTAATGCTCGAGTTAAAGACAGATTCGGGAGAACAATGGCTGATTAGTCGGCACTCCAGCCAAGGAAATACTCCCACACTGCCGCTTGACGCGAGATTAAACATTGATTAGCGGTCGCTCGAGCTAGCCCTGGGGAGCTAGAGGATCATAAAGAGTAAAACCTCATCTTTCACCTCCTTGGTGGGGTTAGAACCCAAGACAACTCCCAAAAGAGTGTCTTGGATGTAGACGCCCTAGAACTGCCACTGATTGGTCAGTACCTCCAGGTACCCAGCAAGGAAATACTCTCACACTGCCGTTTGACGCGAGATTAAACATTGATTAGCGGTCGCTCGAATTAGCCCCGGGGAGCTAGAGGATCATAAAGAGAAAAACCTCATCTTTCACCTCTTGATGGGGTTAGAACCCAAGACAATTCCCAAAAAAGTGTCTTGGATGTAGACGTCATACCACTGGACCACCAACCATTTCCCCTCGTTATTCACGTTCTTCATATATATAATCATGATTTTTTCTTTCCCACTAGCCTCCGCTCACATGATGATTTTCCTGTTCAAATATAGTAATTACTGTACAAGGAAAAAGTGCAGAAAAATTACCGATAATGTACTCATCAAGGTAGTTTAATTGCAATTTCTTCTGAGTTACCTAACTTCTTCTCCTACCTCTCTCTCTCTCTCTCAGAAAGCAATTTCTTCTCCTACCTCTCTCTACAAACAATTCGACCGACCGGCCGTCCGGCCTTACTTTTGTACTTTCCTTTCCACAATAAAGCCTTAACCGTAGATCTCCCATCTCCCTTTTCGTCGCTGCTGTTGTAGTGGCTGCTGCCACGGTGGTTTTCTGCTCAAATCCGTCACCAGCTGGTCTCTTCTGTTCAGAGCTGTTGTGGTCCGTCATCGACGGCTTGCTGCTGATTTGGGAGTTGACTTTAGATCTGTTAGGTTTTGGTCTAGCTTCTGTTAGGATGCTTGCTTTTTTCTTCGTTGTATGTTTTATGTACTTAAGTGTACTTTTGTCGAGCTACACCTTTATATGGTTGTGTCTATCAAAAGCTCACCTTGGTGATTCCCCCCACCCTTGTATGGTGTTGCTGTAGTCTGTCACAACCATTATGGTGTATGTCTTGTTTGTCTTTTGGCTTAATTGGTTACCTCGTGTATTTTGTTTGGCAAGTCGGTTTTGATTTTGCCCATTATGTTCGTTGTAACTTGTTGTGTTCAAATTAACTCCTTTAGTGAGGTGTGATATGAAATATCTGTTAAAAAAAAAAACAACAATGCTACATGCACAATCAATTTACACAACCAAACTTTACAACACATCATCTCACCATACATTTATTACTAAATTCATTATTTATTCCATCATCTACCCCACCACCCACATCATCAATGGTTCAAAATAAACACAACCGTTACAACGGTTGTGATTGTATCATTTTAAAAAAAAAAAGGTAGTTTAATTGCAATTTTAGCTATGTAGATACATGGAGGTGACACCCTATCTCTCTCTTTCTGGCACTACATAATACTCTTTATGTTCCGCACGAAGTACTAAATTTACCCGAGAAGATGTATTTTTAGAATTGTTATATTTTATTAAGTATCAATAGTCACGTCAAATTATCGCAGTTTTTTCTTTAATCTTGATCAAACACTTACCGTCAATACTTATAAAACTTACACATCTATTACATCCAATCATACACCTAAAATACATCATCTTTTCTCAAATATTACAATTGGGGTGAGATTTGTACATTTAGGATTAACCATGTCCATAAATAGGAACAAGGAACCAATCTTAACCCTTTAATTAGGGCTGTAAACGAACCGAGCTGTTCGCGAACAAAGCTCGGTTCGGCTCGTTAAGGGCTCGGTTCGGCTCGGTTCGTTAAGAACTCGAGCTCGAGCTCGAGCTCGAAAATCTGTGCGTTAAGAAAACGAGCTCGAGCCGAGCTTGGGCATGTGCGGCTCGAGCTCGGCTCGAGATCGACTCGAGCTCGGTTCGGCTCGTTAAGCTCGATTAATAAATATATTTTTAAATTATTTTTATAATATTTATATATTATATTATAGATTAATAATTTTTAAATAATTTTCATATATTAAAATATTAATTTTTATATATATATTTGAAAATATATAATTTTTAATGATTATTTTAATATATTTATTTTAAATAATTCAATTATATTATTTAAATAATTTAAAAATATATAATTATTCGCGAGCTCGGCTCGAGCTCGACTCGGCTCGAGCTCGACTCGGCTCGAGTTGTTCGCGAATGCCTTCGTGTGCGGCTCGATTTATTAACGAGCTCGAGCTCGAACACGATTTTTGTTCGGTAAGAAAGCTCGGCTCGGCTCGGCTCGGCTCGTCAGAAAAAAATTTAAAACTCGGTTCGGTTCGATCAAAGCTCGGCTCGGCTATAGTCTGACCATTATTTGATGCTAACCTACTTTTGAGATTTGCCTTGTGGGGATAAAATGGTATTTTCCAATAAAATATTTTTTATTTTTGAAATTTATAATTTACTCTTTTATTATCCATTTTATAAGAAAAATATATCAGATTAATACATATTGTATACCTAAAAATAATATATATATATATATATATTATCCTTTAAAATTTAGGTAGTTTTCGAATATGCTTAATAGCATTCCAAATACACGTTTAATACATTTTGTTTATGAAGCAACAACATCTCAATTATACATTTAGAAATATTAAACTTCTATTAATTTTCAAACACCATTCTAGCTCAAAAATAAATCTTTAATATTACTCATTTTTATCCATTTAGATGCAAATATATCAAATTAATTGTATTTTCATGATATATATATTTCAAGAATCAGATTGCATATATAATTTAAAGAAGACTAAATTTATTATTTGCTCCAAAAATCACGGTGTTATTGACTGCATAAAGTGGGATGTTACTAAATGTATATTTCAAATAGTTTTTTGCACATTACAAGATGTTTATAAACGGTTCTTCATATGCTATTAAGTAGGGGTGTTCACAATCGGGTACCCGGTTTTTCGGGTACCCAAATTTACGGGTACCCGGTTATGTGGGTATTGAAAAATTCGACCTGTGACCCGACCTGAAAAGTCGGGTAGAAAAACGGCATTCTATTTTTTCGGTCGGGTCATAAAATCTGACCCAAAATTTAATACCACTAATTTTAAATTTTTATAAATAATTTGTAATTTTAATATAAATTTATTTTAAAATTTATTATATAAATTAATTCCCTGAGTACTAACACTACCAAAAATCAGACTTTAGCCGACGACTTAAAGTGGTCGGCTAAACCCCAAAGTCGTCGACTAATCATGCCAGCCGTCGGCTAAAAAACCGTCGGCCGATATTCGTCGGCCAAGGTTTAGCCGACGACTTTTTTTGTGGTCGTCGGCTAAAGTTCAAAGTTTAGCCGACCACTACAGTAAGGTCGTCGGCTAAACCTGTTGGAAAAAAAAAAATTAGCCGACGAGCTTATCGAGTCGGTCGGCTAAAACAGGTTTTTAAAAAAAAAATAGAGTTTAGCCGACGACCGTCTTATATGTCGGCTAAAACCATTTAAAAAAATTAAATTATTTTAGCCGAATAGTCTTATATGTCGTCGCTAAAACCCTTTTTAAAATAAAAAAATAAATTACTTTAGCCGACGACCGTCTTATATGTCGTCGGCTAAAACCCTTTTTTTAAAAAAAATAATAAATTACTTTAGCCGACGACCGTCTTATATGTCGTCGGCTAAAACCCTTTTTTAAAAAAAAATTTAATTCAGATTTTGGGATTCTAAAACCTGTATTTTTTGCACATGCCATTATCAACAACAATCAACGCGCAACACATTCAACTAATACCATTAATAATATGCCCAACATTATATGCATCACAACGCACAACACATTCAAGAACATTAATTTCATCAACATACTAGTAGCGTCAATAAAATCACTTACACAATTGTAACACAAATATAAATATACAAGAGTACTACAACAACACAACTACAATCCACTGCCAAAATCATCTAAATGTCGAAATGTAGTAGTAAAAGGATTACCGCCATCCCCTAGATCCTCGTCACGAGGCTGTGAAGATGGGGTCTGTCCGAAGAGAGAAGGCGGTGGAGCAGGTGCCTACAGTCCAGCCTGAGTAATGGTCTGAGTCAGCGTCATCATATAGTCCATCATGGCCTGCTGCTGTCTCTGGAAACTCTCTAACCGCGACTCGGTCCTCTGCTCGCTCTCATGTAACCGCGTCTGAGTCCTCCTTTCATTCTCAGCTCGGAGCTCCCTTTCCGCCCTCAACTGCTCCTCGAGATAGGCAGTCCGTGCATCCGTCATGAGGGCGCCTGGAAGTCGGGGTATCTTTCAATACATGGTGACCCTCGGCTCCCATCATCTTAGTGCGTACCGACTACCTCTAGGAGGGTAGACGGTACCCACACCCTAGCGCGAACATAAGGATCGGCTGATCGATCCGTTCAATGGCGAATCGAGGTCGGTCTCGCTAAGTCAGGATCTCGCTCCCGAGCAATCTCGGCAAGCATCCTCGAGACTCCTCCCGCACACGCTCCTAAGTTAATATGAATATAAATATTTGAATATCAATAAAAGTATGATACACTGTATTTTTTTTTATTACTAAAATAAAATAAAAAAGACTTATATGCTCCTCGGGACGGTTCGGAAATGCTTTACGAGTCACGTAGGCAAATGCGTCCAACGAATTGGAAGAAATGGCCTCGTGCGCAACTCGCTAACGATCGAACCCGATTGTGATGGTCACTCGGATCAAAGACGATTGGTCGTATTGGTCAAGCTAGTCGCCTTCAAAAATATTATTTAGAATCGAGTTTATATTTATAATTAAAAAAAATAAAAGCGAAATATTATTATTTTTATTAAATACTAGTATTTTTTAATAAATAAAATACAATATTCAGATTTTTATTTTGTTTATGGAAAATAATATTCTAGTTTTTATTTTTATTAAAACAATTTATTTCCACTTTTGAATAAAAATTCCGATTTTTAATATTAATAATATTCGAATTTATAAACACACGAAGTTGATTTTTTCTAATTTAAAAAATCGGAACTTCAAGTATTTTATATTCGAAACATTAATTTAAAAAAATAGAGTTTATATTTAGAATTCAAAAAAATAAAAACTGAAAGAGGAAGAATGAAATGAGGGTATTTTAGTCATACCATGAACTCTGGGTCGCGAAAATGGGCGCGTAGCCACTTCCACTCGTACTCCCGGAACTTGAATTCTTCCGGGGTAGCCTCTCGGGTATCACCCCAGGCTGTCCAGAATATGTGCATCTCATTTTTCCAAGATTTGTACCTACAACACACGTTGCACAACATATATCATTCGTAAGAAAAAAATTACGCAAACAATGTAGATACAAAATAAATTAAAATGACTTACTTGGTAGACTGCACCTCGTCACACCAAGTACGTAGTAGAGAGTCGGGAATGACAAACCACACCTATGAACAGCATAAATACGCAATAATTTAAAAACATCACATATTGCATTTTCAAGAACTACGTGTTGATTGAAAAACACTTATTAAATATTTATTAACTTACCGACATAGCATTATTCAAAGCATCCTTCACGCATCATGCACGTCCCCCAATCGGGCCACAAACGGGGACTCGTCCGAATGACAAAGCCAACATTACGGCTATATGACGCCGCGGTCGAAGACATCACCGCCGGCCGTGTCATGCAGAGGAATCTCATAACGGTCATGCTTACTTACGTACGAGTCGAGCGCCAGACCCTTTGCTGGGCCACGAGTCTTTTTCTTTTTCTTCTCCTTCTCGACTACATTTTTCCCCTTCTCCTTCTCCCTCTCTATCTCCTCGTACAGTTTCGTCTTCGAAACCCGACAACTCCGCCAAAACATGTTGTCTGGCCAAGACTCGTAGACGTACGCCTCGTCAGGGCTAATCAATCGAACGGGAACTCGGGCTCCCGTCTCATCGACCTCTGGAATAGTCGGAACCATCGGAGGCATGAATAGAGTCGGTGGCGGACCGTGGGGCACCGCGGACGAGGAACTCCGTACATCTCCTGATGTGTGAGGGCTAGACGTGGGTCGGTGGATGGGAGGCATACGAGTCTCCGGCTGCGAGGGGGTCGGCCGTGGTGTCTGAAAGGATAAACGCCGCGCTAGTGCAGCAGGATCATCTGTCGCCCTATAAAAATCGTCAGCGTTCATGCCGGTAGCTTCTAGTATCTGGCGGGCACGAACGCTGCTCTGAGATATGTATAGTGTACCGGGATCCGCCTTACTAGAGGCTGCCGAACTCCCCCCAAATCGGGAGTGGTCGACTTTGTCGACTTCTTCCCCAACGCTTTCTTTATTCTATCCATAATCTAAACAAATAAATCAAATTCACAACTCAACACAACAGTAATTATCAATGCCATACCATGTTAATCTTTCGATTAACGCCGGCTATAAAATTCCTTCTCCTCAAACAAATTCATCAAATATTTCTAACACATTTACATCAAATAATCTAAACAAATTCATCAAATTCACAATTCAACACAACAGTAATTATCAATGCCATACCACGTTAATCTTTCGATTAACGCCGGCTATACAATCCCTTCCTCCTCAAACAAATTCATCAAATATTTCTAAACAAATTCATCAAATAATCTAAACAAATTCATCAAATTCACAATTCAACACAACAGTAATTATCAATGTCATACCACGTTAATCTTTCGATTAACACCGGCTATACAATCCCTTCCTCCTCAAACAAATTCATCAAATAATCTAAACAAATTCATCAAATTCACAATTCAACACAACAATAATTATCAATGTCATACCACGTTAATCTTTTGATTAACGTCGGCTATACAATCCCTTCCTCCTAAAACAAATTCATCAAATTCACAACTCATTAAACACAAAATATTGAAAATACTAAATTCATCAAATATTGCATCACAACTCATTAAACAATTTATCTAATTCATCACATAATCTAAACAAATTCATCAAACAAATACAATAAATTCAACAAACAAAATAAAAAAAATAAGGACAAGGGTTACCGCGGTCGGGCTGGCGGGCGACGGGCGGAGGGCGTCGGTCGGGCGGGCGGGCGATGGGACCGGGGCTCGTCGGGCGGCGGGGATGGGGCTCGTACAGGCGACAGGACGATCGGCTAAACCAGAAGATGGGGCGACGGGACGATCGGCTGGGTGACGATCGGCGGGACGGGCGCTAGGTGACGGGGGGCTAGGTGACGGGCGGTTGGGACTGGGTGACGATCGGCGGGCGACGAGCGATGACTAAACCAGAAGAAGAAAATAATAAAAGGGAGGTACGAGAAAACGTATAAAAGGTGGGGGTTTAGCCGACGACAAGATCTACGTCGTCGGCTAAAGTTTTTTAAAATATACTTTAGCCGACGACATATAAGACGGTCGTCGGCTAAACCCCAGCAATGACCCGACCATGTTAGACAACACGGTCGGGTCAGGCAAACAGTGTGTTTTCAATTTCGGGCGTGCGACATGGGCCGTGTCGTCGGACACGGTCGGGTGTTTAGCCGACGACCTTCTTATAAGTCGTCGGCTAAAGTTTAATTTTTTTAAAAAACATTAGTCGACCGTGTCAGGAGACACGGGCCGTGTCGCACTCCGCCGAATGGGAAAACACACTGTATGCGTGACCCGACCGTGTTGTCTAACACGGTCGGGTCATTGCTGGGGTTTAGCCGACGACCGTCTTATATGTCGTCGGCTAAAGTATAATTTTTTTTTTTAAAAACTTTAGCCGACGACGGAGATCTTGTCGTCGGCTAAACCCCCCCGTTTTCTTTAATAATATTATTGATATTATATTAATGTTATGATTATTATTATTACTATTTTTTTAATTATATTTAACAAATGAAAATATACATCTACTAAATTTATGGCTCATAGTTTGACTCATCACTACAGTCTGTCTCATTATCTGAGTTGATATCCGGCAACATATGCCTCAAGTCGTCCACATTATCGTCATCAGAATTTTCAAGTAATTTGTTTGTATCAACGTCAACGTACCCGCGAGCATCACCACGGAGTCGGACGACTCGTCCTTCAGGAACATTATTCATTGTAATTGTCGTTGATGGTGGAATATTTGCTGTATTTGGCTCTTGATAAGTATCATCGTCATCAGTACCTGTTGTTTCTCCCAGTGTAGCAGCACTAAAGATATTCCTCGTTGTCACAACGTTCACTACCTTCCATGTGCCTTTCTTCATCAAGTCGTCCAAATAATATACCGACTTTGCTGATGTAGCAAATACAAAAGGATCACTTTCATACCATGAAGTGGAAGTGTCAACACATAAGAGCCCGTAGTCGTCTTGCATATCGGTTCTAAGACTGGTGTCGTACCATCGATACTTAAACAAGTAAATTTTCATGTCTTCCCCGTAAATTAGTTCTACCACTTCCAAAAGAACACCGTAATATCCACCATCTATCATAACCCCAGAATTTTGACATCTTCTTTTTTGGTCTCTCTCAAGGCATACGAATGTGACACCGTTGACTTTGGCCATCGAATAAATTCTTGACATAACCGGCTTCATAGAAAGAAGCATAAGTTCACGCGACCAGTTAGGGTGTCCGTCATCTTGTATGTGTGTCATCTGTCGTAAATGAACTTTTTATGTAAAAAAATATCTTAAGTCCAAAATGCAATAGCAACTGAATGTATACGTACCCATTCTCCAAAATAGTCGGCAAAAGTGTCATTGTGGAATCTAGTGTCACCTCGCACCATATCGCATGACAAGTGGATGTCTTTCCAAGATCTTGAACTTACGGACAATTGAGCAATATCCACCATTGTGCAATTCGTGACTCAGACGGTCTAATTGTCTTCCTGGCAACCTCCCATAGACGTCAACCTCAGTGGATATGATAGAAAGATTGAATTGTATTTTATCTGCTGGAATAGAGCGGGAAGGGGGCTCGAAGGTGCCCAAATACAACTTGATATGCGTAATACACTCCGACGCAAGGTAAGATTCTGCAATGCATCCTTCTGGTGCAGACTTATTGGCCACGGAGTCTTTGTAATCACCGAGTTGCCTGTAATATTGTCATTGTGTTAAAAATCATACTTAATTTGACAATATATATATATCATACAAAATTATGTTACCTTTCAACCGGGTACATCCACGTGTAGTGTACTGGACCAGTGACCAATAACTGCCTGGGAAGGTGGATCATGAGGTGAGGCATGAGGTCAAAAAAGTTTGGAGGAAATATTCGCTCAAACTTGCACAAGATATAGATGATCTCATCTTGCAATTTACGCAAATAAGATCTCTTGACTTCTCTCGTACATAATTTCTGGAAAAATCTGGACAATGCAACACACGGCTCGACCACTTGTTTTGGTAAGTACGGTCGAATAAATACTGGAAATAGGCGTTGGAGTAGGATATGACAATCATGACTCTTCAAACCAGTTAACTTGTTCTCCCCGAAATTAACACATCTTCCTATATTTCCAGCATACCCGGTAGGATACCTAGCAGTCTTTATCCAGCAAAATATCTTAGTTCTCTGCTCGGCAGTGATGGTGTAAGCTGCCTTAAGCATTTTTTGTTTTCCCTTGACAGTTTTCAACCACAAATGTTTTCTTATGCTCATTTCTTCCAAACCTTTGCGTGCTTTTGGCCCGTATTTGGTCTTTCCATCCCAACCTAAGGTTGTCCCAACCACACTTTCGCAAATATTCTTTTCAATGTGCATGACATCCAAGAAGTTCCTTATCGAACTTGGACCGGTAAGGCAATTCCTGAATATACTTTTGTGCGACCAATACTTATACTGTCGGGCCTTTCGGGGGTTCTTGCAATCACATCGGGATGGTTGCTAAGTGACCAAAATCGTACTCATTAAGAATTGATAGTATTTCATCACCCATCGGCCGTGGTGGCTCGCCCATTTCTACAGTGCCATCAAATGCCGCAGATCCATACGCCACTCATGTTCCTCCCAAGCCATATCCGATGACGCATTCGGATAACTTTCCTCTGATGGTACCTAGCACACTGCATTCAAACACACTGACAACCTCTATATCCGCTAATAACAGATCCAGACAGCATTCCATATGCAGGAAAATCACTAATAGTGCCGATACACATGGCGTGCAAGTAGAACGTCTCGGACGAATAACTGTCGTACGTGGGATGACCTTGCTCCCACAACAATTTCAGCTCCTCTATCAAAGGTCTCATATACACATCGATACACTTTCCCAGATATCCCGGCCCTGGGACTAACAAGGTCAACATATTATACTCCTTCCGCATACATATCCACGGAGGAAGATTGTAAGGAATCACTACAACAGGCCATATGGTATATGAAAGACTCATGTTACCAAAAGGGTTGAAACCATCAGATGCAATCTCGAGCCTCACATTTCGGATATCTGAAGAAAAATTCGGATACTCCCTATCTATATGCTTTCACGCTTCTCCATCCGAAGGGTGTATCATAGTATCCCTGTCATTAGTGCGCGGCTCGGCATGCCATCTCATTGCTTTTGCCGTGTGAGGAGACATAAAAAGCCGTTCCAACCTGTCATTCAGTAGAAAATACCAAAGTACCTTCACCGGTTTCTCTTTTCCAGAAGGAGTGATCCTATATCTCTCTGTATCATATACAGGACATCTCGTGAGGTCTTCATTAGGATGCCCCCAGAATAGAACACAATCATACATGCAGACATGGATCTTAATGTAGGAAAGATCAAGATCTTTCAAAATTCGTCTCATTTTTGAATATGTATTAGGAAGATGATGACCCTGTGGAAGCATATTACTCGTAAGCTCCAAGTAATCATCTACAGATTTGATGGATGATTTGTTTTCCACCTTTAATCTCATCGTTTCCATGACACAATCAAGAACAGTCATGTTACACCACAGGTATAGAGAGTGCATTGGAGTTGAATTAGCTTGTTGTACCTGTCAAGCCCAACAGTATTGCAAGGCAACGGTCTACGGGGTCGTGGGATTTGCTCAGTTGGTACAAACGTCTCGGAAAAACCGAGATCAAGTCGTCGGCTAAAGTATATTTTTTTTTTTTTGAAAAAGTGTTTAGCCGACGACCTAGATCTAGGTCGTCGGCTAAACCGTTGCAATCTAGTTTTTTTGTTCGAAAGGGGTTTAGCCGACGACCGAGATCAAGTCGGCTACTAAAATATTTTTTCGGTCGGCTAAACGTTATCTCGGTCGTCGGTAAACCTCTTTAATATAGCCGACGACTATTTCGCACTTTAGCCGACGACCTCGGCCAAGTCGTCGGCTAAAACCCTTTAGCCGACGGCAAACCGAGTCGTCGGCTAAAGTGCGCAGTTTAACCGACGACACTTTATAGTCGTCGGTCGTTTTTTTTTCGGGTCGTCGGCTAAAGTACTTTTTTTGGTAGTGTAAATACATTATAAATATATTCCATACAATAAGTAAATCTCAAAACCGACTAAATTTCTTTTATATATATCAATTTTTTATTATATAATTATGCTTAATTCAATATTCAATTATATATATGAAAGAAAATATTATTTTTTATTTAAAGATTTTATCTTCTTGTAAATTTCCAAACTAGTGAGAATAAATACCATTACTGAAAATATAATTAACATGAATTCTCATATCAAATATAATTCATATTATTTGAAAGATAAAGTTTCATATAATTACAAATTAAATAATTAAATTTATAAAAAAATAACTATGAAAAAATAATCGGGTTTTCGGGTACTCGAATTTACGCAACAAGTCGGCCCATGACCCGGCCCGATTATATGACTTTTTTCCGGGTCGGGTACCCGGCCCGAAAAAAATTTAAATTTTTTAAAAATACCCAGAATATTTGTTTCGGGTCATCGGATAGTTGGGCCGAGTAGTTCGGGTCGGGTATTTTTGAACACCCCTACTATTAAGTATTATCTTTCAATATGCCCAAATTTTTAGTCTACAACACCAAAAATTACTCTTTTATTATCCGTTCTAGTACACAATTATTAAATTAATTGTATTTTAATGATGTGTATCCAAGATACATATTGTATACATAAAATTAAAAAAAAACTAAATTATGTGATTATGCCGGTATAGCAGTCAGATGATGGTAAATTAAGCGAAAAGTATTAGTTGGAGGAGTATGAAGGACTATGGAGTAAATGTTGGTATATCGGTCAGGTGATCTATCTCCTTTGGGTTATATGTTGGTATATCGGTCAGATTTTTCAACAGACAAAGAAAAGACATAGTCTACCTCGGGATGTGTATTTACTCTAGAAGGTGGTAGCGTTAGTTGAAGGAGTGTGAAACACAAATATATAGCGGACTGTATTCATGGAGTCAAGTATGTGGCAGCCTCCGAGGAGGCAACCAAAGAAGTGGTATGGCTAAAGTAGTTCCCGATGGACATAGATAATTTGTCAAAGAGTATTGCATTTTATTATGATAATACCGGTGCAGTTACAAATTCGAGGGAACCACCAGCCACAAGTAAATATATCAATATCAAGTACCATATCAACGATATACTTCGTAAAGCGGGAGACATGGTGGTCGATGTTCAAAATTATATCCGAAGATTATCTTGTTGATTCTTTCACGAAATGATTGCTGCCAAAATTTTTGAAAGGACATGTGGAGGAAATGAGACTGCGATGTATGATAATATTACTTTGAGTATAAGTGAAGATATAATTAAGTAGGAGATTGTTATAATTCGTTTCATAAATCGTGTACACATATTATATGAAGCGAGTGATCATTAGTGACTACATAGGAATTTCAAGGGTTCAAAGTTGAACTATATACAATTCCAATAAAACCTTGTAAACCTCGACAACATAGTTTCTCTACTCTCTCATTACCGTATTTCTCTAGAAGTAGACATAGAAAGAAAAAAATGAAAAAAAAAAAATTAATTTCATCAGAAAAATGTGACAGGTAATCTTATTTTATTAATCACCAGTATAATTTTTAATTAATCTAACAGCCCCCAAGATCCCTGACGGAGAAGCGACCGTTCTCCGGCAGGTTTCCGGCATGTCGCAGCCCTAATGTGAGTGAAACGTCGCCGGCGGCGCTCGTCCCAAACCTAATGAGCGTAGCATGATCAATATCGTCGGCATCATCCGCCGGCTCGTGCATGGCCTGAAAAGAATGCACCGCCGTGAAACCGGCGGCGGAACTAGAGAGAGAAACATTGGCGTCCGCGATCGAGCGTGGTGTATTAATTGCCATGATCGAAGGGTCGTTTTCATCGGCATTTATGGCTTCGATTCTTTTGCCTGCTGATGACGGAGGAGTAGTAATTACGGTGGCGGAGGTGGTGGTGGTGGTGGTCTGGGCAGAATTATTACTGTTATTATTATTATTATGCTTTGGAGTTTGGGCAGTGGCGCTGTTTGTTTGGTCCCGCGGATCATTATCATCATCATCATCATCATCGTTGTCGTGGTCTTCATTTGCAGACTCGTCATCTTCTTTAGCTTCTTGTTGGTACATCTCTTCGACCATGGGTTTCCACAAACGGACCCTGGCATTAATGAACCAGTTTGAAACCTGCAAATAAATAAATAAATAAAAAAAAAAGAAAATAATAGAACCAAAAATCATTAAATTTATAGTCCTATATATGGGGACCAAAGATCGTGCATGCATTGATCTACAGACTAAATTAATCAACTCACGAGAAAAAAGACAAAATGTGAAGGAGACAGAGCTATGTGCTAGAGTATTTAATTACAGTGTAGTACTTACTACTATCCAAATAACAAAACCTATTTGTCTTTCATGCAATTTCTCTATGTATGATTTTCGTAAATTATGGTACATACCCTCAACCATATAAAAATTTATCGATTTTTAGGCCATTTTCCTACCGAAAAACTCATTTAAAAATTAAAATACAGTAATTCAGCTTTTAAAAAATATATTCTCAGTATACTCATACCATTTTTTTGTGTATATATACATATATAGAAGCTTTATAAATTAGACCCCTTAGCTTTTTATATTCAAGTAAAGTTTATTAAAAATAATTATAAAATAAGTTACATAACTTTAATGTAAATAAATGTTACTCCCTGTGTTACAGCCCAAAATGCAATAATTAAGAAGATTTGTATACTTTATAAGGTGAATAATTGAATATGATAAATATGTAAGTCTTGTAAGTATTGATGTTGAGTTCGTCGTATGGATTAAAAAATAAAAAATATTGGTGATGAGTATACGGTGGAGATTAAATGAAAAATGTGATGGATTGATATGATTGGAGGTATTTAACGAAATGTATCAGCTTTAAAGGGACACTTTTTTAGTTGAAATGTGGGACTTCCGACGGGACGGAAGAAGTAAAAAACTTAAGAGTTTGCTACCGCAAGCCTCGTGAGCGATATCTTTTCGTTTTCTGTAAACTTAGAAATAACAAAAATAATTATATTCATACTAACTAATGAGTAATACTACTAGCCACTATTACTGTCACCTTATCATATCCATCAATGGTGCCAAAGATTCCTTAATGAGTAATTACTTTCAATTGTTTTCAATGGTGTCAAAGATTCCTTATTCTTTGATTCTGGATTATAATGGAATAAAACAAAATGACTCACTAAACTGGCTGCACTTCTTTTTCTCACGAAGTACAAGTCATTCCATGCAATTATCGATGCAATTTTCATTTTGGATCATCCGAAAACAGCCTCTCTGTGTTAAGGCATGGGTAAGGCTGCGTACATCCGATCCCCCCTTACCCCGCTTTTTGCGAGAGCCGTTGAGGCATTGAGGTAACGTTGTTGTGTTATCATATCCATCAAGTATGTTCGAAATACAAAAGGGAATAGAAGAAGCCATGTGCCTTCATATATCCATATCCAGGGAGAAAAGCTTATTACTATATATTACGCTAGTAAAGTGTACATAGGATATTAGGATGTATGAAGAGTTCCTTTATGATGAAAATCTTCTTTTGTTTCTTCCTACAGTTCCACAACACAATATATTTAATTTCCTGCTTTAGTTTTACATTTTTATGATCATAAAATAAGTGGGAACGAGAAAAGTCTAGCTACCAACTTGCCTTAAATCTACCATTTTCAGTACAGATCTAAGACTAAACCAATAAATGTATGAGAGAGAGAGAGAGAGAGAGAGAGAGAGAGAGAGAGAGAGAGAATTGAAAGCTGCAAACTTTCATGTCTCACTCTCCTGTACTTGACACTGCTCTTACTATTGGCAGCGGTTTTCTCTCTGTTTCAGAATTTATGTCTTTGTGGAAAGGGATCCAAAGAAAATTTAGAAATGGTCTAAAAAAATTGCCTTGCCATTTGCTTCAACAAGAAGAACCCAAAAATATAAAACTATAAATAAAAATTTTCTAAAAAAAAAAAGAAAAAATAATAATATTTCCTTGCAAAATTAATTAATTTCACCAGCTTCTCCATTCCCTTACCCTATTTTTCTATTTTTATTTTTCTTAGTACATTTGAAGTAAAAATGTGATTTTGCAATGCAATTTCATACTCCCTCCGTTCCGTTCAGAACTTTACGTTTTCAAGTCCCAGACACTCGGGTCTAACAATCACATCAGGTAATCCCGATCACATAATTATTATCAAAACATTTTACATCATAATTTGCACCATACACTCAACGCAACTACTTACACAACTTACTAATGTATCACATCCAATCATTTACCTAAAAACACAACTATTACACCTCATGTGAATTTTGAAGGGGTATAGAGCGAGTAGTAACATAACAGAGTCCAACGGTTGTTTGAACATTTCAGTATAGGAAAATTAATAAGGTTCTTAAAAGGCTTCTTTAGGGTGCGGTACATTCGTAGAATATATGAAATGTGCCTCTCATCCGAACATATTTCGTCCCGATTCGAGAAATCACTACCGGCATTAGATTTCTCGTGGTCGAGAAATCATTTTTGGAATCTCGATTCAAGAAATCACTACCGGCATTAGATTTCTCGTGACCGAGAAATCATTTTTGGAATCTTAGAATATACCGCATGTGCTACTTAATTTTTTCAAGGGGTGTATTTTTAAAATAAATAAATATGAACGGTATATCTAATCAATATGAAAAAAAATGAATGGCCATTTTGATATTTATAAGCACACAATAACGAATAACAATAATAATAATAATAATAATAGTAGTAGTAGTAGTTTAATGTAAGAGTGAAAACTTGTTTTGCCCTTTTACTTTTAGTATTATTCTTTCTTATCCCAAGTTTAGCAACAACTCTTTTGATACCCAAATTGTCGGAATTGACCTTTTCCTCGAATACATTCGAGTAATATATTGTATTTTTGAGTAAAATAATTCCGAGTCAACTTAAAAAATATACAATATTGAGGAAGGTTGACAATCGGGTAACACGAATTAGACAAACGAGTATCATGATTTTTCACCGGGTAACTCAAGTCGAGTCACTCGAGAATATACCGAGTAACTCGAACTGTTACTCGGGTCACACGAGTTCCGTCCAGTAACTCGAATTCGGGCAACACGGATTCAAACCAGTAACTCGAGTTCCGTCCAGTAACTCGAAATCGGGTAGCTCGAGTTCGAATTCGGGTAACACGAATTCGTATCGGGTAACACGAGTTCTGTCGAGTTACTCGAATTCGGGTAACACGAATTCAAATCGGGTAACTCGAGTTCTGTCGAGTTACTCGAATTCGGGTAACACGAATTCTTATCGGGTAACTCGAGTTCATTACGGGTAACTCGAATTCTTATCGGGTAACTCGATTTCGATTAACTCGATGGTCTAATTTTTGTTACCCGATAGGCAACCTTAGTCAATATCGTATATCTTTTGACGTTCACTCGAAATTATGTTACTCGAAAATACAATATATGATTCGAATTTATTCGAGTAAATGTCAATTCCGACAATTTGAATATCAAAAGAGTTGTCGCTAAACTTGGGGCACAAAAATATAATACCATATGCAAAAGGGCAAAACAAACTATTCCGTAAAGATTGAGGAAGAGTACCTGGTTTCTTGATAAACCAGTCTGTCGAGCCAGCAGATGCTTATCAGCATCGCTTGGGTACCTGAGATAGAGACCAAGAAAAAAAAAAAGGACATTAGATTCAGAGTCCTTGCTTCAATCAGATGAAGCGACGCCTCAAGCTTTACGCATTGTGTCCGTATCTATCACTCTCTCTCTCTCTATATATATATAATATATATATATATATATATATTAATTTTTTTTTTTTGCTTTTCTTTTTCTGCATGGGGAGTGCCAATCTAAGAGAGATTGTAAGAACTGTTGGCAGCAGTGGCTGCAGAACGATGCAGAAGTAAAGTGGACAGCTCCACGTCCTTGTTTTTTAACTTTAGTAATGCTTATTTATGATGTTTTGTCTCACAAAAAAAAGAAAAAAGAAAAAGAGATTTTTAGATAAAAGTACATGAAAAAGGTAAGTAATATGTTGATCATTCTAGTACAAAGTATGGTAAAAGAAACAGCTGAGAGATATAAAGGTAAAAACATGTCAATGTAGCAATTTTCTTCTTCTTCTTCTAATTATTGAAGATAATGGTGGTCTCGACTGAGATAAGCCGGTTCGAGACTTATTTGAGATCAACTAGACAAAAAACTCATTCAAGCTTGTCTAGAAAAGCGTGTAACCCAAATGAGTCGAGCTTGAGTTTGACAGCATTCGACTCGTTAGCTCGTGTACGAGCTCGGTAAGTAAGTTAGATCCAAATTATAAAATTAATGGTTTGGTACATCTTTGATTTTCATACTACAATTACTAATATTAAATTTTTAATTAACTTCATACAATTTTACCGACATAAGTTGATGACGAATTCCTGTAGTCAACGAAATTGGCCTTGGTATACTGCTACTACTAGGTTTTTTAAATGGGAGTAAGGTAAGGACACTACAGCTAGCTATGAAAGGACAATCTGAATTTGAAAGAAAACAACAATAAGAGAAAATAATGCTCTTCTAAGAAATATTTTATCTAATTCAATATTTTATTAAATAGCTTAAATTACATTAAACAATCAGATTATATTTTTTAATTCGTACCACACATTTATTATAAATATATATTGTTATTTTTTAATCTACACCACATATTCATTATCGGTACTTATAAAACTTACACATCTATCACTCACAGTTAGGGGTGTTAAAAAATATCCGATATCCGATCCGAAATATCCGAAAATCCGAAGTTCCGGATATCCGAAAGTTAGGATATCCGGAACTTCGGATTCGGATATCGGATAGTACTTTTCAGAAAAATCGGATAATCGAATATCCGAAATATCCGAAAAATCCTAAATTTTTTATTTTTTTATATTTTAAATAATAGAAGGTATTCGAATATTCGGTTATCCGATATCTATATCCGAAGTTTTTTTCGGATATTCGGATATCCGATATCCAAATCCGAATATTTTTTTCGAATATAAAGATATCCAAAAATCAGATATTTGAAATTTCGGATACGGATATCGGATATTAAAATCTACTATCTGAACTTTCGGATATTCGAAATTCCGGATATCCGGTTTTGAACACCCCTACTCACAGTCATTCTCTTAAACTGTACCAATTTTACTAAAAATATTATACTTCGACTTGAATGGAACGAATAATATTATCAAAAGAGAATAAACATATGACGAAAATACTACTTTTCCAGCTATCATTGTAACCGAGAAGAGACAATATCATACCACTCCAAGACAGTGCCTTTAAACCACAATCACAAGAAAAAGAAAAAGGAAATAAGGAGGAAAAAAATTGTCTTATCATAGAATTCCGTGATAATGATTTCTTGAGTGATTAAACATTGGAGTACTTTTCTCATTTCGATAGTACTCCTACTTGGAAGGGAGAATAATCGGACGTGATAGATGTGCAAATTTTGTAACTATTGATAGTGAACATAAAAGAAATTAAAGATGAATGTGATTGAGATTAAAATAAAAGTTAATTGTTTGATGTGATTTGGAATATGAATTACCATGTGTTTTTTTGTTCAAACTCAAATTTTGATATCGGATTATCATGCCATGTAATCATAAAATTTACAAAAATAAAATTACTAGATTCCAAATAAAAATTATTTTTATAATTTTTATATATTTTTTGCGATTATATTCTGAGATATAGACTCACCCGTCTCAGTCCAATTACAATATTTAAATAAAATTCAGTGTATGTTAGGTGAAAAATTAAATATGATAAAAGATAATTAATGAAATATAGTACTTTTAAAGAAACATTTTTCGAGTGAAATGTAGCTATAAATTTTATAAAATAAAATAGATGGAGTAGTATTTTAGATCCATAATGAATACAACCCGCCGTCCACAAAATAATGACCTCTATTTTGGTTGTCCATAAAAATTTTACTCATTTTCGATTTTAGTAAGTATACCCTTCACATTTCACTTTAAAACTAAAACAAAAAGTAGATTTCTATTATAATCACACTGACACACTCAACTAATTTCTTAACACCGATGTAGAAATTCAATAATAACTTCTTGATGGACGTAAGTAGTATCAGTCGTAAATAAATTATTATATTTGTAGTCAACAAGTATGAGACACTATTACTTGGAACAATAAAACAAGATTAATTTTGGAAATTTAACCTTTTTTTAATCCCAAAACATCTAACAACTTGTAAGCTAATTAGGTAAAAAAAACAAAAGAAAAGAGAAAAAAAATACGTACGGGTGCAGAAAATGTTCGAAAAGCCAAGCCCTCAAAATGTTGACAGATCTTTCGGGCAATCCCCTCTGAGGCCTCCATGCTTCTTGTTCCATCATGCCCATTTGATGAAATGCCCTTTGCTGTCTCAAGCTTTGCTCCAATATCCTCAGCCTCGGCGTCTCCCCTTTCGTCACCCCCGTCCCGCCCGCGTCTTTCTCGCCCAGCAACTCGCAGCTGTACTTGAGCTGAGCGGCAATGGCGTCTTTCAGGCACCTGAAATGACGTGACATTGCCTTCTGTGCTAAATAAGTGTACGGCACCGCCGACCCGAAACCCATCACCATGTCGAATGAATTCACCACCATCTGCATTTGCTCGCAGTAGTGGTTGTACCTCCGGTCCACCTGCTTGTACATTACATGCCATGCATTCAAGGGCGGATCTACACTAGGGCATGGTGGTGCACGTGCACCACAAAAAAAAAAAAATACAAAACGACGTCGTTTTAACCAAAACGATGTCGTTTCGATGTTTTTTCAGTTAAAACTGCGTCGTTTTGATGCTCTTTCAGTTAAAACGACGTCGACGTTGTTTCGGTTAAAACAACGTCGTTTTGGTAGTTTCTTATTAAAAAAATGAAAAATTTAGAAAAAATTTCGGTCGTCCGTTATTTTTTTTTTGGTGCGTCGGTGCACCAGTAGTTTTCGGATGCTGGATCCGCCTATGCATGCATTGAACATTTTTTAAAATTATCTGCCGACTATTTTAAAATAATTTTATAATATTTTTACGATTATTTTATCTGTAAAGCATGCGGTACAACCCTGATAAAAAACGGAGTTTTTTTTGGGTGTAGTCGAGGGTGTTGCCCTATCATTCCTCTTTCCCGCCCAAAAAAATAGTGTGTGTGAGCAATGAGCATGGCCTACATTACAAGAATTTTTAATTTTTAATTTTATTAATTATTTTTTTCCTTAATTAGGAATGGTCAATAATTGAAAAAAAAAATTGTGAACCAGAACCTTTGTTCAGTGAAATGATTGTTGATGTGAAGGAAGAGAATATCCTTTTGTCTCAGCTTTATGAATATATACCAACTCTCTTTTCCAAATACAGCCAACAATATATGCTACTGTTGTAGATTTATTTGAATACTGTAACTCTCCGTTTAATCTTAATTATGTTTAATAAAAATATTAAATGAATAATCATCATCAAGTTTACCTTAATCAAAATTATATTAGGGTCAGTTATATAAGTATTAAGGTGTTAATTAATTGTCTAAAATTAGTTAACACTACTGTTCATACAATAAACAAAATAACAAAGTTTTTACGGTGGATACCCTTCTTGTCGCAACTTTCATACGAAGGAGAAAAATATTTAATTAATAATCAAAATTATATAACAACAAAAATTTAAATAAAAATCAATGTATTATCATTATTGAATAAAAAATTTATTATGAAAACGATTTTATTTTCTGGTAGGACGTTCAAGTTTCACAATACGTAAAAGTGGTTACCCACTCTTCTCTCACCAAATGAAAATCTTGTGTGCCCGGGCCGTTCAGTCACCATGATTTAATTCCTCCACCAATCCTGTCGGATCGGAGGGTGGGGGCTCTGGGAGCGAGGGATTTCGCCTTTTACTACAAAATCTTGTGTGCCCTATATATATATATATATATATATAAATTCAATTATTATACCCCCTCCGATTTTCCGAAGTTGTTACGTTTTTTTTGGACACAAAGTTTTAAGAGATGTTAAAAAATAATGTAAAGTAATGATAGTATAAAGTTGTGTGAGTCACAAAGTCGTCCCAAAAAGAAAACGTGACAACTTCGGTGGACGGAACCGGAAAAAAAAATATAACAACTTCCATGAACGGGGAGTATTAATTAATAAATCAAATCCTTGGCCACCTGTTTCGTAAGCCGGAATTAAATATAAATTGTTGGGAACCTGCTGGAATTTTTTATTAGTGGTGGATTAAATTTGATTTAAGATCATTTACCAAACTTTTTTTACATACCAAGGGACTAATCTCCACTCTCCATCTTCCCTCCATTTTTATTTGATTTAATGGATGAGATTAATCCCAACAATTTAAAAAACACACTTTCATCATTTTTTTTCAAATATCAATATCTTTCAAATCGTTAATCGTTAAGTCAAAAAAAATATACCGTTACGACGAGCATTTAATTATCTTTCTATAGATAGGCACTTTGATATACTTTCGACAATTTTTTTTTTCCGCTTTTTTCACGTTTTTTTCGTGGCCGAAAAAATCACATGTGATATATCATATATGATATTACATATCACATATGATATGTAATATCATATCATATATGATATTACATATCATATATGATATATCACATGTGATATTTTCGGCCACGAAAAAAAAGGTGAAAAAAACGAAAAAATTTTTTTTGTCGAAAGTATATCAAAGTGCCCGTCTATAGAAAGATAATTAAATGCTCGTCGCGATGGTGTAATTATTTTCGCTTAACGACTAACGGTTTAAGAGATATTTAAATTATAAAAAATGTGTGAAATATTAAATACTTTTAATCTCAACCATTGATTTCTTTTTGGATAGATGGTGGGGATGAGTCCCTTGGTATGTAAGAAAAGTTTGGTATTTAATATAACTCTACTCATTAAATTTTGTTAAAACAAAATTTGGACTAATTAAGCAACAATGATTGGCTAATGCATGGCTCTACATTCTAGTGAGAGAGAGAGAGAGAGAGGAAATACTTGCCTCGTCGAGCATAGATAATAGTTTGACCTTTCTTCTCTGATGCTCAATCCTATCAGCAGCTGATAAAGGAGGATACATATCTTTGGAAGAAGACGAAGAGGTACCACAGCCGCCGCCACTGGTGGCGCCGCCGGCTGAATTAGGGTTTCCGTTCTCGTTATTCCGCCGCCGGAACTTGCTTTTCTTGAACTGACCCCTACCGACACTACAAAACTCTTCAAGCAATTCCTGCGCCGCCTTAGCGTATTTCGAATTTCTCAGCATATTCATCGCCCCATAGGACGGTGGACCCACATGGAGCTGGTGGCTGGGGGCAATACCACCGTGCAGATTCAACGCGCCGCCCAGATTCTTGAACTGATATTGTGCCGCCGCCGGCGTTGACCCTCCTCCGCTCTGTCCGAAAAACAACATATTGCTCTCCTCCATCCTTAATTCCTCGGCCTTCGCCGCATCCAGGTGCTGTAACGAAGAAGACAAAGATAAGGAAAGCCCTTGAGCTTCGACCACCCCTGGAATTTCACTAGGGTTGCTTCCGTCGGCGCTGTTTGGGTTATTAACCCAAGTGAATTGACCAAAAGGCCCCCCGGCTCCTGACGGGTTTGGCAGTAGCATATGGAGAGTGGAGGAAGTAGGTTGAGACGGAGGAGGATTTGAAGGAGATGGTGAAGGTGACCTTTGTTGTTGCTGCTGCTGTGGGTTCATGAGGAAAAGCTGCATGGCGACAGTTGAATCTGCATTAATGTCCGAAATTTGATGTTGGTGACGATGATGATGAGTTTCAGCGTCATTTGCTACCGTATGATTCTTGAAAACCCCCAAATCGTCACCAACCACCACATTCATCCCGTGGCGGTGGCCGGAAAACCAATCTGCGGTGCCGGGTGGCGGAGCTGCCCGAGGATTCCGGTAACTCTGCAGTATCTGGTTCTCAAGCAGCTCGGTGGCGCCGCCGGACGGAAAATTGAACATCTCCGATAACATGCCGGCCGTCTCGTAATTAACGGGGAGGCTAACACCGGATTCTTCGTCTTCCATGCCGACCAGCGTCGGTGGTTGGCCGAAGCCCTGGACTCGGAGTTTATCCCGTCGGATCTGTTGGGCTACGTGTTGTTGATGTTGTTGTGGTGGTGGTGGTGCCGATGATCTCTCGAATCCATACGAGAAACTGAAAATACCTTGATGATAATCTTGGGACATAGAAATTAGTAATGGATTGAAGAGAAACTGATGTTGCTATTCCCATATCACGAGTCTCTTTATCTTCATCATCATCTCTCTCTCTCTCTAATTAAGCCCACGTTTCTGGTTTATTCAGCTGCTGAGATTTTTCCATGGAGAAAATTCAAGAAATGAAATTAATCAAATTTATGTATTTTATGTCGAAAAAATTAAGGAAGAAAAAAAAAAAGAGGATAATAAAAATGGGAAGTGGGGTGTAAAAAGTGAAAGCATCAAACGAGAGTCTTTCTTATAGTGCTCTTTTTGAATTAATTGTGGTTCACACACACACACACACACATATATATATATATATATATATACATATATGCACACACACACATACAAAAAGAGAGATTTTCAGCTTTACTAATAATTCATGTATACCATATAGCATACCTCTTATAGTTGCAGGTTGTGAGAAAAGGGTTCGAACCCTCAGACATCCGTTTTCTTCTTCTTTGGGATTTGAAGAAAAGAAGATAAATTAAATTAATGAGAAAGAAATGGAAAGGAACACTTCTCTTGAGTTCTTCTCTCTCTCTCTCTCTCTCTCTCTCTAGCTACTTATCTCATGTCTGCAGTTTCTCTCTCTCTCTCTGTCTGTGTACGCCTTTGTTTATTTTTTGCTCTTTGCAGTGAGAGTGCTGTTGTTCTCTGCAATCGCCTTCTCGCCTTATCAACAAAAAATATGACTTCTTTGTATGAATATGAAATATTTTTGTCTGCAGAATTTCTCTATATATTTCAAATTTTGAGAAGAGAAGAGAGATATCGCTATTTCAGCTAAACCGTTTTTTCTTTTTCTTTTTTCTTTTTACCTATTGACCTATATTTTAATTTTCTATGCTGTTTGTTTTCCAATTTCTCATCCAACTAGACAAAGAAAGTTAAAAAAGTTTATTTATCGAGGACAATATCACAGACCTGAATTATTAATCAGGATTATGGGAGGACAACTTTGCCCCTTCCATTGTAAGAATTTGTTAAAATAGATTTATAGCTAACATTTCATAAAATCATTCATAATATTTTTTTACACCGCCTCTAAAAAATATGTTTTGATTGTAATATCTTTAATTATATATAAATAAGAATTATGAAAAGTTCATGTTTTGAAAATGTACGTCATGGTGAAGGTAACAAGATCCTATAAGATAATATTTTTACTTATACGTCAAAAGAATTTAGTGGTCAATTTTAGCCAATTTTGACCAAGTAAATAACTGTAAATGATGTTGCGGATGAAAGTAGTAGTTATTGGAAAAAAAGAGAGAAAATGAGCTGTTTTGAGCAGCCCTCTTGAGAGGTAATTTTGAGTTGGTTCGACTATGAGATAAAGTCGTGACTTAGTTGGAATTCGTAGTACTCCGTAAGAGGTTTCCAAAACATGTAATAACACTCAAAATGACTGAGGTATGAATGAGATATAATGTTCAAAGTGAACCATTCGGGAATGGGTTTCAGATTCTATCATACATTGGGAAAATATGAGAAAAATTGTGAGTATATAAGGTGATGTGAACAAACTTTTGTTCACAACAACAAATGAGATATGAGTGGATGTGTGATTGGACGCCCCTCGCACACACACACACACACGCGTGCGCGCCGCCGCCACCGCCGCCCGACCGTCCATCCATTTCGGCTCGAAGGGCGATTTGGGCGAAATGTGCGAAATATCTCTAAGTTATCTTTTTACTGCAATTTTATTTGGTAAAAATTTATTTTGCTGAACCACCTCAATTATAAATTCCGAATTTTTCGGATCTGGATAAATATCAATTGATAGTTATCGAATTAAAGATAAGTATTGAAGATAGCAATCCTAATCGGTTTAGAGTTCCTCCAGTACATATCTTTCTCTCGTCTTCACCTATAAATACGCAGCTTGAGGGATCGATTTTCAGAGCAGTTTTCGGTCCAGTTTTTCTTCTCCTCTGTGTCGGTGATAGTATAGAGATTTTATTTTAGTTCGCTGAGGGTGCATAGATCATCGATTCAGTGCATCGAGGTGTTGTTTTATCCTAGGAGACAGACGTTACACACCATGGTGAGGGCGTACCTACTTTAAGGAGACGGATCTTCTGGACTCAACATCGACTTCCATTCGTTTTCGGCATCAGTAAATATTTGTTTGCATAGTATTTACGTGGTATCAGATCGAGTCTACGGTTCTGTAGACTCGTCAAAATATTTTTTTTTCAAACTAAATTTCTTTTTCGCAAGTAGTTAAAATTCTAATGGCATCTATGATTATTATCAGTCACTGTCGCCACTCCACATCAACTCTAAGGTACACATTTCAAGTTATTTTTATGTTGTAATCGTAACAAAATTTTACGGTTATGAGATTCAACACATTTTTGAATCATATTGCACTACCATGTTTATATTTTAGAGATGATATGCTATTGGGATTCATAATAAATGATGGACATGTACGTGCTTTCTTATAAATTCATAAATATATGTAGATTTGTTAGTATAGCGCTACTAGAATGTCTATTGGGAGCAATTAACCCTTATACGTGATGTATACTTTTATTTCGATCCTTTATGAGGAGATTCCTAAGTAGTCATTGGCTATAATGCATCTTATGACCATGGCAACTCGTGGACGTGGACGCCCATCTAACCAAGGTGCTGAAAATCTCGGTGATCAGAATGCCACCCTGGTGCTGGAGCTGCTGGTGGTGGTAACGGAGGTCAAGATAACCACAATAATAACGTGCCAGCTCCTACCCAGGCACAAGTTTTGCAACATTTTTGATGTTTCACACCATCATCATTCAACGCTCGAGAAGGACCAACATTTGAGGACGAATGGTTGATGTCGCTTGAGCGTACCCTTGAGCTCATTGGGTGCGCTGATGCGCAAAGGATTCTTTGCGCCCAGTATCAAATGGTGGAGGATGCTGGACGCTGGTGGATGAGCTATTGGCGTTTGAGGCCAGCAGCCGAGCGTGCTGCATTAACTTGGAATCGGTTCAAAGAACTAGTGATGAAACAGTCCACAACACTACCGAGAGAAGATGGAGAGAGATTTCTGGAACCTTGAGCAAGGTAGATTATCGATTGAAGAATATGAGAGAAAATTCAACCAAATCAGCTTCTTTGTAGAGCACATGGTGGATACTGACTGCAAGAGGGCCCTTAAGTTCCGGAGTGGTTTATGCCCGAGTATTCGTCACATTGTGGCTGGTCATGGGGTGCTACTGTATACCGCGACAGTGTTGAGAGCTCAAGAGGTTGAAGCTAGTTAAACTTGAGTCCTCAACCAGCTGATAAGTGATCTTCTGGGAAGAGAGATTGGAATAGTAATCAATCTAAGTCGGCGACTTCCAATAAGCAGAAGAAGGTAGATGAGAAATATAGACCGGATGCGCCGATCACTAGGCCTGCATGCCCAAATTGTGGTAAGAATCATGGTGGGAAGTGTTTATATGGAAAGGGTGTCTGCTATAACTATGGGAAGCCAGGTCACAGAAGCCGACATAGTCCACAATCTAAGGACAAAGGACAAGCATCGGAAGGTCAAGCTCGAGTCTACTCAATGAATCAGGCTGATGATAGTCCCGACACAGTATCAGGTATGCTTATGATCTCAAATGTGCATGCTTTCGCTTTGTTCGATACTGGTGCCACACACTCTTTTATGTCTGCAAAGTTTTAACATGCCATTGGTCATAGAAGCGTTAAAACTGTTGAGTCTCTTGAGGTTAGCTTACCGTTAGGAAGTATGATACTCACTAACAGAATGATGGACGAGAGTATTGAGATAGGAGGAAGAGAATTTGACGTTAGTCTCTATTTGATTAACTCGATGGATTTTGACGTGATCCTTGGTATGGACTGGCTCGATAGACATGATGCCAATATAAGCTGCCGTGAGAAGAAGGTGACATTGAGGTGTTCCGAAGGTGAGTCGATCACCTTTTATGGTACTAAGAATAGGTCAGTACCAAGAGTAATCACAGCCATGAAGGCACTGAGAAGTCTAAGGAAGGAGGAATGTCAGGGTTACTTGGTGAGTTTGGTCGACACTCGTACTAATGAGGTGTCGACTACAGACATACCTATAGTGTTGGAGTTTTTGGATGTGTATTGATTAAAGGGAGCTCAATCGACTCACGGTGAAGAACCAGTACCCATTACCAAGAATCGAGGATCTATTTGATCAGTTGAGGGGAGCTGGTGTTGGGATTCCGGAACAAAATAAAATTCGCAGCGGAAAAAATAAAGAATCCCAAACAGGATCGATCAAGTAACGTATATACGAAAAAGAAAAAATACGAAGATAAAAGGATCAAAGTCCCACACCCTTGAAGCCTTTGATAATATCTTTGTAAGTTGAAGTTGTTCACGAATCCGAGCACGAGCATGAAACCCCCTCGTCCCAAATACCGAAAGCATGATGTCTCTACTTCACCACACGACAGAAGTTGCCCAGAAAATTCTACAAGGCTCCGTTCTCCAAGAACACGACTAGGGAAACTTGTATGAATTTTTCTCTCTTTATTTTCTTATCTTTTTCTCACCTTCAAGATGATAAAAATGAACAAGGAAAATTTCTCCCTCCTTACTCACCACTCTTGGCCGAAGCACCCCACAATACATGGTGTACTATCTGTTTTTATGTTGGTTGTGATATGTTATATTTTATCATCTCATCACATAATTGAGATAATAAAATATGAGAAAAGAATATCATCATATCATTACAAACACATGGCAAGGACACCACCATGTGAGGGGAAGGGGGGCTATATGGAGATTTCTAGGAAATGAGCCGAGTCACCCGGCTCGTGTATCGAACGTCCGTCAAACGACTCTGTTAAATATACTCCGTTTAATCTCCAATGTATTTATATAAATTAATTAATCCAATTAATTAATTATATCAAATACAAAATTATATTTCTCTAAGAAATATTATTTATGAATTAAATTAATTACCTAGTAACTTTCAATTCATAAGATCGCCATATAATTTATTCAATAAATCACAATTAAATATCCAATATCTAATATGAAAAGAGAGATAATAAATTCACATTTATCCGACAACGCTCCTGATGCGCGACTCTGTAGGTCCGTCTCAGCCGGCATTGGGAGGAACCAATGAGTGCGGACAGCACTTAGCCAGCCTAGCGGGCCGCACTATAAATCCCGAAGGAGACCGAATGAAGGGATCATTCCAGGACCATTATGTTGTGAATACTATATACGTATAGACCCTTCATCAGATGTCCCGGTCAAGTTTTCGGGTCACGGTAAAGTCAAACCCTACTGTTGACTAGACTCTATACATGTGTTAATACAAATCAAGACCGACTGATTACTAGTGTATCTAATACGGCTAGACCAAAATGCTTTGGCCAAAGACTTATGATCTTATTTTCCATTAACTTTATAGGATATTTGCCTGCTCACTAACAGGAGATTGAATCATTTCTTGGCGTACTGTAAAGACTTCTACCTGCCCGTAGAGTCCGCACTTTGAGGTTAACTCAGCAATTAAGAAAATGAGTCTAACTACTCTAATGACAAACTAAACGTCACATGCACATCTTTAACTGAACCCTCAAGTCAAAGGTCCGCGTATACTATCACAATCTTTCGATTCGTCTCGACTCTCCAAGAGTGAATACCGTGTGACTGAATCAAGTATGAATCGTGTTCGAGTATACCGGTCCCACCAATATACTTATAACTATGTTATCAAGACATGCACACGTCCTAGCATCAGTTATACAAGTCTTACTCAAAACTTAATGCCCATTTAAGTTTATTGACTTGCGAACAGTTTACGTAAATAAACTTTAAACACTTCCAGTGAATTTTCACTTATCCAATAACGAAAATGGAATGTTCAATTTATTCACATGGACTTCACTTCAATGTTTACCAAATCAAGAATACATTTGAAATAGAATAAACAGTGAATGAATCGTATTGCCTTTTATTAAATATTCCATAATTACAAGTACAATGCCCCTACTCTCTCATCCCCTGAATGGCATTCGAGGGCATATTCCTAACAATCTCCCACTTGCACTCAATGCCACACATCATGGTATTCAATACCCATGTTATTCATATGTCTTTCCAAGACGGCCTGAGATAATGGCTTAGTCAGCGGGTCAGAGACATTGTCTTCTGAGCCTACTCTTTGCAACGAAACATATCATTTTTCGACCATCTCTCGAACGATGTGATACTTTATCTCTATATACTTGGTGTTGTGGTGAGCCCTTGACTCCTTTGCTTGGGTGACAGCTCCATAATTATCACACAATAGTGATATAGGCAGCTCCGCATTAGGCACCACTTGAAGTTCTTGTACAACCTTCTGCATCCAAAATGCTTCTTTGCTAGCCTCTGCGGCAGCTTGGTACTCTGCTTGGCAGGTGGAATCTGCAGTATCGGTTTGCTTGGAGCTTCTCCAAGATACTGCTCCTCCATTGAGAGTAAACAAATACCCAGATGTCGACTTAAAGTCATCATTGTATCCTTGAAAATCAGAATCGGTGAATCCAATCACCTTCAGTTCTCCACCACCCTAAGTAAGAACCATATCTCTAGTTCTTCTCAAGTACTTAAGAATGTTCTTAATGGCAATCCAGTGTTCCCTTCCCAGGTTTGCTTGAAATCGGCTTACCATACACACAGGATAGGCTAAGTCCGGTCTCGTACACCACATAGCATATATGAGGCTACCCACTGCCGAGGCATAGGGTACCTTACTCATCGCTCTCTTGTATTCCCCACTTTGAGGACACATTTTTGTGGTGAGATGAATTCCATGTCGCATGGGAAGGAACCCTCTTTTAGAATCATCCATCTTGAATCTTCTCAGGATTTTATCTATATAGAGGGATTGGGAAAGTCCTATCATTCTTCGCGGTCTATCTCTGTAAAGATGGATCCCTAGAATATAGGAAGCTTCTCCCAAGTCTTTCATGGAGAACGTTTTAGAAAGCCAAGCTTTCACAGTGCTGAGCATTCCTATGTTATTTCCTATAAGTAGAATATATTCTACGTATAGTACTAAGAATGTAATGTTGCTCCTACTAACCTTTTTGTAAACACATGGTTCCTCCTCATTTCGCACGAAGTCAAAGTCCTTGACTACTTCGTCAAATCGAAGGTTCCAACTCCGAGAAGCTTGCTTCAGACCATAAATGGCTCGTTGCAGCTTACACACCTTATGAATATTAGCTTTGGAACAAAACTCTTAGGTTGATCATATAGATTTCCTCCTAGAGGTATCCATTTAGAAAAGCCGTTTTGACGTCCATTTGCCATATTTTATAATCGTAATAGGCAGCAACGACAAGCATCATGCGAATCGACTTGATCATAGCTACGGGCGAGAAAGTATCATGATAATCAATTCCTTCCCTTTGGGTATAACCCTTTGCCACAAGCCTGGCCTTATAGGCGTCAACCTTGCCATCCCCACCAGTCTTTCTCTTATAGATCCATTTATTTCTAATAGTCCTCATGCTAGTTGGTAGATCTACTAGAGTCCAGACCTGATTGGTATGAATCGAGTCTATCTCAGCTTCCATTGCTTCTTGCCATTTATCGGAGTCTACATCCACTATCGCTTGGTCATAGGTGACAGGGTCGTCCTCACGGCTATCAGGTGCGTCGTGGAGACCCAGTTCCTCGACATGCGTATAGCCATACCTCTCAGGTAAGTGAGACACCCTATCAAACCTTCGAAGTGGAGGTTGTGTTACAATAGGTTCGGTTCCTGATCCCTGATCAGATGTATTCTTAGGACTTTCATTATGCTCTTCCAAAGAGATATTTCTACCCGAGCCACCTTCCTGAATAAACTCATCCTCAAGGAATTGCGCTTGTAAAGCCACGGAGACCCTATGGTATTCTGGCATGTAGAATAGATAACCCATCGAGTCCTCTGGGTATCCAATGAAATGTCCCTTGATGGACCTTGGTTCCAGTTTGTCCACCTTAGCCTTCTTGACATAGGCTGGACATCCCCAAATCCTTATGTGATTAAGACTTGGTTTCTTACCCTTCCACATCTCATGCGGAGTGATGGGAACGGATTTGGAAGGACATTTATTAAGGATATAGGTAGCGGTTAGTAAGGCGTACCTCCATAGATAAATTGGTAAATCAGTGTAATTTAACATGGAGCGAACCATGTCCAACAAAGTCCGATTTCTCCTTTCTGAAACACCATTTAACTATGGGGTTCCTGGCGGCGTGAATTGTGAAACTATTCCATGTTCCTTAAGGAACTCATCAAACTCTGTGCTCATATATTCGCCACCTCGGTCCGACCGAAGTGCTTTGATATGACATCCAGTCTGTTTTTCAACTAGGGCCTTAAATTTTTTGAATTTAGTGAAGGCTTCGGATTTATGTTTCATTAAGTACATAATCCCATACCTAGTATGATCATATGTGAACGTTATGAAATATTGATATCCTTCTTGGGCTGCTTCCAAAGCACCACAAATGTCGGTATGTACCAACCCAAGTTTTTCAGCATCCCTTTCAAAAGTCCCTGTGAAGGGGGACTTTGTCATTTTGCCTCTAAGGTAAGATTCACAAGTTGGATAGGGTTCTACATACAATGGACTTAAAAGTCCATATTTCTCCATTTTATAAACCTTGGTCTGACCAACATGACCAAGTCTAAGGTGCCACTTAAGAGCTTGATTACTATTTTGCCTGCCATGTTTCCTAGTTATAGTGTTCACTGCTGTTTTATTTTGTAAGTTCAGATGATATAAACCATTCAACAATGTAGTTGTGCCAACCAATTTATTTCGAAAATAAATTTTACAACTACCATTGCCAATGAAACAGCGAAATCCTTTCCGGTCCAAGACTGGAATGGATACAATATTTTTATGCCCCTTGGGCAAAACAAGTACTTCATCTAACGCCAAAATTAAAACGGATTCTAAACCCAGTATGAGTGATCCAATATCGGTTGCCTCGACACTTTGTTCGCTTCCGACAGTGATTATTACTTCCCCAGCTTCAAGCTGCCTACTTCGTTCCAGATCCTGATTCATAGTACAAATATGAGAAGTAGCACCTGAATCCAGAAACCATGAAGCAGAATATAGAGTAGCGAAACAATTGGTTTAAAAAACAAAAAGTTCCGTACCTGATGCGCCATTAATCTTAGGACAAGTCCTACGCTAGTGGCCCAGCTCACCGCATTCAAGACATTTGTCCGTAGGCTTTGGACCTCCTACCTTTTGAACCATTAGGGCTTTCCCTTTCCTTTCTGCACCCCTTTCTTGGGTTTATACTGCTCGTAGGTCTTTTTCTTCTTGTTCTTGGACCTCCTAGGTCCAAAAGAAATCACAAGAGAAGCCTCCCTTGGTTTAGACTTCATGTTAGACTGTGCCGTCACCAGTTTATTAATTAGCCCAGCTAATGTGCATGAAATCTCATTACAGTTGAAATTCATTACAAACTGTATGAAGGACTCAGACAAAGATTGAAGGATGAGATCAATCTGAAGGGATAAATCCATATGAAAGTTGAGCACATCGAGCCTCTCAATCATAGAGATCATCTTGAGGACGTGGTCTCCCACTTTCTCCCCTTCTTTCATCCTAGCACTGAACAACTGCTTCGATATCTCATATCTAGCAATCCTACTGTGCTCTCCATAAAGTTCGGTCAAGTGTGCAAGAATCTGTCTAGCAGAAGTCATTTTCTCGTGCGCTCTCTGCAGCTCATTAGTCATTGAGCCCATCATAAAACCACGGACCAGCACGTCATCCTTGACCCATTTTTCATGGACGTCAATCTCTTCCTGATTACCCCTAGTCCGGATTGGAGTCGGTGGAATGTCCGCCTCCAATACGTAGCCCAGAGACTCCATACTGAGTACAATCATCAGATTTCGCAACCATTCAACAAAGTTGGGGCAAGTTAGGAGATTTTTTTCAAGTAATATTGCTAGTGGGTTCTTTGCCATTTTTAGAGAGATTTAGTTTCGTTTCTCTGCATAGATTTAGACAAGATTGAATTAGTGACATATTTTATTATGACCGAGTATAGAATTTAAGGGCTTGTATAAATCTTGTCTCGGCTCCCACTAATTTTATCGGAATTATACACTCCCATGTTATAATCTGGAAGTCATGGTAAGATCGACTTCTTAGTGGTGATCAAGTTCTTTACAAATTTTAGCAGGCGCAACCTGTCAGGTTTCTTGCCAATCAATTTCTATAAAGTGGTGTCTAACACCAACCCGTCCAACGAATGATTTGATCTTCTTTTATCCTAGTCTTCATGCCCTCAACCTATCAGGTTTCTTGGCAATCCAGACTATCTAAGTTGTTGACCATCAACGTCTATCAGTTTGACTATTGAATCTCACACGGCAACCTATCAGGTTTCTAGGGGCAAAATTTATCACCAACTGAAGGCATCTAATGCTCTCAAGAATTTTTCAACCTCTACCAAATGTACTACCCCGATAACTCGGAAGCATAGCACACCAGCTCGGGTATCAATTTTCTACGAGTTTGATGGAGGGTAGGAAACCTCGTAACCTTTTTCAAACTTAGTCTGTTTGTTGTCGAGAGAATTTTGCGATTAATGTTACACTTTACACATTAATTCATTTATAATCGCGTTTGTTTGTCAATCATTCAAAATGAAAAACAGTAAATAGCAACCTAGTTACTACCAATATATAGCTCATGGACCTATTCCTAAGTATTGGGCCAAGCGAATGACCCAATAAAAAAATATAGTCTTCGATTCTTCGTCTTCTCGGTCGGTTGTCTTCGGTCTTCGTCATAGCCAAAAATAACTACATCGTAGAAAATGCATCATATACAAATTTTCTAGTAAAAATAAATAGGCTCAAAAGGGCCTTCATAACCCAATCGAAACGAACAAATCAAAACTAAGTCCATGAGCTATATCACCATCACATAAGGATTCCATACAACATGTAACGGTAATGAAATTAAACAATTAATTTTTATATAAATTAATCCAATTAATCTATAAAAGTTTCTACTATATTAATCCAATTAATATATATGGCATTAAAATTAAATAATCGATTAATGTATTAATCCAATCAATATAAAAATTAATCTATTCAATTTTAGTGGTATTAATCCAATTAATACTAATAATCGTCATTTTAATTCCTTCGAAGTAATTCGGCTAAAAAAATAGTATTTTCGTTTAATATCTTTCCCATTTAAAATAATATTCCAAATATTCATTTTAATCAAATTAAATCCAATTTAAAATGTGGGAAAATATTACAATATAATACAGAGACTAAATGAAGTCCCGGACAAGTCGGAACGGGCCCAGCCTGCAAACGGAGACCGAAAAAGGGGGCTGGCCGAGGGTGACTCGCTGGAGCGAGTCACACGCCTCTGTCAGGCGTGGCGGCCACTGTCGGCCACCTGCCACCTTGCTGTCGGTGACTTAGGCGACCACAGGCCGCCTTCCGATCTCCTTTCGGCTCATTTTTTCGGCTCGTTTCCAAAACGTGATGTTACAAAGAATAATTTAAAATCTACGATTATACCAACAATGATTCTAAATCATTAACATCAATCAATAGCATTCGAAATGCATAAAGATCGTATATACGGTATCATTGACCTTGCTCCGATATCACTGTTGGGATTCCAGAAACAAAACGAAATATGCAGCGGACAAAATAAAGATCCCAAACGGGATCGATCAAGTAACGTATATACGAAAAAGAAAAAATACGAAGATAAAAGGATCAAAGTCCCATACCCTTGAAGCCTTTGATAATATCTTCGTAAGTTGAAGTTGTTTACGAACCCGAGCACGAGCACTAAATCTCCTCATCCCAAACACCGAAAGCACGATGTCTCTACTTCACCACGCGACGGAAGTTGCCCGGAAAATTCTACAAGGCTCAGTTCTCCAAGAACACGGCTAGGGAAACTTGTATGAATTTTTCTCTCTTTATTTTCTTATTTTTTTCTCACCTTCAAGATGATGAAAATGAACAAGGAAAATTTCTCCCTCCTTATTCACCACTCTTAGCCGAAGCACCCCACAATACAAGGTGTAGTGTGTGTTTTTACGTTGGTTGTGATATATATATTTTATCATCTCATCTCATAACAGAAAATCAGTTTGGATTTATGCCTGGAAGATCGACCATGGAAGCAATTTATCTTATCCGGCAGTTGATGGAACATTATCGAGATAAAAAGAAAGATCTGCATATGGTTTTTATTGATTTAGAGAAGGCATATGATAAAGTACCAAGAGAAGTACTTTGGTGGGCCTTAGCAAAGAAGGGTGTATCGCGGAAATATATTGACATTATAAAGGACATGTATGAGGGAGCTAGTACAAGTGTACGTACTAATGTTGGGAGGACAGAAGAATTCCCTATTACGATTGGGGTGCATCAAGGATCTGCTCTTAGTCCGTTTCTCTTTGCCATAGTCATGGACGAATTGACAAGAGAAATTCAAAATGACGTTCCGTGGTGTATGATGTTCGCAGATGATATTGTGTTGATTGATGAAACGAAGGTTGGAGTGCAACAGAAATTGGAACTTTGGAGGGATACTTTGGAAGCTCGAGGCTTTAGGTGAGCGAAGTAAGATGAATATATGTAGTGTAGGTTTAGCAAAAACAGTGATAGAGAGGCGGGGATGATCACATTTGATGGGAAAGTTGTTCATGGATCCACTTTCTTTCGGTATCTTGGATCTATTATCCAAAAGGATGGAGAGCTAGATGGCGATGTGGCTCACGAGAATAAAGGCGGGGTGGTTGAAGTGGAAGAGTGCCACAGGGTTTTATGTGATCGGCATGCCTCATAGATTAAAGGGTAAATTTTACCGCACGGCAATTAGGCTGCGTTGTTATATGGCACCGAGTGTTGGTCAGTAAAACAGTGTCACGTTCAAAAGATGAATGTGGCAGAGATGCGTATGCTACGATGGATGTGTGGTCATACAAAAAGGATCGGCTCGAAATGAGGTGATCGGAGAGAAGGTAAGAGTTGCGTCTATAGAAGACAAGATGATGGAGAATCGATTACGATGGTTTGGTCATGTGAGAAGAAGACCTATTGATGCCCCAGTGAGGAGGCTAGAAAGTTGGGGAGCAAGTAATGTTGTGAAAGGTAGAGGAAGACCCAAGAAAACTTGGATAAAGATGATTGAAAATGATATGCGGTTTCTTGGAATTGGAGAAAGTATGGCGATGGAGAGGCAAATGTGGCGGGAAAGAATACGGATGGTGGATGAAGTCTGATTCTTTTTTTTTTTTTTTTTTTTTTAATTCCTATTTTCTTTTATTTCATGTTATCTTTTTCTCTTTTTTTTTTTTTTTGTTTTTTTTTTTCTTTTTTTTTCCATTCATTCTCTTTTTTATTTGCTTTTTTCTCTACTTTTTCCCTCTTTTTTTCCTTTTATGTTATTTATGTAACGATTATTGACGGTTTCAAAGTTTGATTCATGTTAGCCGACCCCAAATCATTTTGGGACTAAGGCTTAGATGTTGTTGTTGTTGTTGTATCACATAATTGAGATAATATAATATGAGAAAAGAATCTCATCATATCATTACAAACACATGACAAGGACACCACCATGTTGGGGGGGGGGGGAGGGGCTCTATGGAGATTTCTAGGAAACGAGCCGACTCACTCGGCTCGTGTACCGGACGTCCATCAAACGACTCTGTTAAATATACTCCGTCTAATCTCCAATGTATTTATATAAAATTATATTTCTCTAAGAAATATTTTTTATGAATTAAATTAATTACCTAGTAACTTAATTCCAATTCATAAGACCGCCATATAATTTATCCAATAAATCAAAATTAGATATCCAATATCTAATATGAATAGAGAGATAATAAATTCACATTTATCCGACAACGCTTCTGATGCGCGACTCTGTAGGTCCGTCTCAGCCGGCATTAGGAGGAACCAATGAGTGCGGACAACACTTAGTCAGCCTAGCGGGCCGCACTGTAATTCCCGACTAAGACCGAATGAAGGGATCATTCCAAAACCATTATGTTGTGAATACTATATACGTATAGACCCTTCATCAGATGTCCCGGTGAAGTCTTCAGGTCATAGTAAAGTCAAACCCTACTATTGACTAGACTCTATATATGTGTTAATGCAAATCAAGACCGACTGATTACTAGTGTATCTAATATGACTAGATCAGAATACTTTGGCCAAAGACTTTTGATCTTATTTGCCAGTAACCATATAGGACATTCACCTGCTCACTAACAGGAGATTGAATCATATCTTGGCGTACAGTAAAGATTGCTACCTGCTCGTATAGTCCGCACTTTGAGGCTGACTCAGCAATTAAGCATATGAGTCTAACTACTCTAATGACAAACTAAACGCCACAGGGACATCTTCTACTGAACCCTCAAGTCAAAGGTCCACGTATACTATCACAACCTTTCGATTCATGATCGACTCTCCGAGAGTGAATACCGTGTGACTGAATCAAGTATGAGTCGTTTTTAAGTATACTGGTCCCACCAACATACTTATAACTATGCTATCAAGACATGCACACGTCCTAACATTAGTTATACAAGTCTTACTCAAAACTTAATGCCCATTTAAGTTTATTGACTTGCGAACGGTTTACGTAAATAAACTTTAAACACTTCCAGTATATTTCTCTTATCCGATAACGAGAATGGAATGTTCGATTTATTTACATGGACTTCACTTCAATGTTTACCAAATCAAGAATGCATTTGGAATACAATAAACAGTGAATGAATCGTATTGCCTTTTATTAATTATTCCATAATTACAAGTACTATGCCCCTACTCTCTCATCCCCTGAGTGGCATTCGAGGGCATTTTCCTAAAAGCCAGAGCCTTTTCGAAGATCGATTTGAGGTCGGGGCACCATCAACTGAAAATAAGAGAGTGTGACATTCCCAAGACGACTTTCAGGACCTGTTACGGGCATTTTGAATTTGTAGTGATGCCATTTGGTCTGAATAATGCACCTGCAGTCTTTATGGATTTGGTGAATAGGGTGTTCCAACCTTACTTGGATAAGTTCGTGATTGTTTTCATAGATGACATCTTGGTGTATTCTAAGACAAGGAGCAACACCAAGAGCATTTGAGGGTTACATTGGAGAAACTTCGCAAGGAGAATATGTGTTTTAGTTAAACATGGTTGGATTCCTTGGTCATGTGGTGACTTCTAAAAGAATTGAGGTAGATCCCAACAAGGTTGTTGCAGTGAGTAGTTGGGGAGTACCCCAGAATGCGAGCGGAGTTTGCAATTTTTTGGGCTTAGCTGGCTATTATAGAAGATCTATCGAAGGATTTTCGAAAATCGCCACTCCTATAACCCAGTTAACAAGGAAAGGTGTGGGATTTGAATGGAATGAGAGGTGCGAGGAAAGTTTCGAAGAGTTAAAGAGGAGACTAACCTCGGCACCAGTATTAATGATTCCTGATCCGACGAAAGACTTTGTTATTTACAGTGATGCCTCAAAGCAGGGTTGGGTTGTATTCTGATGCAACATGGTAAAGTAGTGTCCTATGCATCGAGACACCCTAAACCACATGAGTTGAACTATCCGACGGATGATATGGAGCTGGCTGTTGTAGTACATGCATTGAAGATTTGGTGTCACTATCTCTACGAAGGGTGGCGTGAGATATACACAGACCATAAAAATCTGAAGTATCTTTTCACACAGAAGGATCTTAACATGAGGCAAAGGAGATAGTTAGAATTGGTGAAGGACTATGATTGTACTATTCGCTACCATCCGGGTAAGGCTAATGTGGTAGCCGATGCCTTGAGTCGAAAGACTAGAAACGAGTTAGCTTGTTTGACCGATCAGGAGAGTTTGATGAAGGAGTTCTTCCAGTTGAGGATTGAGGTAGTTGAGTCTTTAAAGTGTTTGAAAGCAATCCTATCATCTTTGGTCTTGCAACCAAACTTGAGGGATAATATTAAGGAGGCTCAACTATGTGATGAGTTCTTGTGCAAGATGAAAGATCGAGCACAAGATGTGAGTATTGAGAAGTTTGTTGTTGCCGCAGATAACGCTTTGACTTATGATGGGAGGTTATGTGTTCCTAAGGATCAATCCCTTAGGAAGCAAATCCTTGAAGAAGCTCATAATGCACCATACTCCGCTCACCCGGGAGGTACAAAGATGTACCACGACCTGAAGAAGTTCTCTTGGTGGAATGAAGAGGGACATTGGTGTATTCATGGAGAGATGTATGATATGTCAGCAAGTGAAGGTATAACACCAACGGCCAGGAGGTTTACTTCAACCGTTGGAAATCCCATAATGAAAATGGGAGCATATCATAATGGATTTCGTGGTCGGTCTACCTCGAACCGTGAAGAAGAACGATGCTATCTGGGTAATAGTAGATCGTCTGACAAAGTCATATCATTTTCTACCCGTGAGGATGACTTATAGTATGGAACAATATGCGAAGATTTATATTCTGGAGATTGTGAGGTTATGTGGTGTTCCAGCGTCGATCGTCTCGGATAGAGATCCACGATTTACGCTGAAATTTTGGAAGAGTCTTCAGAGTGCATTGGACACTAAGTTGAATTTCAGTACTGCATATCATCTGCAGACTGATGGTCAATCTGAACGGACTATCAAGACACTTGAAGATTTGTTGAGGGCGTGTGTTCTTGATACTGGTGATATTTGGGAAAATATTTTGCCGTTAGTAGAGTTTGCTTATAACAACAGTTACCAAGCGACTATACAAATGGCCCCGTATGAGGCTCTGTACGGAAGAAAATGTCGATCGCCACTTTATTGGAATGAGGTTGGAGAAGGAAAGATTTTGGGTCCAGAATTGATCGGGGATACTTTAGAGAAGATAGCCGAAATCAGAAGTAGAATTAAGACTGCCCAAGATTGGCAGAAGTCTTGTGATGATAAACGAAGGAAAGATATCCAATTTGAGATTGGAGAAAAGGTGTTCTTTAAGGTAGCGCCGATGAGTGATATGATTTGGCAAAAAGGGAAAGCTACATCCTCTTTATATCGTACCATTCTTGATCTTGGATCGTGTTGGTGATATTGCTTATACTTTGGCCTTGTCGCTGGAGTTATCGGGAGTGCACAATGTCTTTCACGTCTCCATGATGAGAAAATACATACATGATCCTGGTCATGTATGCAATTTCAAAGAGTTGCATGTGGCAAAGAACCTGACTTATGAGGAAGTACCTACAACTGTTTTGGAGCGTAAGGTATATCGGTTGGGAAACAGAGAGGTTATACTGGTGAAGTTCAATGGAGTCGCCATGGGCCGAACGAAGCGACTTGGGAACGTGAAGATGAGATTCATTCTAAGTATGTGACGTTCGCTATTGAAGTTACATGATTTAATTTCTGAGGACGAAAATTTATTTAAGAGAGGTAAGTTGTAACGCCCCAGTTTTCGCACATGCATTTATTTTATAATTTATAGGAAACGCATGACTATTTTAAATGTCCAGCATTTTTTTTGCGAATTATATTCCATTTATTAAATAAGGTAATTTTTCTTATTTGCATATCATGATTGTAGTTTACACTCCAAGCTCAGGTCCAAGCTCTCGTATTATTATAGTCCAATAATATTTATTTTTATAAACAGTCCAAAATTGTTTAATGGCCAAACTAATAATGATTTAAATATATTTAATTTTAAGTCCAATTTAATAAGTTGGCCCAAGTCCTCTTCCTAGCCTCTCTACCCTAAACCTAACCTCAAAAGTATAAATACGATATTTTATAATATAGAAAAGCTCGACAAAACACAATACACCGATCAACTTTTCTTTTCTCTCGATCGTACACTGCCTCAATTTCCAACAAATTTCTCCCTGCAAAATACTCACTGTTTTTATTTTCCTGTCGATAGTCCAAAGCAGCTTTGGTTGATCTCATCTTTCAGCAATAACAGGTAAAAAAAACCTCAAATCAAATTTATCTTTATCCCTCTGTGTGATACACAGATTAAAATACGGCTCCTATACTTCTGTAAATCCTACGCTGTCATATCGATCAAAAATTTTAATTGCATCTCCTACACTCGCCTAAGCCCTTGAATCGCCTGGCACCCATCAGACCAATCTTCATCTACGATCAGCATCACTAAACCAAAAGCCAACTGCCAGACTATGAAATACCACATGTCTGCAGACCTCGGTCAACACATAATCGAAAACCACCACATTCAACCAGCAAATCCGATCTGAACCTAATAAATTTCAACCCAGAACTCAGATCCGTCCAATCCGAACCCACCTGTCGGAACAACGGCTTACCAGCCTGATTCTGCCGCGCCGCCCATTGTCAATTTCCTTCTTCATTCGGCCCATCAATGTATATATATATATATATATGTGTGTGTGTGTGTGTGTGTGTGTGTGTGTATAGTTGAAGGCTTTCAAAAAAAAAAACATATGAGGTGAGAATCACGGGAGAGGTAGGGAAGAAGTATTATACAGCCGATTTTTTAGGGCAGGAGTTTTTATAAGCTTTCAGGTTTTTAATTGAGCCCTCAGAATTCTAAACTTCTCGATTTGACCGCAAATCAATTTTTTAGTGTATTCCAAATTCAGCCCCTCCTTTTAAAAACTCTTCAGATTTTCCCCAGTCAGTTTCTATTATTTTAAATCAGATCCCTTGTACTGTAGATTCAAATTATAAACTCAATAATTTATATTAATTTATTTTGGATGCTATATTAATATTAGAATTTAATTTTTATTTTAGGAGATGAGGACTTGGAGTTTAGGATTTGAACCGCATTCGCATCTCAATTGTCAAGGATCATCATCGTATTTCGAGGTGGGGACCTTACACTTGTTTTATTTAATGCATGATGTTACTTGTATATATGCTTGTTTCTTGCCAAATATTTATATGTTCAAAGTTTGCATATTATTTACGTTGTAGCCTCCAATGAGTAGTAGGCATAATGTGCTCAAAGCTTGCATGTTAATTACGTTGTAGCCTCAAATGAGTAGTAAGCAGTATGCACAAAGTTCGTATATTAATGGCCCTCCAATGAGGAGTAGACAGTATGCACAAAGGTTCAGGCATGTCATATCTACTTGACAACATATATGTATTTAAATTTAACAAAGTGTTCCCTCCCCACTGAGCGAGTTGAAAGTTCATCCCATTATATAAACCTTTCAGGTTGAGGAGACTGACGTGGCGGGCAAAGGCGTGGCGTGATAATAATATCTATCTAGTCTTCAATTATTTTGTTTATTTAAAATTTTTAACTTTGGCTTTAATTTCATGGTTGGTTATTATGAATGTTTTGAAATGTTGGGAATTTATTTTATATTTTGCGAAATAGTTGACTTTATTTCAATTTCCGCTGTAATTATTCAATTATTTTTCTTAAAGATATTTAATCTCCATTGAAATTAATTTAAGATGACATTTTGAAAAGTGGTCGCTATAATATTTTTTTTGCAGGGTTTTAATAAATAAATTTTTGATTTTATACTGTTTATTCAAGTATTCATTTTATTATTGCCAACAATCTTGAAGCAGGTTTTGTTTACTTGATTAAACAAATTTATTTTCGAAAGTTTAAGACATAATGGATGCTTCAATCCCTACTCAAAACCCAACTCTGTCTACAGACGTTTCTGGAGGTACGCCTCAGAAAACTGGATCGACTTCTGCGACTGGAGGTGCATCTCTGAAAACTGGATCGGCTTCAGTGAACCACTCTACTTTGGTTCCGATAAGTAATTCGGTTTCGGTTCCGATCAACCATGCTGACAAACCAGAGAAATTCAAAGGCCGGAATTTCAAGAGATGACAGCAGAAGATGATGTTCTATCTGACCACTCTAGGCTTGTCTCGATTCCTCAAGAAGTACGCGCCGAAATATGATGAAGACAGTGACCAACAGAGTTTGATGGCCATTGACACTTGGAAAACTTCTGACTGTCTATATCGGAACTATGTAATGAATGGCCTTGCCGATTCACTATATAACGTATAGCAGTGCTAAATCAGCCAAAGCATTACGGGACTCACTAGATCATAAGTACAAGATCGAGGATGTCAGTGCCAAAAAGTGGATTGTTGGGCGGTTTCTTGACTATAGGATGGTGGATTCCAAGACTGTGGTCAGTCAGGTAAAAGAGCTACAAGTGATCATTCATGAAATCCATGTTGAAGAAATGGTCATTAGCGAATCCTTCCAAGTGGTTGTTGTGATTGAAAAATTGCCCTCGACTTGGAAAGACATCAAGAATTATTTCAAGCAAAAGCGCAAGGAGATGAGCATGGAAGATCTGATCGTTAGACTTCGCATTGAGGAAGACGACAGAGGATCAGAGAAGAAGGTAAATGTTGTTGTGGAAAAGGCTAATGTTGTGGAAACTGGACAGACATCCAAGAAAGGCAACAATGGAAAGGGAACCAGGGTGGGACCTAAAGGAGGAATTACGAAAAAGAAAGAGAATTTTTTTGGTAAGTGCTACAACTGTGAAAAGATGGGTCATAGAGCGGCTGACTGCAGGCTGCCAAAGAAATCAAAGAAATGGGATGGTAATGCAGCACATGGGATTACCGAATAAGTGGGAAATCTTGACTTATCTGCTATGATCTCCGAAGTGAACTTAGTTGGCTCAAATACCAAGGAGTGGTGGGTTGACACTGGAGCAACTAGGCATATATGTGCCAACAATACAATATTCTCCTCCTTGGAAGAAACAGATGCCGGTGAAAAGCTATATATGGGAAATTCTGCAACCTCAACTATCTTGGGTGAAGGCATGGTGATCTTGAAGATGACGTCTGGAAAGGAAATGACTATTAAACGTGTGTTATATGAGCCTAATATTCGCAAGAACATTATTTCTGGTTCCTGGTTGATGAAGCATGGCTTTAGATTAGTTATTGAGTCTGATAAAGTTATTTTATCAAAGAGTGGTTTATTTATTGGCAAGGTCTGTGAGTGTGATGGGATGGTTAAGCTCAACGTTATGACTGTTAAAAATAATGAAATGAAGAATTCTTCTGCTTACTTGCTTGAATCTCCTAATTTATGGCATGCTAGATTAGGATACATTAATTTTAATGCAATGCGTAGACTAATTACATTAGATCACATACAAAAGTTTAAAATTGATTTAAACCACAAGTTTCAAACTTGTATAGAGGCAAAACTAACTTGATATCCATCCCGACAAGGGGAAAGAGACACCAAACCTTTAGAATTAATACATACCAACCTAAGTGATTTGAAATTTGTTCAAACTAGAGATGGAAATAATTATTTTATTACTTTCGTGCATGATAGTACTAAATACTTCTATGTATATTTGCTTATAAGCAAAGACGAAGCTATAGAGAAATTCATTCTTTATAAAACGGAAGTTGAGAATCAAATGAATCCAAAAATAAAAATCTTAAGGAGTGACCGTGGAGGTGAATATGTATAACCATTCGGAGAATATTGTTCGCAACATGGGATTATTCATGAGGTCACTTCCCCATATGCACCATAGTCAAATGGCATGGCAGAACGTAAGAATCGCACTCTAAAAGAGATGATGAATGCCATATTACTAAATTCAGGACTGCTGCAAAATATGTGGGGAGAAGCCATCTTAACGGCGAATTATCTCTTAAACATGATATGCCGTAAGAATGGGGACAAAACTCTTTATGAATTGTAGAAGGGAGTCAAGCCTTCCTACAATTACATGAAAGTGTGGAGCTGTCTAGTAAAGGTGCTGATACCTACACCTAAGAAAGTCAAAATATGCCCAAAAACGGTTGACTGCATTTTCATTGGATATGCACACAACAGCAATGCTTACCGATTTCTTGTGCATGAATCCAAAGTGCCTGAGATTAACAAGAATACAATTATGGAATCAAGGAACGCGTCATTATTTTATAATATCTTTCCTTGTAAGACTACAAGTGAACGCCTTATCTCATCCGAACAGACTTATGATCAAATGGTTGAAGATAACGAAGATCAAAGAGTAGATAATGAGGATGAACCTAGAAGGAGCAAACGTCAAAGGACGGAGAAATCTTATGGACCAGATTTCCTCAATTACTTGCTCGAAAAGGAACCCCAGTCTTATAAAGAAGCTGTAAGCTCAACGGATGGACCTCTTTGGAAGGAGGCTATCAAAGATGAAATTGATTCTATATTACAAAATCATACTTGGAAACTGGTAGAATTGCCACCAAAGTGTAAGTATAAGGCTAGGCTCATAGTGAAAGGGCTATAACCAACGAGAAGGTCTAGACTATTTCGATACTTACTCTCTTATGACGAGAATAACTTCCGTTAGGATGATACTTGCTATTGCTGCATTACGAGGTTTAGAAGTTCATCAAATGGATGTTAAGACTGCCTTTCTTAATGGGGATTTAGATGAGTAAATCTATATGGAACAACCAGAGGGGTTCTTTGCCCCCGGACAAGAAAGGAAAGTCTGCAAGTTGGTAAAATCTTTATACGAATTGAAGCAGGCACCAAAACAGTGGCATGAAAAATTTGATCATGTGATGTTAAGTGGTGGCTTCAAAATTAATGAATGTGATAAGTCTGTATATGTGAAGGATACAGAAGATGGCTATGTCATTTTGTGTCTATATGTAGATAACTTGCTCATTACTGATAGTAATGAAAGATTAATAAAATCCACCAAAGCCATGTTGGGGTCGAGATTTGACATGAAAGATATGGGACTTGCAGATGTAATTTTAGGGATTAAGATCACACGAACATCGGAAGGTCTCATACTGAGTCCAGCCCACTATGTGGACAAAATCCTAGAAAAATTTAACAAAGATGACTCTGGCACAGCCAAAACCCCGGTGGATATAACATTAAGACTATCCAAGAATAAGGGAGAATGAGTATCTCAATTTGAATACTCTCGCATAATAGGAAGTCTAATGTACTTTATGGTACTTGATGAGCTGTACAAGACCAAACATAGCCTACTCAGTGAATCAGGTTCTGGAACAAAGTAGGAAGCTTGGATCTGGAGAAATTATGATCACAGTCGAAAGCGGGCATAGTGTCGAGGCGACCGACATATGACCACTTCTTTTGGGTTTAGAATCCACCTTTGTTTTGACTTTAGAAGATGTACTTGTTTTGCCCAATGGGCACAAAAACATTGTATCCATTCCGGTCATGGACCGAAAAGGCTTTTCATTTTTCACTAGTGATGGTTCCTGTAAAATTTATTTCAGAAATAAACTAGTGGGTACTGCTACATTGTTAAATGGATTATTTCATCTAAATCTCAGCAACAAAGTAGTTGTGAATACTATGACTAGAAAACGTGGTAGGGATGAAACCAATCAAGTTTTGAAATGGCATCTTAGACTTGGTCATGTTCGTCAGACCAAGGTTTACAAGATGGAATAAGATGGACTTATGGGTCCATTGGGATCGAATCCCTTTCCTACTTGTGAATCTTGCCTTAAAGGCAAAATGACTAAGTCCCCCTTCACAGGGACTTTTGAAAGAGCTGCTGACAAACTGGGATTAATCCATACCGACGTATGTGGTGCTTTGGAAGTAGCACGTGATGGATATCAATTTTTCATTACGATTACAGACGATCATACTAGGTATGATTATGTATACTTAATGAAACATAAATCCGAGGCCTTTGAGAAATTCTAGGAATTCAAGGCCATAGTCGAGAAACAAACTGGTAATCATATCAAAGCACTTCGGTCGGACCGAGGTGGTGAGTATATGAGTACGGAGTTTGACGAGTTCCTTAAGGAACATGGAATAGTTTCACAACTAACACCTCTAGGTACTCCTTAGTTAAATGGTGTGTCAGAAAGAAGGAACTGGACCTTGTTGAACATGGTCTGTTCCATGCTGGGCTTAGGGGTGTGCAGAAAAACCGAATCCGAAAAACCGAACCGAAAATCCGAAAATTTGATCCGAACCAGTCCGATCCGATGTCTTCGGATCGGATTTCGGATTAGAATTTTACAGATCCGAAAATTTTGGATCGGATCGGATTAAATCCACGGATTTTCGGATTAATCCGATTAATCCAAAATATATAAAATTTTTTTTTTATTATTTTTAGGTAAAACGCCAGAAAAAATTTCGGATCGATCGGATTAACCGCGGATTTTCGAATTAATCCGATCCATCCGAAATATATATATAAAAAAATGAAATTTTTATTATTTTTGGATTATGATTTTTATTATTTTTATTAGTTTTTAAAATTTTCGGATTTTTCGGATTAAATCCGATCCGATCCGACCTGGATTCGGATTGATTCGAATCCGATCCGAACGATCGGTTCGGATTTCGGATTGAGCAAAAGGTGATCCGAAATTTCGGATCAATCCGAATTCGGATCGGATCGGATTGGATTGATCCGAATGCACACCCCTAGCTGGGCTATACTGACTTACCGATTTACCTGTGGGGGTATGCACTCCTGACTGCCGCTTACATCTTGAACAGATGTCCTTCCAAATCCGTTCCTAAAACTCCACATGAGATGTGGGAGGGCAGGAAACCAAGTCATAATCATATTAGGATTTGGGGATGTCCCACCTATGTCAAGAAGACTAAGGTGAAGAAGTTGGAAGCTAGGTCCTTGAAGGGACGTTTCATTGGATTCAAGTAGATTCACATGATGCTTGCTATAGCTACCTACCAAGATTATGAGATATGGCAAATGGACGTAAAGACGGCTTTCCTTAATGGATTTCTCGAGGAGGAAATCTATATGGAGCAGCCTAAAGGCTTTGTGTCCGAAGTCGATATTCAGAAAGTGTGCAAGCTTCAGCGTTCCATTTATGGACTGAAGCAAGCGTCGCATAGTTGGAACCTTCATTTTGACGAGGCGGTCAAAGAGTTTGACTTCGTGCAAAATGAGAAGGAACCTTGTGTATACAAGAGAGTTAGTGGGAGCAAGATTACATTCTTAGTACTATATGTGGATGATATTCTACTAATAGAAAATGATGTGGGAATGCTCAGTTCTGTGAAAGCTTGGCTTTCGAGTAATTTCTCCATGAAAGAATTGGAAGAAGCAACCTATATTCTTGGAATTCGACTCTACCGGGATAGAACGAAGAGAACAATAGGTCTTTATCAAGCCCTCAATATAGATAAAATCTTAAAGCGATTTAAGATGGATGATTCTAAAAGAGGGTTCCTACCGATGCGACATGGAATAAAACTCTCCTTGAAGATGTGTCCTCAAAGTGAGGAACAACGAAAGGAAATGAGTAATATACCATATGCTTCAGCCGTGGGTAGCCTTATATATGCTATGTTGTGTACGAGACCTGACATTGCGCATGCTGTAAGCATGGTGAGTAGGTTTCAAGCAAACCCAGGTAGGGAACATTGGACTGCCGTATAGAATGTTCTCAAGTACTTAAGAAGGACTAGAGATATGGTTATGATGTATGGCGGTGGAGAACTGGATGTGGTGGGATTCACTGATTCGGACTTCCAAGGACTGAAGGATGACTCGATGTCTACTTCTGGCTACATATTTACTCTTAATGGAGCAGCACTATCTTGGCGTAGCGCCAATCAAAGCGCGACTGCTGATTCCACCTGTCAGGCTGAGTATCAAGCAGCCTCGGAGGCTTCCAAGGAAGGGTTCTGGATTAAGAAGTTTCTGGGAGAACTTCAAGTGATACCATGTGCTGAGCTGCTTGTTCTGCTGTACTGCGACAACGATGGATCTGTAGCACATGCCAAGGAGCCGAGGTTTGACAATAGTACTAAAGCACATTGAGAGAAAGTATCATCTCGTAAGAGAATTTGTTCTCAAGGGATACATTATGCTTCATATAGTAGACTCAGCCGACAACATCGCTGATCCACTGACCAAGCCACTTTCTCAGACTAGCTTTGAGTGTCATCTGGAGAACATGGGTAGTAGATACCATAGTGTGTGGCATTGAGTGCAAGTGGGAGATTGTTAGGAGTATGCCCTCGAATGCCACTCAGAGGATGTTGAGTGAGGGCGTTGTACTTGTGATTATGTAAATCATTAATATAAGGCATTGGATGTTTCTTTATTTACTGGTAGTTACTGGCATTCCTAACTCGTAAATATACATATAGAAACTAGTCCGTGTATTTGAGAGCAAAACGTTCCACTCCTTATTGGATAAGGGGGGCGGCACTAGAAAGGTTTATAGCTCAAATACTTAATCATTCGCAAGTCGATGAAACTTGACTGGGCGTTAAGTTTATGTGAAGACTTGTATGACGTGTTCTTTGACATGGAGAATGTCTATCGAACACTAATGGTTAGTGGGAGCACACGTTATAGGTATGCTAATTGGATTAGTATACTTGAACCGACTCACCCTCGATTCATCACACGGATTTCACTCCGGGACAGTCAATGACAGAATTGAAAGGTTGTGATAGGTATTCGTGAACCTTCGACTTGAGGATTTAGTAGGGATGTGCTTGTGACGCCAAGATTTTCATTAGAGTAGTTCGACCCTATAAACCGGGAGATGGGGGTCAACCTCGACGTGCATCTTTACGGGCAAGTAGCAGGTCTTACTGAATACCAAGATAGAATTCTTTCTCCCGTTAGTGAGCGGGTTATATGTCCTATGTGGTTATTGGCAGATGAGATCATAAGCCTTTGGCCAAAGCATTGGAGCTAGTTGTATTAGATACACGAGAGCTCGATGATCTCGATTGGCATTAACTCATGCATAGCGTCAAGTACAGATAGGGTTTGACTGACCGTGACCCTATATCTTGATCGGGACATTTGAAATAAGGGTTTATACGTATACTGGTATTCACGACAGAATGGTTCTTGAATGATCCAAATCCTTCGTTCTCAGTTGGGGTACAGTGTAGACCGCCAGGCTGGCTAGGTGGTGCTACTACTCTTTGGTTCCTCCCATTGCTGACTGATACGGACCTACCGAGTCGCGCAATAGGATTGACGACGGAATGAATCGAGCTTATTCTCTCATTATGAATATTAGATATTGGATATCTAATTTACTGGGACATTGGATGTCTAAATTGATTTATTGGATAAATTAATTTACGGTCTAATGAATTAAATAAATTACTGGGTGATTAATTTAATTCATGAATATAATTATTTCTTGGAGAAATTAATTATGTTAATTTTGTATTTGATATGATTAATTAATTGATATAAATACATCAGAACAGAATTGGAGTTTATCTGATTAGACTTTCGGGAGTTCTAAACGGACCGAACTCATCCCGGTTCTTCTAGATGGCCGCCCCGTTTCACCAACCTTACTCTTGGTCTTTATCTCCAATTTTATAATTGGAAGACCATAGACTTTTGGAGGGGACACAAATTTCTTGTGAATAAAGGTGATGATTTGGTCATGCTTTGATCTTGATTCTTGATGAATAAAGGTAAACACAACTCTTACTTCTCAAGACAATCTTACCAACCGTGAGTTGAGAAATAGTGAGAGAGAAAAATATTTTTCTTAAGTCTTCCTCTTGTTCTTCACCTTGTTTTTGAGTTTTCTTGGAGAAAATTCAAGATACATTGAGAGATATATATTATACACTTAGAGTGTAATAATAAAAAGCTTCATCACTTGATTCTAGCTGTAACCTTAGAGGTTAATAGGGTATTGTCATTCCGTTCGTTTCTCCGGCGCGTGGCAAGTAGAGACGCGGTTTTTCGGCGTTGGATTATTCAAGTGCTTGGAGTACTTCGGATCGTAGAGAATACAACTAAGGCTTGGGGAATAGCTCAAGAGAAGGATACCATTTAATCAACGGACTTCAAGGGTGAGTTTCTTACAACTCTTGTTTTTCGTTTATATATTCATATATACGTAGATCAATCGATTCTCGTAGGGATTCAGATCGAATTAATTTTCATTTTACCGCTTCCGCTGGGCCTTCGTTTTAGGCACCGTATCCCAACATCTGGCATAGCCAAAACCCCAGTGGATATGACGTTAAGACTATCCAAGAATAAGGGAGAAGGAGTATCTCAATTTGAATACTCTCGCATAATAGGAAGTCTAATGTACTTGATGGTACTTGATGAGCTATACAAGACCAAATGTAGCCTACTCAGTTAGTAGACTAAGTAGATACACGAGCAACATCGGAAAAGATCACTAGAAGGCGATCATAAGGGTACTAATATATTTAAGGGGTACTCGTGAGTATGGGCTGTACTATACGAAATATCCCGCAGTACTTGAATGATATAGTAATGCAAATTGGATATCTGATATAAAAGACTCCAAGTCAACAAGTGGATATGTATTCACACTAGCTGGTGCAGCAGTGGCATGGAAATATTCGAAGCAGACACTTATATCTCGGTCAACGATGGAATCCGAGTTTATAGCCTTAGATAAATGTGTAGAAGAGGGAGAATGACTACACCATTTTCTAGAAGATATTTCAAGATGGTCAAAGCCTATGACCGCAATATGTATGCATTGCGATAGTCAATCTATGATTGGCAGAGCACAGAGCGCTATGTATAATGGTAAGTCTCGTCATATAAGGAGGAGACATAATACCATTAGACAATTGCTACCAACAGGAGTTATCACTATTGACTACGTGTCGTCAAAGGATAACATTGCGGATCCGCTAACCAAATGGTTAACAAAAGACCTTGTTGATAAATCATCAAGAGGAATGGGTCTATTGCCATGAGCTAATGGTTTTATGGAGGATAGCCAACGCCAACCTAAGCTGACTGGAGATCCCAAGATCTAGGTTCAATGGGACAACCAATTCAGAAAACTGGGCACGATCACTGTGGAGGTCACCCCGAACCGACCTATTCCTAGGACGAAAACAATGATACCCGTAGGAAGAGGTCAAGCTTATGCTTTTAATGATTCTTAAGTCGATAACGTACAGTCGGGTGGAGTAAAATACGGGTTTACTCAAAACACTTAAAGAGACTCACCTATGTTAGAGAGAAGTGTAACACCCCCAAGATATTCAGGGTGTATTACAGCGCCGTGGAGCCCTACGTGGGAGCCACCAGGCTAAATAATTAATACCACTCGCTAACCATCACGGTCCGTGAGAAAACACACATCACCAAGACGAAAATTAATTAGAACGCCCGGTACAATCGGTAAACCAGACATCATCGAAAATCACACATAAAATTTAGTATACAATCCATCTTCCAAATCAAGACGCCTAAGTACTCGCGAGTACTAACTACCAGTTTACAAGTTTTGAAAATAAACGTTTAAAATGGACAACCAAAATAAAAGAACTCATTTTCACACGTCAACAACCTTGGACAGCATCCTCGTACTGCTCCAGTGCTCGATCGACCGGCTGAACGCAACCTGAAATTCATAACACGAATTTCCCCAAAAACGGGTCCCCCATAGGGTTAGCAATTACGCTAGTACAAGTAATCAAGGCAAACCATTCGCTTACACATTTCATAGTATATGCATCAAATCGTTTCAAAAATCCTATCAAGACATGTCTTTTCCGGAAAACAAATAGTCAATAATCACAGTTCACAATCGCCTAGGACCGGGGCTAAACCACTGGTCCCATCCGAGGCCTCTACGGACCCTCCCGGACCGACAATCCAAACAAGCTCGTGAATCAGGAGCGAAATCATAGATTCCTCTTCGGACCCTCCCGGAGAGAGCAAATCACACACATATACATTACTATTCCATGTTAAGCATAAAGGTTTTACAAGAATACTTGCCTTGAGAATATTGATGACGCAATAAATGGGGAAATCAACTATGGAGTACCGTGAAGCCTCACAATCTGCGCAATAAATACACGAGCCAACTTTTCTGGACCCCAAGTATACTTGATGCCCATAAAGTGTGCCGACCTGGTCAGACGATCCATAATTACCCAAACTATATATTCACACCGGACTTCGACCTCGGTAAGCTCGTGACGAAGTCCATCGAAATATCTTCCCATTTCCATTCCGGAATGGGAAGTAAATGCAACAACCCGGCTGGTCGCTGATGCTCGATTTTGACATGCCGACAAGTCAAACATCTCACTACAAATCGTGCGACCTCCTCCTTCATATCATTCCACCAATAGTTCCTCCTTATGTCTTCATACATCTTACTAGAACGAGGATGAAATGAGTAAGGCGTAGCATGGCCCTCACACAAAATACTCTGTCTCAATTCCAAGTCGTTCGGTACACAAAGCCGACTCTGGAATCTCAACACACCATCCTCCCGAATCACAAATACAAGAGACTTTCCTTTAAGAACATCCTCTCGGATTTGAGCAATCACCAAATCCTCAAACTACTTCTGCTTAATTTCATCAATCAGCGGTGACGAAATTTTCAAAGCGCAAAGTTTCTCGACAACTCCTGGCAACAAAATCTCAACACCCAACTCGATCAAATCATGTTGAAGTTCAGATTGAGACGTAAGTATCTCAAGCGTCCGCAACGCAACCGGTTTTCGACTCAAGCCGTCTACCACGATGTTTGCCTTGCCCGGATGATAAAGGATTTCGAGGTCATAATCCTTAATCAATTCCAACCACCTCCTCTGCCTCATATTCAACTCCCGCGGAGTGAATATATACTTCATACTTTTATGATCAGTAAAAATCTGACATGCATAGCCAAAGAGATAGTGACGCCAAATCTTGAGCGCAAAAACTACTGCCGCTAACTCCAAATCTTGAGTATGGTAGTTGAGCTCATATGACCTCAACTGTCTCGATGCATACGCAATAGTCTTTTCGTGCTGCATCAACACACAAACAAGACCCTGACCCGAAGTATCGCTATAAACAGCAAAATCCTCGTTGCCACATGGCAACCCTAGAATTGGGGCTGAAGTCAAATGCCTCTTCAGCTCCTTAAAACTCGACTGCCTTTTGTCATTCCAGACGAACATCTCAGATTTATGAAGCAAATGTGTAAGTGACCGAGCTAGTTTCGATAACCCCTCGACGAACCTACAATAGTTGCCAGCCAAACCCAAGAAACTACGGACCTCATTCACATTCTTAGGCGGTGTCCAATCCAGCACTGCCTCAATCTTTTGTGGATCTACACGGACCCACTCGGCTGAAGACAACGACACACTTATCCAAATACTTAATGAAAACCTTGTTCATCAATTGCATGAACACTGTCGGCGCGTTAGTTAGCCCGAAGGGCATAACTACAAAGTCATAATGTCCGTATCTCGTCCGAAAAGCTATTTTCGGGACATTGAACTCCTTCACCCGAAGTTGATAGTACCCCGATCTCAAGTCGATCTTCGAGAATACCGCAGCTCCATGCAACTGATCGAACAAATCATCAATCCCCGGGAAAGGATACTTGTTCTTGATGGTCGATATATAAACGCAGTGAACCATCTTTCTTCCGCACAAACAGGACCGGTGCGCCCCAAGGCGAAACGCTTAGTTGAATATACCCCGACTCAAGAAGCTCACTCAACTGCTTCTTCAACTCAGCCATCTCGGGGGAGATTGTTGGAATATTTTATTCCAAATATTCATTAATCGAGTTTTGATGATTAAGTTGTTAAACAAAGTAAAACAACAAAGAAGCGAAACAAAACAACGAAGAACTTGAAGAAGCAAAAAACTGGACAGGAGGAAAATAATGTACGCTACATTGATAGCATAACGTACGTAATATGCTGAACTTAACGTACGTAATAACATGATGTTAACGTATGTAATAACATGATGTTAACGTACGTAATGGAGTGTATCAGAATTCAAACAAGATAAACGTTGGAGATGACGTCATGGCATACATCAGCAAGCAACAGATATTTTCACTATTGTTAACGTACGTGATGGGAGATTTGATAACGTACGTAACACAGAAGACAGAAGCTACTGGACTATTTTGTGAAGAGATAAATGTATGTAACATGGTGATGTTAATGTATGTAATATGTCTAACGTACGTAATGAAGAGGCAATAACGTACGTAATGAAGAATGTAGAGGCTAACGTCTAGTTGAGGCTTTGGAGCCTATAAATACCACTTGATATGGTATTCATAGATCAGATATTGATAAACATATTCTTGTTGTTGTAATTGTGCTTATATTGATAGTTTGAGTGTTTTTACATTGAACACATACACGAGAGAAAAAAGAAAGGATTCGATTCGATTCGGTGTTATTAGGATCAAGGATCCAGGATTGTTAGAATCACAATCGATATATGCGTGAGGTTTGTCTAGACCCCAACACTTTCATGTAATTGTAGGAAGGCTTGACTCCCTTCCACAATTCATAAGGAGTTTTGTCCCCATTCTTACGGCATATCTTGTTTAAGAGATAATTCGCCGTTAAGATGGCTTATCCCCACATATTTTGCGGCAGATCTGAATTTAGTAATATCGCATTCATCATCTCTTTCAGAGTGCGATTCTTACGTTCCGCCACGCCATTTGACTGTGGTGCATATGGGGCAGTAACTTCATGAATAATCCCATGCTGCGAACAATATTCGCCAAAAAGTTCCACGTATTCACCTCCACGGTCACTTCTCAAAACTTTTATCATTGTATTCAATTGATTCTCAACTTCTGTTTTATAAAGAATGAACCTATCTATAGCTTCGTCTTTGCTTTTAAGCAAATATACGTAGCAATATTTAGTGCAATCATCCACGAAAGTAATAAAATATTTGTTTCCACATCTAGTTTGAACAAACTTCAAATCACATAGGTCGCTATGTATTAATTCCAAAGATTTGGTATTTCTTTCCACTTGTCGGAATGGAGATCGAGTTAATTGTGCCTCTACATAAGTTTCATACTTGTGGTTTCAATGAATTTTAAACTTTGGTCTGTGATCTAATGCAATTAGTCTACGCATTGCATTAAAATTAACGTGTCCTAATCTAGCATGCCATAAATTAGGAGGCTCAATCAAGTAAGCAGAAGAATTCTTCATCTCATTATTTTTTACAGTAATAACATTGAGCTTAACCAGACCATCACACTCAGAGCCCTTGCCTATAAACACACCATTTTTTGACAAAATAACTTTATTAGACTCAAAAACTAATCTAAAGCCATGCTTCATCAACAAGGAACAAGAAATAAGATTTCTGCGAATATCAGGCACATATAACACACGTTTAAGAGTAACTTCCTTTCCAGACGTCATCTTCAAGATCACTTTGCCTTCGCCTAAGATAGTTGAGGTTGCAGAATTTCCTATATACAGTATTTCACCGGCATCGGTTTCTACCAAGGAGGTGAACATTGACTTGTTGGTACATATATGCCTAGTTGCTCCATTGTCAATTCACCACTCATTGGTATTTGAGCCAGCTAAGTTCACTTCGGAGATCATAGCACATAAGTCAAGATTTTCCACTTGTTCGGTAATCAGATATGCTGCATTACCATTCTTTTTCTTTAGTTTCTTTGGTAGCCTACAGTCAGTAGCCCTATGTCCCATTTTTTCACAGTTGTATCATTTACCAAGGAATTTCTCTTTCTTTTTACAATTCCTCCTTTAGGTCCCAACTTGGTTCCCTTTCCATTATTGCCTTTCTTGGATGTCTGTCCAGTTTCCATAACATTGGCCTTTGCCACAGCAGCATTTACCTTCTTCTTTGATCCTCTGTTGTCTTCCTCTATGCGAAGTCTAATGATCAGATCTTCTATGATCATCTCCTTGCGCTTGTGCTTGAGATAATTCTTGAAGTCTTTCCAAATGGAGGGCAGTTTTTCAATCACTGCAGCAACTTGGAAGGATTCACTAATGATCATTTCTCCAGCATGAATTTAATGAATGATCACTTGTAGCTCTTGTACCTGACTGACTACAGTCTTGGAATCCACCATCTTGTAGTCAAGAAACCGCCCAACAATCCACTTTTTGGCACCGGCGTCCTTGATCTTGTACTTATGATCTACTGAGTCTCATAATGCCTTGGCTGATTTAGCACTGATGTACACGTTGTACAGTGAATCGGAAAGGCCATTCATCAATAGTTCCGACACATATAGTCAGAAGTTTTCCAAGCATCAATGGCCATTAAAGTCTGTTGGTCACTGTCTTCATCATATTTGGCGCATCCTCATTGAGGAATCGAGACAAGCCTAGAGTGATGAGATAGAACATCATCTTCTGCTGCCATCTCTTGAAATTCTGCCCGTTGAATTTCTCTGGTTTGTCCGCATGGTTGACCGAAACCAAAACCGAATTACTTATCGGAATCGAAGCATAGTGGTAGGCTGAACCCGATCTAGTTATCAGAGGCGCACCTCCAGTTGGGGAAGCCGATCCATTTTTCTGACGCACTTCCAGAAACGTCCGTAGACAGAGTTGGGTTTTGAGAATCCATTATCGTAACCTTTTGAAAATAGATATGTTTTAATCAAGTAAACAAAAAATGAAATTGCCTTAAGATTGTTGAGTAATATTTGAATTTTGAAAAACAAATACTTGAAAAAAAATACAGTATATCGAAGATATAATTTATTTAAGCCCTGCAAAAAATAGTTAACAAAACAAAATATTTGCTGATCACGAAAATGAATGGAAGTCGCTGTTGAGTCCAGAATATCTATCTCCTTAAAGCAAATTCATCCTCACCACGGTGTGTGACATCTGCCTCCCAGGATAAAACAACAGCTCGATGTACTGAATCGATGATCCCTTGCACCCTCAGCGAACTAGAATATATCTGTATACTATCACCGACCTGAAAAGAAGAAAAGAAGGAAAAAATCTGACCGAAATAGCTCTCGAAAATGAATTAAGTGAAAAAATCGTACCCCTCAAGACGGGTATTTATAGGTGAAGACTGGAGAAGGACATGTGCTGGAGGAACTCTAAACCGATTAGGATTGGTATCTTGATACTTATCCTAATCTGTTTAATTCGATAATTATCAATTAATTGATATTTATCCAGATTCGAAAAATTCAGAATTTATAATTGAGGTGTTTCAGCAAAATGAACGCCGAGCCATTTCGCCCAAATCGCCATTCGATCGATCCGATCTGAGCCTAGCTGAGCCGGTCGGACGGCGGCGGCGCGCGCGCGTGTGTGTGCGCGAGGGGCGCCTAGTCACACATCCACTGATGTCTCACTTCTGAACAAGAGTTTGTCCACATCTCCATATATACTCACAATTATTCTCTTCTTTTTCCAATGTAGGATAACATCCCAAAACCCATTTCTAAAGGGTTCACTTTGGAACATTATATCTCATTCATACCTCGATTATTTTGAGTATTCTTACATATTTTGGAAACCTCGCACGGAGTACTACGTATTCCAACCAAGTCCCGACTTTAAATCGTAGTCGAGCCACTCAAAATTGCCTCTCAAGTGGGCTGCTCAAAACAGTCCATTTCCTCTATTTTTCTAACAATATTTTCTATTGCTATGAAGATATTTTCTATTGCTATGAACACACGTATAATATAAATACAATTAAAAAGGGAGAGTATCTTGATTGACAAGAAAATAATTTATTACGCTATAGATAAAATATATTCTCCAAAAATATAGGATATCTTATCTACAATCTTGATCATTAAAGAATGTATTCGATGACGAGATAATGGCTTCGTGAGCAAGGCGGCTAGTTGGTCAGCTAAACTGACAATGTTGTTGGCGTTGAGCAAGATCATGTACAGAATGATAATCAATAGCAAGATGTTTCATGTGAGAGTGCACTACTAAAAAATAGCCCTGACTTCACAAAAAAGTGAAGCCAATGAAGTTGATAAGAGAGGAAGCTTGATATGAAGTTCTGAAAGGAGTGATCGAGCCCATTGAACTTAATTTAGAGGTGGATGTAACAAGAAGTCCTGTCGTAGAGAGAGACCAACATCCTGAGTTCCATTAAGGTAGTGAAGAAGTCTCGTGGCAGTAGACTAATGAGCTTCATTGGGTTTATGCCTAAATTGGGATAACCTATCGACGACAAATGCAATATCAGATGTGTGGGAAGTATATTTTAACATGCAATTTTACACAAATTTTGGGTAATTTTTCAACGCCTAATTGCATATAAATATGCTAGAGTTTAGTGTTGCGTATTGATTCTCAACTTACTTATTTTTATATAATTTTAAGGCATTGTTCGAATATTTGGAGCCAATTAACAAACTAGAAAGATGTCATTAACCCAAATATTGAAGAATCAATGAGAAAGGACAAAGAAAGACGAAAAAATGGACCCAATTGGATTTTGACGCTGCCAGTGTGAGCAACACGGACAGCGACACGACCGTATCAGTTGGCTGCACCCTCAGATATTTTCAAAACAGTATGACATGACATGTGTGATTGTGTCATATTGACAACGCCCGTGTCAAGACGGATAGAGGGATTCATCCGGATTTTGAGTGTATTTCTTCATCTCATCTTTGTATATCTTATATTTGTAATTGAATATGTTTAGAATTAATATGTCCATGTATTATTTCTTTAACATATTTGGCTAAATTCGAAGATTTTGGACATGAGAGTATATTGATTATGATCGTTTTGTGAAGATTTATTCGAATATGATTTCTTACTTAGATTCCTATTCAAATATTTTATTTTAATTCATATTTAGATAATTAATCATTGTTTTTACATGTTAGACAATTATTGTTCATAATGTAAGAGATGATTTCTATAATATATATATATATATATAGAATTTTTTTTTTTGGCATCATTTTCTATTTCTGAGCATTAATGCCTATCTGAACAGGCAAATATTTATTATGTAAATACAAATATCATGAGGGTACCTAATTTTTTTTTTTTACAAAATATCAGTCCCAAATTATGACCCAAAATGGGCCATAATTCGGGTCGAAATATCAAAGAAGTCTACGGCCCGTTAAAGAAATACAAAGTGCACCATAAAAATCGTAGGCTAATGTGCGGACCCACAGACCAAAATAACTCAACTCTGAAATATGACCAAAAATGGGCCATAATCCGGAGCCTAAAACCTAAAGTGCCTACGGCCCGCTAGATCAATACAAGGTGCACCACAGATACTGTGGGCTAATGTGCGGACCAATAGGCAATCAATCAATCAATCAAAAATAAAACCTACCTAAATCTAAATGAAGGATAACCAAGCTGATCCATCCGTATAAGGGAGAGAAGAAACGGAGGAGCAGTATCGTAAGTATAAGTCTGAATACCGAGGGACGACATGCCGAGCTCAGAGAGGTAGTCGGCCGGCCTGTTGCCCTCCCGAAAAATATGAGTGACTCTGAACTGAATATCTCGGAGAATGTGTCGGATACGCATAAGAGTGTGGCGAACCTGCCAAGAGCCCCGATGGCCAGATGATAGCAGGGTCACCACAAGAATAAAGATCAAGCTCAATCCAAACATGTCTCGATCTCTGGGAAGCTAAAATCAAACCAATCGCCAGCGCCTGGATCTCTGCATCAAAACTCGAAGAGGCCTGAAAAGAGGAGTGGAAAGCAAGAAGGATCTCTCCGTGATGGTCTCTAAGCAGACCTCCCCCACCCGCAATCTGAGTATCTCTATCGAACGAACCATCCGTGTTCAGCTTGATCCAAGGGGTCTCGGGTCGAAGCCAAACCACTGGAACGGGGCGACGAGTCTGAGCGGGTGAAGATGAGGCTCGCTGAAAACGATCAGGTGGCGAGCACCCCGCCCAGAACTCAGAGGAAATCAGCCCCGCAGCAGCCAATAAAGCAATATGGCGCTCCACCTGCACAAAAACATGAGAGGAAAGAAAAGTAACCGCCCTATGCTTTGCACTATTCCTTTCTGTCCAGATGAACCAAAGGATCAGACAAGGAATAATAAAAGTCGCGTGCCTAAAGTGTGTATCGTGTGCGAAAAAACTGAGGAGCTCAAAAATATTCTGAGTATGGGGTAGGGATAAATGTGTCCATGCGCCAAAATACTCCCACACATCACGAGCCACATCACTCTCCAAGAAAAGATGGGTAATGGTCTCGGTATGGTAGGTCTGGGTAAGGGAATGCGAGCAGCACAAACATCTAGAAGCCAATAAAACGCCCCCCTCTGTAGAATGTCATCAGTCAGGATCCGTCGCATGAGAAATCGCCAAATAAACACCGAAATGGTCGGTGTGAGTAAGGCTGTCCAGATAGCCCCGTAAAGAAGAGTAGCCTGACCCCTCACCCTGATGTGAGACCAAGCCGACAACAATGAGAACGCACCCGAAGAGGTAAGAGTCCAACACATACTATCCGAATCCTCCTCGGCGATGGGAATTACGGAGATCTCCTGGATGAACTGAGGGATAAATCCTAGCTCCTCTCCAACAATAGACTCCAACCTACCCATGTCCCGCGTCCCATCAACCCATAACTCATTAATCCTAAGATGGGGTCTACCAGTAATCTGGAAATAAGAAGAAATAGGCCTATCTCCAATCCAAGTATCGTCCCAAAAGCTGACCTCCCCGCAGCCACGACCAAGAGTCCAACATATGAACTCCTGAGCCTCAATACCCACACGGAGTAGACGGCGCCAAGGGTGGCTAGCATGAGCTTTAAGAGAAGTACGCATAGGCGTATAAAGGCCAGCAAAGCAGTTTCTGCGGAGCATAAACTGCGCCCACAGAGACGTGCCCGCGCAAAGGCACCACCAGAGCTTATAACTAAAAGCCCTCGCCATATCCGAAAGGCTCCGAATCCTGAGGCCTCCCTCAGAGACCGAACGACAAATCTGCCATCAACGGACCCAGTGCGTCTTCCTCTTCGGACCAACAGCACCCCAGAAGTATCTCGCAATGATCTGCTCGAGCTCCTGGATGATGTACTGTGGAGGGTCCAAAACCTGAAGCAGGTGAAGAGGAATCGTGCAGAGAGTGCTCTTAATAAGAGCCAAGCGTCCCTCAAAAGCAAGGTGGCGATGGGAACAACCATAGATCCTATCCAATATCCGTTGCTTCACCCCAGCAAAGAGCTCTCATCTCATAAAGCCTTTGTAAAGGGGAACACCTAGATAGGTGATGGGGAGATCGCCCTAGCGAAAACCAGTAAGATCATGAACTCTCGAATGCCAACGAGGCGCATGCTTGGGAGTGAGAGTAAAAGTGCTCTTCTGGATACTAACCATCTGGCCAGAAGCCGTAGAGTAGTGATCCAGTAACTACGACATTGGGGAAATGGTGATTAATTTGTGAAGACTTTTTGATCTTTTGAATTAAGGAATTGAATTTCATATATAAGATTGAGATACGAATATATATTATTTAATCTACATGTTATCGGAACTCGAGAGAGGAACTAAACAACTTTTGTGATCGTCTTATAGGAAAGACAAGTAAAAACCTCAATTGTAATTTATCTGATTAAACATAGTAATAAATTGAAACCACCATCTTGATATCTCTTTATTAACTTGGCTCATCTCTCCTTCTTCCTTGGCTATTGTAGATTAAAAACTCCATCAAAATCTCGATTGTATAGATAAAATTGAATTGCTATAACCTAATACTCAATAAGATAATGTAACACCCCAAACTAGGCGGATATTACAGTGCCGTGAATCCCCGACTGGGACCCACCAGGCAAATGAAAATGATGAATTAAATAATATAATTGTAGTACCGAACCACATTATATTACCAAGTACTCCGATGAGGAGTTTAAGTACATTACACCAGGACAAAACAGAATACTAGTATATTTTATATGGAGATAAAATACACCACTCTGAACAAATGAGCATCTCAGACGGAATTTGCAGCGGAAAATACAAATGACGGAAATAACTGAAATGACTGAAATGACTGAAACAAATGGAATGACTGGGGCCCCCTACTAGTATCACTGGGACTTCTCGCCGTCAGCATGCTCTTCCCGTGCCTTTGCCTTGCCGTGACCTGAAAACAAAATCCCCCAACGGTCGCCATACGTAACAACAATCCTCAAGGGTTGAAAATACACAATCATGAATTAACTGAAGTTATGAAATATCCTTAGTTATGAATTACGCTAAAGAGGAGTATCATAGTACGCCCATAATGTTCTGTGCAAGTGTACAAGACGAATGACCGGACACACCCATCCTTGTACCTAATTAGTCTCACGGAGGTAAGCGTTACCGTGTGCACGGTCCAATGTATCGGTGAACCCAATACATGACCATCGTGTGCCCGACTAAAAATTCCACACAGCCACACCCGGCCACGCAATATGAACCCAGAAGGTCATATGAACGAGAATGACCACAATGAATATCAATGAATAGTAATTCGACAAGGCCAAGATGACTCACCGAGATGAAAATAATAGTGACGTGATTGATAACCCAATGAAATGATTTGGAACCGTCGTTCCTCGTGAATGAAATGATTATTCGACAATTACAAGTCTCAATATGATTAATACCATGATGAATGAGTTATGATTATGATCAATCAACAACAAAAGGAATGAGTATCCTTTTAACCGAGTAAGAATCAACTTACACAATACCGATGACAAAGTCCTTCCACGAACAACGTCCTAATCGAGATACCGGTCGCTCGAACAACCTTGAATAACAATAATTACCAACAACCGTTCAATACACGTATCAAGCAACAAAACACGACTAACCCAAAGGTCGAAACAACGATAATCAAACTCATAGGGGCATTCTAACGAACACGTAACCAACCACACGACTTCGAAAATATCCAATCCCGAATATATCGAAACCAACACCAAAATGAGTATACCGAACTAACAAAACACTTCAATGATATCAATAATCCATTAGGAATCCACAATTCGAGATTACAACTACATCAATCGGAAAATCCCCAATTAACCGAAGTCAACCCCAAGGGTTATTGAAATAATTCCGAAAATAACCATTAAATCCGTAAGAATATACTTATCCAAGGTAGATAATCCATATCTAACATATTCCAATGATAATCCAAGCTTACACGAAGAAATCGGAAGGAAAAACCCAAAAATCCGAAATTCTAGATCCAAGAGATTAATACCTTTGATTCGATGATAAGGAGATGATGAAGTGATGATAATCCAACTCAAAGACCTGAAGATGATGATGGATGATAGAAGCTCGAAGAGAACTCTCCAAAATGTCCGAAATCGCCCGAAACCGATGAGGGAATGAGAAAGAATGATAAAATGACGAACTCAGGCTAACTGTCCATTTTATAGCCAATCCAGGTTAGCGTGCGCTAGCCCTTGTGCGTAGCGTGCGCTAACGGGTAATTTGGGTAGTCCAGTACCCACTGTCCGAACACGGTAGCGCGCGCTACGTACCTTTTTGTAGCGTGCGCTACGGCCATGCCATTAGCGTGCGTTAATACCCATTGTTAGCGTGCGCTAACGAATTATGTGATGCCCAGTACTGGAATCCAGAAACTGTCTGTCCTCTGATCTGACTTCGGTAGCGTGCGCTACAACCAACAAGTAGCATACGCTACTACACCGCTTGCGTACGCTAAATATCACTCATAGCGTGCGCTATGAATTAATCCAGTGCAGTCCAGTAGCCACTGGACTCAACCTGATCTGTCCTTAGCGCGCGCTACTCCACATATTTAGCGTGCGCTACTACAACCCACTAGCGCGCGCTACTTACCACTCGTAGCGTGCGCTACTAATAACTCACCTGCAGTCCAGTACCTTCTGGACTGCAGCCAGGGTAACGCTAGCATGCGCTAATGCTGAGTGGTAGCGTGCGCTACCTGTACTCAATTAGCGTACGCTAAAAAGAGTACGTAGCGTGCGCTACTCCTCACGCACAACCCACAACGAAAATGACAACGATGATAAACACGGCACGAAACTCCAATTAGATTAGTGATGAATGACGATTGATACACGATAAAATTACTCTGAATGATGAATACCATGATTGAATATGAGTGACAAATGATCATTAATAAGTGAAATTACTGAATGACAATTACTGAATGATAAATACTGAATGATAATAACTGAATTACAACCGGGTATTACATACACCCCCCTTAAAAGAGTTTCGTCCCTGAAACTAAGGGTCAAGCAACTCGGGATAACTCTCCCGCATACTATCCTCGGTTTCCCAAGTAGCCTCTTCGACTCCGTGTCTAGACCACTGAATTTTAACCAAAGGAATCGTCTTATTCCTCAACTGTTTGATTCGCCGCTCTAAAACTCGTATAGGACGCTCCTCATATGAATGATCGTCGGCGATCTCGATTTCGTCGAACTGAAGTATGTGACTCGGGTCGGCAACATACTTCCGCAACTGAGAGACGTGAAACACATTATGAATTCGGCTCAACGCCGGAGGTAAAGCCAATCGATAAGCTAACTCGCCTACTCGATCCAAAATCTCGAACGGTCCAATGAATCTCGGACTCAACTTTCCCCTCTTCCCAAAACGGAAGATACCACGACTCGGGGATACCTTGACCAACACATGGTCACCAGCCTCGAACTCTAATGGTCTACGACGGTTATCTGCATATGATTTCTGTCGACTCTGAGCGGTCAACAAACGACTCCTGATCAAAGCTACCTTCTCACGGGCGGCTATAAGCATATAGGGCTCGGTGCCGATTGATTCTGATAAGTCGTCCCAACACAACGGAGATCGACAACGACGACCATACAAGGCCTCGTAAGGTGCCATCTTGATCGAAGCATGCCAACTATTATTATACGTGAACTCGATCAATGGTAGTTGGGCTTCCCAATCGTCTTTCCAATCGAGGACGCATGCCCTCAACATGTCCTCTAATGTTTGAATAGTCCTCTCTGATTGCCCGTCGGACTGAGGATGAAAAGCGGTACTGAGATTAAGCTGAGTTCCCATAGCACGATGAACTGATTTTCAAAAATGAGACACAAACCGTCCGTCATGATCGGAAACGATACTTTTAGGAGTACCGTGAAGTCTTACTATCTCTTTGATGAAAAGTTGAGCAAGTCTCTCGGGACCCCACGTCTCCTTGATCTCAAGGAAATGAGCTGATTAGTTAAGCGGTCCACGATCACCCAGATCGTATTCATGCCGCGACGACTCGTCGGCAAACTCGTGATGAAATCCATAGAAATGTCTTCCCACTTCCATTCGGGAATAGGAAGAGGTTTCAGCATACCCGCCGGTCGCTGATGTTCAACCTTAACTTGTTGACAGGTTAAGCATCTCGAAACAAATTCTACGACTTCTCGCTTCATATTACTCCACCAGTAATTTTGTTTCAAGTCCTTGTACATCTTGCTAGACCCCGGACGAACAGAATAAGGGGTAGCATGAGCTTCTCTCAAAATAGAGTTTTTCAACTCGTCATTCGCCGGTACGCACAATCGATTCTTAAACCGCAAAAGTCCATCCTCGTGGACCACAAATCCAGGGGCTTTCCCCTGAGTCACATCCCCACGGATGCGCAACAATGAAGGGTCCGAACTCTGATTCTCTCGGATTGCCTCCTCGAGTGACGATGAAATTTCTAACACACAAAGTTGTCCCTGAACTCGCTGAAGCCAGACCTCGATCTCGGGTCTAAGGAATTCCTGCTGAAGCTCCTTCTGAACTGTTAAACGAGCAAGCATCTGCTCCTGAACGGACTTACGACTCAAGGCGTCGGCGACAACGTTCGCCTTGCCCGGGTGGTAAAGGATCTCGATATCATAATCTTTGATTAATTCCAACCACCGTCTCTGTCGCATATTTAATTCCTTCTGAGTAAATATATACTCTAAACTCTTATGATCGGTGAATATCTGACAGGTAACGCCATATAGATAATGACGCCAAATCTTCAAAGCGAACACCACGGTTGCTAGCTCCAGGTCGTGTGTCGGATAATTAACCTCGTAAGGTTTCAATTGCCGTGAAGCATAGGCAATAACCTTTCCATTCTGCATGAGCACACATCTGAGACCCTGTCCGGACGCATCACTATAAACCACGAATCCTTCCGTCCCCTGCGGCAAGGAAAGTACAGGTGCTGACATTAACCGGATCTTGAGTTCCTCAAAACTCTGTTGACACGCGTCGGACCACGTGTATTTCTTATCCTTCCGTAAAAGGCTCGTCAAGGGTTGAGCGATTTTAGAGAATCCTTCCACAAACCGCCGGTAATAACCCGCTAATCCGAGGAAACTTCGAATTTCCTTAACATTCTTCGGAGGTAGCCAATCTCGGATAGCCTCCGTCTTCTGAGGGTCGACATGAACTCCGTCTGATGAAATTACGTGTCCGAGAAACGTCACTTCGGACATCCAGAACTCACACTTGGAAAATTTTCCAAAAAGTTGCTCTCGTCTCAACACGTCGAGAACCTGATGAAGATGAACCTCGATGAGGGAATGAGAAAGAATGATAAAATGACGAACTCAGGCTAACTGTCCATTTTATAGCCAATCCAGGTTAGCGTGCGCTAGCCCTTGTGCGTAGCGTGCGCTAACGGGTAATTTGGGTAGTCCAGTACCCACTGTCCGAACACGGTAGCGCGCGCTACGTACCTTTTTGTAGCGTGCGCTACGGCCATGCCATTAGCGTGCGTTAATACCCATTGTTAGCGTGAGCTAACGAATTATGTGATGCCCAGTACTGGAATCCAGAAACTGTCTGTCCTCTGATCTGACTTCGGTAGCGTGCGCTACAACCAACAAGTAGCATACGCTACTACACCGCTTGCGTACGCTAAATATCACTCATAGCGTGCACTATGAATTAATCAGTGCGATCCGGAGCCACTGGACTCAACCTGATCCGTCCTTAGCGCGCGCTACTCCACATATTTAGCGTGCGCTACTACAACCCACTAGCGCGCGCTACTTACCACTCGTAGCGTGCGCTACTAATAACTCACCTGCAGTCCAGTACCTTCTGGATTGCAGCCAGGGTAACGCTAGCGTGCGCTAATGCTGAGTGGTAGCGTGCGCTACCTGTACTCAATTAGCGTACGCTAAAAAGAGTACGTAGCGTGCGCTACTCCTCACGCACAGCCCACAACGAAAATGACAACGATGATAAACACGGCACGAAACTCCAATTAGATTAGTGATGAATGACGATTGATACACGATAAAATTACTCTGAATGATGAATACCATGATTGAATATGAGTGACAAATGATCATTAATAAGTGAAATTACTGAATGACAATTACTGAATGATAAATACTGAATGATAATAACTGAATTACAACCGGGTATTACAGATAACTCATTAATCCATGTGGGATACAATCTTGCTTGCGACTGCCAATATTTATACCGTACACTTAGTTGTAGTAAAATAATTAGTGAATAATTCTTTGACATCATTGACGAGGACTAAGAGATTATTTCTTATTGATAGTGTTATAAATAAGTTCATTTTGTACCTTAGGTTTAATTTTATTAATTAATTTATTTTCGGGTTTTTTATTATGCTTAGTTACTTATTTGCTTATTCTGGTTGTTTCAGGTAGTGCATGACTACAAGATCAAGGGACAACTAGTCGAGCCTGTTATTTTGATAATCGAAGCTCTTGGGAAGTTGCTCGTGGACTCCCAAAAATAAAATCATGAGGGACAGAGTGGAGAATCCTCAAAGCGGACAATATCGTGGTGGAGCGGTCCCTAATTGTGAGAGCTTTTTGCCTTCACAATTTTTTTGGGTAAATATCCATTACCAAAAGTGGTCAGAGGCTACGGTACAACTCCACAACGTAACAGACTATTACATATCAACTCTAGCTAATCAAAGCAATGAACTAAGTAAACTAGCTAGCTTCGAGTTCATATGACATCTAACACTTATCATCACTTGACACTTCCTCACTATTTGACTCACTACACAAGCATGATTTTGAAACTTCCTAGCATTTCTCTCTTTCCACACTTGGTAGATCACCACATATGGTACAAGTCTGCAGAATTGTTGCTTTACAGTTTTGGATCGGCAGGATCTTCCTCAACATACCTTCGCAATTGCATTTCTGGGAGCCTACGAGCAATTTCTCAAGAGGTCATCCATACTGAGATTACTTTGTACGAAGCACGCTTAACTGCGGAGTTTTTATCCCAAAAAAATTAGTGAACCCGTAAAAGGCCTCGTACTTGATGGAGGTGGAGATGCATATACAAGGCACACCACCCCCTCCCCCTCCCCCAACACTCACCGCTGGTCGACGTGGGACATTATAGTGATGGTTTTTCGTCCAAATTTGTTTGTGAGAAAAGTTTGGATATTTTTGTGATTTATCCTACAAATCTTGGAATTAAAAATCATTTTGAATTGCTTTGGATCTTGGCAGCCCGAGGGTATTAGTTGGATTTGGGGATGATGATTTTGGCTCGCCCTATATTTGAACCTGCACTAGCCCGAAGTGTTTGGGTTGCCCGACCCTGTGGCCGCAACATAGCAGGACTAATCTCTGCATCACTTCCACCCGTGATACCCCCGGCCCATCTAATTTTCTTCTTCTTAGAATATATTTCATTTAATTATAGATTCATAATAAGAATGGTTATGTAATTTTTATTCAAATACCAATATTATATTACAATTTCACCTTCAAATGACAAGTTATACAAATAGTATGCATTAATAAAATGTAACAAAAGATAAAAAATCTCAAAAAAGAAAAGTGATTTTATTAAATTAAAAATGATCCTTTTTTTCTATGGGGGTTGACCGACCCAATCCATCCTTCTCCTTTCTCATATTAATGAAAAATGAAAAATATAAAAAGAAAAAAAAAAGGGAACGAAACTATAAAAAGCAGTCAAAGTTTAAGGATCTCTCATCTCTCCCCCTCCTGTTTTTTTTAGCTAAAACTTGTGGCTTAGCTAGAGGTACCCAAAATTGGGTTGGAGTCTGGGTCTACGGGTCGGTTATTGGACTCGGACTCCATCCGTAGATAAAAATGCATAGGTCCAAATCTTCGCCGGTGGGTTACGGGTCTGGGTCCGGGTCCGACACGCTGTATTTTGGGTTCGATCCGTGAAAATAATTATTTTTTAAATTTACTTCAAGATTTTATTTATTCTCATTTTATACACGAAATAACAAACTAAAGCTTACAGTTAAGTTTAAGCTTTTACTTAAAGTTGAACTGCTCATGTATACTCTTGAGAAATCAAAGTCTATGCACCAATACTCTTTTCCTGGTCAGAGTTCGACATTAATGGTAAAATGAAAATTGAGAGAGAGGTACTAGATTACATAAATAAGAATTGAGAGAGGGATAGATCAAATGGAGTGGGTGTAAGAAATGAGGGAGGTCGGGAGGGTCGGAGTGGAGGGTATTTATAGATTTAAAGTCCGATTGTATTTGTTTTTGGAAAGTTATTCGTTGGACCGCAGGATCACGGGTACGAACCGGCAGGTTCCAAATGTCGAAATTTAAAAAAAAAAATTTTAATTTTCAATCTACGAACCCGACGGTTCTGCGGGTCCGGTATGTTGAGATCCGAAACCACCCGTGTAGATTATGGATCCGGATCCGTGGATCTCACGAGTTGCACGAATCCCTATCTACCATGGGTTCGGCAGGTCCAAATCGACAAAACGACCCGACGAGTCCAAATCGATGGGTCCGATTTTGGTGGGCGCTTCTAGGCTTAGCTCAATCTAAGTACAATGCTCCAAAGGTCACTGTTGTGTTCAATAGCAGATTGATGGATGACAGGCCAACCCTCTCCATCTGTCTGATGCAGTATATTTTATTATTTTTAGGTGATGAACACGTGAATCTCACACCTGTGCTCTCACTGGCCACTTTTTATTGTCGTCATATTTAAGGTCAGTTCTTTTTAAATTTAATTTCAGTATATTTATGTTAAATTCATCTCAATTTAATCAAATTCAGTTAATTTTATAGTTAGAATCAATACTATGTTCCGAGAATTATTATTCCCGTGATGTGTCTTACCTAATACTGGTTGTAGATACATAGATGGAAGGTTCTAGATCCTTCTAGAGGTAGTATGATCCTATTAGATGTCTTACCTTATCTAGGAATCCTATGTATGGGCGACTCATCAGAATGCCAATATAAAGGCCCCTCTATCATTGTTATGAATACAATTGATTGACTCTATTTACAGTCTTTTTACTTTCTCCTGAAACACGTTATCAGCACGTAGCCCCCAACTGAGCAAGAAAAAAAATGCCCGAAACTCAGAAAATTCCGAAAAAAAAGAAAAAAAACGAAAAAAATTGAATTTTTCGGCCGAAACCCTAACCTCCGGCCGCCGCCGCCGCCAGAGCAAGAAGCTGCAAATCCCCCCAAACGCAACCCCAGGTCTGTAACATGTTGCCTTCACCTTCTTCAATCGGCCGCCGCTTCCCAGCCCTTAAATGTGTTCGTCTTCTGCAAATCGGAGACACCATTGTTGCTGCAATACCAGGACGACGTCGTCCTCGGCCAACACCCCGCACAGAGCAGATCTGCAGCTCGCCACGGCCGTCTTTCCAAGACACTGCACACGCTCGTCGCGCCACGGCCGTCTTCCCACTGGTTCGCACAAATCGGATCCAATCCGTCCGCGCAACTAAAATCCACCACGCTGGCGGCCAGCCCGACCAGCGCGACGCCTCGGGTTTGTGACTGATCCTTGTCGGCCCACCACTAAGGCCGACCGACCCGATTCTTGGCCCGACCCGGCAGCCTTTCAATTAATTTTTTTTAGTCCGACTAACGAAGTAAGAACTACAAGTCCAACGGTGGAGATCTGATTCGGAACAGTATTATCGACAAAACTGTATGCGAACAGAAGCATATCTTTACACACAAAAAAAAAAAAAGAGAATTTCCGCGCGTAAATTTTCTACACAGTGCAGTCGTACTAAAAACATGTTTCCCGATTCGTTAACCGTCGGATCAGTGTAAAATTTTGACAGCAACTTCCCAACACAAATATCCGTATAGTCAACGGTGGAGATCAGATTCTGAGTAATATTGATTACTGAATCTGCCGCCGAACAGAAGCAGATTTTTACGAGGAAATTTGGAGATCCGACCTCATCCAATACCGAGCTGCTGCATCGCCGCGCTCGAGTCCTTTTTCGGCCGATTATCGAGCCCAGTAGCCCTTTTCGGGCGTTTCTCAACTTTCTATTTTCCTAATTCATTTATCATCAACTTGTATGTTTATGAATCTAACTATGTTTATGCTTTACGTGGCATATAGAAAAATACGTCGCTCATGATGATGTGCACGCTATGGAGAAAAATCCATATTTATCCCGTTCAAGGATCAAAGTAAATATAGAACGGAGTACCCACGGAAATATGTTGCTCATATGGAGAGAATCTCCCGTTCAAGGATCAAAGCATATATGGAACCAAGTACCCGTAAGACTTTATTAAAGTTCTCGTTTTTCAATTCCTCTCTTTTGGGAATTTTTTTCTGGGGAATTGGGTATTTGGGTTCTTTATCTCCCACGCTACTTTGCGGTGGATGAGACTATGAGAGGTGGTATCACTCTCGTATGTCGAAGTAAATTGTGTGACGGTCCTGGGGGAGTCACGGATAATTATTGAAAGTCGATATTTGTGGTTGTTGCATACACCACGTTTTGGGTGCGATTTGATGTCGCCGTTTTGTCGATTTTAAACCAATAATTGAATAAAATGAACATTGTCGGTAACGGTAAAGTTATGACTCGTTCATAATTAGTCACGGAATTGTGACGTACAAATGGGATAAACATCGATTGCGACGGATATGTCGTGGTTAAAATCGATTTGTGACGGAATTGTCACGTTGAATTGAGCGACCACCACGTTGGTCTCGACCCAATCCCATACTTGGAAAACTCCATCTTTCATCTTATTAAAATAAAATATTGCATGTGGGTGTAGACATGTATCGTCTCCTTGCAATATGATATATGGAAGAATGTACGAGTAATTCTCATGAATTTTAACATGTAAGGCAATGGCATATTGCGGTAAATACATGAATTCGTTGACCTCGATTATAGTTCGTATGACTATAGGTCCGAATACTTTTCTGAGTATTTGTAAAGGCATGTGCCTTATACATTTGACTATGTTTAGTCGATCTCATTGGATGGTCAAGACGAGTTGGTTATGGTATATTCATTATGTCTCATGGTTCAAAATGCTTAATTATGATGCACCGTGTTGCATCCATATAACATGGCTATTATGACGTATGCTTGCAAATTGAGAATTAACATACTTGGTTGATCGATGTACTTTGGTGGATTTTGTCTACACTTTTGATCATGACTAGGCGCATCCTCCTTGGTATTTGTTTATGCTTTGAAAGTTCAAACGGAATCAGTGGTTTTTAAACAGCCTTAGCTGTACCGACATTCCTACTTTCTCTGCAAGTCTACCAAGTTGGAGTTACCGAAAGGATCATTAGTCGAGATAAGAAATCGAACACCCTGCTGCGTTTAAACGCACCTATGGCTGTCATTGCCATGTTTTTGCATCAACACTTATGCCAATGGATATGGTCTCAACCAGGTTTTCTCACTAAACTTGGGAAATAGTAAACAGCCAATTAAAACATGCACTGTGATCTGAGTTTAATGATCCGTATGGTGCACAATATATGGATAGAAAGATGCGGAAGTCTAGTTTCCAGAACATCTGACCGTTCGTCCATAGCCTTCCTAACAAGGGAGTTATCGCTGTTTTAGTGAACAAAGGTCAAGCTGCGCGGAATTTTATTTCCAGCGATTGTGCTAACTTTTGTCCCAACCAACTTGGTTCCCATCTTGAATTTGCAAGTGGTCTTATAACACATATTTTTCAACCTCTTTTTAGTCGAATTTACCATAGATGATGCAGTTTTTGGTATGCGTTATACACTAAACTATCATCTTTCAAATGTTGAAAAACAGTTTCCTTGGGGAAGCCCAAAATACGCACCCTTATAAGAAGGTCGAGCGTGTGCATGGTAGTGTTATGCCATGCTTGTGTCGTAATTTTGCCCCTTAGGTATAAAACCTTGCCATGTTATGCACTCAATATGATAGATCATTTTGATCGTATCTGGTATAAAATCTCTATGTTGTTAGAGTGTTCGCTATGCTCATATTTGTAAAATTTTGCAAGCGAAATTGAGTGCGTATTAAGCTATTTTCAAGGAATACGATATTTTTGGATTTCGATTTATAAATCCATTGTGACTATGATGAGTAAGTCATCACAATCAATGAGTGGTATAATGCTCAAGTTGTTGAATGCCGAATGGCGTTTTCTAGTCACATATGTTCCGTAACAATTGAACCATGTTATGACTCGATATGCCAAAATGTATCACTCATAGCATCTCATTATGATTTGTGAGAAATAAAATCTTATGCATCACTTGTATTGGATATGTGATAAGAAAAATATTCATGAGTCAATATGGTCCGACTTGCATCGGTTTTTGTAACCAAAAGATGTATTGGGACATTGACACATTTAGGCTTTAATAGTCCGGAGTTTGGAAAGTTTGATGATCCATATACCACGGTATTGTCATGGACGTAATTTTCTTTGAACAAAGAAACTAGTTGGATCAAAGACACCAAAGTACGTTGGTGGAGTCGTGAGCAGGGCTCATGACCGATGATGATATTTATGTCATCCGCGTCTTGTTTTCATAAATATGTGTGACGCCAAACCCCCCCCCCCCCCCAATGATCCTTCTTCGCCATGTTCATTGATTAAAGCCTATTCTTTAGCACGATTAGGAGATGACACCCTCCTATGCTAAATAGAATAATGTAGCGACTCGCATAAGCATGGTGCTGAGTCCTCCCTTTTCACCGAGTCCTTATACATACATGATCATAAATATTAGCCTGGGTGGCTTATGATGCTATGATGGTGTTCACAAATGGTCATACTCAAGTGATAACATTTATATGTTATGTTGTTCCTTTGACAATGATTGATAAGTTGATGAAACCTGAGTTATGGTTGTCCAACTTGCGGACCAGTCATTGTAAAGGTCGGTTCACCCACTTTTTAGATCAAATCTTAAAGTGAAATTTTAACGAGTACTTCCTAACATCTAAGGCTACCTTCTCACAAATTTCGGTGCCATTTGGAGACTTGGAAGGAGGTGAACCACTTAAATGAAGTTTTCACATACCACCAGCCGTCCTATCTACTAGTTTGATGTCATTTCGACCGATTTTTGACCACAAGGTTGATGGTTTTGGAATCCTAAACACCCGTTTATACATGCTCACGAAATTTTGAGGTGTTTGGGGCTGGTGAAGGGAGTGAACTCTTCAAGAAAGCAATAGAGGTTCGATAAAACCAACGGCCTATCATCGGTTCAATTGTTTCTTTATGTTCGATACCGGTGGTGCATGGTGGCGGTTTTGTTGGATTCTCAAGACCAGTAGCTACGGTTATGTAGCATAGGTCAACATGTCATATTCACCTATACCTATCATCATTCAAATGCTTAGTTACGAGTGTAACAGTATGCATTTTGTTAACTAGATTGTGTTAACAATGAAAACCTTTATCGTCCACATGTTCATGTGCCAAAGTGCGTCACCACAATGCATTATGACGGGTTATAAATGATGAATATGACATGCACTTTCACTCATAGACCGCTTAAAAATATACCTTGGCAGACGATCTCGTAAGTCACTTTGATGAGCCAGTCTTCCCGTCGTTAGGGGGAGATGCGAACGATCATGTTCGAGTAGAACGACTTGGAATTGTCGTAGTTTGTCCCTACTGTGTCTCACTAAGTTCCCTAAAGTGACGAGATTAAATACATGCTGCAAACATGTCTGCAAGGATTGTGTCCGGTCATGGACATTCGTCACCTATAAATGGTGATATGGTAACACCACAAATTGTGGTAGATGGTGTTACTAGGCCGTGGATCTCATAGAGTATTGGGATGCCACTTGGTTCGATAAATACTCTCGCTAAGAATGTATGCGAGTTTGGTACATGAAACTTGATCATCTGATCAAATGAACTCATCCGTCTCATGTGATTCTGGATTATAGTCATCATTGGGGGACGCCTCAATGAATGCCAATCCATAAAGAGTACTCTATGAATAAAGCCAGTACATGAGGACGTGGAATGTGAGTTTAATCGAATCATACTTCGTTGAAAATCTACAACGTTGCAGCCTTGGCCAAAAATGGAAACATATGCGACTCCAGTATAAACAAAGTGATAGCCCTTTGTTGAAGTGGTACCGACACTCCAAAGATAAGATCTATCCGTATACTTTGTTAAAGCGAGTGAGAGAAGGAGTTAAACTCACCTCATGGCGCGAGGTTTCTCATGAACGCACTGGAATCGACTACGATGACACGAAACTTAGTTGTGCTATCGTAATGGATGTTATAACATCCACTATCTTTTCAGTTAGATAGTTTCCCAAAAAAACTGACGTGCAACTTGTGGTTAAATCTTATCTTAGTGGGAACTAAGTTAAGTGATGAAAGGATCTCGTGGTGGATCAGACTCAAATCAAGTGGCTCTTGACCACGGAGCGCGTCGGCAAGTGATTGTCCGGAACGCATACTAAGTATATACTTGATTTAGAAGAGATATGAAGCTTTTGCGTGTAAAACTAAGGGTTTATAGTGATGTACTCTTGTGAGACTAAGAGATTCTGCTAAATACAAAGTTAAGAATGAAAGGATCTTGGGGACACTTGATGATGCGTATTCATCAATCGGTTTAAGGCAATCTAAGGGACGGTTTCTGTTGGCCACTAAGTATACTAGATACAGTTTGGGAAATAGTTTAAACAACAAACTGTACGGATTTTAAATCTGAGTGCGTAGCGGAAGTCTTAGATACAGTAGGTTGCTATGGATACAACAACTAAATGTATAGTGTATACTTAATTAATCACAGTAATTAAAACAGTAAAAACTGAAGGTAAATAACACAGTAATTAAAGTGGTTTGAGGTAAACCCCTCTACGTCCACTGGTCCTCCACACAGGAGTAAAAAGTTTATTATAATTACTACGTACACAACTACGTAATTATAACAACACACAATCAATATATCGTTCACACAGATTGATATAAAGATCTTAGCTTCAACCGTTCACACAGATTGGTTTTGAGCTAATGCTTTGACTTGCTTCTTCACACACAGTTCTGAAGCTTCGTCTTCTTCAATGCAAATCCTTCACACACAATTCCGGAGAAGCACAGATTGCTCAGTCCACACAGGGCTGATCTGGGTTTGTTCAAAGTATAGAACAGATGGTGAACAACAACTTTGACTTTAAGAGCTTTCAGCTGATGAAGTGTTGTTCAGAATGATGAGCACTGTATATCTCTTTTGATCTGAGTTGCAGTAAGCTTTGGAGATATGTTTTGCTCTGATAATAATTTCGATAGCTTGGGTAACTGATCTTCAGCATCTTGATGTGATATATATAGTCTTTGAAATATATATCCGTTGAGATGTATCCGTTTGAGTGAGATTCCGTTCCAACGGGATTATAACACGATCCGGATTCAGCGGGATTTGAAGATCAGTTGACTGACAATATTTAAATACTTTATCCTTGAGTATTTAAATACTTCTTTATTCAACGGGACTTGACTTCTGTAGATTCCTTCTTTGTCTTGTTGTGAGCTGTATGGAAGATAACTGTATTGGAGATTCGAGACAGTTTCCATACTTGGTCTTTTATAAGACTTCTTGTTGTACTGAAGGGCTTCACTATATGCTGATTCGAGGCAGGTCTTCGATATAGGATAATGCCTCAATACTTCGATACAGTTTCCTTTACTGTATGCGGATTGGCATATATGTCAAAACCTCTTTATCAAATACCATTCGATACAGGGATCGGATATGTAATATCCGCAATTTTCGATTTTCGGTAAATTTCTTTTTTTCGGCCGGAGTCCGTTTTGACGACTCGCTCATGACCGTTTCGTCATTCTGAGAATGATTAATTCTACACTTTTTGTCATCCGAGTTTGTTTCGGTGTTGTTTTGTTGAGTTCCGTGCTTTTTAGCGACTTTTCCGCACTTGAGTTCGATTCTTGCGAATCTCGTCCGAAACTACTGTTTCGAGTTTCCCGCAAGTCTGTTTAACTTTGTTAGACGTGTTGTGAACTTCGGTTTGGTTATTCGATCACGTATCGTGATTTCCGGGCGTTTTGGGCCATTTTGTAATTTCTTGAAAGTTACGGGTATCCGTATCTCTAATTGTTGTCTCGACTCGTTTCTTGGTCGCGTATGATTAATTATGGTATTATGTTTTCATTTCAGGCCGTTGATGTTGTCTGCGAACTTTTCGTCGTGTTCGTTCCGTATGTTTTCGGAAATCGGGTCGTCGAGCCCTGGTGGTCGGGTACTGGCCGGACGGTTGCGGGACTGGCCGGACGATTGCGGGCACCAGCCGGACAGGTGCGACAGGAACCGGCGTAGCGCACGCTACGGCCGGAAGGCTACGCGCGCTAACCGGCAGGTGTAGCGCACGCTACGGCCGGAAGGCTACGCGCGCTAACCGGCAGGTGTAGCGCACGCTATCGGCTGGCCTAACGCACGCTATTGGGTCTGGGCAGTGGGGTTCTGAGGTTCTGGACTCGGTCAGGATCGGCAGGTAGCGCACGCTACTGTCGGTCGTAGCGCACGCTAACCGGCAGGGGTAGCGCATGCTGTCGTCCGACTAGCGTACGTTACCTGGGTGAGTTTGCTAGTCCAGAAGCTACTGGACAGGTCGGCTAGCGCGCGCAGGCTTCCGGCCGTAGCGCACGCTAGCGGGAGTCGGGCGGACAATCATGGTCGGCAGAATTGGTCGGTGGTGCCGGGTCATCCGGGCCATGGCCGAGAGTGCTCGGTCGATACTGGCCGATAGCGCACGCTAGTCCGGGAAGGCTAGCGCACGCTAGTTCCGGCCCAGTATATATATGACAGACCAGCCACTTTTTCATTCATTTTTCATTTCCTTTCTCTTCGGTCCGCGGCTGGAGCTTTGGAGGGGATGAAGCCATGTTGTTAAACAACAAATCCATGAAGTTTCTGAGTTTATATCACCGATCAATCATCCTATAACATCCTTCGATCCAGCGAATCAAGGTTAGATCTTTAGAACCCTACTTTTGGGTAGATTTGGGGGTTTTCGCGTTTTTGTCCGATTCGTTCCGTTTTGTTGATTAATTCATGATGAATATGATTAATCTTGTTGGTATTCTTAGTTTCCCTATGGATTCATGGTATATTTCGTGGTTTTTACGGAATCGAGAGGGTTTGGTTGTGGTCCGCCCTCGTTGTTGTCTATATACGAATATACATGAATCATAGGCGGGTTTTCGGGTGTATTCCAATTCCGTATTCATTTAGAAATGGTTGTGATTGTATTCTTCGAATCGTTAGGTTCGGTTTCGTTGGTTCCTAGCGTTCGTCGGTGACTTTCCTTTCCGTTCGTTGCGTCGTCAATAATTCAAGGCAAGTATTTTTGGAAACCTTTATGCTTAACGTGGAATGGTAATGTATTTTGTGTGTGATTTGCTCACCTCGTGTTGGTCCGACGGGATCAAGGAGGGAATCCAAAGGGTTGAGTCCTGGATTCATGAGTTTGTATATCTAGCCAATTCGGGAGGGTCCTTAGAGGCCTCGGGCTGGATCAATGATATTACTCTGTTCCCAAGGCGATGCATGTGCGTGTTTTGTTTTTATAATGTGGCCAGCTCGGGAGGGTCCTTAGAGGCCTCGGGCGGGATCTATGATATTACTCTGTTCCCAAGGCAAATTGTTTGACTGTTTGTTTCCGGAAAAGACATGTCTGGTTTTGGCTTTTGAAATTGATATTGGTGCATGTACTATGAAATGTGTAAGCGATTGGTTTTCCTTGAATACTTGTACTAGCGTAATTGGTAACCCATTTGGGGACCCGTTGTCGGGGAAATTCTTGTTATGGATTTCAGGTTATGTTCAGCCAGACGAGCGGGCGCTGGGATGGTACGAGGATGTCGGCCAAGGTTGTTGACATGTGCAATTGAGTCTTGTTATTTCCTACTGTCTCTTTTGATGTGGATGTTTTCCAAATTGTAAACTTATAGATTGTACTCGCGAGTACTTAGGCTTTTCCTTTCGGATTGTGATTGGTCTTCGTTGGAGTTATTGTATTTGTCGGTTGATGTTTATTATGCCGGTTAAATTTGGGACGTGTTGTTTTATGTTCTTGTTGTTAACAATTGTTTCCTTGCTAACCGAGACGGTTAGTCGAGAGGTGTTTTCTTGTGTTAGCCTGGTGGATCCCATGTAGGGGTCCACGGCGCTGTAATACACCTCGAATATCTTGGGGGTGTTACAGAAAATGGTATTGGAGCTCTAGGTTTATGGATACCTAGGCTTGTTGGTTATTTGGGTCTAGTTGTGTTTTGTTTTGCACATTGTCACACCGCTGCCGGCATCTCAGTACATCCAGTGCTCGTAAGTTTTCCTTACTCGATTCTCTTGTTTTCTCGTATTGAAATTCCACTTCTTGAACTGTGATTGCCTCTCTCGTACTTATCGTCGAGTTGTTTTTCGATCCATCCGGTTCGTGTACTTTTGATTCTAGTATTGCACAGTCCTTTATCTCTCTGGAGTATGTACGCCGTTCTGGGCTTGACCGTTTGTCGTTTTGCGAGCCTTACATCGCTAAACTTCCTAGCGTTGGTGGGATCGTTGGTGATCGAAAGATCCGAGTTTTGCTCCGTGGTATACTGTGAGAGGGCTTGACCCTCTAGTCTTTTGTTGTATGATGGAATCTGTGTTTGGTAATTGCGATATACTAAATGTATGTTGAGCCGAATATACTGATGGTTTGGACACCGAAGGGTGCAGTATGATGTAGAAGTTTTGAACATTGAAATGTTCTGGGAAAGGTATTGATGGCAGAGTTTGTTGAGAAACTCACATAGCTGGTTTCGACATATGTCCAAATCGGTGATCTTTGGTTACGCTGTTAAACTTGAAGAGATAGTTTGACATATGCTTGGAATTAGTATTTCCGGGTTGCGCTTGTTGAACTGGTGATTTTTGAATGCCGTATATGCGTGTGTTCGGAAATCGTTAGTACTTGGCTAATTATTGTTATTTACAACCAATGTGTTTCTATTAATAATAATACATGCGGCGTGCATGCTTGAAATTTTCTTAGACTTGATCGTATTGTGGGTTTTTGAAAAGTGACATGAATTTGGGCGAGCCAGCCTTGTATTTTCAAATAAAACCTTGTGTCGGTATTTAAAGGTCGTGTATAAAAGTGTTTAGGACATTTTATAAAATGCTACCACTGTTAAGCCCTTGTCGTTTTTGAAAGGGGTCTTGAAAACGATTTTTAACTTATCGGTTTTATTTTTGAATAACTAGAGTATACGATTTTAAAATCAGATTAGCCTGGGGAAACCTAGGATGTCGAGTCAAGTTGTGTTTGTTGAGTTTTGTCTCGTCGGATTTTGTCTGACTTAGTCGCATCGCGACGCGTCGTTTGAGATCATTGGTCGTGATTAGTATCGAGGGGCGGTCGTCACTTACGTGCGACCTATGGATGTAAAACTCCCTTCCTTGTGTTGTGCCTCGTATGACATGAGTTATTTGTATGATTAGTCGTTAAATGATGGAATCCTTCTGTGGATTTTGATTTCACGATATGTGTTTATTAGACTCTCGTATTTGGTTTATACGAGGAGTGTCATCACTGCTGATGTATTTTCGAACCGCATTTTATCCGCTGCGTGAGTTCTTTCAAAACGGCTTTCGGCATTTTGCAAACTGAGTTTTATTTCGTAAAACCGATTCCCTAAATCAAGTTTTGGCATTTTGGCCTTGAACATTTTATGACGGTTTGACAAATGAGTTTGTGAGTTTTGGAAAATATTACCGTCATTGGTCTTTTTAGCATTTTCGAAATGACATGGGAAATTGTGCTTAGCCTGGTAAACCCGTGTGAGAAAGGTTTACGGCATGTATTTTTTCTGATATGTTCTGTTGTTGTCTCTGTGGGTCGTTATCGCACGCTACGCTTTGCGGCTAGCACGCGCGAGAGTGCGTTGGTAGCATGCTAAGGGGAGGATAGCGCACGCTACCTGGTAGTTCAGGGCAGTCCAGGAGCTACTGGACTGGGTCTGAAGTTCTCGTTAGCGCACGCTAACACTTGGGGTTAGCGCACGCTAACAGTGTATTTTTGGTCAGGAGTTTTGTTTGGTGCCGTGATAGCGCACGCTAACCTTAATGATTAGCGCACGCTAATTGTGTCCAGTATAAATACTGGACACCAGTCTAGAAGTTGCATTTTTCTTCATTTCTTCTTCTTCCTCCATGAGTTTGAGACGTAGCGACTAGGGTTCGCATCTGGGCTGATTTTTCTTCCATCCAAAGGTGTTTTGGAGTATCCTAGATGATTTTTAACATCGTCTAATCCATTGTTCTTCGCCAAATCTAGGTATTTTCTTGAATCCCTAGAGTTGACTTTTTGGAGTTTTGTTCTTGATATCTTTTTCCATCCAGTTTTGATAAACCGATTGTTGTTTTAACGATGTTGTTAAACATATCCTAAGGATTGTATATCACTGTCGTGATTTTGAGCGATTTAATGCGTGTGATATGATGTGTTTAAATGAATGTTGATACGTGCGAATTTTGGGCATTTTGGCCTATTGTACTTCTGAAAAACCTTGGGTATCTTAGAAAATAAACCTCGAGACGTACTTTTAAAATGAATTATTTTCTCACAGTGTTCTCAAGATGACTACTAGCGCCACGCTATGTTTCAAGATTATTTTACTTTGAGGATCAAAATATTTTGAGATATTTCTAATGATTTAGAAATGCATTCGCTTAGACCCGAAGGTGGAATATAGCTGAAAAGTTTTAATTTAACGAAAGGTGTCTTCATTTTTTTTATCAAACGCAAGATGATTTTTTTTAAAGTCTCGATGACGATGTTTGTACTACTTTTTGATATATGATACTCAAGATCAACTGGTGCTTGCAAATTATTTTCAAAAGGTGGTTTTCGTTTTCAAAACCTATCATTCTTATTTGTGGTCCGGGAATATATGTGTGATGTTCGTACTCTCGTTAGGGTGTTAACCCCCGAGTTGTTGTTGAATTGGTGGTGTGAGCGTTGAGTCGTTCGCCACGCAGTTGTCGTGGTAGCCTCTGTGAGGGGTGTGATGTTGGTATTGGATGTTGTCGCCTCGTAGCGGTTTATGCGTTATCGCATATATGCGAGCTGTTAGAGATCGGGTTGGTATGATTGTGTGCATCGATGCTTGTTCCGCGTTGTGTCGGTTGCTTGTTGTATTGTTACCTTGGTTCCGTTGTTGTGAGTTTCGGGGGCGAGGTCAAAGGTAATATTCGTACTATTTTGACTTCTATATTTTCTCTTTCTCCAGTCTATCAATTCGCTCGTGTTCATTGATACCTTCTGAACTTGTTCTGTACCTTGGTTTCATCATTCGAACGAGCTGTAATCTGGTTTTGAGTCGATCTGGTTATCGCTGTGACTTTTCCGAATTCGGTTCGACTATTGTGAACCTTGTTCGGAAGTAACATCTTTTGGTTCTAATAGTTCTTTTATTCGAAGTGGATCGGATTTTGAACTTCTGTATTTTTGGCTCTATCGACTCGTTTATGCTCGTTAACATTTCTGAACTTTCCCCATCCCTTGCTTTTGTTGATCGAACGAGGGTGGTATTGTTTCGGAATAACTCGTCTGTCGTTGTGGCTTTTCAATCGCTATTCCCTTTCCTGTGGATCTTATGGGAATGCACGTCTTGCTGTTCTCACCAGGTCATCCTGGGAGTTGTTGTTTGAATTTTATTATCCTACGTGTTTCGGACATGATTGTTCGATTTTTGTTGTGTCAATCGTTTGTTTGTTCGTTTTTTGTTCTCGTTTCGTGATTGTTGAGCGTTCAGGCTCCTTCGTAATTCCCTTAAGTTCAGGAAATTAGTCTCGTTTTCGATCTTCCAACCCTTGGGCGGTGGAATTCCGTATTTGTTCAGCGTTGACTCGCGTTTTGGTTGACGAACCGTTGGGTTGGTCAATCGTATTGATTTTCGTTCGTTGAATTTTGTGATTGTTCGGATAATCGACTCGATTGTATTGTCTATTTGATGACGCTTGTCACTCGTTGATTTTATTATGTCTCTACCGGTGGCGTTGTGTTAGTCGCCGTGGAGTGTATTTTCACGCCGTATGTCTCTTTGCGTTTCTTGCAGCGTTTCGCCGTCGGGCGCGAGTTTTTGGTTTTTGTGTATCTCGTTGAGTTTTCCTGGCGGGATATTGATTCTCCCTACTTGTTTTAAGTTTCGGGACGAAACTTCTTTTAAGGAGGGTAGAATGTAATATCCGCAATTTTCGATTTTCGGTAAATTTCTTTTTTTCGGCCGGAGTCCGTTTTGACGACTCGCTCATGACCGTTTCGTCATTCTGAGAATGATTAATTCTACACTTTTTGTCATCCGAGTTCGTTTTGGTGTTGTTTTGTTGAGTTCCGTGCTTTTTAGCGACTTTTCCGCACTTGAGTTCGATTCTTGCGAATCTCGTCCGAAACTGCTGTTTCGAGTTTCCCGCAAGTCTGTTTAACTTTGTTAGACGTGTTGTGAACTTCGGTTTGGTTATTCGATCACGTATCGTGATTTCCGGGCATTTTGGGCCATTTTGTAATTTCTTGAAAGTTACGGGTATCCGTATTTGTAATTGTTGTCTCGACCCGTTTCTTGGTCGCGTATGATTAATTATGGTATTATGTTTTCATTTCGGGCCGTTGATGTTGTCCGCGAACTTTTCGTCGAGCCCTGGTGGTCGGGTACTGGCTGGACGGTTGTGGGACTGGCCGGACGATTGCGGGCACCGACCGGACAGGTGCGGCAGGAACCGGCGTAGCGTACGCTATGGCCGGAAGGCTGCGCGCGCTAACCGGCAGGTGTAGCGCACGCTATCGGCTGGCCTAACGCACGCTATCTCGGGTGCAGGCGGTGGGGTTACGAGGTTACGGACTCGGTCGGGATCGGCAGGTGGCGTACGCCATCGCCGGTCGAAGCGCACGCTAGCCGGCAGGGTAGCGCACTTGTCGGCCGACTAGCGTGCGTTACTGGGAGTTTGTTAGTCCGCAGGCTCTTTGGGCGGAGTCGGCGCGCGAGCTTCGGCCGTAGCGCACGCTAGCGGGAGTCGGGCGGGCGGTCATGGTCGGCGGGGTGGTCGGTGGTGCCGGGTCATGCGGGCCATGGCCGAGAGTGCTCGGCCGATACTGGCCGATAGCGCACGCTAGTCTGGGAAGGCTAGCGCACGCTAGTTCCGGCCCAGTATATATATGACAGACCAGCCACTTTTTCATTCATTTTTCATTTCCTTTCTCTTCGGTCCGCGGCTGGAGCTTTGGAGGGGATGAAGCCATGTTGTTAAACAACAAATCCATGAAGTTTCTGAGTTTATATCACCGATCAATCATCCTATAACATCCTTCGATCCAGCGAATCAAGGTTAGATCTTTAGAACCCTACTTTTGGGTAGATTTGGGGGTTTTCGCGTTTTTTTCCGATTCGTTCCGTTTTGTTGATTAATTCATGATGAATATGATTAATCTTGTTGGTATTCTTAGTTTCCCTACGGATTCATGGTATATTTCGTGGTTTTTACGGAATCGAGAGGGTTTGGTTGTGGTCCGCCCTCGTTGTTGTTTATATACGAATATACATGAATCTTAGGCGGGTTTTCGGGTGTATTCCAATTCCGTATTCATTTAGAAATGGTTGTGATTGTATTCTTCGAATCGTTAGGTTCGGTTTCGTTGGTTCCTAGCGTTCGTCGGTGACTTTCCTTTCCGTTCGTTGCGTCGTCAATAATTCAAGGCAAGTATTTTTGGAAACCTTTATGCTTAACGTGGAATGGTAATGTATTTTGTGTGTGATTTGCTCACCTCGTGTTGGTCCGACGGGATCAAGGAGGGAATCCAAAGGGTTGAGTCCTGGATTCATGAGTTTGTATAGCTAGCCAGTTCGGGAGGGTCCTTAGAGGCCTCGGGCTGGATCAATGATATTACTCTGTTCCCAAGGCGATGCATGTGCGTGTTTTGTTTTTATAATGTGGCCAGCTCGGGAGGGTCCTTAGAGGCCTCAGGCGGGATCTATGATATTACTCTGTTCCCAAGGCAAATTGTTTGACTGTTTGTTTCCGGAAAAGACATGTCTGGCTTTGGCTTTTGAAATTGATATTGGTGCATGTACTATGAAATGTGTAAGCGATTGATTTGCCTTAAATACTTGTACTAGCGTAATTGCTAACCCCTTTGGGGACCCGTTGTCGGGGAAATTCTTGTTATGGATTTCAGGTTATGTTCAGCCAGACGAGCGGGTGCTGGGATAGTACGAGGATGTCGGCCAAGGTTGTTGACATGTGCAATTGAGTCTTGTTATTTCCTACTGTCTCTTTTGATGTGGATGTTTTCCAAATTATAAACTTATAGATTGTACTCGCGAGTACTTAAGCTTTTCCTTTCGGATTGTGATTGGTCTTCGTTGGAGTTACTGTATTTGTCGGTTGATGTTTATTATGCCGGTTGTACCGGACGTGTTGTTTTATGTTCTTGTTGTTAACAATTGTTTCCTTGCTAACCGAGACGGTTAGTCGAGAGGTGTTTTCTTGTGTTAGCCTGGTGGATCCCATGTAGGGGTGCACGGTATACACCTCGAATATCTTGGGGGTGTTACAGGATATCCCGGCTGTTTCGATACAGGGTTCTTGTTTTCCCAACAATTTCCCCCGTTTTGACAATTTGCCAAGACTTACTTTCTTAACTTTTCAAGTCTTCTTGATGATGCCAAAACCTTCTTCATGAAGTGATCTTCTTTGATGTCTTCTGGCAGATTCTTGGTCTTTCGTCAAAAGGTCTGTCTTCCAGTAACTTAGTCTAAATAATGAACTGCTCGCAGGCGAGTTCGATATAGTTTAAGGATTTTTACAACTTAAGCTTATGATTGGCGTGCAGGCACAATCTTACAATGTATTCTTAGCTTACAACTGAAATCATGAACTGTTCGTAGACTAGTTCGTACAACTTAATTTTTAATCAAGTTTGTATACTTGAGATTGTTATCAAACAATTTAAGTAATCATACATCAACACAGTAGATTACGAGTTGTAATCTTTCAAGACAAACAAACACTTTTATTGATATTCAAAATAAATTGAGTACAAGGTTTGCTGTTTCGAAAAGAAAAATGACAAATCAAGAATAATATACAGAGATTTCAGCTCCTATCTGTAGTCCGCATGCCTCCATGGCTTTCTCCCTGGATCATTCTCGGTACCACGCCACCAGTTCTATAAGGAATCGTTGCCTCGATCCTGCTATATAGCTCTTCCTTCATAGGATCGATCAAAGGCAAGAATCCAGTCTTCTGGATGGGTGATCCGATCTCCTCTTTTGTGTTTGGATTTCATCTCGATCTGGAGAGGGAGTTTTCCGTCTTCTAGCATCTTCGTAAATTTGTCTGCGGCCTCCACTAACGTTTTATAGCTCTTGAAGATGGCGGATTCCCTGATGAGTTTGACAAAGTATCTCATCAGTTCGTTTTTCCTCCATTGCTTCACTTCATCGGCAGTAGGATGGCGGTTGGTCGGCAGACGAATCTCAGAAGGTCTCTGGATTAGATTTTGCCACGGAACATTTGGATCATGGAATTCAGGTCGGGAGCCTGAAATCTTAAAACTTTGGGAGTGAGGGGCTGGCTTGTTTAACTCGGAAGTGATGCTGTCTTGAGCGGCCTCGAATTCCCTTTCTTGCTGTAGCCTGATTCTCCTAGCAGCTTCTCTTGCCCCTTCCCCCTTTTTGGCCTCATCAAGACGTTCTAGGATTTCTAATGCAGCATCATGTTTCGTCTCGATGTTAGTCATTCTTTCTACAAGGGCGGAAAGTGTCTGCGACATGTCCTTGATACATTTGTCGTGGGCGCGCAATTGAGATCTGTTTTCAATCATGGCACATGCGGTCTTGGCTTCAGCTATTCGTGTTTTGGTTGCTTCTTCCTTCAGGAGTTGCTCCTGCTTGTCTTCCATGATTTTCAGAGCTTGTTTGAAAACTTTTGGCAGAAGAACGAATGCCTCGACAACACGAGATACTTCATGTTGTAGAGTGGTCATCTCCTCCACAGCAGAAGTATGCATCCAATTTAATGCTTTCTCAACGGAAGACAGAGCATTCACTACATCCTGGATGAATACAGTTTGAAGACCAAGTGCGCGCAGGCGCTCTTTTCTAGCGGCAGAAATTGGAGAATCTGGTTGAGCAAAGTCTTCAGAGCTATTCAACCTCCTTACGTTCACGGTTGGGCGTGAAGTAAGTTGGACATCCTCAGGTACGATACCGTCATCGGATTCCACGGTTGAAGGGGCGGGAGCAGCTTGTTCTGGTTCGGCGACAGGGGGTTGAGTGGCTTCCTGTTGCGAAGTTTCTTCAGTAGACATGGATACAGGAGGGACTGAATCCTCCTATTGTCTTTCAGGTACAACTTCTTCGGTGGCAGCAGGCTCAGGTGCCTGTTCCAAAATTGCTTCAACTTCCTCGACTTGAGGGACTGATTCCTCTTCGTCGGGAATTAACTCTTGCTGTGGCGAAGGGGGATTGCTTCGAGTAGATGACCCTTCATCACCTTTGAGTGGAGAGGCGTCTCTAGCTTGAGCCTCTTCACGACTCATCCTCAGACCAGCTTGAAAAGCATCGTCGTCTTCGTCTGAGTCATTGTCATCGTCTTTTGGATGTGCGGGAGAGTCCTCTGACTTGTCCTTTCCTTTCCTTCTTGCGTCAGATTTCTGCAAAAGGTGGCTTTCAATCAGCTCCTTGCAGAAGGCATTATCCCATCGGATCAGGGCTTCAATTTCCATTGAGTCCGTCACTTCTGAGACGAATCTTTCTTCTTGGCTCCAATCGCTCCAGTTGTACAATGTTTCAATGCGGAGCTAGCACGTAGCCTTTCCATGTTAGAAATCTTTCGTAAGCATGTTCAATTTGAACAGAAAGAAGGGTCTTATGAATAATGGAGTCGGGAGGGACTACGTAACGTCCGGAGACGCCGTAGCGAGGATTCTGCATGGTATGGGATCCTGTATGGAAGTGGGACTCCTTACAGGGGATGGTGCCCTGAAGGAAGATGGATCATGTACGGGTGTGGGATCCCGCAGAGGAGAAGTAGCTGTTGGCTCCAAATGGGCAGCCGACTCGCTAAAGTCTTATTCGTTGGCAGATGTCTCAATATCCGTCCTAGCCGCCAAAGGCTCTGGATCTACTGTCGATACAGTAGGGGACACCTCTTCCACAGGGGTTGGGCCCTGGGGTTGTTTTTCAGTGGGTTGAGCCACGGGGGAAACTTTATCGGAGGGCTTGGTAGATTTGACTTTAGAAAGCCTCCTAAGTCTCTTCTTGGGCTTCTCACCAGCAGTGGGTTTCTTGCTATGAGATCTCTTTCTCTTCTTTGAAGATTCCACTTCCTGGAACTTCAAGGACTCATCTCATGGATTTGCGGAAACTGGCATACTTCCAGTTTTTGGATGGTTGCATACCATAGTGGATTGATTATACGCAGTAGGTTTGACGCCTCCTAGGTATATTCTGGAATTATTCTTCTTAGCATCAGCGGATTGCGACAGTCCGCATTTCGTCAGGATATGGTTTAACATCAAACCAAAAGATTTCTTCTGGGTGGCCGGTTTGCACACCTCCTCTTGTAGGCGCTTATTTGGCACCAATTGACCTTTTCACAGGTCAGAATAGCCACCATCATCCTGAACCTCAGGTTGGTACACATTTCGAACGCACCGGTTCGATTCTCAATTATCCTGCAGCAAAAATCATGAAGATATACATATGGGAGACAAAAAATTTTCTTGTGACATGTAGTCTGAACCATGTCAACAACTTTGGAGCCTGTGAACAGTCCATAAAATTTAGTGATTAGCTCTTGAGACCCAAATGTCTCAAGTTGATCCATAGTCAGGCCATCAGCGGGTAGCCTGTAGATGTTCTGGAGCAGATCGTTATCGATACAGATCTCAACTCCTTAGATTGTAGCGGTAATGTCAGCAACATGACCTCCTTGGGCCAATGACAGAAAGCGTACGGCGGCGTTGAGGTAAAATTCCTCAACCAGATGAGCATCGTACTTATCAGCAGTCTGACTTCCAAGGCGATAGAGGCCTTGTTGACGAAGCCGAGTTATGATGTACTCCATGGGTTCTGCGTCGTTGGTTTCAGACAGAATGCGCTCAATGATAACAGATCTTGAAAAGATCCGGCCATCAATGATGTTAGCAGTTTTCTTCAGAGCAGGAGAAGAAGTTTGTCCAGCCATTTGATGATTTCTTAAGAAAAAGTGCAAGAAAATAACCGAAATATGCAGTAAAATGCAGAAAAGTATGTAGGCTGTTTTTGCTTGAGAACTCTTGAATTTGCAGAAAGCGTAAAGAGTCTCTAATGGCAGATTCAGTCCTTTTATAGTTGGGCGGCGAAATAGGGTTTTGCAGAGTACGAATGGTCAGATTTTAAGGGATGGGAACCGGTTTTTGAAATCAACGGTTAAGATGGACTGAGTGTAACTGGTACGCTAATCCATTAAAATGTTTAAAAAATGAGCGGGTCCCACTTCTGACATTTGTGTCACCCTAAATGCCTAAAACGGCGGTTTTAAAACAATAAACAATTTAAAACATCGCGGCTTTTGAGATTCAGTTGTCCAGATGTCGTGTAAGGCATTTAATGTACATGACGTTTGACATAAAAACAGGGCACGTGGACAAAAATTATTTTTAAAAGAAATAATATTATATTATATATATACTGAATCGAAATCCTATAGTATGTGCTGTTTCCGCGTCGATACAGCGTTCCCCCTTAAAAAGGTACATATAGGTTTTAAATTCCATACAACAACTTAAGGATTAATGCTGTATTCATGGGTCCTAAAGTATTCTCCCTTAATTATGCACACGTCAGCTGTAGGATTCATATGTCTTCGCTCGCTACAGTGCTGTATTGATGATTCTGAGTGTACAAATAATTAACGTTGGATACTGTATTCTTGGGTCTTACAGCATTCCCCTCAATTTGTTGAGTAAAAACAGTAATTTACTTACATGGAGTCGGGCTGTAGCATTCCCAATTCTTGTCTGAGCATGTTGAATCTTGCTGTGTTGAGCGGCTTGGTGAAGATGTCGGCCAGCTGAACGTCTGTATGAACTTTTTCAAGGCGAACATCCTTGTTCTCGACATGATTCCTTATAAAGTTGCTTCATGTTGATATGCTTAGTGCGCGAGTGCAGGACAGGATTGTGCGTGATTGCAATTGCACTCGTGCTATCACACATGATTGGAGTATCTCTGGTATCGATTCCATAGTCGGCAAATTGTTCGCATCCAAAGGATCTCGCATACAAAGAACTACCAAGCAGATAGTACTGATTCAGCCGTGGAAAGAGAATTAGCCAATTGCTTCTTATTGAACCAAGAAACGAGTCTAGGTCCAAGAAAGTGACAAGTTCCACTTGTACTCTTCCTATCTAGCTTGCAGCCTCCGAGATCCGAGTCGCTGTATCCAACTAAATCGAATTCGCCTTCCTTAGGATACCATAGTCCTGCATCGACTGTTCCTTTAATGTACTTCAGGATTCGTTTAGCTGTATTGAAGTGTGATTCCTTAGGTGCAACTTGATATCTTGCACACACTCCAACAAAGAATCGGATATCGGGCACGCTAGCGTTAGGTACAGGAGCGAACCAATGAGCTTCCTGTAGAGTGATTGGTCAAACGACTTTCCGGCTTCATCAGCACTAATTTGCACGGAAGTGCTCATGGGGGTTGGCGAGGATTTGGAAGTGTTCATTCCAAATTTATTGAGAAGCTCCTTGCTGTATTTTTCTTGATTAATGAAAATACCTGTAGGCAACTGCTTTACCTGCAAACCTAGAAAATAACTAAGTTCCCCCATCATACTCATTTGAAATTTACTTTGCATGAGATGAGAGAACCTTTGACATAAAGCAAGGTTAGTTGAACCAAAAATAATATCATCCACATAGATTTGTACCATAAGAAAGTCATCACCTTCCTGTATCTTGAACAAGGTCTTGTCCACATCACCTTTCTCAAATCCATTATTGGTTAGATACTGGGACAGGGTTTCGTACCAGGCTCTAGGGGCTTGTTTAAGTCCGTACAGCGCTTTCCTTAGCCTGTAAACTAGGTCGATACCGTCTGTGTTGGCAAACCCTGGTGGTTGTTCAACATAAACTTATTCTGCAAGGTCTCCATTCAGGAAAGCACTTTTGATGTCCATTTGGTATACAATAAAGCTCTTATGGGCGGCAAAGGCTAGAAATATCCTGATGGCTTCTAGTCTCGCTACAGGGGCGAAGGTTTCATCATAGTCTATACCTTCTTCCTGACTATAGCCTTGTGCGACTAGTCTGGATTTATTCCTTATGATAAGTCCATTTCGATCCTTTTTGTTTCGAAATACCCATTTGGTTCCTATAACTGATTGATGTGTGGGTCTGGGTACAAGATACCATACATTGTTTCTTTCGAAACCGTTAAGCTCTTCTTCCATAGATGTTATCCAATGAGAATTATTAAGAGCGTCTATGGTCGAAACAGGTTCGGACAGGGCTAAGAATACAACGATAGTGCACATATTGAGTCTTCTAAGCTCGGATTGAGATTTCCATTCAGGAAACTGTGATATCTCAGCATCAGATTCTTCTTGTGCACAAAGTACATTTCCTTGTGTACTCTGTATTCTCCTACGAGTAGAAACACCAGCATTTATGTTTCCAATGATCAACTCTTGCGGGTGATCTCTCAACCATCTTCGGTCGGGTTCTAATTCAGTATCCCGTACTGTATCGAGAGATTATGTGGATACAGCTTCAGCTTGTACAGCGTCGGCTTCATCCACATCGATTCTTACAGCTGCAGGGTCGATTTCTAAATCAACGACAGGTTCTATGGGAGTTGGAGGATCCAAGATAGATAGATGGTGAATGTTCTGAGTAATATCATCTACTCCTGTAGGGTCAAGGTGTGGTTCGTCAAACACTACATGAACTGATTCCTCAATCGTCAGCTTCCTTTTGTTAAAGATTCTGAAAGCTTTGCTGACGGAGGATTATCCTACGAATATTCCTTCATCTGATTTCTCATCAAAGGTTCTAAGTTGGTCTTTCCCATTATTCAATACATAACACCTGCATCCAAAAATGTGGAAATACGAAACTAACGGAGTTTTGTTGTTCCATACCTCATATGCTGTTTTGTTGTGGTGCTTGTTGACGATACAACGGTTTTGAGTGTAGCATGCTGTATTGGTTGCTTCACCCCAGAAATGCTGTGGCAATTTACTTGCGGCAATCATTGTCCTTGTTGCTTCTTTCAACGTCCTATTCTTTCACTCGGCAATACCATTTTGTTGAGGTGTACGGGCAGCTGAGTATTCGTGCTGTATTCCATTCTCCGAACAGTATTGCTCTATAAAGCGGTTAGTAAATTCTGTACCTCTGTCGGAACGAATGCACACGATACTCGATGCCTTTTCATTTTGCAACTTTCTCAGGAGCTCGGGCAGCTTTGATGTTGTTTCCTTCTTCTTGCTAAGAAAGATCGTCCAAGCATACCTGGAATAATCATCAACAACCATGCAATATTTCTTACCTCCCAAACTTACTGGGTCTACAAGACTGTAGAGATCCATGTGTAGCATTTCCAACACTCTTTGGGTTGAAAGGTAGGATTTGCTCTTCAGGGTTGACTTGATTTGCTTGCCTTTCTGACATGGTCCGCAGACGCTGTCCTTCTTGAATGACACATTTGGCAAACCTCTAACTATTCCCTGTCTTGAGAGCTTGTTGATTGTCTTGAAGTTGACGTGAGACATCCTCTTGTGCCATAACCAGCTAAGATCTGCAGTGCCTTTGGCAACAAAGCATGGAATTGAGGAGCTCATAGGCTTCGATCGGCAATATACATATTACCCGATCGCTTCTGTAAGCACAACTTCCTTGGTTTGGATGTTTTGACTCTCTGCCGATCTATATAGAACTTCACCGAGAACTGTTTATCACAGAACTGGCTAATACTAAGTAGATTATACTGTAAGCCTTCAACATATGCAACATCGGTGACTTTGAATTTTCCGACAAGTAGGTTTCCTTTCCCTCTTGTTCTTCCTTTAGATTTATCACCGAAACGAACTTTTGGACCGCGACCTTCTACAAAATCTGATAGTTTGCTCCTATCTCCGGTCATGTGTCGAGAGCATCCACTATCAAAGTACCAGGTATCCTCCTCTAGAATGTCCTGTAACAAAGAAATTAGGTAGATTTAGGTCCCCTTTGATTTTTGGGTCCATGATTGTTAGTTCCTCTAGGTGCCCAAGTTTTCCTGGCAGCAATTGGTTTACTGTAGGGCATACTCGGTACAGTGTTGCGATATCTACGGGGGGCATATCCGTAGTTGTTATAACCATGATAATTATTATGCATGAAAAATTCAGGGTTATTGTTATTAATCCAGTACGAGTGCCGTCTTGGAGGTGGAGACATTTTCTTAGGCCTAACAGCTTGCCTTCTGGGTCTCCAGTTGGATTCCCAATGCTGTTGTTGATACTGAACCGGCATCTGCTGTCTCGAGGGATAACGGGGCTCTTGTATCCAATACCTCGGCGTGCTGTACTGATAGTACTACCGTGCGGGCCTTTGGTGGTTGGATACAGCCTTCCTTCGAGCAGTGTTGCCGTTGATATGCTCGGGAGCATCTTTGTTGAGTGCGCCTCACGGGATGGAACGGCTTATGATTCCATTGCGGAATAGGATTGCGGGGGCGGAATAGCAGCCTTCGGTTTTCTCGGTACAACAGGTTCCTTCACGGGACTAGGGGTTTCTTCCGATTCTGGAATGTGTTCCACACTCTTGACGAACACTGTACTAGTTTTCCCTTTGTTTGAACATGAACTGTATCCTAAGCCACTTTTGTCATGAGCATTTTGCCCAGTGCTCAGAATTTCTTCTATTCTTTTGGACGATTTCTCGAACGATTTCAGAGTGGTCTCAAGTTCAGTTTCTCGCTTTTCGAGAGTTGTGATTTTGGCTTGAAGTAGAACCAAATCATTTGTCTTGCTCTCGTTGTGAGTTTTAGCCTCACTTAGTTCATGAGCAAATTGATGATTGCTCTCCATGAGTTTTTCAAAATCGACTTTGCTGGTTTTACAATCAAGAGACATATTTTCATAATTTATTTTCAGCAAGTCATTTTCATCTTTCAGCTCTAAATTAGTTAATTGAAGCTGTATATTCTCAGTTTTCAGTGTCTCATGGGCCTTTTGAATGTTTTTAAATTCATTTATCATGTTTTCAAAAGTATGAGATGCATTTGACGGAATAGCTGAGGTTGAACTGACCTCATCGTCGCTGTCTTCACCTTCGGGAATGTCTTTGGCCATAAAGCACATATATGCTTTATCATCAAACTCATCGTCAGATGAATCACTTTTAGTGACCACCTGAAGACATTCTGCTGCTTTGGATGGTGTGTGGGAGGCTTCTGATTCTCCAATCACGGCCTTGAGCTTGTCTTTCTGATGGAGATTAGATTGTATTTATATTATTATTTATATCCTATTGTTTAGGGTTTTAATTATGTTTTAATTAGTTGTTAATGGGTTGGGCTTTTAGGGCCTACACGCCTTAAACCCTAGTTTCATGTTATAAATAGGCGTCTTAGGATCATTTGTAAGGGAGCTTTGGATGAAATAGAAATATATTGGGTTTTATCCCTTTGTTCGTGTTTTTATCGTTGTTCTTCCGGTATTCATATCGAATCAACGGGATTAAACGTTAATCACGTTTGTGTATTCATCCGGATATTCTAAGAATCAACGGATTAATACGTATACGCTTCCGCTTGCTGCATCACTTTCCAAGCACGTCTTCTTTCATCTCTCTCTTGTTGCTCGGCCTCCGGCAACCTTTGGACTTTGGGATGAGGACATTTATTTGCATAATGCCCTGGTTTCCTGCAATTATAGCACAGGTTAGCATCACCAGATGATGTTTCGGTACTTACCTTGTGGACAGGTTTGGGCCTGTAGGGAGTCTTTCCAGACTGTTTGATGAACTTTTTGAATTTGTGCATGAGAAGCGCCATTTCATCTTGAGACAGGATGTCGTCGTCACTGTCAGCATTCTTGTGACTAGGCTTCGACGAGCTGGGCATGCTGTGTCGACGGTTCGATACAGCGGCTAGAGCTGTGACCTTTGAAGGAGATTCTTCAGCTTTCTCTCTTCTGTCAATATCATACTCAAAAGCTTTGAGGTCAGAGAAGAGATCAAAAGTAGATATTTCATTAAGATTGTAAGGTACACGCATAGATGTGGTCTTAATGTCCCATCGGGCTGGGAGAGATCTGAAAATTTTTAAATTCTTCTCCTTTTGGGTATAAATTTTGCCCAACGCTTCAAGTTCACCGACAATACCAGTGAATCTGAGGTCAAGTTCCTCAAGTGTCTCAGTTGGTTTCATTTCGAAAGATTCAAATTACTGAGTCAGTTTTGAAATCTTGTTTTCTTTTGAGAGCTCAGTTCCCTCACAAATCAACTTGAGTTTATCCCAGATTTCTTTGGCTGTTTTGCAGCTCTTTACCTTTGAGAACGTGCCTTTGTCAAGAGTGACAAATAACGCGTTCTTAGCTACGTTGTCAAGGTTTGCTCGTTTTCTTTCATCTGTGGTCCATTGCTCGCGATCCTTCTCGAGCATCTCAGCATGGGCTTGGCCTTTAATCCTTGCGGCCGTGTTTACCTTCATGATCTTGATAGGACCATCCTGTATAACAAAAATCATCTCTTCGTGCATTGCTGCAAGATGAGCCTCCATCCTAATTCTCCAGTCACCAAATTCGTTAATAGAGAACATAGGAACTTTGTTAATCATAGAAGTATCCATGTGATAATACAGAAATGAAAGAGACTGTTTTGAAAATAAGTGATTTTGGATCTGATTCGGTTAAAAATACGACTGATTCTTTTTAGAATCAACCGCTCCGATACCACTTGTTGGCCACTAAGTATACTGGATACAGTTTGGGAAATAGTTTAAACAACAAACTGTACGGATTTTAAATCTGAGTGCGTAGCGGAAGTCTTAGATACAGTAGGTTGCTATGGATACAGCAACTAAATGTATAGTGTATACTTAATTAATCACAGTAATTAAAACAGTAAAAACTGAAGATAAATAACACAGTAATTAAAGTAGTTCGAGGTAAACCCCTCTACATCCACTGGTCCTCCACACAGGAGTAAAAAGTTTATTATAATTACTATGTACACAACTACGTAATTATAACAACACACAATCAATATATCGTTCACACAGATTGATATAAAGATCTTAGCTTCAACTGTTCACACAGATTGGTTTTGAGCTAATGCTTTGACTTGCTTCTTCACACACAGTTCTGAAGCTTCGTCTTCTTCAATGCAAATCCTTCACACACAGTTCCGGAGAAGCACAGATTGCTCAGTCCACACAGGGCTGATCTGGGTTTGTTCAAAGTATAGAACAGATGGTGAACAACAAATTTGACTTTAAGAGCTTTCAGCTGATGAAGTGTTGTTCAGAATGATGAGCACTGTATATCTCTTTTGATTTGAGTTGCAGTAAGCTTTGGAGATATGTTTTGCTCTAATAATAATTTCGATAGCTTGGGTAACTGATCTTCAGCATCTTGATGTAATATATATAGTCTTTGAAATATATATCCGTTGAGATGTATCCGTTTGAGTGAGATTCCGTTCCAACGGGATTATAACACGATCCGGATTTAGTGGGATTTGAAGATCTGTTGACTAACAGTATTTAAATACTTTATCCTTGAGTATTTAAATACTTCTTTATTCAACGGGACTTAACTTCTGGAGATTCCTTCTTTGTCATGTTGTGAGCTGTATGGAAGATAACTGTATTGGAGATTCGAGACGGTTTCCATACTTGGTCTTTTATAAGACTTCTTGCTGTACTGAAGGGCTTCACTATATGCTGATTCGAGGCAGGTCTTCGATACAAGATAATGCCTCAATACTTCGATACAGTTTCCTTTACTGTATGCGGATTGGCATATATGTCAAAACCTCTTTATCAAATACCATTCGATACAGGGATCGGATATCCCGGCTGTTTCGATACAGGGTTCTTGTTTTCCCAACAATTTCCCTAAGAGACGATAAAGTAATGCCTATATGATTCCCAATGACTAGTCGAAATCATCATAAGACTTGGCTCACTTAAATAATGATGCAGTCTTAAGAGAAAAGTACGGTATTATATACTCATGTTTGACTCGATGTACTCATTTGTAATAATCCGGTAAAGCCACTGTGATGATGGCCTAGGATGCGCTTACGCAATGTCTGTGATTGACAAGAAGCTTGAAGCTCACTCTATCTCGATAAAAAGGACACTTGAAAACTGATACCCGAATCTGCCTAGAATGTGTTGGTCTATCTCCCATATGACCTACATGGCAGCTCACTTGCTGGAAAATGGTGAAATTGGTACCATTGGAAAGGTTTGTGTCTACTTTCCAAGGAAACCAACCATTTGATCACATCCATCATGTTGAGTGACATATGACTATTGTTGCAAAGTAGGACAGGATATGTCCGGTAATTTGCTGAGTCAACTTCGATAGAGCTTTGTGATCTGCTCAGGTCGATCTAGGTTACGTACTATATGTGAATGAAAAGCTATGGGTGTCTAGTTTTCATATGTTCTTATAGTTTCGTAGATGCCTTTTGAATCGAAGAAGTTATGACAGATTTAGTGTATGGAGGTCAAGAGTTTAGAAAACTTGATAAGTCTTTAGCGACTCTGCACTTTGGATGTGTCGCGCTCTTTTTGTCCTTAGACCAAGATTTGTTTTTTCCCATTGGGTTTTCACTTGGTAAGGTTTTTAACGAGGCGACCTATGAGAACATCCATACAATGATGCGTTGTACTTCTGTTCAACTTAAACCAAGAGGTGTTTTTCCCACTGGGTTTTTCCTTGGTATAGTTGTGAGGGCAACTTGGCATCCGACTCCTATGATTTGAGGTACTCATCAGGGGGAGTCGTTATGTATACATCAGGGGGAGTATACATGACATGTTATCTTGGTGCGTTGCAATCTTTTCCTCATCAAGCCTTTATTTTTCCCATGGGGTTTTGTTTTGGCCTGGAATAGGTTTTTACGAAGGCAACATCTTTTGCACCATTGTTGTATTAGTGCTCGACACAGGGGGAGTGTTCCGGGAATTATTATTCCCGTGATGTGTCTTACCTAATACTGGTTGTAGATACATAGATGGAAGCTTCTAGATCCTTCTAGAGATAGTAGGATCCTATTAGATGTCTTACCTTATCTAGGAATCCTATGTATGGAAGGACTCTCATTGTAATGCCTATATAAAGGCCCCTCTATCATTGTTATGAATACAATTGATTGACTCTATTTACAGTCTTTTTACTTTCTCCTGAAACATACTATTAATTATTACTCCCTCCGTCCCGCCGATCTTGGTTCATATTTCTTTTTGGGCCGTCCCAAAATACCTGGTCATTTCCTTTTTAAGACATATTTATCTCTCACAACTTTAAATAATATATATTCATACTATCACTTTACACACTACTTTTCAGCTTTTCTTAAATCCCGTACCGAAAAGCAAATACTCAAGATGGGTGTGACGGAGGGAGTATTATTTATATTACTACCACCATACCCCAACGCTTTTATTCCTATATGTTATCTTAAGTGGCAAAGATGGTTGCACGCGTGCAACATCCCTCTTTTATTATTCCATGCGTCCCACTCATCATAAGCATTTACTTTTTGGCACGAGATTTAAAAAAAGTTAAAAATTAGTGTATAAAATGATGATATGAATATATATTATTTAAAGTTGTGAGAGATAAATGTGTCTCAAAAAATAAATGACCAAATATATTGGGACGGCCCAAAAATGAATATGAACCAAGATCGGTGGGACGGATGGAGTAGTAGTTACTAGAAGTCCTCCCGTGCGATGCACGGCGTAAAATATTAAATATTTTATTATATTAGTAATATGTAATTGGAATTTCAATAATATTGTTAAATTATTATAAAATATACCTGAGTTAATATACACACACATATATATACTATTATTTGATTTACTTCCATTTATAAATCTTATCATATGATCAACGAGCACATGATAAGAAAATCGTAATTGAATTAAGCATCGGTATTTATTTTTTTATGTAGAACAATATGAATCTTATATCTAATTTAATAAAAGTATACAACTTTTATTAAAAGTATACGACTCATATTCTTATTAATATAATTTTTTATAATTATTTTACTATTTTATAATCATAACAAAATAATTTTGAAAATTAAATAATTGTTAAAGTACAAAACTATGAAAATAAACTAAAAATATATTTTTCTCTTATATTTTTATATGGAAACATTTTAATCATCTAAATATATCATAATTATATTTAAATTACTTTTTATATATATATATATACACTATATGAATACCAAATTAAAGAGCACGAAGTAAGAATTAATTTGATATATATTTTTATCAAAAATAAAATTGATACAAAAAAGTTGTAATTGTTTAAACTATTAGGTTAAAAATAAAACGAATAAAATTGAGAGGAAAGTTTTGATTGGTAGATACTAGTATATAATGGAATAACCCTCTAACCCCCTTCCAAATCAAACGTCTACTTTTGTAAGATTTTTAAAAAAAAAATTAACCTGGAGATGACACATACTTCTTTAAATTCTTTTGCGACTCTCTTTTAATATTAAGTGTGGATAACTAGTGTTTGGACCTGGGATGCACGGGCGTACAAGATTAAGTAATTAAAATGCATGAATATATAAATTTTCGGTTATACATTTAATAAATAATAATTATTCGATTAGTGAAATTTAAAATTTGTATCGTAAACCTAACACATTTTTAAGTATAAGGACTCGGTGAATGGAATGATTTAACTCCATGCGTATGCTAGTTTCTACTTGTTCTTTTTAGCATTGGAGAGTGTCGCTCTTAATCGTGCCAATAAATATGCTTTAAACATTGAACACGACTTAGAAAGATCATAAAGGAGGTCTCTGGCATTATACATGCTCATGAAAGATTATGTGAATGGCATAAATGCCATCATAAGTCGTGATCCGTGATCATGCCTCCACGAATATAATGTCGTGTATCTGATTCGACTAGCTTTTTTGCTCCAAAAAATAATGTCCATATCAACACCAAGATATATGATCATCAAAACACGTCCAAAGTCCGGATAATTTAAAGCTTAAATAAGCCCAATGTCTTATTACATTAGTTGGTGACAATAAACGTGATTCAAATTGAACCGTATGGACTCGTGAATATTCCTTCACATGCCAAATACGAGTGATGCATAAGACTTATTTCTCACAGTGAGATGTTATAAGTTAAACATGTTGGCATCATTAGGTCTAGCATGGTTCGATTGCTACATAACATATGTGAATGGTAACATGTCGTTAAGCATGAACAATTGGAGCATTATACTACTCATTGCTTATTTTATGATGATCTAGTCATCATAGTCACTCGGATTTATAGTACACAAAATCCATGAATATTTTGTTTCTTGCAATTACCTGAACTAGTACTCAATTTCAGTGGTCGACCTTTAAAACATGTAAATAGCATAACGAACATTCTGAGAACAAGAGAATTTAGAATGGATATGATCAAGATGATCTATCGCACTGAGCCCATAACATGATAACACTATGCCTAAAAGGCAAAAGTATGACACAAACATGGCACAAAGATACCATGCACTCACCCGACCTTCTTAGGTTGAAGAGGTGCGAATTTTATTTTCTCCAAGGAAATTATTTTCCAACACTTGAAAAACATGGTATTTTGGCATAAACAATTTGCACTTGCATACCAAAAATCACATCAATTATGGCAAAATAAGCCAAAATAGGTTGAAAAATTATTCATTAAACTGCTTGTAAATTCGACATCCAAACCAAGTTTTTCTATACAAAAGGCAACACAAGCATCGGAAAACTTAATTCCCGGTGCAATTTGACATTTGTCCACTAAAATAGGCATAACTTTTTCCTTAAAAGGAATATAGATAAAGGAATATAGATGAATGCTCAGATACTCCGGAACTTAGACTTTCCTATTTTTCTATCCATATGTTGTACACCATATAGATTTGGTGCTCGTTTTAATTTGATGTTTTAGTATTCTCAAGTGAGAAAACAAAGTTGAAAACATTATGTTATGATGCAAAAAGGACCCATAATCTAATTCTCAAAAAGGAAAATTCCTAAAATTGAGGGATTGAAGAACAACAATGTTTATAAAATCTTATAATAGGGCTTGGTTCACATCTTTATGCAAATTGCAGTTTTCGCCTCGATCCTTGAACGAAATGAATAAAATTGCTTCTTCACATGGCGTATATATCGTCTTGATATGAGTGATATATTTTTCTATATAGCACGTGAAGAATAAACATAATTAGATTTGTACACATACACTAATTAAATGAATATGTTATAAAACACCATGAAAGAGACATTTCAATTACTCTTTTGTTTTTATATAGTGTGAATGACTATTATGCCCCTGATGTAAATATGTAATTACGATTGTGCCATCTGAAATTTTCCTATAAATAGGACTTCAGTTATTAATGAAAATCATACCTGAGAATCATTCTCTAACTTCTCTCTCTAAATTCTCTCTATAATATTCCGATTTCATAACACGTTATCAGCACGACTCTAGCCATTTGAGTAATATGACAAGAGTATGCTCTACAGTTGCATCTTATAGATGATCCTCTGTATCAGAAATCAAATTATTACAACAGAACCTCAAAATCTATACAAAACCAAAACTCTCAGATTCTGAATTCCATCCCAAAAGATTCCGTTGCCATGTTCAACATCAGGATGCTTTAACGAACTACCACCATTTTGGTCTGAAGATAAAAAAGCAAAATGGAAAAATTCTCAGACCAAATCACAGCCTCTCTTATATCTAAGCAAGAGGAGAAAAATGAAGATCAGAACCCTCCATCTAGTTCTCAACCTAAGGTCCATGATCTGCTTTCTGAATCCGAGGAAGAAAACTCACCAACCAGAGGGAGGAGGAAAACTATAGAAATATAAAGAAAAAGATAATAAGTCAAAAAGGAGGACAAGAAGAAGAAGAATGTTACTGAGAAGCTCTTCGGCACTGATCTTGAATTCATGGTTCTCCAATTCAGCCGCCGTGTCCGGTTCGTCGCCGGAACCCGATACCCTTCACCAGTTACCCAGAACCCGATCTTTCCGTCTCACGATGTCGCCTGAGGACAACTTGGGAATGAGTACTCGGAACGCGTTCAATTCGGATCTCAAGGATCCGTCCAAGCCCAAGAAGTGCTTGAGGCTGTCGGCGTCCCCTAAGCCCGTAAAAATCAAGGAGATAAGAGAACAGGATCTGCTTTGGTCATCCCTGAGGTACTCTCCATCTATATGTTAATATATGTGATATATGTATATTGCTGAATCTTAAAAAAAAAAAAGGGCGATCGAAACTGAAGAACAGAACAGGGGGAAGAAGACCTGCTGATGAAAGTTAAAAACAAAAACGAAAAAAAAAGGATGTTGACGGAGGAAAAACAAAAAGAAAAGTAATAATAAAAAAAAATTATTAAAAAAAAAGGGGGAAGTTGACCGCGTTGTCGGCAATACAAGTTCTGACAGTAGCAATTTCAATGCAGTTCAAGGTGAAATACTATAAAAAAAATTAATAAAATAATGAAAAAATAAAATATTCTTTTAATTTATTAAATCATAAATTCGTTTTTCTTAAATATAAGATACATATTATATCAGAATTGATTTTTCTTGATACCATCGTGACCCATTTCACGAGAGCTTCAATTTAACACTAATATTGATATGGGTAGTAACTCCTTTCATATATGTCATTGTTAAATTTATTAAAATGTGCGAATTAATATCCAACTCCGGAAATCGCAAAGAGTTATACATACCATTACATTTGCTATTAACGGCAGTCGATATTTCGACCTATACCTTGACGATGACTATTTTGAGGAATTGATTGGATGATCCTGCTCTGGTAGAAGCAGATAATTATTTTGCAGTTTAAATTATGTCTTTTACTTATCTTAAAGTGGTGGTTTAAAACCACATATTTATTGCGTTTATTTTATATAATTATAATACCTCCCATGTGATGAGTTCAATTATCACAAGACGGATGGTTTTACATTTACGCAATTTATATATTATATATCACCATCGTGGTTGGTTATACCACATGAATGGTTCATAAATCCTGCTCTCGAAGAAGAAGCAGTTGATAAAAATAAATCCTACTCTAAAGAAGTAGTTGATCGATTATCTAAATCCTGCTCTGAAGAAGCAGTTGAAAGAAATAAATCCTACTCTGAAGAAGTAGTTGATCAATGATTCAAATCCTGCTCTCGAAGAAGAAGCAGTTGATGGATATAATATCCGATCTCCATGATTAAACATGAACGGAGAAAATTGAGAAAATGATACCATAAGCTATCAGCGATTAATTAAAGAAAATCTCATGCAAACTGCATGGTGGAATCATTTGACAAGTGATATGAAAAACTATCACTGGAAAATAATTGCTCAATAAATCCCATGTTGATTATATTACATGGTGGATCATTAAAATCATATTGATATGAAAATGCTTATTGAGAGGCATATATCATATATTCGTGAAAATAATGTATTTGCATAAAAGCAAAAGATGATTTTATTATTGCTCTGGAAGAAGCACACAGTAGTCGAAGTGAAAATATCGAAACTAGCTGAAAGGCAGTAAACACTCGACAATATGAAACGCGAAAAAGAAAATACATATGAAATCGATAAAAAGAAAAGGGGTGCGTCTCGAGAGTATAAAACTCCGTAACTCTGCCACCCCCTGGCATCAGAGTTTATAATGAAAGATCTAAAGGATCTAAACTTCTTTTTCGTTTGGCACCAATAGTCTGTGGCTGATGAGCTTTGACTTCCAAATTCTTAACTGAAATATATGCCTGAAACTTTATAAGTAGATCAGCAACAGTGTCAGCACATATTATTATATCTCGTGATGGCTGAGATATAAACTTGTGATCTACTCCTTGATCCAGAAAGGTAAGCAAATCATTGAAGAAATTATTAATATTCAACAAACCTATAGGTTTGGTATGGAAGTCCCGCTCAGCCCATGATGTGATGTTGAATATCTCATTGAGTGTGCCGTAGCCACCTGGAAGAACAATAAAAGCATCACTATTATTCACCACATACATCAAACTATCATGAACAGACTGTGCTTGAAGCATCAACCCAGTTGAATCTCCTATACTACTGGTTCTGACTGTGGGAAAGTGTAAGGCACTTGTTACACTTATTCTCCCATTTTGTGCAGCATCTAAAAGATAACCCAAAAATCTATGATTACTCCCACCATACAATATATCGATTTTGTGCTTTCCTAATTCTTTTACGAATTGATATGACATATCTATATGCTGGATATGACCTATCAATTTGGATCCACCTAAAATACATATAGTTTTAATTGGATGAGATCTATATGAGGATTCTGAGAACTCCATCTTTCTACACTAGACTTTCAAAATACTTTTACGAGAGATACATTTTCTGATTTGTGGATCCCAAATTTAAAGAACAAATTTCTTGCTAAACGACAAATGACTTCACTATTTTCATTAAAAAGGGAGCGGCATATAAGACATTACTTTTGACAAAATTGCAAAAGAAAACGATAGATATGATATTATATTTTTCAATGAAAATGATGTTATCGATCGGCAGCTGAGAAATTTAAATATTGAAAAATAATATTCATCAACTTGCATTATTTTTCTATTACCTTATACCAACTTTGATAGAACGGACTTACAAACTGGATCTTTTGAGATTAATTTTTCATGACTATAACGTTCCCGTTCATCCTTAAATTGTATCCACAAAGCCATTAGTTCACGATGAACGTATCCACTAGGATGTGTATCAAGAATCTGTTGGATATCATGATCCATAGATTCCTTACTCAATCCATCCTTGATAAATGCTATTTTATCTTCTCGATTTTTGGATACAAACCCCACAGATTTGCATCGTGTGTCACATGTCCACCGAGCATATTTATAGCACCCACCTAATCTTTTTTGCTCTCCGTTTCTTTGCAAAACTACTCTTACCTGTACCTGGCATGTACTTAAATGAATTTGAAAATTCGCCAGATAGTCGAACTTGTGCTTCGATTAACCATCAAATATCTTATGGGATGCCATTTCTCATTAGCACCCTTAATCTTTCGAGTCGAGCTCGATAAATTCTTTTTATGATATTCACTGGAAGAGATGGATAATATTTACGAAGATTCGAAAGCATTGAATCCATTATGATATTTAGACCCTCGGTATGGGTGAATTTTGTGAATACAATGATAATCTATTTATAGATTGGAATTACGCGTATGAGATTTGACTCCGCGTCATGAAGCGTATGAACTACGGCTCTATATATTTGAATAATGAACATAATATGACATGTGGGAGCGGCGACTCCATGTTGAAAATGATGTGCAATAATGGCACCGAAAAATGATGTGATATGCCGGTAAAATACCTATATGGTGATACAGACACATCATGTTTTCAAATATTTGTTCTCGATTAATATCACTACTAGCCAATATTGGGAATAAATTCCTAATAAATTTGGAATATATTAAGGGGGAGTATGGGCCCACTTCCTCTATATGTGAACTACAAGATATTATGGATCCACTAGATAGTCACATGTGTATATGACTCGTAATCAGAAATTTACGAGTTGTTTTGCTCACGGTTTGAGCATATATTCCATATCAGATTGAGCTAGTAATATATCCCAAATAAATTTTTATAGATCCGAGAAAGGATCAAGATATGCGCATACGAGTGGGATATCAATTGGCATACTATTTGAAGTCCTCCAGCCAATATCGAGAACATAATATATAAACTCCCATGACTGAAGATGAATACTGAGATACTGGCATGTGTTTGGTGCTCAAGAAATCTCTCAGCATGAGGGGGAGTATTGGTAGTTGGAAATATGCGAAATGCATCACATTTTATCCTCACAATTATATGAACATGAAGTTCAAAGATGCATGATAGACTATTAATCTTTGATACCAACTACAACTGCTTTGATAAATACATAATAATTCCCCGAATATGAATCAAAGCAAATGATAAAAGGAGGCATATACTTTTGAGAAGTATATAGACATAACCACAATGTGTAATTCCAATGGATGATTGATAATGAGATATCTCGGCAAGTTATGTTGCCATGGGGAAGTAAAAAATGTCGACACAATATAGCGCTATGAATAAAATGAGGATATCAATGATTGGAAAGAGGATATCGATAAATGATATGAGGATATCCATGACTGTGAAATATGGATATTGAAAATAAGGATATTAAAATCCATGATTTGTGAAAATGAGGATATTGAAATCCATCAAAAAAATTGAAATATATGCCCTTATAATAAAATGAAATATATGGGCTTACTGAAAATGATTCGTAAGGAGATTTTGAACATATTATCAGTGCGTGCAGTCACTCAAAACGTTGTGAACGAAAATTATATGTTGTACTCTTTTCCTTGGCTGAGGTTTTATCCCACTGGGTTTTCCCAGCAAGGTTTTTAACGAGGCAGCCTAATCACAACAAATATGGAATCTCAAAAAGAAATTTGGAATATATTGCAATGAATATGAGTCCGATATTACAAACTGCACTAAAAATGATACTCGTACTAATCCCTAGAGGATCATTGAAATGCCTGGGGCATATTTATATAAAATACGCGTTGCACTCTTTTTCCCTTGACTGAGGTTTTGTCCCATTGGGTTTTCCTAGCAAGGTTTTTAACGAGGCAACAGGAATGGCGTATTAGTATGAATAATGTACTCTTTTTCCTTCATTAGGATTTTTCCCACCGGGTTTTTCCTAATAAGGTTTTAACGAGGCATATTCATGGCATAATGAGGAACACTACAAAGATCAAGATTATTCCTCAAAGCTTGAAAATGGAAAGAGTTGTTGTACTCTTTTTCCTTCGATCAAGTTTTTCCCACTGGGTTTTCTTGACAAGGTTTTAATGAGGCAACACATGGATACTCCAACGAATGATATACATGACAGATTCACTCAGTTTTTATCCCACGAGGTTTTACTGAGACGGCACAAGAATACTCATACAAGAATTATCAAGATAAGGGGGAGCAAATTTACGAGATTACAGATTACTGAAGATTTTATCCAACGGAGCTTTCCTACCAACATTATGATGCAACATGATATGATTGCCACAAGCTCCAATACAAACAGTTTGAAAGTTTTTCTCCCATTGGGTTTTTCTTCAAACTAGTTCAGCAGATATTTATGTAAATAGTCATTCAAGGGGGAGTGTTATAAAACACCATGAAAGAGACATTTCAATTACTCTTTTGTTTTTATATAGTGTGAATGACTATTATGCCCCTGATGTAAATGTGTAATTACGATTGTGCCATCTGAAGTTTTCCTATAAATAGGACTTCAGTTATTAATGAAAATCATACCTGAGAATCATTCTCTAATTTCTCTCTCTAAATTCTCTCTATAATATTCCGATTGATAACAGAATAAACATAGTTAGATTTGACACGCAAATTTTTCTTCGGTCTTCTTCTTCTTCTTCTTCTTCCGAACTTTAAGGAAAATAATGTAAATAATGAATTCAGTAAATACACAATATTTATTGTGAATAAGAAAATTTATTTTACTAACAAGATGATTTTATGTAGATATAAATTTAGTGTTTATTTAGGTTCCATTAAGTTCGGATAAATTCTTGAGTCACAAAATAATTAATAGAAAAACTGAAACTGGATCCGATGATAAACGAATCAAGCTTAGAGCTTGACAATACTTTTATATCAATTGTCATTGCGGGCAGTTTTCAACATAATAACTTGTGACATAAGACTTGGCTCTAGACAAATTATGTACCATAGATAGAGACTCGACTTTATAATGCAGAATTGGATAATATTTTAATTTGAGACACAATCCATCAATTTCAAATAAGTCAACGCATCAGGGGCTCTATTTCGAGTTTCTTTAAATTAAACTTCACCGTTAACTTTTCCACTTGCAAATAAAAATCCTACAAAATAAAAATAAATTCGAAAAATATTATTAATAAATCTTGTAAAAATAGAAATGGATAGTTTCAAGTACAAAAACAAGGATCCAGAAAATACAAATAAATTTGGTTGATTAGAAACACTGCCGGATGCATATATATATATATATATATATATATATATATATATATATATATATATGTATATAGCAAATAAACTTTTTGTTATGTGTTAACCAGAACTAATCTAATCCATTTAAATTTTTAAATCAATGGATGATATTTATTTTCTTTTCATTTTTGTTTCATTCATTTTATTATACAAAATGGAGATAAGAATCTTAAGCCTTAATTGTAACCGTAGAATCCTTAATTCCAGAGTGCTCATTAATCTATTCTCAATCATAAATTTTCTATTCCATTACTCTCATCTCTCATTTTGGTGGATATTTTATGATTATTGTGTTGTTTTAATAAAAAAATCAATATTTCTTTTCTTCTTATTTTGCTCACCCATTTCGATATTATTAACTGAAAATAAACTTTTATCTATTCGACTAACTCAACACTTTCAAGATTATCGGTATGCAATGTGTAAGCAAATTTTAAGCCTCATTCTTATTGTATATAAGCAATGTAAGCAAATAACTATAAATAAGCAATCCAATTATCTTAACCAATAAAAATTATCTAATTAAGCAATTCAATGTAAACATATCTTTCTCATTATTAATAAGCAATTCAAAATTTATTATCTAAGCAATTCACACAACTAAAATAAACCACATTTAAATGTAAATTTGTAAACAACCTCCATATACAACCAACACTACAATCTCCATGTAAATTACAGGTAAATTTACATTAAAATAATATAAATTCAATTTACAAATTTAAATTAAATAAATAGGTAGACATTAATTTCGTAAAAGCTTTTGCTTCAAAGCGCAACATGTAGGCAAATTAACCAACAATAAAATTTTTGTATTTATATGATTTAAGCATCAATTTGATTATAAATAAACAATCGATAAGCCAGTAAATAGCAAACTGTATCACTTTAAAAAATAGCAAGCTATACAATCAAAACTAAATATTTGATTTTGTATAAATAAGCATACCTCTTGCTTAATAAACTATTACAAGAACCTTTATATGTACCAATATAATTAAATCTTCAGTGCCATAATAAAATTATAAGCATTGTAGTAGTCGTACGTAAGCTTAAATTATGTATAAAGTAAGCAACTAATATTCCTTGTTTGATTAAAATTATATATATATATATATATATATATATATATATTGCGGCATGGTGGTGAAGGTGCACCACCAAAAAATTTACCAAAATGATATTAAAACGATGTCGTTTTAACATCGTATCGGTCAAAGCGAGGTCGTTTTTGTCGTTTTTTATTAAGAGAGATGAAAGTAATAATTCTTTTTGTCGTTCGTTATTTTATTTTTGTGGTACGTCGGTGCACGATTAGTTTTAGGATCCTAAATTCGCCTATGACTACAAATGAATTCTGAATATTGGCAGCAAGAAAGACTAAATAAAGTTTAAAAGTATAAATTTTTCTATGATAATTAAAATAATTCATAAATTTAAAACTAGGAAAAAATCGAAATTTCCGAAACAAATCTGAAAATTACAATCAATTTAGAAATTACAAAAATTTGTATGTTTATATTAATTTCAAATTTTTAAGAACATTTTTACAATTTATTATAATTCCAATATTTCACTGGTAATTTTTATTATATTTCTTAAAAATATAAATGATTCATTCAAAATAATAGATCATTTTTTAATTATTATTTTCAGAAACCATTTAGGATTTTTATAATTTGCTAATAATTTTCATATTTGCTCTGGTTGTTCTCTTGTTGTCAATATCTAGCTATCCTATCTATTTTGCTTATATTTTTTTTTCATTTATTACAAACATTCAGGTTAATTTTTTGACACCTTTTGCTAATTTTCTTATATTATATTTTTGCAGATAAAATTGTTATAAAAGAGGGTGTAAAAACGTTAAATATATATTTTTTTTAAAAAAAAGTGAAAAAGTCATCTCATTTCACTCAGTGCGTGTCGTGCCATTCTCGCTGTAAAATGTTATCATGCGAAACATTAGTTGTGATTATATTATATATCAATTATGAATATGCTGTTGCGTCATATTTTTACTGTAACTATATTATGTACAGTTGTAATTATATTATATACTAGTCGTGATTATGATAGTAAACACAATTATTTGTATTGTACTGTGCATCATGTCGTGCGATACACAAACCTTTTTCGCTAAGACAGTTCGAAAAAATTGGATGGATCATGATTTATTTTGGACATGCTTTCTTTCATCTTAAAATAATAATATTTGGTAAAATTAATTATAATAATTAATTATATAATTTTAATCAACAAAACTCAGTTCTAATCAGTAAAAGTTAGTTTAATTAGAAATTATGATTTTAATTCAGTAAAAATAAATTTATCCACTGGCAACATTTTGAAGAAAATTAGGGTATTTGGTGAGATTATTAATTTATCGATTAATGAATATAATATTTATTTATCGATAAATGAATAATAATTTATTTAGGTGATATTTTTAGACTTTTTTTGTAATTATATCATTTTGTATATATTAAGTTCAAATGTACATGGAACTCACGGTAGTTATAACTTTTATGCAAACTTTAATTACATTCATATTTTTAGAATTCTAGATTAGTTGTACATGCATGCATGGAGTAGATAAAGTGCATAGTACCATGTATTGAGACTACTGTGTACATGCATGATAGTTAGAGTTAAGATGTCTACTCAATACCTCATACCAAGCTATATATAATTCTAAATTCTCACTGTATCTTCATAACACAATCATATTACTATTTTCGTGTTCAATATACTATAATGGCTTCCAAAGAGCAGGCAAAACCAGTAGCAAAAACTACTTTAACAGATCAGATAAGGAGAGCCATGTGTAACACCCCCAGGATATCCGAGGTATATTACAGCGCCGTGAATCCCTATATGGGACCCACCAGGCTGAACAGCATCATACACAACGACTCACAGAAACGATAAAATAACACCACGTCATAAAGACGCAAAACAGAACAATCCACCTTGCTCAACCTGGCCAATATAACATCATCATCCAACACAACATAATAAGCAACAATACAATTCAAACGAACAAGAACCCCTTAAGTACTCGAGTACAACTATTAGTCCAAAACCACAAAAGACAAAAAGGTAAAGATACTAAAACATCACTCGTGCACCATCATCACGCACGGCCATCATCCGTGTCTTGGTCAGCGCCCGCTCGTCTCGATGAACCCGACTGAAATTCATAAAACGAATTTCCCCAAAACGGGTCCCCAGAGGGGTTAGCAATTACGCTAGTACAAGTATTCAAGGCAAACCAATCGCTTACACATTTCATAGTACATGCACCAATAATCATTTCGAAAACCAAAACAAGACATGTCTTTTCCTAAAATAAATAACAAACAATTAGCCTTGAGAACAGGCGGCAAAGATACATTCTCACTCGGGGCCTCACAGGACCCTAACGAGTTGGCTACAAATACGTAAAAACAAAACTACGCACACGCTAAGCCGTGAGAACAGTGGCGGCAAAGATACATTCTCACTCGAGGCCTTGCAAGGACCCTAACGAGTTGGCAAGCGGTACGAAACTCGTGAAATCTGTGGCGGCAAAGATAGATTTCCCTCCTTGACCCCGTCGGCCAACACGAGGTGAGTTACACACAAATAACATACATCACCATTTCATGTTAAGCTTAAAGGTTTCCAAAAATACTTGCCTCGATTAATGACGGTGACGCGAACTAACGGAAGAATCAAGCACGACCGTGAGGAACCGACGATTGAACCTAACGATTCGAATAACACAATCACAACCAACTCTAGACGATTACGGAAATGGAATACACCCGGAAACCCGCCTACGATTCATGTATATTCGAATAAAATAACAACGAGGGCGGATCACAACCAAACCCTCTCGATTCCGTAAAAATCCACAAAATATCCATGAATCCGTAGGAAACTAAAGATACTAACAATATCAATCGTATACATCATGAATCCACCATCAAAACGGAACGAATCGGAAGAAAATCCCAAAACCCCCCAAATTATCCAAAAGTAGGGTTCTAAGAGATTACCTTGGATTTAGGATGAGAAACACAAGTGGATGATGTTAGTCTTACACCAAGAACTCAAGCACAAGAATCTCTGAAGTGATTGGAGGAAGAAAATCGCCTCAAATCGCTGGGAGTCGCTCGTCCGCGAAAGAGGAAGAATGAGATTTTTGTGATTATCTCGGCCAACTCCCCGGTTTATATAACAGGGAGTGTTAGCGCACGCTAAGACCTCAAGGTTAGCGTGCGCTAACGGATAGGTTACCAACCCTCTGTTAGCGTCCGAGTCCGAAACCGGGGTTTTTGCCGTTAGCGTGCGCTACCATGCATGCGTAGCGTGCGCTAATAACCTATCGGTAGCGCGCTATCGACCAATAGCGTGCGCTACTCGAACATCACCGAGTCCAAGAGCCAACCGCCCAAACCTCACGACCCGTTAGCGTGCGCTACCATACCAACAGAAGGCGCTAACTAGAATTTGATTGAATTCGGTAGTAAATCGCCCAAGATCGACAAGTCACACTAGCGCGCCATCGAACAACTTAACGTGCGCTAGTCTCCCGACATTAGCGTGCGCTAGACAAGATAGCGTGCGCTAATCCGATAGTCCGAGGCCTCGGGAGTTAAACCGCCACTCCTGTGGCTAAATCGTTAGCGTGCGCTTTAATTAATCGTAGCGTGCGCTACTAATGGATTTCTAGCGTGCGCTATACAGAAATATAGCGTGCGCTAGATATAGGATATAAACGACCCCAAAATACCTAATATGAACGAAACGTCAAACGAAACACCTCAAACGCATCATAGCATAGAATGAATCCACGGCAACCCAAACGGCGGTTCCGCACAACAATTACGAGAATCGATCAAAAGATAACGGAAAAGTTACATCAAGGATACCCGAGGGTCACTAAAATCGAGAATTACACCGAAATACAATTACAAGGGAAAGAAAGAAAAAAATGCGGATATTACATTCTACCCCTCTAAAAATAAGTTTCGTCCGAAACTTAAGGAACAAACAACTCGGGGTACCTAGCACGCATGCTATCCCTGCTTTCCCAAGTTGCCTCCTCGACACCGTGTCTCGACCATTGCACCTTGACCAAAGGTATGGTCTTATGCCTCAATCGTTTCTCACGATGTTCCAAAATCTTCAAAGGGCGCTCTTCGAAAGTAACATCTTTGGCGACATCAATCTCACCATAATCGATGATGTGGCTAGGATCCGGGACATATCTCCTCAACTGGGAAACATGGAAAACACTATGAACATGACTCAAGGCCGGAGGTAACGCCAAACGGTATGCCAACCCACCTACTCGCTCGAGGATCTCGAAGGGGCCGATAAATCTCGGACTCAACTTCCCTTTCTTCCCGAAACGAAAAACTCCTTTCGCCGGCGACACCTTTAGCAAAACGTGGTCTCCCACCTCAAATTCCAAAGGTCGACGACGGACGCCGCATACGACTTCGCCGACTCGGCGCCAACATCCGTTCTCGAATTAACTCTATCTTCCGCCTCGTCTCTAAAACGACATCCGGCTCGGTCCCGACCAAATCGGACACCTCATTCCAACAAATCGGTGATCGACATCGCCGCCCGTAAAGTGCCTCATACGGTGCCATCCGAATCGACGCGTGCCAACTATTGTTATACGTGAATTCGATCAGCGGCAAATGTTCCTCCTACCACTACTCCAATCGAGAGCACAGGCACGCAATAAGTCCTCGAACGTCTGGATAGTGCGTTCCGACTGTCCATCTGTCTGGGGATGAAAAGAGGTACTCAAACGCAACCGGGTACCTAACGCCTTATGCACCGCCTGCCAGAAGTGCGATACAAAACGGCCGTCACGATCCGAAACAATAGACTTCGGAGTACCGTGAAGTCTCACGATCTGCGCAATAAACACACGAGCTAACTTCTCCGGGCCCCAAGTGTCCTTGATGCCCAGAAAATGTGCCGACTTGGTCAGGCGATCAACAATCACCCATACCATATTCATGCCCGACCTCGATCTCGGCAAACTCGTAACGAAATCCATCGATATATCTTCCCATTTCCATTCCGGAATGGGAAGTGATCTAATAACTTGAGGTCTCGATGCTCGATTTTGACTCCGACAAGTCAAACATCTCGCTACAAACCGTGCGACCTCATCCTTCATGTCATTCCACGAAATTTCTCCTCGTGTCCTTGTACATCTTACTCGTACTCAGATGAACGGAATAAGGTGTAGCATGGGCCTCCGTAAAATACTCGCCTCAACTCTAAGTCGTTCGGCACACAAAGCCGACTGAATCTCAAAACACCATCCTCGTGAATCACAAATCCAGGAGACTTCCCTTTAAGAACGTTCTCTCGGATTTGAGTAATCATCGGATCCTCTAATCGCCACTTAATTTCATCGATCAAAGACGACGAAATCTCTAAAGCACAAAGTTGCCCGACGGCTCCGGCAACAAGACCTCAACATCTAACTCGATCAAAGCCCTCCGAAGCTCGGGACCGAGATGTAAGGATCTCAAGCGTTCGCAACGCAATCGGTTTCCGACTCAAGGCGTCGGCCACAACGTCGCCTTGCCGGATGATAAAGGATTTCGAGGTCATAATCCTTAATCAACTCTAACCACCTCCTCCGCCTCATATTCAACTCTCCGAGTAAATATGTATTTGAGACTTTTATGATCGGTAAAAATCGACATGTGGAGCCGAAAAGATAGTGACGCCAAATCTTGAGCGCAAAAACGACCGCCGCTAACTCCAAATCATGAGTAGGTAGTTCATCTCATACGGCCTCAACTGTCTCGACAAGATAGGCAATGGTCTTGCCGTGCCGCATTAATACACACCCAAGACCCCGACCAAGCATCGCTATAAACGGCAAAACCCTCGTTGCCACATGGCAACGCCAAAGCTGGGGCTGAAGTCAAACGCTTCTTCGATTCCTCAAAACTCGATCGCCTCTCGTCATTCCATTTAACTTCTCGGATTACGGAGCAATCTGCGTAAGTGGTCGAGCGATTTAGAAACCTCACGAACCTACGGTAGTAGCCACCAAACCCAAGAAACTACGGACCTCCTTCACATTTTTGGGCGGTGCCCAATCCAATACGGCCTCAATCTTCATGGATCCACACGAACCCCCTACCGAAATCACGTGACCTAAAAACATCACTTCTTTCAAATTAACTCACATTTCGAGAACTTTGCATAGAGTTGCTCGGTCCTTAAAATGTCTAATACTATCCGCAAATGATGGGCATGCTCTTCCTCATTCCTCGAATAAATAAGAATATCACCAATAAAGACGACGACGCACTTATCCAAATACTCGATAAAAACTTTGTTCATCAATTGCATGAACACCGCGGTGCATTAGTTAACCCGAAAGGCATGACTACGAACTCATAATGTCCGTACCTCGTCCGAAAGGTCGCTGCACATCGGACTCTCTCACCCGTGAGATAGTACCCCGATTTCAAATCAATTTTCGAGAATACCGCAGCCTCCGCAATCGATCGAACAAGTCATCAATTCTCGGCAAAGGATACTTGTTCTTGATGGTCACCTTGTTTAGTTCGCGATAGTCGATACACAAACGTAGCGAACCATCCTTCTTCCGCACAAACAGACCGTGCGCCCAAGGCGAGGCGCTGTCGAACATACCCCGACTCAAGAAGCTCACTCAACCGCTTCTTCAACTCGGACATCTCTCAAGGTGCCATGCGATAGGGCGCCTTGAAATAGAGCCGCACCGGCTCTAACTCTATAGTGAACTCGACCTCTCGGTCCGGTGGCAATCCTTAACTCGTCAGAAAACATCAGAAATTCATTAACGATTGGAATCGACGAAAGCTCGACTCCACCACTCTCCGCCTTCAAGGCATAACACCAATAACCAATACATCCCTTTCGCATGAGACTCATCGCCTTCAAGGCATTAATGACGACTGTTTCCCCTCTTCGCCCCGCGAAAGAGTGCTCGATGCCGTCCTCGGCTAACATAGTGATGATTCTCGTGCGGTAGTTCATGATCGCACCATGCCGCTCGAGCTACCATCACCAAGAATCAAATCCTCACCCTCGATACTCACAACAATAAGATTAGAGGGCCAAGTCCTCTCACAAATAAGCACGTAAGCAGCCTCGAACCTCCCGATCACCAACGATCCTATCACCGCTAGGAAGCTTAACGATGAAGGGCTCACAAGGTGTCAAACGGTCGAGACTCAAACGACGCACACAATCCGTAGATATGAATGAATGCGTAGCACCGAATCGAAAAGCACACCGACAGATGAGAAAGAATATAAACGGTACTGCCGCCACGGTAGCCGCCGGATCATCGGCTCTCCGCATCTCATAGACACGCGGGTGGGCGGAGCCAACACCGGAAGCTCCTCTTGAGGGCTGACCCGACCTCTTCCCGACTAGCACTCGGCGGATATTGAGGAGCAAACGACCCCCGATTCACACTTGGCTCCAACGGGTGGTTGAGAAGAACGGGTGCCGCGAAGCCGCTTTGATCTGCTCACAAAAGGGGCCTTGTGGCCTAGCTGTCCCACAAGTATGACAGTAAGCTTGGACGAGAACATTGCCGGCTCCTATGGCCTTGCACACCACAGCTTAAAACATGTGGGTTCATGAGCGGAGGTTCGGCGGCACCCAAAGCTCCTGAGAAACGAGCCGAACCGCCGTTGAAAAATTTGCGGCTTGAGATTTCGCTGGCCTCCACTTTGGGACCAGAAAAATTTCCAACCGACTTACGCTTCTTACTCTCGCTGGCCGCCTCACTCGCCGTCACAGACATATCATAAGCAAGGGCCCTACTCTGATAATCCTTCAATGTAGTACATACGAGCCCCGACATATAGTCCCGAATCGGCAACTTCATCCGCCCGGAGAAATGGAAAATCTTGTCACTCTCCTCGACAACTTGGGTCTTCACATAACCCAACTCTTTGTTAAAATCAGCAATAGCTTGAGCTACGGGGATATCCCGTGGTTGAGCGTCATAAAAGCATGTACCCGAGCCTCGTCCTGATCGCCACGGCAATATTCGCCTCCATCGACTCTTGAAACTCGGCCCACGTAGCAAAGATGGTCTTTGGGCCCAACGGCCTCCCACCACCCGTAAGGCCCCCGTGAGGAAATATTGAGCAATAGGGACTTTACGGTCCCTGGGACGCTTAGTGGCAACGAAGACCTTAGACATCTCCTTGATCCACCCTTCCACCCAATCGGGTCCAAGCTCCCAAAACCGAGGAGGATGCATCTTGATAACATCTTGGAGCCAACGATCCGCTCCGCCCGATTAGCGTGGGCCTCGATCCGGCTCGAACCGCCTGAGCTATCGCCGCCATTTGGTTTACCATTTGTTGCATTACGGCCGCGATACCAAGATCGCACGCTCGAGAAGAAGCATGGCTATGACGGCCGCCGATCGCGGCCTCGAAGATCGTGACGTGGCCGCCCCACCGGCCGCCCCACGCCCTGGCCGCGTCCCACGACCACGACCGCGACCACGACCTCTTCCAAAGATCCATGCCGGAGTTAAACAAGTAGCAAAAGCCATACGAGGGTAAGTACGAGAGAAGAACAATTACAAGTCGAGAATCAAAGGTACGATACAAGGAAATAATGAGCAGAGGAAGGAAAACTTACGGACACCGGTAGTACTGGAATCATGGCAACGTGACGATGATGTGCAAAACAAAACACCACAAGACCCAATAAACCAACAAGCCTAGGTATCCATAAACCTAGAGCTCGATACCATTTTCTCGTAACACCCTGTGATATCCGAGGTATATTACGCCGTGAATCCCTATATGGGACCCACCAGCCGAACAAAGATCATACACAACGACTCACGTAAACGATAAAATAACACCACGTCATAAAGACGCAAACAGAGCAATCCACCGGTTCAACCGGTCAATATAACATCATCATCCAACACAACATAATAAGCAACAATACAATTCAAACGAACAAGAACCCCTTAAGTACTCGAGTACAACTATTAGTCCAAAACCACAAAAGACAAAAAGGTAAAGATACTAAAACATCACTCGTGCACCATCATCACGCACGGCCATCATCCGTGTCTTGGTCCAGTACCATTGCCTCGATGAACCTGACCTGAAATTCATTAAACGAATTTCCCAAAAACGGGTCCCCAGAGGTGTTAGCAATTACGCTAGTACAAGTATTCAAGTCAAACCAATCGCTTACACATTTCATAGTACATGCACCAATAATCATTTCGAAAACCAAAACAAGACATGTCTTTTTCCGGAAAATAAGCAAACAATTAGCCTTGAGAACAGGGCAAAGATACATTCTCACTGGGCCTCACAGGGGACCCTAACGAGTTGGCTACAAATACGTAAAAACAAAACTACGCACACGCTAAGCCGTGAGAACAGGCGGCAGATACATTCTCACTCGAGGCCTTGCAAGGACCCTAACGAGTTGGCTAGCGGTACGAAACTCGTGAAATCCAGTGGCGGCAGATAGATTTCCTCCTTGACCCGTCGGGCCAACACGAGGTGAGTTACACACAAATAACATACATCACCATTTCATGTTAAGCTTAAAGGTTTCCAAAAATACTTGCCTCGATTAATAGACGGTGACGCGAACGGAACGGAAGAATCAAGCACGACCGTGAGGAACCGACGATTGAACCTAACGATTCGAATAACACAATCACAACCAACTCTAGACGATTACGGAAATAGAATACACCCGGAAACCCGCCTACGATTCATGTATATTCGAATAAAATAACAACGAGGGCGGATCACAACCAAACCCTCTCGATTCCGTAAAAATCCACAAAATATCCATGAATCCGTAGGAAACTAAAGATACTAACAATATCAATCGTATACATCATGAATCCACCATCAAAACGAACGACCTAAGAAAATCCCAAAACCCCCCAAATTATCCAAAAGTAGGGTTCTAAGAGATTACCTTGGATTTAGGATGAGAAACACAAGTGGATGATGTTAGTCTTACACCAAGAACTCAAGCACAAGAATCTATGAAGTGATTGGAGGAAGAAAATCGCCTCAAATCGCTCGGGAGTCGCTCGTCCGCGGAAAGAGGAAGAATGAGATTTTTGTGATTATCTCGGTCAACTCCCTGGTTTATATAACCAGGGAGTGTTAGCGCACGCTAAGACCTCAAGGTTAGCGTGCGCTAACGGGATAGGGTTACCAACCCTCCTGTTAGCGTCCGAGTCCAGAAACCAGGGTTTTTGCCGTTAGCGTGCGCTACCATGCATGCGTAGCGTGCGCTAATAACCTATCGGTAGCGCGCTATCGACCAATAGCGTGCGCTACCCGAACATCACCGAGTCCGAGCTAACCGCCCAAACCTCACGACCCGTTAGCGTGCGCTACCATACCAGCGTAGCGTGCGCTAACTAGAATTTGATTGAATTCGAGTAAAGCGCCCAAGATCGACAAATACACTAGCGCGCGCCATCAACAACTTAACGTGGCGCTAGTCTCCCGACATTAGCGTGCGCTAGACAAGATAGCGTGCGCTAATCCGATAGTCCAGAGGCACGGGAGTTAAACGCCACTCCTGTGGCTAAATCGTTAGCGTGCGCTACGAATTAATCGTAGCGTGCGCTACTAATGGATTTCTAGCGTGCGCTATACAGGAAATATAGCGTGCGCTAGATATAGGATATAAACGACCCCAAAATACCGGAATATGAACGAAACGTCAAACGAAACACCTCGAAACGCATCATAGCATAGAATGAATCCACGGCAACCCCGAAACGGCGGTTCCGCACAACAATTACGAGAATCAGATCAAAAGATAACGGAAAAGTTACACTGAAGGATACCCGAGGGTCACTAAAATCGAGAATTACACCGGAAATACAATTACAAGGGAAAGAAAGAAAAAAAAAATGCGGATATTACACCATGTGTGAGCATAAGAAGGAGAATCCAAGTATTAGCCAAAAAGATATGCAAGCATGGGTGAAAGAAAAATTTGATTTGGTTACTAGCCAAACCACAATATCAAATACTCTCAAAAGATTGTTGGAATATTTGTATGATGAGATGAAAAATAGCAATGTTAAGAGGCACAAGTCAGGTAAATATCCTGAACTAGAGAAAGCTTTATATGAATGGTTTCTTCAAATACAAGAGAAGGTGAATATGTCAGGAGAAATGATCCAGGGTAAAGCAAAAGAGTTTATGCAGAAAATGTATGGAGAAACAAACTCAGAATTTAGCTTTTCTAGTAGATGGCTCGAATGTTTTTTTAAGGCAAGATATTCAATCAAGTCTTACCGACGATTTGGTGAGAGTGGTTCAGTTAACATGGAGGATATTGCAAATGTTTTACTCGAGATACGGTCAAAACTAGACCAATTCAACCTTAAAGATATATACAATATGGATGAGACCAGATTGTTTTATCGGTTGGAGGCTGACCATTCACTTGCCACGAAGTAGCTTGAAGGGCGGAAGAAAGATAAGGAGAGAATCACTATTGTTGTTTGCTGTAACGGTGATGGGTCTGATAAAGTGCCTCTTTGGATTATTGGTAAGTATGCAAAACCCAGATGCTTTAAGAATGTGAATATGAATAATCTTAATTGCGAGTATCGATTTAATAAGAAAGCTTGGATGTCTGGTTTGCTTTTTCAAGAATATTGTCATCGGTTTGACAAGAGAATGAATGGCAGAAAGGTTCTCTTGCTAGTAGACAATTATCCGGCACATCCAAAGATTGTTGAAGGCTTGAGAAATATGGAGTTATATTTTTTGCCTCCTAACACAAGTTCTAAAATTCAATCATGTGATGCCGAGATTAGAGCACTCAAAGTTCATTATCGACGTCGTTTCTATTCTAGCATTTTGCAGATGCTTGAGGTTGACTCACCAAATCTTGAAAAAATAAATATTTTGGATGCTATTAATTTTGCTACCATGGCTTGGAGTTTTGATGACAAAAAAAAAATAGCAAAGTGTTTTCGCCACTGTAAAATTCGATCAGAAGAAGTTGATGTTCCTGAAGTAGAAGATGGTCAGTTAGAGCAAGAGATCCAAGATTTAACTAAACTCCTTTCTAAATTGAGCTATAAAAATGTGATGGATGTTGAACATCTTCTGAACTATCCTGAAGAGAATAATGTGGTTATGAAATCTCCTACGGACGAAGAAATCATTGAAGCTGTACTAAATGATGAGGCAAATGATCCCGAACCCGATGATAGTATCACTATACCACAAGTGTCCTCAAGAGAATCTTTTCAAGCTATTTTCACTATAAAAAATTACCTGCTGCAACATGATCAAAATATTCGAGAAGTGGTGCACGCTTTACACAAAATTAAGGACCATATGCATTTTGGGGGAGGAAAGAAATAATCAACTTTGGAGGTATTTTTCGAAAAAATATGACTTATTAATGTGTTTGAAAATTAGTCATTGGATGAAATGTATTCATGATATATTATATAAATAAAAATATATTATTTGAAATATAGTGATTATTCATTTATATTTACATAGGGCCTATAAAGACTTCATTTGTATGTATTCATTAATACATTAAGAGAGGTTATTCGTTAAGCCCATTGGCCCAAGTTGGGACCGGTGAAATTTATTCATTAGACGAGGTTATTCATTTATCGAATATTCATTTATCGAGGTTCTACTGTATATGTAAATTTTGTAAGTATTGATAGTGAGTGCGTGATATAAATTAAAATATAAAAGGTAGTGATGATAAGTGGTGGAGATAAAATGAGAAATATGATAGTTTGATGTGATCGTAGGTACTTAATAACTTGTAACACTTATAAGTAGACAGTTTGATATGAATCGAATCGAATCGAATGGACTCAATCGAATCGAATCGACTCGAATCGAATCAATCAAAAATTGAAAAATAAGTCCAAAAGAACAGGGCCATACTTTATTTGTAATGATCAGTTTCTAAATATTACTTCATTCGTCCCGTGTAAAGGTTTACGCTTCACTAAGAAAATTTCCTTTAGAAAGTTACATGTACTATTTTACACAATTAAATCAAACAACCACCTTTTACTTTTTAATCGTTACCCCACACTTAATACCAATAAAAGATGCATCATCAAACAAAGAGGGTTGTTTGATTTGATTGTATAAATGTGATAAATATAAAGTTTTTGAAAAGATAAAAAATATAAGTATAATGTTTTGAACAGAACGAAATGAGTAATAATTTTTATATGATCGAGTTGAGTTTTAGAAATGAAAAGTCCAAACTCGCTTATACTTTATGTTAATACGAGCACTGAAAATTTTGTTAATCGATCGGGTTCAATTAAGTAAACGTTCATTATTTACATGATATCCATTTATAAGTATTTTAACTGAGTTTTCATATATTTGTTATTAGATGTTCATTTTGATATTGGAATACTACCAAATAACATACATCATAGAAGATGCATAAATTTGTCGATGGAAACTTCTAGTTTACAATTGAAAGTGTTAACCACTCGATCACTTTTTGATTCGAAAAGTGATCAATTTGAATCAACATATTATTTAAGTAAACAAAAAGAATTATAGTACAATCTCAATAAAGTCAAATTTTTTGGATTGCAAGTTTTAACCACTCGATCACTATATGATTCCCGAAAAGCGATCAAATGAATTATTATGTTGTTTGAATAAACTAGGGCCGGCAATTCGTGCGTGTCGGGTCGTTATCGGGTCGACACGATAACGACACGACACGATAAGGCCAAACACGAACACGACCCGTTAAGTATATGCCCGATACGAATACGAACACGACACGAAAGGTTGAAACACGGACACGACACGAACACGACACGAACACGATATGACACGATATTTTTCGTGTTGACACGACACGATAACGACACGATACGACACGAATAGATAAATTCAAATAAAAAAAATCAGAAATAAACTTAAAATATTTAAAATGATAATAAAATTATTGCTAAAAATATATAAATATTATCGGGTTACACGAACACGACACGACACGACACGACACGACACGACACGAACACGAAAGTTATCGTGTTACACGAACACGACACGAATCCGACACGAACACGACACGAAATTAGCGTGTCCTTATCGTGTCGACACGATAACGACACGAACACGATAAGGCCAAACACTAACCCATTAATTTCGTACGTGTTCGTGTCGGGTTATCGTGTCGTGTCGGAAATTGCCAGCCCTAGAATAAACGAAAGGAATTACAGTACGATCTCAATAAAGTCACATTTGGGATTGAGAGTCTTAATCACTCGATAACTATTTGATTCCTAAAAAAAGTGATCAAATGAATTAATATGTTGTTTGAATAAACAAAAGGAATTACACTACAATCTCAATAAAGTCATCTTTGAGATAATAAGAAATTATCTGTAAGTGGAGTTTCTTATTAAGTAGAGGGAAATATATTGGGTTCAATGAGTTAAAGGATGTAGTTATAATGGGTTCAATTTTACTGTTCCAAACGTGTATTTTAAATTCAATTCCACTCAATATATATATATATAACTTTCGTATTCACAAATCATTTTAACAGAAGTTTGAATTTAAATAATCTAATTACTTTATCTAATTAAATTTGCCCTCGAATGCCACTCAGAGGATGAGAGAGTGAGAGCATTGCATTGTAATTATGAACATCAATCGAATAAGGCATTTATTATTGCTATATTATTGTATATCATTGGAATCGTGACTTGGTATATAGAATATTGTTCTTGCATTTGAGAGCAAATATTCCACTCCTTAAGAGATAAGAAAATGGGCAGTGAAAGTGTTTGGGCTCGAATGCTTAACTAGTTCGCAAATTAATAAAACTTAATTAGGCTTAATTTCAGAAAATACTTGTATAACGTGTACTCTCATATGTAGAGCGTCTGTCTTCATTAAGAGTTAGTAGGAGCACATGTTATAGGTATGCTAATGGGATTAATATAATCGGACACGACTCATCTCGACTCGTTCACATGGTTTTCACTCTGTGATAGTCAATGACTGAATCAAAAGATTGTGATATGTATACGTGAACCTTTGACTCGAGGATTCAGTAGGAGATGTGTTTGTGACATTAAGTTAGTCACTAGAGTAGTTCGATCCAATCACGGCTGGTGGGATCAACCCCGAAGTGCAACTTGATGGGCAAGTAGTAGTCTCTACTAAATACCAAGATAAGATTCTTTCTCCTGTAAGTGAAAAGGCATATGTCATATACGGTTAGTGGCAAATAAGATCATAAGTTTTTGAGCAAAGTTTCTGGTGCCTGGACCTTATCAGCATTTGCAGAGGGAGCCTTCCTTCTGCCAAAAGCCTCGAGAACTCATCTGTGGCATACTGCAACGTCTTGAATCGGTTGAAGAGGGCAGACTCCCTGATGATCATACAGAAGTATCCCATCAGTTCATTTTTCTTGCAATTCTTCAAATCATCGGCTCAATATATTATTTAATACTCAAGCAATTTCACTTGAAGAGACTATATGGATGAATGGTCAAATTTTTATTCATTCCAAGGTACATTACACCAATTGTATCATTACTTCATTAGTTGAGGATAAATTTTGGATCAAACATAATCGCAAAATTAAGGGCATGAGATGTATAACAGTATAAATGAATCTCTTCTAATGTGAAAAATCATATTTTGAAGATACTATGAGTGGGACTATTATTTATTTTTAAATGAAATTGTATTTCCTTAACATGAGACCTAAACAATTATTCCCTCTCTCTCAATTTAAGTGGAAGTCTCAGCTTTTTTCAATTTCCAAAATAAATTTTTATTTCAATATTATTCGTCTTTATACCCATATTATCCATATTTCAATAAATCATTCTACCTCACGAAAAACACCTCATTAATGTTACTCGTCACATAATGTTATTTTTGGCTCATTTAGACTAGAGATGTCATTTCAACTCGTTTCGTCTGGAGATGTCATTTTCGGCTCGTTCAACCCCGGACATTATTTTGACTTGTATTGCTCTAGGATAATATTTTCGACCTGTTTTACTCATGGACATCATTTTCAATTATTTTCTCGTCTCGTGATGAAACGGCTCAATAATTCCATCCCATGATGAAACTCGTCGAATGGGGAGAAACGTCGAAAATGATGTCCGAGGTAAAAGGGTTGAAAATGACATTTTAGGACGAAGCTGGTCGAAGACATCGTCATAGGGTGAAGTTGATCTAAATTGACGCCCCGTCGCGAAATTGGAGGAAAATGACATCGCGAGACTAGATGAGACAAAAATGACATCCCAAGACAAAAACAGTAGAAAAATATGTCCCCTGACGAAACAGGCGAAAAACAACATTCGAGGTGAAATGGGTTGAAAATATCTTCCTTCAACAAAACAGGTCGAAAATATCTTCCTCGGGTGAAATAGGTAAAAAATAATGGTTTATGGCAAAATGGATCGAAAATATCTTCCTCGGGACGAAACTAACACTTGTGACAAAACATGTCGAAAAAATGTCGTTTCGGGGCGAAACATGTTGAAATTGACAACCCAGGATGAAAATTGTAGAAAAATGACATTCTAGGGCGGATTAGATTAAAAATAACGTCCCGTGTCGAAATGAGTCGAAAATATCGCCCTAGAGTGAAACTGGTCAAAAATGTCGCTCAAGGGCAATATGACTCGTAAATGACGTCTATGGGTGAAACAGGTCGAAAATAAAATTCCTGGAAGAAATAGGCCAGAAATAACGTCCCTTGGCGGAATGGGTCAAAAATATCTTCCAAGGGCCAAACTAGCCGAAAATGATGTTTGAGTGCGAAATAGGTCGAAAATGACTCCAACGCAAAATAGGTCGAAGATAACGTCTCACGACAAAAAATTGAAAATGTCGTCCTAGGACGAAACTGATCGAAAATGACATCACATGCGGAATTAGTCGAAAATGACGTCGCTCGAAATGGGTCGAAAATGACGTCCATGGCAAACTGGGTCAAAAATAATACCCTCCAACGAAAATCCTCGAGAATGACATTCCAAGTTGGAGCGAGACGAGAATAACGTTCTAGGTAAAACGGTTGAAAATGATGTCTCGGGTCGAAATGAGTCGAAATATGTGTATGACGAAGCATTTTTCAGATTTTGCGAGAATCATGAATAACTAGTGAATTAGTAGTTGTAACACCCCGAAAACAGCGGCCATTACAGTATCGTGGACCCCACACTGGGACCCACCGGACGATACCAAAACACAACTTTAAACATAACATCATTGCGATACCGAATCACAAAACAAGAATTATTACTCCGATCAAGAGTCTACGGATAGTACGGCTGTTAGCCTAAAAATACACAAGATCCAAATACTAGTATAAACCATATGAAGATGGAATATACTTAAGGTAATAGTACAATAGTTTAAATGAAGCGGAAAAGTAATATTACACTGTTTTAAACATAACCGGAAAAACAAAGACTTGGGGGGCCCAAACTAGTATCCTTCAAACCCTTCACCGTCACCGTGCTCTTCTCGTGTCTTGCCTTTACCTCGACCTAAAATACAACACAAGTATTTCGCCCAAATCCCCAGGGTCAGATATACATGATAATAATTCTCAAGACCTTATACAATTTGTACATATAAGATCTCAAGGAAAATAACCCGACTATTGAACATATCCCTCGGGCGTATGAACAACTAGTCGCAAAACCGTCGGACATAACCAATCATACATGGAATATGAACGACCAATCAACATGGCTTAAGACGGACATCACAGTACGCCTGATCCAGAAATGTGTCCGTGCACATGTCCACCCCGTATACGAAACCCAGAATATACGTGAGACAATGTACCTAATTAGCCTCACGAATTATATCTCGTGTGCACAGTCCAATACGGAAATATCAACTTATGACCATATGTTCCTGGCTAAAAATCCTACACATAACCAATCAGCATGCAGATATGATTCCAGATATGTCACAACATGACAACGAAAGTCAACAAATTACACATCCAATCAAGAATCAAGAACTCACCGAAGTGACAAAATGATCAATGAGACCAATGATACAAAGGTGATGAACTTGGGAATACAGTCCCAAAACGAAACGGCACTATCATCAAGAACAATATCACATTACGAATCATAGATTCATAAAGCATTTTATATACATATGAAACGTATAACGTTCATAAGAATTCAATCATCATTATAACCAAGCAAGGTAACCTGCCTCAATTCCGTAGACGAAAGATAGTCCTTCTCCAAATGATCGAACAGACGATATCCTCGACTAAATACTCACTCGAACAAGTAACATTGAATGAAACATAATTCATTCAACAATACGTTCACACAATATTGATAACAATTCGTAGGAAATGACATCCGAAACCTACCCGAATAATTCATTCTATCTCAATGAACATTCTACCGACTATCGATGAATTTCAATACTTCTGATTCGTCTTCCAAAATTGGTTTATTATATAAAAATGTCCTTTTGATACCTTTGTTATCACTATGAACAAGTTTATACATTAAACATCTTCAATTCATCACTAACAATCGGTTTAACTAAATTCTCAAGGTTCTTTAACATCTACTTCATCTAAACACAAGGATTTATCATCAATAATCGCTGAAATCTTCCTAAGAATATTATCATCTTATAAATACGGTGATTAATACATCTGTAGGTCATCAAGTATCCGATTAACTTGAATATATAAAGGTTACATTTGTGTTCTTCATTATCCATTATTATCTCCTAAAGAATTTGTTAATTCATATCAAAAACATAGTTATAACATTTAGGATTTTGGGAATCATAAGAATATCACCCAAATCTTCATCATCCATCAATTCATTCCCAAGAAATTGGTTAAAACCTAGCATGATGTTCTAACACATCCCATGTTAACAATCTATCGGTTTTAACTCAAATATATCGAAACTTATGATCATCATCTCTCAATAATGTTAATCATTCCAGCAAGTTGAGTATGATTCTAATAAACATCATTATTATCATTTAAACCTCAAGAACATCTTCATTTTAAACCTTAATCACTATATTCTTTATTAAGTGTTCAACATCTTAACCGCAATCATGTTTTACTTGATCAATTTGACATTATGAGCAGTATTCTATATCAATATCATTATTACTACAAAGGATAGAGTAGGATTGTATAACATACCTTAAGAAATGAAGAACAAACCACCAAAATACAAGAATGTACTCCAACTTCCAAACACTAAGCTCCAATCCAAGATGTAAGGCTCAAGGACAAGATGGAAGAGGGTAGTATCGATCTAGGGAGGCAGTGGGAAGATAACTTGGAGGAGATATCAGGTCTGGGTCGTGCAAAATGAAAGACAGGGCCTATCTTTTTATAAACTGCACAATCGTAGCGTATGCCATCGTGAATAGTTAACGTACATTAGACCTCCTTACGTACAAACACTGTTGCGTACGTTATATCCCTCAACATTACGTACGCTAATGCTAGTTAACTTTGACCATCTCGAAAGGCCAAGATTCCTTCATGTGCATGGCTATACACTACGGGAGTCAACGATGAGATCTGATTCCCTGCCTTACGTACGTAAGACAAGATGATTTACGTACATAAAGGCACTGATTTAGCGTACACTAATATAAAGAGGTAGCGCACACTAACTCTTAAGATATGGCCCAAGATGCAATTCTCCAATTAACCTTTAACCATCAAACAAAAGTGAAAGATAATTATAAGTAACTCAATTCTATTATATCTAAACATTATCATCATTAAACTAAAATGTATCATTATTACAACGATGCTCAAATCATCCCAATAATACAACAATAGGTAAGAATTACAGTCGGATATTACATACTCCCCCCTTAAAAGGAGTTTCATCCTCGAAACTAAGGGGTAAACAACTCCAGGATATCTATCTCGCATGCTATCCTTGGTTTCCCACGTGGCCTCTTCGACTCCATGTCGTGACCACTGAACCTTCAGTAGGGAATTGTCTTGTTCCGCAACTGTTTGATCCTCCTCTCGAGTATCTGTACAGGACGCTCCTCGTATGAATGATCCTCCGCTAGCTCGATCTCTTCGAACTGAAGTATATGGCTCGGATCAGCAACATACTTCCTCAACTGGGAGACATGAAACACGTTAAGAATCCGACTCAAAGCTCGTAGTAACGCCATACGATAGGCTAGATCGCCTACACGTTCCAATATCTCAAATGGTGCAATATACCTCGGACTCAGTTTGCCTCTCTTCCCAAAATGAAAGACACCTCGAGTAGGAGACATCTTTACCAACACATGATCACCAAATTCGAACTCAAACGGGCGTCGATGGTTGTCTGCATACGATTTTTGTCGGCTCTGAGCAGTTAACAAACGATTCCTAATCAGGGCGATCTTCTCATAGGATGCTAAAAACATATCAGGTTCCGCACCCAGATATTCCGACAGGTCATCCCATACAATACCTCATAAGGTGCCATCTGAATCAAAGTATGCCAACTGTTATTATAGGTGAATTCCACCAAAGGTAGTTGGGCTTCCCAATCGTCCTTCCAATCGAGAGCACATGCCCTCAGCATATCTTATAGAGTTTGGATAATCCTCTCCGACTGGCCATCGGTCTGAGGATGAAATGCAGTACTGAAGTTCAACTGCGTACCCATCGCACGATGAACTGCTTTCCAGAAATGTGACACGAACCACCCATCACGGTCTAATACGATGCTCTTGGGAGTACCATGCAACCTTATAATTTCTTTAATGAACAGCTGGGCCAAACTCTCATGACCCCATGTGTCTTTAATCTCCAAAAAATGGGCTAATTTGGTCAGGCGATCCACAATCACCCAAATCATATTCATACCTCGACGACTCGTCGGCAAGCTAGTGATAAAATCCATTGATATGTCCTCTCATTTCCATTCGGGAATAGGGAGTGGTTTCAGAATACCTGCTGGTCGCTGATGCTCAATCTTAACCTGCTGACAGGTTAAACATCTAGAAACGAATTCTGCAACCTCTCGTTTCATATTACCCCACCAATAATATTGCTTCAACTCTTTATACATCTTGCTAGACCCCGGGTGAATAGAGTATGGGGTAGCATGAGCCTCTCTCAGAATAGAGTTTCTCAACTCTTCGCCTATCGGTACACATACTCGATTCCTGAAGTGTATCATTCCATCCTCGTGGATCACAAATCCAGGGGCTTTCCCCTGAGTCACCTCATTCCGAACCCGCGATAAAAATGGATCCATAACCTATTTCGATCTGATTATATCATCAAGGGATGACGAAATCTCAAGTGTGCAAAGTTGTTCGTGAACACGCTGTAACCAAACTTCAATTTCCGGCCTCATAAGATCTAACTGCAATTGTCTTTGAACTGTCAAGCGGCTAAGCATGTGCTCATGTACTGTCTTACAACTCAGGGCATCGGCAACCACATTAGCCTTCCCCGGATGGTATAAGATCTCAATGCCATAGTCCTTAATCAGCTCTAGACACCTTCTCTGTCTCATGTTCAATTCTTTCGGAGTAAAAATATACTTCAGGCTCTTATGATCAGTAAAAATCTGACAGTTGACTCCATACAAGTAGTGGCGCCAAATCTTTAAAGCAAACACCACGGCTGCCATGGGTCAGATAGTTAACTTCGTAGGGTCGCAACTGTCTCGATGCGTAGGCAATTACTTTCCCATTCTGCATCCATACACATCCAAGACCCTGTCTGGACACGTCACTATACACCACGAATCCTTCGATCCCCTGTGGTAAGACTAAGACTGGTGCTTAAATTAATCGACTCTTGAGTTCGTTAAAGCTTTGTTGATATGCCTCTGACCATGTATACTTCTCAACTTCCCTTAATAGATTGCTTAGCGGTTGAGCAATTGAAAAAGCCTTCCACAAACCGTCTGTAATAACCTGCTAAACCGAGGAAACTACGAACTTTCTTCACATTCTTTGGGCGTAGCAGTCCCGGATAGCCTCTGTCTTTTGTGGGTCTACACTAACCCCATCAACTGATATCACAGGCCCAAGAAAGTAACTTTAGACATCCAAAACTTGCATTTGAAAAAATTTCCGTAGAGTTGTTCTCGTCTCAGCGTACCGAGAATCTGACGGAGATGAAACTCGTGTTCCTTACGGTCACGGGAGTAAATTAAAATGTCATAGATGAAAATGACCACAAAACGATCCAGAAAGTCAATGAAAACTCGATTCATCAATTCCATGAACATTGGTGGTGCGTTAGTCAATCCAAACGGCATCACCACGATTTATCCAATCGATACCCAAGATCACGTCATCTTTAGGTAAATCGACCACAATCAAATCTGACAACCAATCACGGTTGTTCATATGAATCGGAAAGTTCTGCACTTCACGATTCCCAACAATTCTTCTACCATCAGGTAGATGTAGGTCACAAGTCGTCCAGGAACAAGTCTAGAGGGGGGGTGAATAGACTTGTTGAAACTCTTGAACTCTTTTTCTCGAAGAGTGAGTTTCTTCAGCTGATGGTCAAACAAATGACTTGGAGTCGTTTGTTCTTGGATATGTGCGGAAGTCAGCTGATGACGAATATAAATTAACTTAATGAAACACTTAACAATGTATGCAGCAGTTAAGGTATGATGCAGCAAAACAGTAAATGACACAGGCAATTATAGTGGTCTCAGAGGTGGGGTAATCCTCTACTAATCCACTTTTCTCCAAACCAGTTGGAGATGAATTCACTATAATTTTCAACCAGTGATAAATATTACAGTGATTCAACCACAATACAATGACTTCCAACGGTGGAAATCCGTGCCGTTGTACACACACACTGATCGCCTTGCACCTCTTGATCCTCGATCCTCGGATGCCTTTACGCCTCTTACTTCAACCAAGAAGTACCTCGTACTCAAGATTATAGACAAGAGTGTTTGTCTTCTCCAACTTAAGAGCTTCCTTAAATATGAACTTTTGATCTGCTCTTTCACGATGCTATTTGATTGCTTGAGATTGCTTTGTTTGCTTTGATCGCTAGAGTGTATGTTCGCACTAGTTGCTCGCCAAATCTCCGGATATATATAGGTCGATCTCTGAGCTTCTTCCTTGTAGCCGTTGCAAATCTTTGAACAAATCCGTCCGTTGGAGGGAGACTTCATTGTTTAATCTTTCTGAACGTTGCAAGGCTGGATTCCCATTATTTAATTTTATCTTCCGACCGTTGTGAGGACTTCTGCATGTGAGCGCCGAATCTTTTGAATATAAAAGGATTAAAGTCTTCACGGTGGGTCAGGATTATTTAATTAAATCATATCTCTTGCGGGAATCACTCCAATTTGTCTCTTCACGTTGCATGTGAGCTTTCCGTAATATTTGACTTTTCAAAGCATGCTGACGTGGACTTGGAGTACTAGGCTGTAGTTGAGTAGGCTGATGTGCAGCTTACATCTCTGCAGGTAGGTCCTCTCGGCTGTTCACTGTTTGTAACTTGTCTGATCAGGTGACTTCCCTGAGGTACCTCACCGCAGCCGTCAAACTTCTCTCGATAAATTTAGTTGACTGAGCTACTCCGATCGAATCGTGTATTTCTTCGATGGACTAGGCTGTACTTAGTACTTAGCCGTTTTTCATCCTAACTAACTTTGGCCTACAGAAGATACTCATTTGGTTCTTCTTTACATTTTGCCAAGTTTTATACATATTTTGGCCTATGAAAGATACTCATTTGGTTCTTCCTTACATTTTGCCAAGTTTTATACTTAACATATTTTGGCCTATGGAAGATACTCATTTGGTTCTTCCTTACATTTTGCCAAGTTATGAACATTTGATTTTAAATTAATGACATCATCAAAATCTAACAAGTATTCCTAACAAATTCCCCCTATTTTGATGATGGCAAAACTAAGTAAGAAATCAAATGATCAAGTCTGCACTTAAGTGCGAGACAAAAACTGAAATCAGTCTAATATTGAGACAACTGGAAATTGTCATTCAACAGACTGTTTATAAAAATTTTCTGACTTTATGATTGTAATTTTACAAGAATGTTTTAAGTACAGAAAATAAAATTACAAGTAAGATAAATAACTAAGGTCATCTGCCTCTTCCTCTGCCTCTTCGAATAGGCTGCTTGGCAGGCTTGAATGGTTTGGCTCCGATAGGTCTTATCTTTACTGGAGCAAGACCATATTTTCTTTTTACCACAAGTGCTGCGAAATCCTGCTCTTGCTGAGATCTGAATCTGTTCTCGAGGCACACTAGCTTGATTTCCTTTTGAAGTTGTAACTCATCAAGTTCACCATCCATGCGGATTGGTGCTTCTTCAGCTCTGAATAAGGGAATCATAGGAAAGGCATTTTGCTCTTTAGCGTGCTTCTTGTAATGTACCCCAAAGATTCGGATGGACTTCTTCCATGAAGTTTATGAAGATTTCCTGTGGGGAGAGTTTGTCATCTTGAAGTAGTTCCCAGACATAATAGTCTTTGATGAACCTCTTCTTAGCAGCTCCCCACATTTCAAGAGCTTCAAATGGGATGAAATCCTCAACATACCATAGCTCCATCCCTTCCCATTCAAGAGTAGGTTCAAAGCCGCTTGGTCCTTCTTCTTTTCCTACAGGTGGTCGGCTGGTCATCTCGATCTACAGCTTCCTTTCTTTTTAGACTGGAGGGTCCTTCAATCTGAGGGACATCCTGCTTCTTCTTGCTTCTGATTTCTCTCTCTTCCCCCTGAATCCTCTCTTCCCCCTTTTTGCCAGCATCAATGAGGGTAGTCAACTGTTGTTCCATGCGGCTCATCCAATCAGACATGCCAAAAGGCATTATGTTGTTTGTAGGAGGAGGAGGCTGAGGGATCTCTCTCTGAAGAAGAGTGTCAATCTTGGCATTTATGGTCTGAAGGTCAGGAGTGACCTGAGTTGATAGCAGCTCCCCAATAGTGTCTCTGACAATTTGCTTGATCAGCTCAGTCATGGTAGGTGATAACTGAGCTGATGGAGAGTGCTCTCTGAACCCTCTGCAAGAGAACCACTAGGCTGCAGGCTCTGGCTGCAGTGGTAGATCGATCAGTTTTTTCTCCGGGTCCCCGACTGAGTCCTCTGCCAGCTCTGCGTCTAGGCTGGTGTACCTGGCAGGTACATCAATCCTATCTGCAGCTTCGTGAGCCGGCTCTTGATCTGGCTCCTTGGCTCCTTCTCTCTCTTCTTCTTTCTCTCCTTCTTCTCCAGATTTTTCTTTTTCTTTTTCTGCTTCTCCTTCACCTCCATCATAATTGTTATCATCATCATCATCATCATCATTTTTCTCCTTCTCTTCTCCTTCATCATCCTCATCATCTCTTTCTTCTTCATCTTTTTCTTTTTCTTTTTCTGCTCCTCCTTCACCTCCATCATCATTGTTATCATCATTATCATCATCATTTTTATCATCATCATCATCATTTTTATCATCATCATCATCATCATCATTTTTATCATCATCTTTTTCCTGCTCTACTTCTTCTCCTTCTTCTTCATCTCCTTCATCAACCACTTCTTCTGTCTTCTCAATCTCCTCTGTTTGTTTTTCAACTGGTATATTTTCTTCAGATTCTTTCTCTTCTTCTTCTTCTTCAGCCTCCAAATTGATAATTTCATTCTCACCATCAACTTCTTCAATCCTAATCTCCTTTTCTACTTCCTCTTCCTCCTCTTCTCCAAAAGTGCCATAAAAAATACTGAGCATTATAGAATGGATAAATTGGTCCATGTTGGTTTTAAAGTGTGACATGAACCAATTATCCTGGAGTAGTAAGGCCAAATCTGATTCTTTGCAAAAGTTAATCAGAACATCCTCAGTGGCTTGGGGATATTCCCAACCACTAGTTTCAACAAAAGTTTGAAGATTTGTAAAAGACAGGGTTTTGAGAGTTTTCCACTCTTTAAAAATATTTACAAAAGAGTGTTTTTCTGCTTGTGGTTTGACAAGCTGAAGTTGTTCAATAGAGAGATTAAAAGTATTATTTTCTAAAAGGTTGAAAGTGTAATCTGCTTCAGGAATAGAGATAACAAGACCTGCTTCCTCTTCTTCGGATATGTACACTGGAGGTGTAATAACAGGTACAATCCGGGTTTCAGTATCTGGTGCAGGCAAGTCTGGATGGATTGGTGATTGGACTGATGGGCTGGCGTGATGCTCAGACTGCTCTCCTTCGCTGAACTGCAGCTTCCTAGGCCTCTTAGGAGAGGGTTCAGGTGATGACTGCAGGTGAGAGGGTCCTTCTGGGGCTGGTCCCCGTCTCTTGAATCGTATGGCAATTGGAGTATCGTCAGACTCGTTCCCAAACTCGACTGCAGTTCCGATCTCAGCTGCAGGTTGGTCTGATTCCTCTGATAAATCGTATCTTGGGCAATACGCGGAGTCTGGCAAATCTTTCAACAACTGGGCTGCTCTCCCAGTGACTCCAACTTTCTTCTTGTCATGGTCCATGTGACCTAGCCTCTTGTTCGGGTGGAAAGGGTCAATGTTTCCCTTAGCCACTCCGGTTTTCTCCAAAAACCAGCTAAGATGCGTTCCGAACGCCAACTTAGTTTTGAACTTCTTCTCATCCTCGAGCCATTCGACTTTGTTCACCTCGAGAACAAGTTGCCTGAAAATATAGTCCGCCCAATCAACTTCTTCTTCTTGAATTAACGCACCCAACACCATGAATTTGGATGATGACAGTTGGTCATAGCTGCCTGCCATCCCCATCACTATCTTGTTTGTGATGTCCAAAGCAACTCGATAAATCCTCTTCAACTCATTCCTCTTTGCTGTAAACTTCAATTTCTCTGGGATATTCTCGACTTTGATCGTTTTCCATGTTTCGGCGGGTGATTGTTTAAGAGCTTCGACCGCCAAACCGCGATGTTTCATCCCGAATACAGAACGAATCTTCTCTCGATCTATGGTGATAGGGATTCCGCTGACTGAGCTGTTAATCCGTCTTTGAATCGAGAGGCATTACGATAAAATTCAACAACATCTTCCTTGAACAAATGTTGCGGGTTGATATCGAGAACGGTAGATTCCGTTCACCTTCATCGCCGGATCGATTGAGCATATCAAAGTCCTCTAGATTTGCTTCTAATAAACCTTCAAGTCGACGACCATGGAGAAGATGACTTGGTCCTTCACCGCCTTCAAGTTTACGCCTTCAAAAGATGCCATTTCGCAAAAAGATTTTAGGATTTTTAGTGTGTATTTTTGCTCTGTAAATTCTAGGGTTTCTATAAGCGTAAAGAGTAAAGTGAAAGGTTTTCTTCCTTATAAAGAAGATAAAAAGACGTTTGTATTAGTTTATTATAAATTTGAACGGTGGTACGCCTTTTGATATTCTTTTGAATTTCAAATTTGAATCGGTGGCCCTATTTAAAATTTGACGGTTGATTCTGATTGGCCATCGTAGAGGTTAATTAAATAGGCGTTTGACGCGTGTATTAAAATTGCCACTTGGCTTATAAAAATGTATTTTTTAAATGCCATTTCGTTAGCCAAAATAATATTTATAAATGTGGCAGATAAAAATAGAAATCAGTTTAGAGAACTTAGCTGGTCTGATTCGTTGACTGTTGACCACTCTGCAACAGGTGAGTTTGACTTCTCGCCTGGTATTCTGTACAGGTAAGTTGCTTCTACTGGCCTTCGTCTTCTCGCCTGCATCAGCTTAGGCTGATTCTGAGGGTCCGTCCTTCCTTCAACTTGCTTCAGAACTAGATTCCCAATCTAGTAATCCAAGGTCTCTGCTAAGCTCTAGGAATCTTTCTTCTGGCAGGGGTTTGGTGAAGATGTCAGCTATTTGGTAGTCTGTGCTAACTCTTTCAACTCTAACCCTTTTGTTAAGCACATGGTCTCGAATGAAATGGTGCTTAACGTCAATGTGCTTCGTCCTTGAGTGCAAAACCGGATTGTTGGTTATTGCAATAGCAC